>CM025855.1:9706173-10306173 GCA_003952965.2 Morella rubra | reverse complement strand
CGAAATTCAAATCCTAGCTAGGTCATCCAGTTCAAACTTCCCATCGGTACCAATAGATCTTCCCCGGCAATTCTGATTTTTCTAAACCTAACTTCCCCATTTTAAAACCATATCAATATATCTCTAAAAATCAAGAAACTTTAACTCGATTATCCTACGGATGTCTAGTATGAAACATCTAAAATTTATAATTTTTGACGTCTAAAGTTGGCTATAAAAATAAAATACAATCTACTACAGAACGTAAATTTTCCCAAACAAATCTTGAACCCAAAATTTCAATTACTCTAGGAAACCCATTAAAACTATTTCTAAAATCTTGAAATAATTACGGCTAGATATAAACACCCTTGGTTTGATTTCTCATAAAATTATGATAAAAAGAATATGAAGAAAATCTCAAGAAGTTTGAAACACATGAATTTGCTTCAAGAAAATTTGTCTAGATTGTTAAGAGTATGAAAATTTTTCTTTTTCCTCATGATGACGTAAAAGTGTGATTTGCAAAAACTAAAACTAAAACTAAATAGCAATTTAAAGTCACGTCGTTGCTTCAAATCTCACAAATAGAAATTTGAAAAATAAAATAAAATAAAACCATCATGTAACTTAAAACTCACGATCAATGCATAAATTTTAAAAACAAATGCTTTCAAATTTTAAATCCATCTCATTTTTAAATTTTAAACAGTTGAATATAGTTTCAAATTTTAAAATCATCTCCCTTTTAAACTTTAAACATTTAAATTTAAATAATAATTGAAAATATTAAAGTAATAACTGAAAATCAATAAAATCTTTAAAATTTTAAAAAGTTTGACTATATCAGAGATAAGGATTCAACTATTTAAATGAGTTAAATTCAAATTTCAAATTTAAAGAGAATGTTTTAAATTACAAATATAATTTAAATACTTAATTTATATTTTTATTAGAAATTTTTGGGTGTTACATAAGATGTATTCAGTGTGAAAGGCCCTCCCCATACGTAGCTCATTTTCTTCCTGGGGAAACTCAATTGACAAGCGAAAAAGCGATATTGAGCGCACTTGATTTTTTGTCACTCCTATTGACAATTTGACGTAAGCATAGCTTTAACTGTATAAAATCTCTCTAGGCAGAAGCTCACTAAAGTTTAAATTCAAAGTTTGAAATCAAACACGGTCTCAACGTGACTTAATAATATAGCCAAACAACAAATTAAACAACTGCTAAGAAAAAGGAAATTAAACAAACAAATATAAATAATGGTTATAACAAATTCTGTAACTACCTTTAAATTTCTATTTGTTTAAATTCAAAGTTTGAAATTAAAAGCCATTGTTTTTTATTTCAAAGTGACTTAATAATACAGAGGAACAACAAATTAAACAACTCCTACTAAGAAAAAAGAAATTAAACAAACAAATATAAACGAAGGTTATAACAAATTGTGTAACCACCTTCAAATTTCTATTTGTTTAAATTCAAATTTTGAAATCAAACGCCAACAATTATAATTAAAAATTTTGGAATCACCTTCAATTTTTTAGCACCTTCAAATTTCTGTAATATGGTAAATTGACAAGAATGTCTCCATACTCAAACAAAAGGCAATGCTCACTTATTATCATTAAAAAAAAAATTACAGATAATTAAGATGAGTATTGCGTAACAGAGTGGTTTAAGATATACTTTAAATAAAGCATTTGGCATCGAGAATAAAACATTAGAACTAGATGAATTATGTCGCTTTTGGGTTAAAAATTAAGGCTTTTATAGTGGGTTTGGTGACTAGAAGCTAGGTGTTGCAAGCGAATGATATAATCACTACTTAAAAATAAAGAGATTATCTTATTCCATAAATAAAAACGTACATATAAATGCATATGAGACAACTAAAAAGACCAATCCTTCTAATTCTGCTAATGAATATTTCTTCGTCCTAAGTAATATATTCCAAATAAACTAATGTCTATATATATACTTTCATGTTACAATACCTTAATTGGTATATATACAATATAATTACAATCATACATACTTACATGGCATTTGACAAACTAAAATTTTAACTCCTAAAATTTTATCATCATTACAAAAATTTCTCTTTCCTCACTTTTTCACCAACTCCCATACCCAAAATTTAAACTACCCCAAAAATTTTGACAAAATTTTGCTTCCAAATGCCATATTAGATATTATTCAATTGGATTGACATAGTTTACACATTATTTCTCTTAGTACTACAGGTGTGTTTTAACTCTTTAGCAACAAATTAATATTTTTGTCACTAAAGAGGTATTTTTAGTGACTAACTTAACATTAGTCGCTAAAAACATTTGTTTTACTCTTTAACAACGAAACAATATCGTTGCAGAAGAGTACTTTTAGCTACGAACCAATATTTTTGTTGCTAAATAGCTATTTTTAGTGATGAACTTAACATTTTTCGCTAAAAGCATGTGTTTTACTTTTTAACGAGGAAACAATATCGTTGCAAAAGAGTACTTTTAGCAACAAAGTTGATATTCATATCTAAAACACACGTGTTTTAACTTTTTAGTGACGAACCAATATTTTCGTCGCTATATAGTATTTTTAGCGATGAAATTGGATTTGTCGCTAATAAATTCGTCGCTAAAGAAGTATTTTAACAAAAAAATTGATATTTGTCACGAAAAACAAATTTTTTAACTTTTAGCGACAAACCAAATAATTGTGTCGCTAAAGAGGTATATTTATTTAGAAATGACATTGGTTTCGCTGCTGATAAATTGGTCGCTAAAGAGAAAATTTGTTGTAGTGCTCCAAATGACTCAAAATTTTAACTGTAGGTTGCTAGTATTGTCTAGTATATACCTTCCAAATTTGAGGTCAAGGAAAGGTCATTTAGTATGTATGGGATACCCCTAAAAATGCTGTCATCTCAAATGGCGCAATTCTAAGCTAGTTTTTATCTACTTAGCTAATTCTTTAATTTTCCACGTAAACCTTTGCATGAAACCCATCCTATATGTTTCTGATACTTATAAAACATTCAAAAATCATGCGATGTAATTTATTTACACAAGATTCATGTCAAAACTCATCCAAAGAGCTATATGACCGAGGTTTAACAATCATCTCTATTCTTCAATATTCTCTTGCATCTAATCATTATAACTTCATTCTTAGCTCATGTTAAGCATATTCAAAGGTTTCAAATCACTCTCTAGCATATTACTAACCTCAAATTATGAAAATGCCAACAAAATTACTAACATGTAAACTACCCTGACCTTTCTTAATCTCTTTGACTCTTTTGTGACTTTCTTGAGTATCAAAACCTAGATTAAGCTTGCTGTTAGTATCAAAATCAAAATAATAACTTCTAGGATAGCAAAGCTCAAGAAACCTCAACCTTTACCACTTTTCTTCAAAAAAATTCTCCTTTTCTTCTTCCTAGGGAATTTCGGCTTCTTTTTCTTCTTTCTCTCCTTCCTTCTTCTTCTTCTTCTTTTTTAGGCTCTCTCTCACTCACTCTCTCTCTCTCTCTCTAAGGATGGCTGGATGAATGGTGTGAAGAAAACCTTTACAATGGCCTCCTATTTATACTAGTTGTTAACTAAAGTTTGTCTCCTAGGGTTAATTAACTATGCTAGGGTTTAACTAGACCAAATTGTAATGTCTACCACTAGATTAAAGTGTCTATGCAAGGCATGAAGCTGAATTGGGTGAAGGGCAGCAACTACACAATGAATGACAAATGTTGCATGGTTTTGCATGGCTTAATGATTGCTAATCACTAGCAATCATTACTGAGAGGTCAAAAACAACCCAAGAGGGGGGGGGGGGTGAATTGGGTTTTATAAAACATTTCTCCCTTTTTCTTTTAAACCCAATATGCTAAGGAACCGATCTAAGGAGCAGAAAAATAAATCTATATAATCAAGGACTAATATAGAGAATGAAAGAAAAGATAAACAAGTGCAACAAATAAATATCAACAATAAATGGAGATAAGGATAGAGAGATGACACCGTGACTTTTAGGTGGTTCGGCCAACACTTGCCTACGTCCACCCCCAAGGCTATTGACTTCCTTGGGCTTCCTTCACTATTTTCCAAATAGTAAGTACACCTTAGCTTCACGGGTGCTAAGTAACCTTTACAAAGTGTTTTCGAGCTTACACTTTAACTCACTCTCTCAAATCCTCACAACCTAGAGGATTTCTTCTACACAACAAGTAGGACAAGTGTTTTTCACAAACACTCACGTGTTTTTCAAGAATGGGTACAAAGAGAATCTTAGTAAAAGCTCTTTAAGCTGAATAAACAAGTATGAGGTACTGAGGTGTGCAAAGAGACAAGATTTGCAAGAGAGCTGCAGGTGCAGCTTTCTTGCAAAGCTGAAATTAGGGCAAGAGTTAATGGCGCAACCTCCTTCTTTTCTCTCTCCATCTTCTTCTATTTAAAGCTTCTAGGGCACCAAGGGTCTTCTTGTAAAGTTTGAGTGCCGTTGGAGGTCATTTGAGACATTTGGATACCTTTTTGAATAAGTTGACGTTGCTCAAAGAAATCTGCAAAATAACACAATGTGTCGACACTTGTGGTATGTGCTGACACATTGAACTTTGACCAAGAAAAGGAGTCTCGGGTGTTAGTTCAATGTGTCGACACTTAGGTCAATGTGTCGACACTTCCCATACTTAGCCAAAAAATCACTTTGAATGGCCTGGAAAGCAACCTTTCGGGAGTAGTGCAATGTGTCGACACTTAGGGTCAATGTGTCGACACTTCCAACACTTAGTCACAAAAAAATGTTCTTTAACAACAACTATCCCAATTCAATCATTCTCAAAACCATTTACAATAAAAAGATGATCATTTAACAAGTACAATGAAGATCAAGTAGCTTAGAGAGAATTTATAAAGAGAGAAACAATGATACTTGACAAAAATCCTTTTAAGAAAAAGGATTGATAATTGTAAAATCTAAAGTCCTTAAAAACTTAGAGACTTTGTTATCATCAAAATCAATTGAAGATTGTTTGCAAAAACAACCTTAGGCTAACAATTACTTCTAGCAATCCTTGGGGTTTGATCGGTTTTGTGAGTCAAAGATAAGGTGGGATGGGCTGGGCCGAATGGAATGATTTGGAGGCCCAATTGCATGCTATTTCACAGCCCAAGCAACAAAATCCTATATTTCCAAGCCCAATTGTCCTATTTGTTACAAAAATTCTCAAAAATAATCACTAGGGGGCATGACTATTCTAGAATACTATTCTAGAATAGGTCCTATTGGCTTGGTAATTAAGTGAGTAATGTAAATCAAGCAAAAGGTTTGAAGAAAGAATAATTTTTTTTATAAGAAATTAGGGCTAAAAACATTAAATGAGGGTATTATAGTATTTTTTCAGCAATATAAATTAATATTTCAAAATTTTCAAGACATTAAATGATTAAAATATGTCCAAAAATAGCAATGTAAATACTATACTTAGAAGGTCGGGTATTATAATCTTTGGAACAAGCGTCTGTGCCAGTTACATGGCTAGTGAGCATTGCGTGTATATCATAATTGGCTTAGAGGCTTGAAAAGAGAGGGCGATATAGGTCGCACTTGCCACCGTTGTGCTGCCTTCGGCCTTGGAGGTATCACTCCTACTAGAGAAGCTTAGGGAGCTTCGTATAGAGTGGGAGACTATTGACAAAATTTAGTGTTGGTACAAAAGTCTTGCAAAAGGAGGATCATGCAAGGGCTCCCGATAAAAGAAAGAAAAAGACAACAGTTAAGTAGAAGGTCGTGCTCTTGCCAAATGCGGGGCTGAGCAGGTGGAGAGATGGGGATCGAAGATCATAGATTTTTATCTAATGGTGCATGTCCAACAAGGAGATCCAAAAGGGTTCAACCGCCATATGGTTGCTCCATCACACAAAAAAGAAATAATAAAAAAACCTCCACCAACAAAAGGGAAGTATTGCCAAATTTGAAGATTTCCGTTGGAAAGGATTCAACTGAAGAGAAAGAGCACAACATGTTCTTTCACCAACCAAGTTTGAAAGTCTAAAAAGGGGTTGAGGCAAGAGCGCAGTGGTGGAACCAGGACCCGATTTAAATGGGGCAATTCCTAAGGTGAAATGACCAAAAAAAAATTCCTACGTAATGCAAAAATTGTCTTAGAGTTAAAATATGGAAAATTAAGGACTAAAAGCAGTAAAAATATTGAAATACACATATCGTATTATTTTTTATATTAAAAGGTGGCATTTGGATTCTATGAGTCTACATCTTCTGAAAACATTGCAAAATGGCTTTATTCTCAATAGTTTCAAAAATTTCCCCTCGATGTATACTACCATGCTATCATGCATCCATTCATCTCCCATCTTATTATGTAATTAAGTCTTGATAATCTTCATCGCAGAGAACACTCTCAATGGTTGCAGTCATAACTGGTAAGACCAATGCCAACTCAATAAGGATATAAATTAATAGAAATAGAATATTCTTTCTTATCTCAACCATCTTTACAACAAGACCTCCAATATCTTGAAGCCTAGAGAAAACATCATTATTTCTTACATCATGAATGTAGATGTGAAGTTAACCTCTAAGTATAATATAATTAGCTATAAAGAAATCTTCTAGATAAAGCTCAACAAGACGAAATGACTTAGCATGATCCAACGTTGAGAATGAGATCCTTGGATCAAGATATGCTATGCAAAGAAGTAACTTCATATTTTCTTCTGTGAAACTACGTTCCATCTCCTTAGTGATCAAATCAATAACTTGGCAAAACACTTCCGCACGAAAATGATGCAAATAAGTAATTGTTTGCCCTCCACGCTCGCACGACTACAAGTTGGTATAATATCTTCCATATTAGGCACAATGATAGAATTATCCACACAAAAAGTCTTGACTTCTTCAAAAAATTCATCCTATTTCATCTCCCTTAAAGCCTGCAACTGATGCTTCATAACTCCAACCAAATCCATAGCATTGATAATGTCTTGATCCTTTCGTTGTAAGACATATGACAATTCAATCTTAATTCTCATTATATTCCTCAATAAATGCATAGTGAATACAAACTCAAGCTTTCCATCTTATCCATCAAACTCATAGCCATGGATCTTTGTTCTGAGCAATTACTATCCTCTTTTACATTTTCAACCACTTCTAACACTGATGACCACATAGTAAAGAGACGGATTAATGTAATGTGGTATGAATATCAACGAGTATCACCTATATTGGCTTTTAGTCACAATCCATATTTTGATGATAACAATAAAGAAATTGAACTGTATAATCAAGATCCAAATGAAGAACGAAAATACAAATCAATCAAGCAACAATCATATCATATGAAGCAACTCAGAAGTGAAGACTCAAGATTCTAGTATAAATTTTGTAATTCTAAGATCTCATTATAAAGCAAGGATGTGAATCACATACTGCATATTTTTCAAAACCAAGCATAAACATTTTTATCTCGAGTTTGGTAAATAAAATATGTCTCAAGTATTTTCAAATCATATCTTTACAACTTATAAATCTCTTTTATATCCTTGGGGAGTTAGGTTTTGAGATAGGGTCTTAAAATAGCCTAAATCGCGTTTCAAATCTTTAAACATTGTTATTTTTAGTAATAGCGGTCGACCAGTTGATATATTGGACGACCAGATATCTTCCACCTCATATAGCAGTAAACCAGGACAGTTTCCCAAATGTTAGAGTGCCTGCATTTATAACCGTTGGCCACATGTGCTAAATTAGCGAGCAATCAATCTTTGATTTGTTTGTCCTTATTTTGGGCTAGTCTTGAGGAAAAAGGCAAGATCTTTCCTTTCTAACCTCAATAGGATCTTGGAAGATTGATTGTGTGGCAATCAAGGCTTTCCTTGTGAAAGGAAAGCCTTATGCCACCCAAGCCCATGGAGGTAGTATAAATACCCCTCCATGGCACCATTTGTAAACATCCATTGAATATTTATCAAATTGGTATAGAAGTCTCCAAGGGAGATTTTTGGCCTTTGTGCCTTTATCTTTAGTGTTCAGGGTTAAGCCTGACACTTGGGCTAGCATAGGTGCTAGGGTTAGGCCTGACACCATTCACACTTGTTAGACCTAACTTGCGTTGGGTTAAGTTGGTTAAGTTGAAGGCAATCGGTGACTAGGGTTAGGTCTGGAAGCTTGGTCTAGCATAGGAGGTTTGGTGCTTGGGGTTAGGCCTGACATCTCATCTGCTCTGTTAGAAGTTCATTGTTGGGTTAAGCTGACTTCATTCCACAATCAAGTTCTAGGTTCTCCAAAGTTAGGCTTACATATCTCAGGTTCTAAGTTTGTCTAGGGTGCTAGCTCATTCGAGCTTAGGCTTGCTTATCCATCTTCTCAACCATTCGTATTCTTTTAATTTATCTTTCGATAATTCAAAATACCAAAAATATCTTTTCTTTTCTTTTGGATCAGATACTTGGGATATATTTTCCTTTTGAGTGCTTCACTGAGTCGGCCAAGGAGTATCAAATCGAGGTTAGGCTAAACACGAACACTCACAAGTCCTTACTTATCAGGGGGATAGGTATTGGTGAGGGGTTTAGGTCGAGGTCCCTATCATCCCCTCCAACATCGCCCTCTCTCTCAAATCTTGCCCAAAACCTTGCCATTTGACCTAAACTTATGTCTAATCTCCTTAGACACTTGATTTCGGCCTAAACCCTCTCTTCTTGTGTTGATTTACGTCAAAATCAACTCAACATGTGGATTTTAGGGATTTCGGGCCTTTCAAAACCCTAATCCCGAATTTCTCAGTTTCAACCTTTGTTTTCTCCTTTTTGCCTCTTTTAGCCATGCTAAGGACTAAGCATGCTCAACGGCAAGCAGAGGAAGCTAGGTCTTCGATTCTAGCCGTGGATGCCTCAATGGGTGAGCTTTCTAATCAATTTCTTTCCGCTGAGTATTGAGAGTTATTTTATAGGAGATTTTTCAAATCAGAATATTATTGTGGGTAGATATATTAATACATTGGCTTTGAAAGATTTCAAGATTAGGGAGATATTCTAAGAACAAGGATGAGAAACCTTATTAGATTTAGGAATAGAGATTTTTTTCAAATACATTCGGATATTTTTTAGCAACATGAGTTCTAGTTATGATACTGGCTTATTCATTGTTAGAAGCCAGGTGGGGCAACGAGAAATTGTTTTGAATAAGGTGATTTTAAGTGAGATTTTGGGTAAGTCTCTTGATGGGGAGAGAATCTATGAGCTTAAAGACTTAGCCTATATGTCGAGAATTCGACTATGTTGATGCAATACGTCTCCTCCTAAGCATTAAGGATTTAGATATTGTTGCATTTGATAGTGTCTCATAATTTTGTTCCTTGAGGTGGACATAGAGAGGAGGTGACCTTCATGGATGTTTTTGTGATTGAGCATATCCTTGAGAAAAAAGAAGATTAATCTACCTCATATCATGCTTAGACATATGGAAGAAGTTCATGGACATATGAAAAACCTTCCATATTGTTTGTATTTACTCGGATTTTCAGACACTTTAGAGTAGCCTTAGATAATAGGGAGCGAGATACTCTAGCAAAATCTTAGGTATTCAATAAGAGTGTGTTGACACGGATGGGGTATAGGAGGAACACTCGAGGGAAATGGGTGCCTAAAGGGCAATATAGTGAGGTTATGACTATTGAGAATTCTTCAGCTGAGGGTACAGCTTGTAAGGATATAGGTTTTGATATTGAGGCAGATATGGTCGATTCGACCCCGGCTCCCACTTCTTCTCATCAAGCTGACCTTCATGGTTTGGTTTCACCACCTCGAGCACCTTCCCCACCTCATACCCATAACCACCACTCTGCACCTACTCCACATCTTTCTATTGAGTCTCGTCTTCAGAGGCTTGTGACCGAGGTTCACTCTATGAGGGAGGAGTAGCGGTGTTACTTTGAGAGTCAGCAGACATACTTTCAAAGTCAATAGACCTACATTGAGGATCAATGAAAGTTCTTTGAGGAGATGTGCCTTCACTTCCACAGGCCTCCTCTTCCACCTATATGATCTGATCGCATGCACACATTTTTATATTAGTTGCTGATTATCCTACTTTTGTTTATTTCTAAAATTAATACCTAATTAATTTATTTTCTTATATCTATTATTTATCTCTTTATCTTTTCACCTCATTAATGTTAATGGGCTTAATGGACTCCATATTATGCAAATCTAGATTTTTAACCAAGCTTTTTTTTTCTTTTCTTTTCTTGCTAATATTTACTAACAGGTCGAGTTTTAGCATTTCTAAAGCCTTGTGTTTTGGGCCTTGTTTAAAATGAATTTAGACGCAAAATTTAACCCTAACCTCATTAAGCTAAGCCCAGCACTGCCATAAGCCCATAATTTAAGTTTAGACATTTTTACTCCTGATTTTTCCAGAAATGCCGAAACTGCCCCTAGGAGCTTCCCTTTACTCTTATCATTTTTCGCTGGAATTTTTAGGGTAAGTACTAAGACTCCTATACTTCATATCTGGAAATTTTTACACGAAAACTCCAAGTATTTCAACATGCATCAATGGACAGTGCATTCTTTTGTCTATTTTACACTACCAAAACATTTTGCATGTGATTTCTTTCACCTATAACCATGTTTAATCTACAAATTAGTATGTTGTTATTCAATATCAACATGACAGTGCACAGTATGCATGCTCAAGCTTTGAATGACATATTTGTAAAGAAAAGAGAACACAAACACATCAATGTCAAACTTATTATATTATCAACCTTTGCCAAATCTCATGTTTTCAATCAAAACTTCCTCTTGAGCCCGCAAATAGCTCTACACAGATTAGTACCTTGTTCCTTTTCCCTTACATGTTGATATTATTCAATATCAGCATGACAGTGCACGATATGCATGCTCAAGCTTTGAATGACATATTTATAAAGAAAAGAGAACACAAACACATCAATGTCAAACTTATTATGTTATCAACCTTTGCCAAATCTCATGTTTTCAATTAAAACTTCCTTTTAAGCTTGCAAATAGCTCTACACAGATCAGTACCTTGTTCATTTTCCCTTACATGACCATCTTATTCCATTTTTCCATCATCATCAAGCAAGCAAGTATACCACATGACACATTCGGTTATGGCAACCATGAAGCAAAATCACTTTAAAAATCACATGTGTGTACTGCCCCTTCACCCAAGACCAAGATGTGGGCTTTCATTCCTCCCATTTTTATGCATATTGAACAATAGACTTACAAAAACATATGATTTAAACTCTAAACCTCACATGTAAGCAACTAGAGAGCATAAACTCCTCACAAATCCCATGTTGATCATCGGTTCACAAGAAACAGCAACCATAAACAAGCCAAAGTTTCACTAAAATGCCATATTTTTCCATACTGAAGCACAAAAATCTACCCTTACCTTGATATCTTCGGATGAACTTTTGCGAACTCAGAAAACTCCCTTCCCCCCCTTTTTTCTCATGCCTCTCTCTCCCTTCTCTCTTTTTCGGCGTTGTTTCTCCCCTCCCTCTCTCTATTTCACGTTTTCCCTCTTTCTTTAAGTGTGTTGCATCGTGTGTCTTGCAAAAAAAGTTAGCTTTTATACTCCATACAAGTAATGATCGCTAGTGGGTAGGATAGGGACCTGAATGCAAAAGTGAAAAAGGTTCAATGATGTTGGGGAGTTAACATTGAGAAGCAATGCATGCAATTGGGTAGGGAATGATTCGGTTGGATTTTTTTGGCCATGTGTCGCAAAAGTGACTTTTGTTTTTTACTAGCAATCATGAAGCTAGATTTGTGAACAAGGTGTGTGATATGGCTGGCCACATGAGTCTTGTTGATGGGCTTGATTTTGTGGGCTTCTAGGTCCAAGAATTTCAAGCCCAAATCCCCTTGGTTCGGCCCAAAATAACTCTCCAAGTCCAAGGTGCAAGCCCATGAGTTCTAGGTCCAATGTTAGTCTAAATTAGTAATAAAATTAATAACTAATGTAATAAATCAAATTTAGTTATGTAAAGAATAATATAGAAACCAATCTAAATCAAGAGAGAAGCATAAATAATGAGGAAATTTAATTAAGAAGAATGCTTAAACTAATGATTTAAAAATCTGAAATTTATTTATGTGCCAATAATACTAATTTTTGGATATAATGAAGTGTACGATAAAAAGGATTTTAAAGTAAACATAATGATCTAAAATAAATTTCCAATTAGAGAGCAAGGTAAAATTAAGAAATTTAGTAATAAAACTAATTACCAACCAATTGATCAAATTAAGGCAAGTGGAAGGCAATAATATAGATCCATAATATGAAAATGCCTAATTAGATAATAGGATAAATAAATATGTTAGGAAAAATAATAATGCTCTTAAAACATATAAATTTATCAAGGAATGAACTCTTAACTAGAAAAATCCAAATTACTAAGAAAACTATCTTTATTGACCAATTTAGATATGTTTTAAAAAGTCTAAAAAAGGGAGGGGGTATCACAACCTTTTTGTTGTATTTCTTTTTATGATGACAAAGAGGGAGAGATTAAATTGGTATCTTTTTGTATATCTCTGCACCCCTTTCCTATGTATTGTCATTTCCTATGTTTTGAATGAAGCATATCTCTTTCAATTTTTTATGAGTTCATTCAAATGCAATTATTTGTACTAACATGGTTTTTATTGAGATTTGAATATAAAAATAATCTGCATTAAATTGCAAAAGATAGGGGGAGAAAAATACATCAAAGGAAGAAGCAATTAATTTATTGTCATCATAAAAAAGGGAGAGATTGCTGACTTTTAGTCACAATCCATATTTTGATGATAACAATAAAGAAATTGAACTGGATAATCAAGATCCAATTGAAACACAGAAATACAAATCAATCTAGCAGCGACCATATCATATGAAACGACTCAGAAGTGAAGACTCAAGACTCTAGGGTAAACTTTGGAACTTTAACATCTCATTATATAGCAAGGATTTGAATCACACGTTGCATATTTTTCATAACCAAGCATAAACCTTTTTATCTCAAGTTTGGTAAATAAAATATGTCTCAAGTATTTTCAAATCATATCTTTATAACTCCCAAATCTCTTTTATATCCTTGGGAAGTTAGGTTTTGAGATAGGGTCTTTAAATAGCCTAAATCGCATTTCAAATCTTTAAAGGCCGTTATTTTTAGTTATAGCGGTCGACCAGTTGATATACCGGTCGACCAGGATAATTTTGCAAATGTCAGAGTGCTTGCATTTATGACCATTGGGCAACAGACACATGTATCGGTCGATCGCTATATATACCGGTCGACCGATATAACTTGAGTTTTGATAGACTCGTCCCCAATAGCTAAAAATGTCTATTTTTTTCTTAATGCTTATAAATTGACCACTATTCAACTTGAAAAATGTGCTAGAATGACCATTGATCATTTGCCAAGCTTGAGTGATATCAAAAACTTCAAATCTTAGTATTTTCATCTCTTTCACACAAAGCTCTCACTTTCACTTCCTTGTTATTGTGTGACATCACATGGATAGTATTTTATGGTAATATCCACTTCACTGAGGGAGTCTTGTTATTGTAAAATCACTCTACTTCATTATTAGTAGAGAGGATTCTCTTGTGGCCTTTCGGTGAGGTGTGTTCACCAAAAGAAGAAGGTTTGTGAGAGTGTTCATAAAACTTAGTCTTGAGGCTTGGAGAGGTACTACTCAAAGCTCAAGTGTAAGAAACCATTCCCTTGGTGTAAGGGAAACTAGTGGAGAAACCTCAAGGCTTGTGAAGGAGATTGAGGAGTGGACGTAGCCGGTTTTGTCGAACCACCTAAAAATCTTGTATTTGTTTTATCTAATTGTCTCTTTATTTTTAACACTTTTGTATTAATTATTGCATATCGATTGTGCTAGAATTATTGTTACTTAGTAAATACATTTTTGGATTAAATTGAAAAGTTTTTAAAACCTAATTCACCCCATCCTCTTGAGTTGTCTTAATCCTAAAACTTCAACCTAGTCTTGCCAGAATTATTGTTACTTAGCAAATACATTTTTGGATTAAATTGAAAAGTTTTTAAAACCCAATTCACCCCATCCTCTTGAGTATCTTAATCCTAGAACTTCAACCTAGTATTGCCAGATTGGTTTCTTGATTTATGCCCCTTTCACTAGAAATCTCTCCCTTGTCCAACTGCTCCTCTATCTTCTACTGTTGACTTTGCCGAAGAGTATCTTTCTTTTTACAAGAAGCTCTGACTATATTCACAGTCAAAGAAGTTTAATTAAAAAAATCACCAACTTGCAAGTTATTCTTTGCAATAGCCACAATAGCCAATTGAAGTTGGTAAGCAAAACAATGGATATAGGTAGCAGAATGTGTGACTTCAACCCATTGAACTCACCTCGCATGTTCGATGCCCCATCACACCCTTGACCTCTCAATTTGGATATTGATAACTTGTGTCTTGCAAACAATTTGTCTATAGCATTTTTCAAAGATTGAAAGCAAGTGTCAGTAACATGTTTCATATCAGGAAACCTTTCAATCACCTGTCCATGTTGTTCACATATCTCAAAACCACTGTCATTTGCTCTTTCTTCACTGATTTATCTCAAGACTCATTAACTATAAGAGATAAAAACTCGTCCACATTATCTTTAATGATGGTAAGTGTAGTCTCTGCTGCAACAATATTCTCTATTTCCTTCTGAGTTGTTAGAGAAGTCATTTGGCTGTTTCCAAGAGCATTAAGCTAAATTTTCTTAGCAACCTTTTTCATTACGTAAGCTGTACCATTCCAAAATCTCAAGAAAATTATCCTTTCTCATTGAAATCTCGGACTTGTCATGACTACAAAAAGTTAATCCTTGTAATAAAAAAAAATAAATGCAATCTAAAACCACTGTCAAACAAATGCAATAAGCATTTCTATATCGTGCCCTTGTGCAGATAACATGTGCAACACACTTTGTCACTGATTTCTGAATGCTCCACATTATGAGCACTATGGCTTGCACCAACATGATTACCAAAAACCTCCACTGCCTTTTTCCAGTTACTAAATCTCATAGATATAAATGCATCTCCTCTGGATCTTACTCCTCTGGATCGCCTAAACAGATAACACCAAACGCAATACATCACATCCTTTGATACACTATATTCCAACTACTCATAATCTTTGAACCACAACTCTTTAAACCTCTTCGTTGTTTTCTCATATTGCTTATTGGGAAAATCATGGTCAAGCAGTTGAAAAGGACCTTTGATCAAGTATTCCATACAAATTTGATCCCTAATCCCAATATCATATTCTTCAATGAGTTTACGTAACCCTAGGTTAGCAACAATATCATCCTGACTAAACAAAAGATGAGGTCTTTTCAAACTAGGATTTATTTCAGAAGTAGTAGTCACATTAGAAGTATTAGACAACTCCAAGCTAGCTGAGTTGTTTTTATCAAAAACCTATCCATTATCTAAACAAAACAAAACAAAATGCATCAACCAATCAATGGTAATAGCATGATGTCATTGACTCGTAAATTGTTCCATAAAACTCCTAAAGACAAGGTAGAATGCATGAGCATGTCAAGAAACTTATTGATTTCAACAATGATGTAGACTAGCTAGCTTCTCAAACAAATTGAAAATGACATTATATAATATTCACTTCAATACCAAAGTGCATACAAGATACAAGGACAAATTAAAGTCTATGCAAAAAAATTCCAAACAACAACTTTTACATGTGACCGTGTTGCTAAACCAAAGATTCAGTTCAAAGTTAGAGGAATTTGACAAATTTTACCCAAAGGAATCCTTTGAAAAGTAGTACGAGGTTCCTTTAAAAAATTAAATTAATTGCAACATCTACTTGTTAGAATAATTGCAACATCTTCAAAGTTAGAATAATTGTAACATCTACTTATTAAAAGTAGTATGGGGTTCCTTTAAAAATTACAACATCACAAATCACAATCTACTTGCTTCAATGCTTCTGGTCCCCTCAGCATATGATTCTTTATTTAGTACTTCAACATTTTAATTAAACAGAGGACAAGGAAAAGGAAAATTTGGGTTCTAATTTTCCTCTCCAAAATGCTTAAAGTTAAGTTGGGCGATGGAGAATCTACAAGGACCTTGTTGTTGGTTTTCCTTATCTCCAAAACTTGCCACAATCACCCATTACGAATCATATTACGCATTAGATTTCTACAATGACCCATTAGGGACTTTATTTTACAAAGAGCAAAGGATTCAAGTAAAAAATCAAGCAACTCATGATCATTAAAAAATCACAATTCAACCCCTAATCACAATCAAGCCATAATTCACTGAAATTGAGTTGCAATTATTCAAACCCTAATTTGAATTTCAATTCAAGCCCTAGTTAGCTGAGAGAGAGAGGCTGAGAGAAGAGGGAGACTGGGAGAGCACAGCTGGTCTGACCTGGTAGCTGGTAGGCGGCGAGTGGCTGAGAGAGAGAGAGAGAAAGAGAGTTAAGAGAGAGAGACAGTGACTGGTCAGACGATTTCTGGACAGTTACCAGTGGAGGAGCTGAAAGGGAGTGAACTGAGAGAAGAGGGTTGGTCGCCGGTGGAGGAGCTGAGACTTGAGAAGGAGTAAGCTAAGAGGGAGAGGCCGAGAGGGAGGAGTCGTGCGAGAAGGGAGAGGCAGAATTAAACCAAGGTGAAGTTTAATTTACTTATTTTTTTAAGCAAAAGGTGAAAGGACACCATTTCACCCCCTGATAAAAAAAATGTAAGCTGGGCACAATCTTTGGGTAGGCCAAGGGGGGCGGGCTTGGGCTCATAGGAGACAAAACACATATATATAAAAAAAAAAAAATCATTTTGGCAAAACCAACCGGGGCAGTGGCTCCTGTTCACCCATGCTTGATTCTGTCACTGCAAGAGCGTCTCTATCTAGATCTATTTTTTAGAGAGTCCTAAGTGTGTATATATTTGAATGCATTATATTTAAAATGTTATATATTCTGCATATCATATATCTCGAAGTTTGGAGTCACAAAATCTCGATGACCTAATCAATTCTAGTGCTCGATCATTAGTAGAAATAGAAATAGCAAAACACAATATATACCTAAAAGTTAAAATCTACATACATATATAGGTAGCATAAAATGCCATATATTGACAAATTTTTTTTTTTATAGATGTTTCATATAATGTTTATCTTTCTTGCACTATGTTTCTAAACTTAATATTTTTTAGAGAAATTGGCAATTGCGTCACTAGCTTTTAGTACCTTTGATAAAATAGTCATTAAGTTTACTTTTTTTATTTTTTGGTCACTAAGTTCATATGGTTATGACTTTTTACTCCTTCTGTCACTCCTTCGTTTGTCTTTCTAATGGAATGCACCAACAAGTCAACACCTTCTCCAGCTTAACTTCATTAATCCATGTCAGCAAGCCCAGTCAAGCTCTTGTGTACCTCCTCTGACTTGTCATCTTCTTTTTCGCAAGTCCTTGCTCATTTTTCAGCCCCATGAACGGTAAGAGGTCTGACCTTTGCAGCTTCTCGTCATTAGACTGCGCATAGAAAGCTCCATTTCTAGCATGCACTTGATTTCTCCAACTCAAAGGCAAACTTAACATTTTCAAAACCTAACATATGCTTCCTTCCGGACAAACAAAGTATGTTTACGATTTTCTGTATCTAAACATAGAGAACCATCGAAGTAATCTAACTCGATTAACAATCAGTCCATGTCAAATGGAATAGGAATAGGATTTCGGACAGGTAAACTATCTATTGGTTCTCGAGCTCAATTCTGACAACAAGATCATAGAGAAAAAATGGGCATCCCTTTACGGTGAAGCATATCCAACTTGTGTCATTTTTGCTTGAGAACCTTTTTAAACCAAACGACAGCGTCTTTTAATTTATAGAATGTTTTTTTTTACTAAACGTTAATAATTTTCCACTGAACCATTTTTTCATATAGAATAAAAAACATCACCATGCAAGGATGCAAAACCAAAGCAACTCCATTTTCTCATTGTCAAGGAAAGCACTGCCACCTAAACCAAAAACAAGAAAGATTATTTTCAAAGCTTCTTCAATTGAAGCAAACTTTATTGTCAAGAAATTGTCACCGATCCTTTAACAGGAATCCACCGAGGATCATAGAGAGGATCCCTTTACGGTGATGGGCTTGAGCATCAGAAACTAAACGTAATAAAAACCATATACATCCCATGCAAAAAAACCATCCATCTCATTGTCGATACAATTGCTTTTCAATTGTAAAGAGTTTTCAGGAATCCAAGGATCAGGATATCAGAAAAATCACCTGGATACAATTTAAAAGCATCAATTTAAAGCACATCTATTGGATACGTTAAGAATGGCTGGTAATGCACAACGCATTTCTTATGAATTGCGTCTGACGACAAGACCCTATAAAGGTTAGACCTCTTGACTATTTTCATGGGGCTGAAAGATGAGTAGGACTTGCGAAGAAGAAGATGACGTGTTGGAGGAGGTACATAAGAGCTTGACTGGGCTTGCTGACATGGATTATTGAAGCTGAGTTGAAGAAGATGATGACTTATCGGGGCATTCTGTTAGAAATGCAAACAGAGGAGTGACGGAAGGAGTAAAAAGTCACAAGCATATGGACTTAGTGACCAAAAAATAAAATAAAAAAGTAAACTTAGTGACTATTTTGTTAAAGGTACTAAAATCTAGTGACCAAATTGTCAATTTCTCTATTTTTTATTTTAAGAATATATTATATTTTTATATTAAATATATGTTCACGTGTATTTGTTTAGATATTAAAAAAAAATTAAAGTACCTAAAATTTTGAAAGAAGACTACTAAACTGTCTTTTTCATTATTTTTAATCCGTTATCATTATTATTAGCAATTTTATATCCTGCAATTAACTGTTGTGGCTTGGAAAAATATAGTACAAATGTCTCTCTGCTGCGGAAAGTAATTGATTATTTTTTTTCTAACCTAGAAAAGATCATTTATTATGCTTTTACTTTTTTGTTATTAAGTATTTACCCCTAAGACAGTGGTGGTCTTTTAGTCATTTTTGCATCAATCTAATGTAGCATCTCGGATTTTCTTATATTGTTGTTAGTAAAATATTATTTTTATTAGATTTCCGAATTTTGATTTTTAATCATTGGATTTTGCACCCATTTCATTTTAGTTACGGAGTTTTAACATTGAAAAATTTAGTCTCTCAATTTACTAGCATATGAAAGAATACTATTGTAGGAGGCAAAGGTTGGAGAGTATCGCTAGAATTCTTGTTCCTAAGTTTTGAACTCATCTTTTTGTAATGATTAAGAAGAAAATTTATATGTATTTTTTTAATAGTTTGTAAGTAGTGGGACTTATAAAAAAAACTAGGGTTAAAGTCATAGTTAGCCCCGTATGTATAGGTAAAAATCAAATTGGTACCCCTAATTATTAATTCGGTGATTTGAGACCCTTAATTTTCAAAACATTTCAATCTTCGCCCCCGTCTATATCTATCATTAAATCAAACGGTTTTTTAACCACGTGCGTCGCATGTGCTTCTTTTCCATTTGAAATGACCCAACTGTCCATGTTTAAATGATTGTAAAGGACACTATCAAGACAAAGAGGTTCGTCTTCGATGCCTCAGTAATAGAAGCTATTAGAGCCAAATACACCGACAACAAGAGCGTCGAATACCAAAGAGACAGAAAGGGAGATGGGGTTGTTGGTCTGTATCTGTACTGTGGCTCTGCTTATTGCCGTAGTACCTTTGGGTAGTGCAAAAGACAAACTGAGCTCAAGGGAATGTGAGGATCTGGGTTTTTTGGGACTTGCTTTTTGCTCTAATTGCAACGCTTTCATTGAGTATGTGAAGGACCAAGATTTGGTATCAGACTATTTGAAGTGTTGCACAGAGGATTCCAATGACTATATGAGCAAGGTTAGCTATTCCGGTGCTGTACTAGAGGTCTGCATGTGGAAACTGGTGTTCTATCCCGAAGTTGTGGGCTTTATTGAAGAAAAGAAGGATCGGTTCCCTTTAATTAAAGTTCAATATATTTTCAATTCTCCACCAAAGCTGATCATGTTGAATGATGCAAGCCAACACCAGGAAACCATAAGGATTGACAACTGGAAACGTGAACATATACTTCCGTTCCTACTGGAGAAGGTTAAGCTCGCTTCAGCAATCTGAGTCGTTTGTTTTTGGTTTTGCTCAAAACCCCCCCTCCCTCCTCTTCTGCCCAGCCGGGCTGTTCTCTATCTTTATTATTAGAAGTAGGTGAACTCCTTTTCTCGAAATCAGAGGACTCCTTTTCACAAAATCAAATGGAAAGAATTTACCATTAAAAAAAGAAAGCGTTGAATACCAAAGACCCCTTCTCGCGTCGAGGCCTTGTAAGGCAAGTGAACACTAATTTCATGAAGAAACTTCAAAATAGTGACAATCACTGGAACTTCATGAAAGACCTCGCCGCACGAATCACAAAAGGAATGGTGGTCCCCTTTGACTTCACTAGCTTGTGCAAGTTTCCACTATACGACATTGATTTTGGGTGGGAGAAGCCAGTCTGGGTTTCCTCGGTTAGTTTCAGGGCCAAGAATTCTAGAACCTGCACTAGTTGGAAAATCCAGATGATCTCACGCGAAAATGGAGATATTCTAGCACCTGCACTAGTTGTCAACAATCACAGATTCGGCAAATTTATCAATAAAGTGTGGGCAGTTTGGTCATTTCTAATGTAATAGAAGCACATGGGATGCACGTGGTTGAAAAACCATTTGATTTAACGATGAATTTAGAAAGGGACGAAGATTGATGTGTTTTGAAAGTTAAGGGTCTCAAATCACCGAATTGATAATTAGGAGTACCGATTTGATTTTTAGTCATACATATGGGGTTAACTATGACATTACCCCAAAAAACTATATTTCAAAAGAGAAATTTTTGTAAATATATTTGTGTTTGTCATTTTTCTAATTGCAAAACAGTGGGTTTCTTTTTAATATGGTGAGTTTCATTTTAATTGCAAAACAATAGGTTTCATTTTTATAGCAAAACGGCGAGTTTCAAATCATGATACTAGTGAAAACATTTTAAGTCATGATGAAGCTGAAATCCCTCCAAAAATCTAAGGGTAGGGAAATAATCTAGTGACTACAGGAAATTCCGACTTCGGTTCTGGTGCCTGGAATCTAGCACCGGTTTTGATCTATTTCGGTACTGGAATCGGACCCCATATTTAAGAATTTTTGGAACCAGATACGGAACCAAAATTCCAGCTGAAACGTCAGAATTTCCGGTTTCGATAGTTTTAAAAAAAAAAAAAATTTAGGGCTCAAGTTTTTAAAAGAAAAAAATAGATGACCTGGGTCAAAACGACCCAGGTCGCGTGTAAATGAAGGAGTATTTGACTCCATTCTCCTTTTCTCAGTAAACCAGCAATGCACTACATAAAATTAAGGGAAACCAGCGTCATAGTTGCAAGACAGAATAGAAAACGAAATACAACAAGGGTCCTTAAAAACAATAAAGCCAGAACGAAATGCCCAACGTGTCAACAGATGGGCCTAAAGATTGAGCTTTCGAGTAACCCAGTGAATAGCCCAAGCGGGAAAAGATGCTGTTCAAAGAAGCGAAGTTCTAAGAACTTCAAAGGAGAGGTTCAGATTTAAAGAAGCGGATCTAACGGTTAAATTTCTGTCACATCAATTAATGATAAGAGACGGAAATGGCTTGGCTTTTGCTTGGCTTTGGCTCATTTTTTTTACAACCCACTCTTGAGCCATCTTCTCCAACAAGCCTTTTCTTTCCCCTATTCTTCTGATCAGAAGTCGCCAAAACTGAACCATATGAAGATTACGGCCTTCACCTTAAATTTTTTCCTCTTCCAATCTGATAGTATTTCTATCTTGTAGAATCTCAAGGCCAAGAATCTAAGGACAGTTGAGGATTGACCCACGCTCACATCCTATAGTTGAAATCTCATCTCTTTTGAGTTAAGGATTTTCGTCATATTCAGGTATTAATCCAAAAAATTCAGAATCTTTGAATAGCCATTCATCTTTATCTGAGAAATTCATTGTATTTGGGCAAGCAGTTGTAATAATCTTTTTATAATCTTCAAGAATATTTCTCATGCATGTAATCTGTTTGACAAAAAGTCGAGAATAGCTATATTTTTTACAAGTCAGAACCTTTATGTTTTAACAGATGAATTTCTCTGATCTTTGGGAACTAATGAAGTGTTTGCATTGGATTGTTATATATATATACCATTTTTGAAGATGCCTTCTTCCATAATAACTAATTCCTCCTTGTTGCATAAGAGAAGAGTGTGCAGCTTGGCAGTGACGCCGTATATAGTTTAAGAGGCACAGGAGGAAGCATTTCCAGAGTTGCCCCGACAGTAAGTGGTGACGAGGACCCCAATTTCCACGGACTCGGATTCTCTTTTAAGTTATGTGTTGTCATCCATCTAATGGCTTGTTAAAACCCATTAGGTAATTTCCTCTTAGGAAGGAATCCTTTTCCAATTTCCACACCTAGGTAGCTGCAAGGGAGGTGGAGATATGAAATTTATCTACCTCATCTTATCAGAAGTACATATGAAGATTATAAAATGTATTTCCATTGGCTCGGGTTGTAGTTACGCATGTCTATGCGTATATTGTTGTGTATTCTGCATCTTTTTTGTTATCCTCATTCCCATGGGGTTTGTAAGGATTTGAGACAAATATTGTATGGGTGTTTAGCCCCACCCGACTGATATGATTTTTGAGCTGTCAGCATCTTTGCTTTTAATACAATTCTTACCCAAAAAGAAAAAAAGCATTATCTACCTCTTCCATTGTTCGAATTACAATTTTTACAAATACACTTTTTATAGTTCCGTATGGATGTCTTTAAACCAGACCAAGACTAATTATAACTTCTTAGTACATAGAATATGATTGGTAAGATCTTTATATTACAATGCAATAATTTAATTTGGACTGCCAATTGAAAACAGAGCAAAAGAGAACCCTCAATATACTCATCCTCATTACTTCTGCTTCTCTTTCCTCTGCCAATTCCTTTCCATTCTTCTCTTCCACCACTATTTTAATAATCTCACTGCATAATTTCGGGTAATGGATATAGATAAGGATGTTGAGAATACAAAAGTCATAATAAGAAAAAATAAATCAAGTTCATAACCTTGCACGCCATAGTAGGAGATATTCACATAATCATTTGATTAATGGTTGTTGGATTTTACAAAAATCAAAAGATATACAATTTCTTCAAATATACTGCAACAACTCATCTACATAACTGAACTACTGACAAAGACGAAAAAAACTATACGCAGAAGTTCATCCGTAAGAGCCTAATTAGCCAACTAAATACACATAACAAAATCTTAAAGAATCCCAAAAGTTTACAGGAAAACATTATCTCCATAACATAATGAGCGATTTTATTTGAAGATCCACTAGTTGGCTGATGCTTAAGCATTTTCTGACGAACAGCTTTCTCGTGTCTTCTATAACAACATTGCTCCTGAAAGAATCAAAATACCCTTAATCAAGAATCAAAATACCCTTAATCATCAGTAATGGAACTTCTCTCAATTAGTTGAAAGAATCAAGCTTCAGTCCAAAGAATATTGTGAAGTGCTAGTATATCCAGTGGCGGATCCAGGACCCAATTTGAAGGGGGGCGATCTCTTAAGACAAAATTTTTTTAAAAAAAAAAAAAAATTTACGTCTAAAATTTTTTTTTTGGCCTGTCCAATGGGGGGCGGCCGCCCAGGGCCGCCCCCCTGCATCCGCCACTGAGTATATCCAATCAATACATAAACAAATTCCATCGAACACAATTTTAAAGATGATATTGTTAAAGGAGCTTATGGAGTGGGTACAGTAAACATGTATTTTGGTCTTGTGTTCTTTCGGACCAAAACCCAGATTCTTAAACTAGGTATAGTAAACATGTACTAACAAAACTAATGCCTGAACCCCAACAACTCAGTCAGACGGAAAATTCAAATCTGCCATCGCAGAGGCAAGCTCAATATGCAGGTTCTTGATGTTGGCATATAAAACAGTCATTTTCCCATCAATCAAACGGATCAAAAGAAATCTTGCAGGCATAACTAGGTTCGACGCAATAAGCAAACGAATTAAAAGGCAAAAGGATCTCAAAGTAAATCGAAAACTAAAGGCTTCAGACGAAAGTAAAGAAGTTCAGACGTCGTTGACCCTACCTTCGGTAGCCAAGCTCACCACCGCTACTTCTCCTTCATTCTCACTAGAATCAACAAACTGAATACTCAACTCAACTTTACAAAAATCACAGATCAATTATTAACTGAAATATGTCTTCTTAAAACACAAAAAGAAGATCATACTTTACAAAAATCAGACTTGCCTTCTACTTCTGAATATCCTTCAATAATTCCCTCTGAATCTTTTATTCAAATAATTGATAGAATCATTTTTTAGAAATGGTATGCTAAAATAAATGTTTGTATCAAAGATTATTCTTTTAATACTATAGCATTAATTGATTCAGGTGCTGATTTAAATTGCATTCAAGTAGGATTAATTGATTTTAAATATGTTAGCCCAAGGTTGTTTTGCAAACAATCCATAATTGATTTTGATAACAAAAATTTCTAAGTTTTGAAGACTTTTAGATTTTACCTTGTCAATCCACTATTTTCTAAGATATATTTTAAAAGATTGAGGTTATCTCACAAAAATATTTCTAAGTGCATTTGAACACCATTACATAAGTTGATAAAATCAATTTTTCATATTGTAGGTGTTTAAAGAAGAATTGCAGTGAAAACGACACCTTCAAGTTGCTGAAAAACCTCTTCAGCACTTATAGTGTCGACACATTACACTATCTCCCGAGAGAACCTACTTAAGATCAAATCTTGTCAAATCTTGTCAACACATTGCACTGAGACACCTCGGAGATAGTAATGGGGACCTCGAGATATTGTATCAGTATCTCGGAATGTTTGTGGAAAGGTCGGGAAAGTGTATGGACATCTCTAGATGTTGTGGGAACGTCGGGAAAATGCATGGACCTCGGGATGTTTGGAGCACATCGAGAACACCTCAAACACCTCAAAGCTCGGAAATGGTAATAGGAAAACATACCTCGGAGCACCTTGGAGTAGTCGGTAATACAAATAGAGCTCGTGAAGTAACCGGGAAAGATATCTCGGTTTGTAAAAAGGACAGGTGACAAACCGAGATAGATACCTCGGTCAGTAAAGGGGACCTCGGCTTAATGATGAGATGTACACATTGCAGTCTACCTCGGCTAGTAAAGGGGGACGTCGGGATAATGAAGAGACGTCGGACACGACTCCCGAGAGATCTTTCCAGATCAACTCATGTTGATTATGCGCCGACACATACCACGATTTTTTGCTGAAATCCTGGAATGTTGATAGCTCCCTCCAACGACTCTTTTTAAAATCTCAGACGACCGTTGAAGTCAAAAGTGGTATAAATAGAAGAAGAAGAAAAGAAGAAAACAACTCTCTTGCGATTCAAATTGAAATTACTCTACGACCTAACTTTAGAGAGAGAAAGTGACTTGAAGAAGAGAGAAGACTACTCATACTGAGAAAGCCTGTTATTTCCCTGCTAAACTTCAGCTTTCTACATATTCTTGTTCTCGTTTGCACCTTTATACTTTCCACTTACTTTATACGGTTTTAAGAGCCAAATCGTTGACATTCCATTATGTACCCATTCTTTACAAACACATGAGTGTTGGAAATGGTAATAGGAAAACATACCTCGGAGCACCTCGGAGTAGTCGGTAATACAAATGGAGCTCGTGAAGTAACCGGGAAAGATATCTCGGTTTGTAAAGAGGACAGGTGACAAACCGAGATAGATACCTCGATCAGTAAAGGGGACCTCGGCTTAATGATAAGATGTACACATTGCAGTCTACCTCGGCTAGTAAAGGGGGACGTCGGGATAATGAAGAGACGTCGGACACTAGACTCCCGAGAGATCTTTCAGATCAACTCATGTTGATTATGCGCCTACACATACCACGATTTTTTGCTGAAATCCTGGAATGTTGATAGCTCCCTCCAACGACTCTTTTAAAATCTCAGATGACGGTTGAAGTCAAAAGTGGTATAAATAGAAGAAAAAGAAGAAAACAAGAAAACAACTCTCTTGCGATTCAAATTGAAATTACTCTACGACCTAACTTCTAGAGAGAGAAAGTGACTTAAAGAAGAGAGAAGACCACTCATACTGAGAAAGCCTGTTATTTCCCTGCTAAACTTCAGCTTTCTATATACTCTTGTTCTCGTTTGCACCTTTATACTTTCCACTTGCTTTATACGGTTTTAAGAGCCAAATCGTTGACATTCCATTATGTACCCATTCTTTACAAACACATGAGTGTTGGGTAAACACTTGTCCTACTTGTGAGAGTAGAAGAAATCCCTTGGGTTTTGGGATTTGTGAAAGAGTTAAAGCGTGAGCTCGGAAAAACACTTTGTAAAGGTTCCTTAGCACCCCGGAAGCTAAGGTGTATTTACTATTTGGAGAATAGTGAAGGAAGCCCAAGGAAGTAAATAGCCTTGGGGTGGACGTAGGCAAGAGTTGGCCGAACCACTTAAAAATACTGTGTCATCCCTCTAGCTCTATCTCTTATTTTTTCACGCTCTTATCATTGCCCTTTGTGTTCTATACTTTACTGTTATACTGCTCAAATTATTTTAAAAAGGATTGAAAATTTATTAAAACCCAATTCACCCCCCTCTTGGGTTGTTATTTAAACTGTTAAAATATTTTGAAAAAACTACTGAGAAATTATCTCAAGCTGATGGTCAAAAAATGATAATTAATTATAAAATTCAAATGTACATATTTGTAATAATGCTTTTGTTTTCAAACTACTTTTTTCTTGGTTAAGAATTTATCTTCTAAGGTCATATTAGGAAATCATTTTCTTGCTTTACTTTACCCTTTTATTGTTACAGAAGATGGAATAACTTCTAAAGTATTAGGTCATGAAGTCACTTTTAAATTTTATTATCTTCCTTTTACAAGAGATATTCAAACTTTAAGAAATATTTCTATTACAAAAGAAATTAAGATATTAAATCAACATAAGATTCATCGAAAAAGATCACATTTATTATTTCTCCAACAAGAAGTTAATTATAAACAGATTGGAGCACAAATCCAAGATAATACTATTAAAGAAGAAATTTTGAAATTTCAAAAATTATTAGAAGATACTATATGTTCATCACTTCCTAATGCTTTTTGGAATAGAAAAAACATATTATAACTCTTCCTTATGAACCAAGCTTCTCGGAAAGAAATATCCCTACCAAAGCTCATCCAATAAAAATGAATCAAGAATATTTAGAAATCTGTAAAAAGGAAATTAACTTATTATTAGAAAAAGGCCTTATTCGTCCTTCTAAATCTCCATGGAGTTGTGCAACCTTTTATGTTATGGGTCAACTGAGATAGAACGAAGAGTTCCTCGTCTAGTCATTAATTATAAACCTTTAAATAACGTTTTATGGTGGATAAGATATCCTATTCCCAATAAAAAAGATTTACTCACTCGTCTACATGATGCATGCATTTTCTCTAAATTTGATATGAAATCTGGATTTTATCAAATTCAAGTGGCGAAAGTGATCGATATAAAACTGATTTTACTGTTCCTTTTGGTCATTTTGAATGGAATGTTATGCCCTTTGGTTTAAAAAATACTTCTTCAGAATTTCAAAATACTATGAATGATATATTTAATCCTTACACTTCATTTGCTCTTGTTTAGATAGATGATGTTCTAATATTTTCAAAATCTATTAAACAACATTGGTATCGTCTTAAGAAATTTCAGAAAACAATTCAAGATAATGGATTAGTTGTATCTGCCCAAAAAATAAAATTATTTCAAACCCAATGATAAAGAACCATTATATTACGATGATACTCAAGATCCCTATGCTGGATATGAAATAGAAATTTCCTCTGAAGATATTGAAGATATTCAACGATAGCTTACTGAAGGATAAAAAGGTCATTTCCGATAATGATGCCGACATTTGCTGTTTATGATACTGTAGCCGACAAGATATTGTTGCTGTCTTTCCAAATATACCCCTGGTACTGTTTGCTCTTTCCAAAAATACCCTTTACTATTCCAAAAAAGCAAAGGATAATTCAATCTTTTCCCTTCTCTCTTTTCTTTATAAACCGATATCATTTCTCATTATCCCTCAATCCTCAAGTCTTTCATTCAAATATCAAGTCTTCGCGTCTTCAATTTTCTTGTAAGTTTTTAAGTTGATTTGTTTCACTGTATTAAACTTTAAATTTCAATATGAGTCAAGATCTTTCAATTATGATTGCAATTACTTTATTACTTGATCATAAATGGAATATTTTACTTGCATATTTATTCTTGCATACGATCTATGGCACATATCTTGTCATGACATATACAGTTGATAACACCATTGATGATATCATTGAAAGCATCATCATAGAAGATTATGATTCTGATTATGATAATTTAGAAGAAGGAGAATATACCTGGGCCTAATTTGGTATCATAGCCATACATCATTTGCAACCACACTTTTACTATTCTTATTTCTACTACATCTTCTACCTTACTTTTGTTCCTTTAAACATTTAGTTTACATTATTGTTATTGTCTTTCTCTATTATCTACTTAAACGTCAGACTTCACCTGGAACAGTTAGATTAGCCATAAAGACACAAAGGCGAAGGCTAGATCCGGTTAGTGCGACCCATTTAGTAGCTAATATTGAAAGCATATTGTAATTTAAACAAGATGTTTAAACGATCAAATAGTAATCGTAGTCGGTATATACTGCATTCCCTTAAAACTTTAACTCCCTGAATAAGCAATTCTTCATCATTATAACTAGCGGTACTTTGCATCCATTGAGAATCGAAGCAGATGGATCAAATCAAACCCACAGTCCTTTGGATACTTCAAATCAAACCCACAGTCCTTTGGATACTTTTGCGAATGTGGGTGTTGATGACTATCAAGACCATTAGCAATAAATACTGCTACAACGTTAGACAATAGAGTCGTCGATTTACCCAGAAGAAAAGAAAAGAAGCCTGACGCGAACAAACATCCCTGACAATTAGTTCGATCTCACAGCTACGAGACTTCCGAAATATTATGATCGAAAAAAATTAGATTGGAAAGCCAAAACCAAGCCATGAGCCGGTCTCACCCTCATTAAATGAGGTGTCTTCATTTTGTCCCTTGGATATGGGAAGATAGATCCTAACCGTTTGTTTATCTTTGAACTGAATGATCTTTGAACCCAATCTTTTCCCTAGCCCGAGCTGACTCCTCCATTCTGAATTCGAAGAAAACGGCAGTCCAGACTCCAGACGGGGAACCCCCCCACCCACGGTCGGCCGTCCCAGCCCCCAACCTCCTTGCTGGCTGCCGCTGCCTTCCGAAATCTCTCTCTCAGCTCTCTGCCTCTCTCCCTCCTCCCTCCCGAAATCTCTCTCTCTCTCTCTTCCTCTTCCTCTCGCGGGTTGCTGCCGAATCTCTCACCAGCTCTCTCTCCAAGGGTTTGTTAATTTATGTTTTGTAAATGTTGTATTCTTTAGTCTTTAAATTGCTTAGGGTTTGTTAATTTGATTTGGGGATTTTCATGATTTTATTGGCAGATTCGGTCATTTAAGAATCTCTTTATTGTTGATTATTTGGGCACCAAATCTCTCTCTCAAGTCTCGCGAAGGTATGATTATTTTAAGATGTTCAGATGTGATTAAAGCTTGTAGTGGTTTGAATAATATAAGTTTGGCTGTTTGGGTAGGTTAGTTCATGGAACGATTCGTTTGATGGGTTTTGAGTTGGATGTGTATTGTTAGCTACGTAAGTTTGCTGTTTGATGGCTCTGATGTAAGTTTGCTTGTATATTGTTAGCTACGTATTCAAAATGCCTGTATTTAGTTGATGCGTGTAAGTTGTTTGATATGATGCCACAAAAATGACTTGGAATGGCATGATTTCTGGATTTGTGTACATGTATTGTTAGCTACGTATTCAAAATTTCTGTTTGATACGTGTACATGTTCAAAATCTGGGCAACTAGGCCCACTAAATCCGGAAATTTCGGTTTGGAATAGAAGCGGAATGAAAATGTTGGTTTTGGTGGGTACCAGCACGGATGGATCCAGACCATTACAAAAATCTCTTCTCCGATCGAAATCCCTCCCTCTCCCTCTTCGTCAAATGCTCTCCCTCTCCCTCTCCTTCAAAATCTCTCAATTTCTCTCGCTCTCGTCACCGCCGGCGTTGGCTCTCTTCCTCAGCTCACCGCTTCGCCTCTCTCCCTCAACTAACCACTCCGCCTCTCACCTCTAGGGTTCTCTCTCTCTCTTTCTCTCTCAAATGGTCACTGCTCACAAATCAAAAGCTCGGTTGCGATATGGGGGCCTGCAGCTGGGACTGTCCACAAAAATTTGGGTCCGAGTGTTTAGGAAAATCATTTCTACGATTGAAATCATTTGTGCTTCTATTGATAGTAATTCTACTATTTACTAACATTTTCATTTTAGTTTTGTGTTCTATTCAGTTAGGGTTTCGATCCAGCCAAGAATTTGGGGACTTTCTTCTCTTCGTTTAATTAACAGTATGATTTTGGTGTTTTTGTATTTTTGGATTTTGATGACAGATATGATTTAGGTGTTATTTGATAGACTTTATTTTGATTTTGAACTTTGATTTTGGTTTAGTTGCAACAAATTGATTTAATGATTGTATTTATTTTCAGATTTTGATGACAAATTGATTGAAGATGTCAGTGAGTTTTTTTTTTTTTTGTGTAATAGGTTTAATCAGTTATGTTAACCATTTTTACAATTTGACCATTCAGAAGATGATGCTCTGTTTTCTAGTGTCCTATAGAATCACTAGTTAAGTCACATTATACTTAGTTTTTCATCTATAGCTTTGAATGAGATATAGGCAATGAGTCATGTGCAATTCTCTTTGGGAATCATCATTTTTCTAGGCAAAAAACGAAAAAGGAGTACTGAATTTGCGGCTTTTGTTGCCTTATTTTGATGATGAATGCTGTTTGGAATCTATTGAAAGGGAAATGCTTGTATTTTCATTATTTTTTTTTTTTGTAAGCTGGTTATTTGAGAAAAGTAAAACTTCTGTAAGCATTATGATTGTCACTGTTTTTTCTTTAGAGGAAATTGAAATATATTAATATTTTTTCCCAGCAGAATGTGCAGATGTTTACAGAGATAGAGAGACTTTAGGATGATAAAGTGTAATTTCTGGTCCAAAAATCTTTTTCCATTTTTAGTATAAAAAAATCTGTCTTTATAAAGCATTTCTAAAGATGATGATTTCAGTTTTCAGCTCTGTTTTAGGTGATTTCTTATAATTTTTTCCAATTCTAGATACCATTGGTTGGGTCTTTTTTTTTTCTTTTCTTTTTTTATTGGTGTTCAAACTGAATGGATTCATTTATGTAAATTTCTAATTGTATATTGAGTTATTATGGTTGTTTAATACGCATGATATTGAGGGAAACTTTCCTAATCTACCGGCTTTTTTGGATGCCTAATAATCTATTTCATGGTTCTCATTCCCTTTTAATGTGATATTTTGTCGTAGTTCATAACCTCAAAGAAGTTTAATACACATGATGTCACTTAGGACCTATTATCAATTCGATTCCCGCATCGCACACACTGGCCCCCCAATCTCTCTCTCACTCTCACACCGTCCAGGTTCAGCCGTTTTGCGTTCAAGCTTCCAGCCACTTTGAGCCGCCGCTAACAAGTCAACGACCTACATATTAAAGTCCAATCCGTTATCGATTCAGGCTTCCAGTCACTCTTTGGCCGAAATCTCTCCGCTACTATGCATCTCGGTCTAACCCTAATGTATTAACTATATACTTTATGGTTAGTTGATTAATGATTTTGGGATTTAGAATTTTAGGGATTTGATTGGTCCAAGATTGGGGCTTTAGGGATTTTTACAATGTGGAAGTTTATTTAGTCCTTCGGTCTGGGCTTTTATATTTCAAAAGTTCAATTTCTGACCTATTTTCCAGTCGGGATAAAATTTTGTGAAGCTACTTCTTGATTTGAGTACATGCTTATAAATATGGGACTTTTGCTAATGCTGGAATTGATTTTATTCGAAGAACTTTACTTTAGTTTGCAATGCATTTTGGTTTTTAGAACTTGGATGGTTTGTGATTTATGTCTGACTGGCCACCTAGATTGGAAAATATAAATTTAGGTTTAAAGTCAAGTTTAATAACATTGTTGTTTATTCCAAAAATGAACTCAACTTACTAACCAAAAGCTATAAACTATTTTGCTGTTGAGAAAATTGGGGGAAACCAATGGAAATTGTTGTTCTTGTGAGCTTAGGTGAATTGCAGTTCTCAGATTGCTGATATGTTGTTAAACAGACTAAGTAAACTTCCAAAAAGTCATTTGTTGATTTGCTCTGATTTGTTGTTAATTTATGATGTATAATAGAAAATTTTGGTCAAATTTGTCTAAAAAAACTGGCCAAAGAAGCCCACGTGGAAACCAGAATTTTCAAATTTCGATTCCAAAATTTTTGGTTTTATTCCAGTATTTACTGGAATGGAACTGGAACCAAATTTTGCATTCTGGTGAGTATCAAAATCGGAATGGGCCAGTTCCATCCATTCTAGTACCCACCCTTACTTTAACACGGTAGTGGCTCACCTTCCGTCCCAAATATACAATTTCCTACCCTTTTTTAAATAGACAGAGGCTGCGTGTGAAGGATTAAATTTAAAGGTTTGGTGCCTGCCACGTCACTCTAAATTTTATTACTCAAAATGATATAAATGCAGTTAACGCTAAAAGATGCTTTGCTCGTCTCAACCTTCTCAAATCACTCTTCAATATTTCAAGTCTTGGGTGTAATTCAGTAAAGAAGAAAAGTCAAGAAGGTTCTTTGTGGGGGCCATGCTCATTAGGGCTATTTAGGGGAATTGAACAGCCACCAATACCGGCACCGAAACTGGAAACCCGGTCCCCGGCTATAAGAGTGGCCCAGAATTGCAAAAACCCAAGGGTTTTATCGGTTCCCACTGTCTCGATACCGGTTGGGTGTGTACTGGTAAAACCCCCCAAGTTTTTTTCATTTTCCTACAACCTACTCACTCACCTCTCTTGGCCTCTCCCCTCTGTCTCCAAAATTGCTGCGCACAACTACCCTCCAAGCTCTAGCACCACCGCATGGCGCTCTCCCCTTGCTGGCCACACCTCCCTTTTCCGACCACCACAGCTACTCTCCTCTTCTCCCCACCCTCACGTGGTTAATCTCTTATTATCTCCTTTGCCACATCACTCTCTCACCGATCCATTTAGGTATGTTGTTAAAAAATCAATGGGTTTGTTGATTTTAATTTGCTCTATTAGAACATCGGGGTTTGGGGACATATGTTATTGCTTAACTTTTCCCCCTTTGTGATTTTTAGAGTTTGGAATTTGATTTTAAGGTTCCAGTAGAAGAGAGAGAAAAGGGAAGAAAATAGCACTAGGATTTATGCTACTCTACTAGTAATTCTTATCAAAGCTCTTCTCTGAAGTCTAAACTTGTGCCTGAGTGAGGGTTTGATTATTATTATTTTTTTATCTACGTTTAATAAATTTGTCAACTGTAAAGAATTAGTTTGACATTGACATTGACATTGCTTTTGACTGCATTTTGTCAACTGTAAAGGATTAGTTTGAGTTTGACATTGCTTTTGTCGACTGTAAAGAATTCTCACCAATTCTTGCAAATATTCGAATTGAAGACTCTGTATTCTTGTTTGTAATTGGTGAGAGCGGCTCCATGAAAGCCAAAGAGAAAATATTAGAAAGAGGCTACATTAGTTCTTATATTTTTTTGAAAATGCTATTGAATTCATTTTGCATTTGTGCAATTGTGCTTATTTCGTTGCTTTTGAAATTGCTTATCTTATTTTTTAAGATGTTCTCTAATTTCATTAATTTTGGATTTCATTAGTTTAGATTTTATTGATATGGGTTCAATAGATCAAAAAAAAAAAAAAAAGGAAAAAAAATCCATCAGAAGACGTAAGTGCTCAAAAAATAGCCCAATATAAATGATGGTAACGGGGAACTGCCGCTGCTAAGAGCCAGTTACTGCACTTAACGATGGTGGTGGCAGTGGCCAATATTTGAAAACCAGCTCATCCGATTGCAATGGCGGTTATTGCCATAACCAACACCGCTATCGAGTTTGAACAGCCCCAATGCTTGTGTGTTGGTGACCCATTTTTGGCTCTCCCAACTGTATAGATCGGGGTTGGTCACTCTCAATTGGGGGTAGTCCGCTCCTCCTTTATCTTTATGGGCAGCCACCCAGCTGAGTTCAGCCTCCCTCGCGCTCTCTCGTTTGTGTTTCACTCTTGCTCCTTTTTACTTCGTCCTATTGATGCTTCCTTCACACCAATCGTGGCCAAAACTATTGTTTTATTATTTTGCAAGACTGCTGTTTGCTAAACTATCGAAGTGACCAAAATAAAAATGCTTTGTAGTTATGGATAGCAAGACTGCTGTTTGCTTCTGTTTACCCCCGTTTTAAAATGGGATCGTAACACGTGTATTCACGAGGGTCAAAAAGTGTTGAGTGCTCATCCATATTTATGAAGGGAGTTAACGCCAGACGTCAAAGTTAAGTTGTCTATTTGCCTTCTCCGTGAAAACCACAACGCCTCTCTTCCCATCTCATAATTAAACTGCTCCTCCATTGGAGATTCTACTCCACTTTCCCAGGCCTTGTTGCCCTCGTTATTCTCTTCCCCGCTCGAGGCAGCAGTGCTCCCTCCTTGAAGATTTTATCTTCGCTCAATCTCTCTCTCGCTCGTGTGAGATGTTGGCGACAGTTTCGTTTTGGAGACTTCATTTGTTGTCTCGGTTTTTTTAGGGGTAAGTTGTCTTCGTTGAACCTATTTGAACTTTGGGAGTTTGGAATTGTTATGATTGCCGACTAGGTAGGAAAGAACGCCTTTAAAAGTTATCTTCGCATTCAAAGTTGGTTCATCTCTCTCCTCCTCTGTCTCTCATGGTTGTTCCCGCCCCCCTCTCCCCTTTTTGTCAGTTAGATTCTTTCTTCTTAGTTTTAAGAGACTTAGTGGTATTTTTGCCTCACACTTTGTTTAACAACATTCTTATTAGTTCTGTATCTGTTTGATAAAATAACTACATGACACTGATAGCTGTTGATTTTTCTTTTCTAGTTTTGGGCTATGTTGATAATTTCTTTGTGTCCAGCTTTCAACGATTTTCTATTATTTGATCGACAAGGTTTGTGTCAACTGAAGTTCCTTGAGAAAGAGAAAAAGAGGAAATTCTTACGGTGGGCCCGCAGGGGCGGAACCAGGAGAGGGCGAAGGGTGGCTGCCGACACCCATTGCTCCCCCCTCAAAAAAAAATTTATATGTATATATATATATTTTTTTTTTAATAGAAGATGGCCTGGGCCTATGGTGCTCGAGACCTATAGGCCTAGGCCAACTTGGGGAGATCCCATTAGGTCCTGGACGGCCTGGGCCCGATCCCCATCAGGCCCAGGCCGTTTTTTATTTTGCTTATAGCAGAGTGAAACGCAGCCCCTGCCCCCTTCTCTCTCTTTCTCACTCGGTTTCTCTTATTCCCTCAGCCCCGACAGCCACAACTCTCTCTCTCTCTGTCCGTTGCCTACAGGCCACTGCCGACGCTCAGCCGCTCCCCACCGGCCGCCAGGTAAAGTTTTATTTTACTGATTTAATCTCTCTCTCTCTCCTGATATCTTCCCTCTTCTCTCTCTCGGTGTTACTCCCATCAGCGTTCACTACAGCTTCTGCCCCTGCCTCCGCCGGCCGCCCACCACCACCGGTCCACTAGCCATTTCTCTCTCTCTCTCTTTCACAGATTCACGGACAGCCGGAGCCTGGATAGGTAATGCCGTAATGCTCACTTCTCTAATTTTTTTTTTTACCCGAATTTGAATATTTTGATATAATGATATTTACATTGCTAATATTAGGGATTTTTTTTAGAATTGAAATGATTGAATATTTGAATTTGTGGATTGATGTTATGCATCTTTCTTCCGTGGATTGTGTGATTTGTTAACCAATTAGGGAAAGAAAAAAAAAGGGCTTCTCTGTGTAAGAATTGTTACAAAGGTTGATTGTGACTATTTGTTGTTCTAGCGAAATTTTTTAGTCTTTGTTTGTTGTCCGATTCAGTTTCCCCTTGAGGTCACTGTTTGTTGTTGTTGGATTTGTTAGGAAATATTTGGAAATTATGAGTTAATATATTATTGAATATGTTTTGTTTTGTTTAGATAATGGAAAGGTATTTCACAAAAAAAACACGAAGCGTGGAGTCATCTAATACTTCTAACATGGCTGCTGATTTTGAAACCACAACTAGTTCAAAAAAACCTCGCATTGAATTTTTTTTTTGCTCATTTCGCCTTTAAAATTCGACACCCTTGGATATTAATCTTGGTTCCGCCACTGCGGTGGGGTTTTAGAAACCAGACTACGCCACTTAATTGCATTCTTCACATTTTGGAGTGGAAACCGCTGGATAAAATGAAGCGTTCGAAAGCTTCCACAAAGAAGCAGCAAAAGCGTGGAGTCGACTTTAAAGTAGTAATCTGTGCATCAACGCAAAACTCTGTTTTCTTCTTCTGTAGTTTAGATATTTGAGTACTATATTACGATTTTTTGTTTTGTTGAAAACTTTGCAGAAAATAAAGCGAAAGATTGGCAGGAAGTTGCCACCTCCGAAGAATTCTACGAACACTGAAATTAAGTCCAAAGGTATAGACTAACAGAGCCTGTCTACTTTCAAATTCGCTTGTAATCTTTATCTTCCTTGTGATTACTGTCCTTAAGGTTTATAAGGCTCGTCTTTTTTCATGGAAAGTGAAATTGGGATAAACAGGATAGATGTATATTGTTTTTTTCTACGAGTGAAGTGAAGCCTATTCATTACGAAAAGCAACATCACAAAATTTAGGAGTTAGTGAAACAAGTACAGAATCTCATGCTGCCTAAAGACCCTACGAAAGATTTTCTTTTGTCTGGAAACCCGAAGCATTATGTGTTGTTCAGATGAGTGGTAAAAGATTGATTTTATTGACTAAAAGTGGACTAATGTATGTTATGAGCAGCAATTATTCTTCCTGAGCAGAGCGTGGCATCAGAAAAGGAAGGTTTAGCTGTTAACAAGAAAGGTTTGACTTTGAAAGAACTTCTTCAGCAAACATCCCATCACAACTCAAAAGTTCGTAGAGGTATTTTCTCATTATTATCTGTTTAACGAAGTGCCCTGAAGTCTTTCAAGGATCTTGAAAGGGTTTTTTTGAACAATTTTATTTCTAGATATCAAGAAAGTAGGAAACAGAAGTTATTGTAATGCATAGGTTTCTATTTTGTGAAAACCATTGACCTATTACATAATCTTAGCAACTAAATTTGTAGCCAGAAGAAGAATTGGAATGTGTTTGAAACATGTAGTGGAATTTTAAAGAGAAAAGGAAGGGGTGAGGGAGGGGATAAAGCTTTATAATAATAGTAATGTTCTTTGTTACAACTACTATGAAATAAGTGGGTCATTTTTGTGCGATACTTGTTGAAAAATCAGCCACACCCCAATGATTGTCTGTACAGTTTTGTCAGTCCTTAATTCTTAATGTATTCATGTAAAAGGTGTTATTAGGTAAGTCATTCGGAGGGAGTTACTTGAACGTTATGCCTCTCTTTTTTTGGTTGTGTTATGTAGCTTTTAGCTACTGCATCAAACTTTTCTTTCTTAAAAGGAGCAACAAACTCAATGTTGAACTAAACTTTTGTTTCTCTCTCTGAAGATGCATTGATTGGGATCAAGGATTTATTCCTTAAACATCCAACAGAACTAAGGCTACACAAATATGCTGTCATAGAAAAACTACGTGAGCGAATTGGGGATGATGATAAAGTGGTTCGAGAAGCACTATACCAACTTTTTAAGTCAGTGATATTTCCGAGCTGTAAAGAGGTAAATCCTCTTTTTATTTTTTGTCTAGTCGGTTTTTGACTTCGCTATGGTTCATTGAGGCAGTTTTTCATTTCTATGACATTTGTTCCTTCTCCTTTTTTTTCTTTCTTTTCCTTGTCCAGGATAATCAAGGGCTCTTCATTTCCTTAATTATGGCATATGTTTTCAATGCAATGACACATTTAACAATTGACATTCGGTTGATGGCATTCAAATTTCTGGACCTTGTTGTCCAGAACTATCCGCCATGCTTCATCTCATATGCTGAAAAGGTATCTTAATTTAATTCTTTTTGGTATTTTATTTGGAATATCTTTTCTTTTTTTGTGATTATGTTAGGGGCTATGGTGTCTTGGAAATCTTTTTAGTCTAAACTATTTGGGAAGCCATGATTTGAATATCCTGTTAACTCTTAGGTGTTATGCTATGTCAGCCCACGTAATTATTACTATGATGGGTAGGTCAGAGGTTTGAATACTTTACAAGAGTGTTGAAATGGCACGAAAAAAAAATGGTCATGGAATAGTCATATTTTCCCCCGGTTTACTGTTGATGCCAGTTAGTCTGAACTCAAATGAAGTCGATTGACCCTTTTGAGTGTTAGTGTTTTTTATGTTTTTGGCATTTTCTTCAAGGTTTAATACTTGCTGCATCAACAGATTCTTCAAAGTTATGAGGACATTCTTCGGAAGAACCAGTTCTATTTGCAGGACAAGGGCAAATTGAAGAATGTTCTTTCTGGGCTGGTACGGTGCTTGTTACTGGTGCCATGTAATGACAGGGAAGCTGACTCATGTGAAAAGGTACATTCTGGTCATCAATTGCAAATGCACCATTTGTTTCGCATATTTTCTTTTACCTGTTCATTATTGAGTGTTGTTGGGTGCTTATGCTTGCCTTACTAGTTGTATCATTCGAGTTCTTTACCTCATTTACATGTTGGATTGAGCAATTTGCTATGGTTATACTGCACGCAGTTCATATGATGTGATTATGTATATGTAATGCAATCAAAGGGTTGGGGGGGGACGCTTGAAAGTGAATATCATAATTATTCTGATGTCTACAAATCAAGTGGGTAATCAATATGCTGTTGGTTGATGTCCATTTTTGGTTTTCCTCTATTCTTTCTAGTAGGTACCTACTTAAGGATTCTGACGTCTACAAATTTCACAAAACAACATTTTCTTTCAAGTGCAGTAAACGATGTACCATAATTTGCTTTGTATTGTATTCTTAAGTAGCCTGTTATGCTCTCCTTCATTTGTGAGTGCCTGTTGGTTTCTAATACTCTCTTCCTCAACTTGATAGAATGATGCTGGACAGGTGATGTTACATGCGTTTGAACCCAATTTGCTTACTGGATCTTCTCGTACGTGAATGCATCTTCTTCCTTTCTTTTAGATAGATCTGTTGATGTTAGCATTCAGTGAATGAATTATGCAATTTTTTATGCGATCATGAGGATGTAACTGCTGAAATCCTACAGTGATACTAATACATTTAGCAATCAAATGTTTCGTTGTTGGGAGTTCTCTTCCTTGTCCTTGATTAGATGTTATGGGGCATTCTACCACTGTCAGTTTAATGCTAATTCTCTAGGTTTCGTATTCTAGTACCTTTTTCATTTTTCTATTATGTCCTCGTTTGGTTGAGCTCTTAGAGATCTTTTCTCGTCTTATTGACTTATTCATATAAAAAGGTCTTGCATGGGGTACAAGATAGGCAATAAGTTCACTTCTGATGTATCATCATTATCTATATGTACTTGATAATTATGGGATCTCTCCCATACTTTTCTTCTTTATACCATCTCTCTCTCTCACACACACATATGAGATACTACCATCCTAAACTTCTAATGGTCTTGGCCTATGCTTCCTTTTTTTGTGTAGGGTTTCCTCTCATTATCAAGAAACTAAAGGATGTCTTGCCAGTTTTAGTTAATTGTTTCCAAGATTTAATTCCATTGGTCCATACCATGCCACTTCTTGATGCTCAATCATTTGATTGTCTTATGGGTATACTTCAGAGCATAGAAATCATAGTTCGCTCTTTTATTTATGGGAGTGGCAAGGGTAAATCTGAATATGAACTTCCTCATGGAGGACCTAATTTTCCAGTGGGGGGTGGAACTATCTCATCATTGTTGATGAAGAAGCTACTAGTAGTGTTTCCCCTCAATCCTACGCGCCAGCTTTCAGAAAAGGTATGACCACAATAAAAGTGTTTACATCAGTGTTTGGTCCACAGCAATTCATATTCTTTTTTATACGTTTCTTTTACTGGTTTGGTTATATTTCCTTTCCTTCCCATCTGTTTTTTTAATCATGATGGGCCTATTTCGTTTGACCCTTAATGTTTTCTAAACTTTTTTTTTAGATGTTGTTGTGATTTTAACTGGACATGTTCTTTTTATCTGTGCTTGGCAGGATGATGATAGATATTTTATCTTGAACATTTTGATTACAAGAATACTTTTGCAATTCAGCGAATGGATCTGCCCTCCTTCTGTTGTATTGGAGAAATTCCTAGAGTTTATAGAAAACGCGCTGCTTAGAAAGGTCTGCTTCTTGCACTAGTGTAAATTTGGATAGTCCATTAAGAGGTTTTTGGGGGGAGAGAGAATATAATTGAATGCTTTATTAGCAGATATAACCATGAATTCCTAAGATTTGGTTTTGATTCATGAGTTGATTTTGATTATGTTAACTGGTAAGATCAACCAATTGTAATTTAATCTCATAGTTCATGTAAATTATACTGATATGGATGCTTGGTTAGAAGAGAAATAGTGAGACATTGTCCCTTTATTTTGGAAGACATTAAAATTGGAGATAATGAACACCTCATTGCTGCCATGATGCACATAATTACATATTGTGTCTATAACGTACTGAGTGCAAGGCTTGTGGTGGTAAGCATATGCAAATAAGCATGTCAGATATACTCCATAAATCCTTTGTGTTTCCACATATAAATAATGTTATGTTGTGATATAAACCCCTTGTCTTTCTAAATACTTCAACTATAAAGATTCTTTTGAAAAAAGAGAGACTGGACAATCGCGTAAAATTAGAATCCATTCATGCAAATAATCGAGAGAAATTATATATTCCACATTTCAGAAAAGTGATACATTTAGTGATTGTTTCAGTCATGTCTTCAACATGAGTTAGAACAGCATCTCAATGTTGGGAGTTAGATATCTAAAAATCGTAACGTGCCTCCAAGTTTTATAGAAGGAATCAAATACTTTATGGTATGAGTTATAAAAAGTAAATCATTTTTGTCTCGACTCACAGGAAGCCATTCTTCAAGCAATCACATTCTTGTTTCCCTACTAAGGCTGACAGTTCTACTTAAATCATAAATCATATAGTTTGTTGAGTTGTTCTGATGCTTCGAATAAGAGGCTCATTATATATGGATGAGTGAAATGTTTTGTCACTGAATTATATTATTCTGCAGATTTGTAGTGGCACGCGATTTGGTAGAGCAATCTGGGAAACAAATATGCTTTCACTTCTTCCTTTTCTCCCAAAACTCATCTCCCAAGTGGCGCGCAATTGGAGTTTTCGTCTTCTTCAGGTTTGACTTTTTCATTTTAGTGCTTATTCATCTCCAAGGGATTGTGTATAGAAAATCACAAGTTGAATCTCTCGCTCTCTCTGTCTCTCTCTCTCTCTCTTGTTGGATTACTATTCATGCCCTTTAGTTGTCACATTATTCAACATTTATTTTATATATCTAGAGATTCCTTAGAGAAACAAGAAACATGGTGATAATGACAAATTATTAACAATTCCATTGCAGGCTTTTACTAAAATTTTCAAGGATTGCCATCCTGAGTCTTCATTAAAAATGGCATGCCTTTCTACAATTGAAGATATGCTTATTCCCGTAAGTTTATTGTTTTTACTCTTGGGACCAAATTTATTGAGGACTGCTTGGAGTTAACATCTCTCTCTCTCTCTCTCACACACACACACGCACGCACGCACGCACGCACACGCACACAGACAGACACAAATGCGCACATTCCCCTTGTATCTCTCCCTCTCTCCCCCACTAATTTATTCCTACTTTTTTCTTTTCCTATTGCAGAAAGGTGGGGTGTGCCTAGATTCAAGTGATCCAGAAATATTAGACCATCAGATTGCTTGGATAAGAGAACTTACTCCATTGCTGATCCTGCTAGGTGATAAGCATCCACCTTGTTCACAGGTAACTATACAATTTGCTTTTTCAACACATCTTAATATAGTTAGGAAAAACTAGTTATTTTTCTCCCTCATTGGTTTTCGTTACATGGGTACTTTTCCCCTTGAAATTGCAGGTTGTGTTGCGTTTGCAACTTCGCTTGGGACAGTGTGCTCTGGTGAACTCTGCTTTTGAAGGGGAATATGAGATCATGCAATACTCATTGGTTGAGTTTTACGGCACATTTCAAGATGATGGTAAGAATCAAATTGCTAAAGACATTTGCATTTAATCAATGCTCCCTGGAGCAGAATCACTTGGTTTCTTTTTTATCTTTCAGGAAATATATGCTATGGTCCTTTTGTAACGCTTCCTAGAGACTCTCAGGAACTCTCACTCTCTTGTCTCTACTATTTTGCGAATTTGGATTCGCCTTTGTTGAAGTCAATAGCTTCCTGTTGCCTAAGTAAGTATTGCTTGTCTAGTGACTGGAATTTTGATGAGCTTGAGTTATTGGAATTTTGAGTGTAGCAACTAGGTCCCATCCATTGCTTCCTAAACTTGCTGTGTTATTCCAGCAATTGATGCTTTATTAGCTTTGATAACTTGGTTTCCTTTTAATAAGAACTACCAATTTTGCATCTGCAATGTTCAAACCTTTTATAGTTACTGGCTTTCTTGGAATCTCTTGAAACTCCTTGTTAAACAGTCGGATAAATTTGAGCCACAATGTCTGAGGTTGCGTCATTGAATGCCGGAACACTACATTATGCAACCCACATTGTTCTCAATAACGAGATGACAAGACTGATCTTGCGGAATCATATTGAATATTGAGTATTACGTAAAATTCTGCGTAAATTTCTGGGAAAATGTCTACAGTTGCACACAGCAAGACTGAAATACCCACTGCTGAATTATATTTTGTATGTACAAACTCATGCATTATGTTCTGACAAATAAATTTGTACTAAAGAGCAAGTCAGGTTCCTTGAATTAGAAGAAGATTGGCAGTGCCAATCACACACAAGATGTTGCTGCCACTAAATTCCAAATTTGATTTTATAAATAGTGGTGAAATACATATATTGAATTATATGGGTAATTGATGTTGTTGCTAGCTGGATAAACTCTCTAGGGAAATTTATTTATTTTTACTTTCTACTGGATAAAGAGTCCAAAAATATATGTTTCTGCTTTTCAGTATCTGGTGTGAACTTCAATGAAGGGGAAGACATAGAATAGAAAGCTATGTTATCTATTTTGGAACTCTTGCAAACGTGCTTCTTTACATTCTTCTTTGTTGCCTGTCTGTTGCAGGTCATGATTTGGAACCATTTATTTTATTCCGGATAGTGGAGGTTCTGCATTCAGCTTACGCTGCTGGACATATCAGAATTACTGATCATATATGTTTTTTCACTATTTTGCTATCAAGTTTCAAAGTTTTCCCAGGTACTTGGTGATTTATTATGCATACATTTCTATGCCTAATATAAAAAGAAATATGTCTATTTTCTGCAAACAAGTTTATGTTCTGGACGGTGTGCAAATTGATTTTCACCTTGTCAAATCTCTAGTGTCTTTAAGTTTTACCTGTGGGGATCCAATTCATTTACTTATGTATAGACTATGATTGTTAATCTGTAAAAAAATTTATCGTTGCAGAAACCATAGATCCTGTTAGTGAGAATGATACAAAGATCACCAACCGTGGAACATTTAAGTCAGTCACCAGTGTTGTTTGTGCGAATCTCTTGCAGATTGGTGACAGTTCTCTTGTTTTTGAGATACTTGAGAAAATAACATTTGGACAAGTGGTAAGGTCACTTAACTCTGTTTATCCTAAATCTTTAGTTTACCTATTTATTGATTTTATCCTTTAATGCTGATGCCTTTCGAAGCTTTATACTTGATCCTTCCATTTCATAATTTATTTTCGTTTCGCATGAAGAAAAACTTGTTTAACAACATTTTCTTCCCTTATTGGCTTGTCTGCTGACTGGCTTTTTAGAAATTTCTTGATGTGATGTTGTTTTTGTTTCAGTTACTAAAGCCATCTCTTGACAATGCTTGTGCTATGCTCAGAATGCTTGCTGTGATGGATTGCAAACCCTCCAGACTTTCTGAGCAGAGTATTATCACATTAAGTACTTTTCTTCCAGGATATCTTATTGATGTTGTGCAAGTAAGTAATTTCTTGTTTCCAAACTTTCTGAGCGGAGTATTATCACATTAAGTTCTTTTCTTCCAGGAATATCTTATTGATGTTGTGCAAGTAAGTCTTTTGTCTAATTTGACACAATTTGACTAGTTTGGAGTTTGTTTTTCTCCTCCTCATTTCTAAGTAACTTGGTGACAATTATATGTGGTTTGTCAACTTCTAGTTTAATGTTGTCTGAGCGTGCTTGCAGTGGCTTGTCCTTGGAGAACCATGTATTGAGGAAATTCAGACCTAGTGTAGAAGTTTGTTTTTGATACCATAGTAATTGTGGTTTTTTAGAGGAGGGCGGAGGGATGTCTGTCTTCATGTAAATATATAAAAGGCAAAATTATTTTAATTTTGTTTCAATATCTTGCTGTGGTAAATTTCGTGATTGGACTTTTTTTTTTTTTTTGAGTAATAACCATTCCATTGATGACATCAATCCTTACAGGGGGTCTTTACAAGTGACAATGTCTCTTGGGATAGAGGTGAGATTACAAAAACCAATGAAATGAGTCCTAGCAGTCCATTGTGCGCCTGTTGATTAATTCTATGGCGGATCCAGTGAATGGACCAGTTAGGGAAAGCTTTAAAAAGAACACGTAATTGTAAAATGAGTGCTTCAATCTTCCGGCAGGGCAGTTGGTCTCGTGATTGGACCAGTACATAGTATGATTGTATATTCATATTATGCTTGTGCAATTTTCTTTTCAAGTGTGCAAAGTCCATGGGTATTATTGAGCATTTCACTTCCCAAACTTGGTCTGGTGATCCTTAATTATAGTTTGCCTTCTGTGCAGCGTATTCCTGAAATTCATGACAAGCCGACCTCTGTTCCTGCTCTCCGCTATTATCTCCTACCTTGTTTTCTCTTGTTTGATAGAAGTCGCAAACTTCTGGCTCTTGTGTTGAAGACGATGGGGTCACTAATAACTGAAAGTAGCTCATTGCTCTTTTCTCCTAAGCATATCCAATTATCGACAGACTGTTCAAGTAGAATAAATGCCATTGTTTCTATCCTTGTGTTGATGCACAAGGAGGTTAAAGTTCAAAAAATTATCTCTTCGCACAAGGCAGACGTGGACCATATGTTACAAAAAATACTATCACTACAGGTAGAATTTTACACCTCAAGCATGAACTTAGCATCCCACAAACCGTATCATTCTATTTATGCTAAGCTGAAGCATGTCTTGCATATTACTTGGTTGTGATGATCCTGTACCAGAGAAATATATTAAAAACTGTCAAGAGTAGTGGGGGTGTGTGTGTTAGACTATGATTACTGTGTGATACATCATCTTGAGATTTGTGAACCCGGTGCATTTTTTGTTTGACTAGAAAGTTAACAGACATTAGCTTACCATCATTGATGCGGTATTAGGTGCTATTTTTCCATGTGATTGGTTTTAAGACGCATGTTGATTGGGTTTATTCTATGTAATCTTTCCAGTCTTCGGAGGAAACGAGCATGACAATTGAAGAAAAGCACAAACTTCACTGTGCCTTTGAACAACTAAAAGTTCTGACAAGTACATCAACCAGTGGGGTGCCTGCAATCTAGAGCTATGTTTGTAAAATCAAAATCTACCCTAGTAGGTCTTCTAATGTTTCATCAACTTAAATTTTTGCTTGCCAAGTGTTTATATCCGGATTCTTCCACTACTTGGTACGTTCCCATTCTCAAAACTTTCAGAGAAATTTGTGCACTAAAATAGTTTTGATATTGTTAATGTTCTCGTTCATTTCTTGCAGAAATGTTTAATTTTTTGATGGAGTTCTAAGAGATAACAACAGCAAAAGGAGCATATGCATTCATAGACAATGGAATGTCCAATGCTTGGTTTTGGCTAGTGCACCTTCCAAAGTGTTAACTGTAAATATTGACATCAGTCCTGCGGGAAAGTCATAGGCGAGGTCCTCTGCAGTTTTGAGTTTGGTAGCAGAGATCAGTTGGCTTCTCGATTTGCAGGTGGAGAGCTAAAGTACTGCAGAAATCTGCATCTTCATGTAGTACTATAAATTTGTTTTCTCAAGTATGATTAACCTGCGAGATATATGCAATTTTTATAGTTATTTGATTAGCTCATAATTTTTGGATGGTCACATATTTAGTACACAAACATTGGGACATATATGACTTTCGTTCTTCTCACAGTTTCCGGGCAACGAGACGGCAAAATGTTTTTTATTGACCGAGTAACCGAGGTTTGTTTATCGTGAATATAAAGTGTGAACACTCCACTGTTATTTCTTACAATTTTTTGGTCTTTTGGGTTCCTGAAAGTAGGGCTGTTCACTATGCGGGTCGGGTTGGATACATGCGGGTCAGTTTTCTGTTCACCTACCTGACCCAAATAAACTGTTTGCACTACCGTCCAAACCCGACCCGGATCGGGTCGGTTTTTTTTAAAAAAAAAAAAATTTAAGCCTTGGATACGCCTCATTTATGCACTTTTCTTGGAATCCCGGTGGAAGATAGTGAGAGTTGATCAATAACAGAACACGTCTCTATTTCAAAAAGAGCATATATATATATATATTAACATCAACATACGCACGTAATGTAATAGAGGTGTCAATGTAAAAAGAATCTATAAGTAAATTTTAAGTTACACGACTTAAAAGCGAAGAAAATACGGCTAAAAATTAAATTGTTTTGGGGGGGTGTTACAAGTTAAATAATGAAATAAGGTCTTTAGTGTTTGAAAATAGCCTCGAGCTATTGTCAGGAACCATAGTCATGATCAAAAACTGTAAAAGAAAAAACAAGCAAAACAGTTGATTAGTCAAAGAAACAATGAAAATGGAAATAAATTAGAAATGCAAAGAAATAATGGTACATCCATTCTTACCAATTATCATTCATCTTCTTCATCAACGTCAACGGGAGTTGCGTTTTCATCTAACACTTGAAAATACAAACAAACAATGAAAATGGAAATGGAAATAAATTAGAAAAAAATTTAACATCAATATTATCCAAATGCAATACAATCACATCACATAGTTACCTGCCTCAACTTCAAAGCTCTCAACATTATCCAATGTCTTACGAAGATCAATTCGAATTGGATCAGACCTCAACCAATTTTGTGCACAAACAAGAGCCTCAACTGTTCTCGATGCTAACGAACTCCGAAATGGATCAAGCACTCTACCCCCAGTGCTAAAAGCTGATGCAGAGGAAAAAGTAGAAACGAAAATGGCCAACACATCTCGTGCAACCCTCGCAAGAATAGGATACTTGGATTCATTTACTTTCCACCAAGCCAAGATGGCAAAATCTTAAGTTCTAGATTAACACACAGCTGACAAATATTGATCTACTTCTAACTTATTGTCAACAGCACGTTCGTCTGCATTTTGCTCATATTCCTAAAAAAATGCCACATCAAGATAATCATTACCGAAGTCAGATGTGGAAGTTTCAATATTCACACGAGGAGTTTGATTACGTGAAGCAATCGTACTTGAAGTCCTATATAGATCATTATATTCAACAAACAACATATACAACAAGCTTCCGGTGCTCTCAATCATTACAGATGCTTGAGACTCGTCGTACATTTTTTAAAACCACCAATGCAAAACTTTCAACTTGCACCTAGGATAAAGAACTGATGCGACAAAGATCAAAAAGTTAACTTTTTCAATCTTCTCCCAATACTTATCATACTTTAACTTCATACTCGTCGCCATAGCACTAACAAGAACATTATTAGACTGGCTCATTTTCATCAAGTTTGATTGAATGCCACAAATCTGACTATAACAGGTATTTGATGTGACATACAAAGAACCAGAAACCTTCACAGTGGCGTCAAAAAACACTTTCAGAAACTTCACAAACACCTTAATTGTTTCCCAATCCTCAGATCCCGGTGGTCCCATGTGTGCCCCGTCACTAAAATGACGGATATATTGGCCATCATCTTCCGCAATCTGCATAAAGGTATTCTGAAACTTCTCAGCATACTCTAACATAAGGTAAGTTGAGTTCCATCTAGTTGGAACATCAAGGCAAACTAACTTCCTACACTCAATCTTTGCCATCTCAGCGCACTTCTTAAATTTTGTCATTCTTGCAGGAGAGGACCTCACATATCGCATTGCATTTCGAACCCTCACAATTGAATCATCACAATCTTTCAAATCTTCATTCATAATCAAATTCAATATATGTGCACAGCACCTCATGTGGAGATACTTACCATCCAATACATGTCTGTGAGTCTAAATAACAACCCAAGAGGGGGGGTGAATTGGGTTTATCAAAAACGTCTTCCCTTTTTAATAAAAATGCAGATCTGAAAAATATACTATTTCTACAAATACAAGAGCATATCTGAATATGCTTAATGCTTCTTAATAAGAAGAATAATAAATCATAAAGCATAAATCTCCACAAGTATGAATATGTACTGAAACGTAAGAGAGATAGAGTTAGAGAGATGACACCGTAATTTTAGGTGGTTCGGCCAATACTTGCCTACGTCCACCCCCAAGGCTATTGACTTCCTTGGGCTTCCTTCACTATTCTCCAAATAGCAAATACACCTTAGCTTCCGGGTGCTAAGGAACCTTTACAAAGCGTTTTCGAGCTCACGCTTCAACTCTCTCACAAATCCCAAAACCCAAGGGATTTCTTCTACTCTCACAAGTAGGACAAGTGTTTACCCAACACTCCTCACAAATCCCAAAACCCAAGGGATTTCTTCTACCCTCACGAGTAGGACAAGTGTTCACCCAACACTTAAGTGTTTTACAAATAATGGGTACAATAAGGAATGGCTCTCTAAGTCGAATATGCAAGTGGAAAGCTCACAACTTGTGGAATGGCTCTCTAAGCCGAATTAGCAAATGAAAAGCTCAATAAAGTGGAAGAAGACAAGATTCTTGAATGAAACCTAAAGTTTGGCAAGTAGGAGCACAAACTTTCTTGGTAGGTGCGGTCTTCCCTCTTCTTCAAAGCACTTTCTCTCTCTAGAAGTTAGGGCACGATTGATTGCAAGTGTGTTGTCTCTTCTTCAAGAAACTTCTCTCTCTTTGGAGGCTAGATTGTCAAGGATAGCACGAGAAGAAGATTTAACAATGGGAGCTTTGATCTTGGAGGAATCAGCAAATAAAATCTTTGGATCTTGGCTTTTTCTCTCTCTAGATGTTGCGATGATGATCGAGCTTCTTCTTCTCTCTCCATCTCGTTCTTCTTATAGCCCCTAGGTCTTCAACGGTCATCAAGTGGCTTCATTTTACCGTTGGAGGGGTTTAAAAGACTTTTTGAAACATTTTGGATGATCTGGCGTCGTTTCCAAGATATCTGCAATTTCGCACTATGTGTCAGCACACTATGTGTCGACACATTGATAGTATGTGCTGACACATTAAAACTTGGCCTGAAATTTTTCTCTCGGAGACAGTGCAATGTGTCGACACATAGTCTTCAATGTGTCGACACATTGAACACTTAGTCTGAAAATGCTGTCGACAGTGAATTTTTGCATTTTGGAGTTGGGCTCTCGGGTGTAAGTGCAATGTGTCGACACTATGGCTCAATGTGTCGACACTTCCAACACTTAGTCAAAAAAATATTTTGAATGACCTAAAAAATAAACTCTCGGGAAGTAGTTCAATGTGTCGACACTTTCAACACTTAGACAATAAATTGTTCTTTCTCAGCAACTACTTCAATTTAATAAATATAAAAAAATACTTACAATATAAAAGATGATTAATTAGCAAGTGTAATGATGATCAAGTATGCTTGGAGAGATTTTAGAATAAGGAAACCTTGATACTCTAAAAACATAATTTTCTTGAAAGGAATTTCAATGTAAAAACTAAAAGACTTGAACGAGTATGAAAACTTTGTTGTCATCAAAATCAAAATGGATTGTTTGTAAGAACAACCTTGGGCTAACACTTTCAAATATCTCTTCAAAAATTCAATTGCAATGTCATTTAAAGAAGCATTATCAACCGTCACAGTAAAAATATCACTACTTCTCCAATCCAACAAACACAATTCCACATGTTTTGCAATGCTGTCACCTTTGTGATTAAGAATCAAACAAAAGTTAATAATCATTTTCTGAAGTTTCCAACAACTATCAATAAAGTGCGCCGTGAGACACATGTAATTGAGATTTTGCACGGAGGTCCATGTATTAGTGGTCAAACAAACACGTTGACAAGTAGACTTGAATACCTTCTTCAACTCCTCCTTCTCTCTCATATAAAGTTTCGTACAATCTCTTGCTACGGTGATAAGAGAAGGGACTTGAAACCGTGGTTCAAAAGCTCTACACACTTTTATGAAGCCTTGACCTTCCACAACCCTAAATGACATTTCATCTATGATAATCATTTCTGCAATTGCCAACCGTATATTTTCAGGATTATATTTATGAACCCTTAAATTGGCAACATCATGATCTCCAACTTCTTCTGATTGATATTTATCCATTGATTCATTGCTAAATGGGTACTTGGGACATGTATGTAACACATGGTTCAACATATTAGATGTCCCATGCCATTTAGAGTGGCAATGGTACTGCTTGCTACAATAGTTACATTTAGCAAGTGGGTCATTTGGATCACATCCATCTAATCTTGTGAAATGGTCCCAAACTACTAACCCTTCCTTATTCCCCTTACATTTGCGTGAAGGATTACCCGAGGCCGAAGGCCCCTCGTCTACATCTATGGTCTCATTGTCGGTATCAATGGATGGAATAGATTGATTTGTTGAAGAATTATTAGTATCCATCTAAAACAAACAAACAAAAAAGCATATGAACCAACAAGATTTAAAAAACAAACAAATCATCAGAAATTGAAAACAAACATATCATCATATCTTCATCATCCAACAGAACCAACAACTCCAATATATAAGCCCTGGCCTCCAATCTCCAACAGAACCAACATATGCCCTAACCTTCAATCTCTAATATATCCTTTTTCTAAATTTCTAATAGGGTTTTAGCTTAAAATTACCTTTGTAGTGCCAACTGTACTGTTAGTGATTATAACAATGTTCTTACTTTGGATCGCCCTTATCTATGACCTGCATCAGCGAACAAATCACACATTAGTTTTCGAGTAAATTCAAGAAAGAACGAAGTAAAACATACCTTTCTATGATAGTGCTATTCTTAGAGTGGAGTTAATTATCTAGCTCACTACTTGCACTTCCCGTGAAGATTTTGGGATATAATGGCTAACTTGTTCATTGAATGATAGTGGCTTTCCAAACCGTATTCCATAGCTGACCAAAAAACAATGCCTTTGCAACTACTCACCCTTAAAAGCTTTAATAGATCCCTTGGTCAATTACTAAGTACAAAAACCACGAGATGTTATTAATTACAAATAATCCTATGCTCCCTTTTCCATTGTTACTACATATTCTAATAAGGCTCAAAATTCCAACCCCTCTACTTCTTAAGTAGACGCCGGCAAAGGCCAAAAAAGATCTAAGAAAGACCCACCATTTAAGTTTCTTCTCATTCTGTTCAGAGGCACCCTTTAAAACTCCCAGTTAGTATGTTGTTGAATCCCAACCGCTCAAGATGAAGGATGGGTATGGTCTACTTGCTGAGGCAAAAACTTCTAGAGTTCCATACAAAGCTTGGGATAAACGAAAAGGGTATATAAAGTTTTTATTATTTGGGAAGAACCTTGGGTCTCAAAAGGCCTTTCTTCGCCATGTTTCCTTAGGAGAATCAAAACCCTAGTCATCTGAAATGCTTCCTTATCTCCACAACCATGATTGAGAGCATCCACTTTAGTCCCCACTTCCCTACCAACACTTCCCCAAACAATAAAAAGCCATAGCAGTAAATACTTCATGAGGTTTTCCTTCGGGACACTAATGCTCATCTAGTAAAGTAAAATACTGCAGACCTCTACAACAATATGAACTGGATTACTGCAAACGTGCGAGGTATGTTTCACTCTTTCCCTTCAAAGAAAGAAACAGAAGAGGCGTAAAGGAGAAGTGGACTTACAGGAGAAGAAGAAGAAGTGGGCTGCCGGCTGGAAGGTGACGGCGACGGCTAGAGAAGGAAGAGTCGGTTGGGTCGGTTCGGTTGAGGCCCGACCGAATATAGGGCAGGTCCAGTGTTTTGGGCCCGCCTAAGCCCGGACTCACGCCTAGCCCAACACTATTCAGTCAGGTGCGGGTTGGGTCGGGTACACAGTGAACACCCCTACCTGAAAGTGATCTTTGAAGTTACTTTGTGCATTTCTGCTTCTATTCATTACACCTTGAATATGTATTTTAGGAACTTGCAAAGATCAATAAGCACCTGGGCAAACATATTGAGACCAATGACCTCTATTAGATGAAATGGTGCGCCTAATGCAGTACAAAAAGAAACACAAGATTTAAGTTGTTCAATTTATATATTTACATTTACTGTGGGATGGCCTAGTCTATGGGGCACACTTATATACTTAAAGGCAAGGATGAGATTATAAGGAGGCTTAATTTATAAGGTCTCGATTATAAGAGCCGAGTAATGTGGGATTCTTAAGATTTAGTGAAGGCGAATAAACTCATGGTGACATTAGAATTCTGGTTTACTAAGAACTTTTGGAGGGAGAAAGCCTCAGAGATGACGAGTTCCAAGCTCAAAAGAACTGAAGTTGAGAGATAGTCGATAGAAAATGTAGAGGCAAAGATACTATCATTCAATATTTTAACTTGGTGGAAAAGGAATTCTTCTAAGTTTCTCATGCTTGCTTGTGTTGCTTGGATGTGCTAGCAATCTCCCTCACTACAATGCCATTAGAATATGTGTTCTATATTTATTGGGGAAAATACACTTTTCACCCACAAACTACCATATATTTTACACTTTGCACCCTAAACTACCAATTTTGACACATTGCACCCTTTAACTACCAATTTTTAACACTTTGCACCCTTTATCAAATTTTCAAACTAAAATGACGATAATGCCCTTAGATATTGTTGTCAATTCATTAATTTCTCAAGGGTATTATTGTCAAATAGAGGGTGCAAAGTGTTTAATATTAGTAGTTGGAGGGTGTAATGTGTCAAAGTGGGTAGTTTAGGGTGCAAAATGTATAACATTGGTAGTTTGAGGGTGCAATGTCTTAAAGATGGTAGTTTGGGGTGCAATGTGTCACTACTCCGGTAGTTTGTGGGTGAAAAGTGTATTTTTCCCATATTTATTTTATTGCTTCCAATTTTACCAAATTGTCCTAGAATCGAATACCGTATCAATCTGCAACCAAAGATATATATATATATATAACCCTAAGTTGCTAAAAAGCCCAAAATTGGTACTAAGTGAAAAGTGGGTTGCTGTCTTCTGCTTAAGGCCCTAAAAACCCACTAACAAGCCTCTTAGAACCCCAAAAGAATATAGAAAGCCCAAGAAACCGTTGCAACAGCCCAAAATTGACCAATACTACAAGAAAAGTGGACTGTAGCGACGAGATTTTTAATCACCAGCTTACTCTTGTCGCAATGGTTAACTTTTAGCAACAAAACTTGGACAGTTGTGGCTAAGAATATTTTGTCACCAACGACCTAGTTATTATCACTAAATGTGGTCATAAATTATGGAAAAGTACATAGCGACCAGACAAATGAAATATTAGCAACAGGATAGATTGTTCTTGACAAATCAGTTGATTTATGGTTAGCATTACTTTGGATTAAATGCGCCTCGATATTTACGTAATTCCTTTTACAAATAATAAAGATGACCTTAAACATCGGAGTAAAACACCGTCGATACTTAAGTCAGTACTTTGGTATATCAATTTCTCTATTCAATTTCTTTGGAATCACTTATATTTCTTCGTTGCTTTTATAACCTTTTCTCCATGTCCTCACGTTTCCCTTTTTCGAGAAACTTTGATCTCTCATCGCATCGTGTCTAGAGGTGCACTTTTTACACGTCTCCATAGTGGGTGGTTGCTTTGATAGTGAGAACGTCGGGATCGTGAGACTGTTACATGTTATAAGTTGGCTTATAACCATTTACGACACGTGTTATGATTTTCTCTTCTTTTGGATTTGGTGTGATATGGGCCCGTTATCATTGTTGAGCTTTTTGTTCGTATGATCCCAGCCGAAATTGATTTTGGCTGGATTAATTCAGTTTTGTATCATCAATTCTTAAAGTTTATGTAGATTAGACAACTAGCGACTGACTATGAAATAGCGGCTATTATAGCTTTGGTAACAAGACAAAGATATGGTTGCCAAAAGTCGATTTTTAAGGTTGGCAATAATTAACCTTCAGCGAGAAAACCTTAAAACTTGCCGCTAATAATATTTTTTAGTAACGACTTGTCGTTGTCCCTAAATGTGGCAATTGCGACAAATTAGAAAATGGCAAAAACTGCATGTCTTTTCTGAGAGGAAAGGTTGTGGTCGCTAGAGAGACGAAAATTTCTATTCCGTCTATTTTTAAAGTTAAAATGATTTTTTTAATAAAAAAAAACCCAAGCCAGGTTATTTTTAACTAAATGGGCCCTTGGATTATATATTGTGCTATTGTATATTTACACATTACAAACCATAAATATATCATACATTGTTGTATGTATGTATGATCAAAATGGGCCCTTAGTGATAAGAAATATATTTTTGATTAATTGGCATCATTTGTCACATGTGACTTTTTGATTGGTTTGAACAAAAAATTATGTCTTTTCTCTTAATCCATTATATTTTAACATCTAACAAATCCATATGGAACGTGTTTAACATGTATGATGCATATTGAATAAAATAGAACATGAATGTGCAAGAGCAATACGTTATATTTATTTAATAAGACATATTGTTCGTATAGTACTATTCATTATAAAAAGTTGGGATACGGAAGCATAAGTATAAATAAATACTTATATATATATATATATATATATCATTCCTATTATTTATTTTGTGAGTACACTATGTCTCTAATATTAAATATTATGCTCATGTATGATAGTATGGTACAAGAATAAAATAAATGATTACTTCCAAATATTTTTAGAGTAAAATGTACTTCCAAATATTTTTTTTAGAGTAAATGTACTTCTAAATTTGTCCTTAAAAAGTATTTGGCAAGATTTTGACGAGGGAGGACTTGCATCAAATTCGCAGAAGTGTCTTTTCCAAAGTAATCCATAACTTTTTTACTCTTTCATTATTACCCATTTTACTCTTAAATGGACGGTTATGATTTAAGAAATAAAGGGTACGATGGTCTTTCACTATTTTTTGCCCTAATTAGAAGTAATGTGTTGGACCCTTAATTTTGTAAACAAAAATTGATGACCATTAAATTGATACTCAAAGAAAAATCAAGGATTGCCTATGATGAGTGAAAAGTTAAGGACGATTTTAAAAAAGACAACAAAATCTAAGAACTAAGTATTAACCCTTAAAGGTAAATGGGCTAAGTAAATAATTGAAGGAAAAAAATCATTTTTGGTCCTTCGGTTTACATTGTTTTCATAATGGATTTTTCAATTTTCAAACTAAAAAATTTGGTTATTAAGTTTTACACGGTTTTCATAATAGATTCTTGGATTTTCAAACTAAAAATTGTAGTTCTTAGATTTTTTCCTCTTTAAAAAAAAAAAAACTCTTTCTATCACCTCAGTATTGTCAGCTGCCTACATGATATAGACGTATGTTCATTACTCTACGGGCCATTTTTGATGCCACGTCATATACTTGTCAACCTTGTAGCTCACAAAACCATATTATTCCCACTTACCGATTCCAGTGCCTCCCCTCACTCATGCACCATCCAGCCTAGTTAAGATGGACTCGCTGATGTTAGTGGACTAAACAGTGAGTGAGAAGTGGGAAAAAATAGTTTTTGTTCAAGAGGAAAAAATTTAGAGGCTAAAATTTTTAGTTTGAAAATTCAGGACCTATTATAAAAGGGGTATAAAATTTAGGAACTAAAAAAATAATTTTTCCCATAATTAAATTTGAAATACCACCGGCAAAAGAAGGTCACGATCCTTTAGATTCATTTGAAATAATTCTTTTTTTTTTTTTGGGTTTTCCAAGTACGCTTAACAGCTTAAAAACAGCTTTGAAAAAGTTCAAAATTTCCGGCCATAGATTTGAACCAGCCCTCAGATTCTCCTCATATGATGATAGAAACAAAATTGTTTTCCTAAAATTTCCTGCGAGGGTGGAATTTACGCAAAGGCCTTAAAAGATAGGACTTCAACTTTGATGCTATATTAATTAACCGACTATCTCAAATATTTAAATTAAAAAGAATGAATTATTAAATAATTTACGTATCCTTCTGAAAATCGAGATAGTTTTAGGCTAAATTCATTCATTAGTTTTTATAGTTTAGATTTTTTTCAATTTAGTCCTAGGTTTGTTTTTTTTGTTTTCGCATGCAGAAGTTATCAGGATAAAGAACATTTCTAAATGGGTCTTTCCGTCAGCTTGCCCCTAAATTTTGGATGCAAAACACAGACGCAGTTGACTGACCCCACATAACATCCAATATGGCATATATGATATATTTCCATTTCCTCACTCAACATAAACGTCATTTTATTTTATTTTATTTTTTAATTTAAAAATTAAAATAAATCGTAAAAATATAAATTAAATAAAAAATACACATAATTATACAGAAAAAATAAGAAACCAAATTCTGATAAAAGGCATGACCCTCCACTCATAAAAAATAAATCTAACAAAAATAAATAAATGACTACAAAATACACAGAAAGAGACGAAATATTGAAATGAAATCCCTTGAATAAAATAAATAAATAAAACATACCCAGATAAGAAAAAAAAAAAAAAAAAAGATAACAAAAGAAAGAAACAAAAAATTAAAATAAATCTAAAATAAATCCTAAAAATGTAAATTAAATGAGAAACATACACAGAAATATATAGAAAAATGAAATATATATATATATAAGAATGGGATGAACCTCCAGTACTTGAGAAAAATATAAAGCATCAGAAACTAGAAAAATAATTGCAAAATTCAAAAGTACGAGAATAATTTAAATAAAAATCTGTAATAAAAAAAAATTGAAAAACGGAAGAAACATAAAAGCAAAACAAAAGAAGAAGTAAAAATTAAAATAAACCCTGAAAATTAAGTACAAACAATAAAAGTACAAAAGATTTCAAATAATAACATTAAAATCACCTAAACCTAAATTCTCCGAGGAGGTTGGTCCACCCCCGCCACCCCACTGTTCCGGGAGGTGGATTCCGGAGAGTTTATTTTATTTTAATATTTTAACTTTACAGAATTGTCTCAATTTGATTTATTCTACGTAACAGTTTTTTTATTCTTACAGAATTTATTTCCGTTTTTATCTCTTTTTTTCTATAAAACTTTTAACTATTTTTAAAATTTTAAGTTTAAAGCTCCAGAACCAGTAGTCCTTTTGAGCTATCTTTCCCAATAATTTTATCTGGCTTATTTGGATTTTTCTCTTTCTTGAATTTCCAGCTAAGTTTTTCAAATGTAAGGTTTTATTTTAACTTTTCTAAAAGGTGGAGGGTTACACTTTTTCCAATATTTTTTCCCTATGTTTCTGTATTTATTTTATTCTTGGATTTATTTTTGTATTTATTATTTGCTAGGTTTTCTCTATCTTTTATAGGGAGAGGCATACGTTTGTTCATTTTATTTAATTGGTTGTGTCTTTACTTTTGCAGGATTTATATTAATTTTTCTCTTATTTTGCAATATTTGTTGTTTCTCTCTCTGCTCTTTTTTCTGTATTTTCTATTTCACTTAGTTTATTCTTAAAGAACTTTTTCGTCGGTTTCTTGTGTATTTTCTAATTATTTACAGAATTCCTCCAATTTATGGCCCATTATTCTTGACAGGGTTTAAAATATTGTGCTCAAAGTTGAACTCCATCGAGGTTATTTAAATCTCAAGATTATCCTTTATCTTTATCCTTTTCAAGATTATTTAAATCCCACATAATCTGATCAAGTCTGTGAGAGGTTAGAAGGACAAACTTTTTATTTTTATTCTTTTCTCTTTGGTGTAATCAAATCGTCAGATACAACAATATTTAATAACTGCTAGAAAATTTCTTTTTAATTCTTTAAACAAAAAATTTTAGGAACAAAATATCTTAAACAGCTAGACAAGTGATAGGAAAAACTATTTTTGACTCACCGAAAATTTGTGTGAAAAAAGAAAGTACAAGTAAAAGTTGTTAGAATTTGTGTGAAAATTTTGAGATTTTATTGTTTCCATTCTAAACTTTGAATTTTTTTTTAAAAAGAATGTTCAATAAAAATAAAAAAATTCAACATTAAAAGGAAATTCATGGAAGAGAAAATTGATCACTTCAATTCCCGGATGACAAAAGATTTTCTAGTTTCTGATAATCAGTTTTGGATAAATCCAACCAAAAAAAGAAAGTATTAATAGAAGTCTAAAGAAATAATTAGTCAAATGTTCTTGGCCCAAAAACCATTTGTGTATTAGAGATAAAAGGAAAACCGAATAAAATATTATAAGGAAAGTAGCATTTTTCCAAAAGAAAACACAGAACCAATTTTCTACCAAAACAAATCCCGTTATTTTTGGAATGTGTTTCTGTTTTGGGGTGAATATGTTTCTGTTTTGGGGTTAATTTGTTTCTGTCAAGAGGAAGAAGTAATCTCGTAAGACGGGCATCAACACTAGCGAAAAAACAAAAACCTCTGCGGTTTTATTAGGAAACAGTTTTGACTCTCAGAAAGCCACGCCTTTCCTTAGTCTGCTCCTTCCTTCCTCTCACCCGTCTATCTCTGCCGCGTCGTCTCCTGATTCCTCTCCTTCAAAATAACGCTCCTTTTGGATATGCATGTATTCTCTCTTATTCCTTGTAACTCAAACGATCAAACCTTCTTCCCCCAATGTCCATATTGAACCCTTGAAACGTCGACAACCATCACCTGAACCCAGAACCTTTTTGGCGCACTTCCTCTCAGATTTTCCCGAGAAAATAAAAATGCAAATGGGAACCCACCTCCAATGCCCTCGCCTTGCCACCCTTTTCCTTCTTCTTCTTTGCTTTCTCTCCTTCTCTCTTCACGTTCAGTCCGAAGACGCAGCAGTGATGTACCTCCTCAAGCAGAGCATTACGAACTCCAACTCTCTCGGGTGGTTTGGCCAGGACCCTTGTAAGTGGCAGTACGTTAAGTGCGTATCGAACCAGGTCAGTGTGATCCAAATTAAGGGGAAGAACCTGCAAGGCACGCTCCCGAAGGAGCTTCGAGACCTCACGGCGTTGACCCAGTTGGAGGTACAGGAAAACCAGTTTACCGGTCCATTCCCCAGCTTCGCTGGCCATAGTTCTCTTCAGACAATTATAGCCCACGACAACCGCTTCGCTTCCTTCCCCAACGATTTCTTCAGCGGCATGACGTCCTTACAGTCCATTACCATCGACAACAACCCCTTCTCGGCGTGGACGATTCCGGGGAACATAGCAAACGTAACGTCGCTCGAGAATTTCTCGGCCAATAGCGCCAATCTCACCGGTGGAATCCCTGACCTTTTCGGCACGATGGTAAGTTTGATGGGGTTGCATTTGGCTATGAATTACCTAGAAGGCGAATTGCCTCCGAGCTTTGGGCGTTCGGGAATTCAGTCCCTTTGGTTAAACGGACAGCAGGGTAAGAACAAGCTCAACGGCACAATTGCTGTATTGGCCGATATGGAAGCCTTGAATTCCGTTTGGTTACATGGGAACCAGTTTACCGGTCCGATACCAGACTTATCCAAGCTAAAAGACTTGCAGGATGTTAGCTTTCGGGATAACCAGTTAACGGGTGTTGTCCCGTCGTCCTTCGTGAATCTTCTGAGCCTTACAACTGTGAATTTAACGAATAATTTGCTTCAAGGGCCGCGGCCAACGTTTGGTAGGAATGTGAACTTGGATATGAAGGAAGGCAGCAACAGTTTTTGCACGGAAAAAGCCGGTGGCATTTGTGATGAACTTGTTAATGCCTTATTATCGGTGGTGGAAGCGTTTGGTTTCCCGGAAAATTTTGCTGAGAATTGGAAAGGAAATGATCCTTGTGATAATTGGAAGGGAATTTCATGCGCCGCTGACGGTAACATCACTGTTGTTAATTTTCCGAGTATGGGCCTCTCGGGTACGATTTCTCCCAAGTTTTATCTGCTTGCTTCAATGCTAAAATTGATTCTCACTGGTAATAATCTGACGGGCACTATCCCGACTGAGCTTACGAAATTGCCGAATCTCGAGTCTCTCGATGTTTCAAACAATAAGCTGTACGGAAAAGTACCATCTTTTAGGACTGGGGTGGAAGTGATTACGGCTGGGAACCCTGATATCGGAAGGGATGTCCCATCCACACCTGGGTCACCTTCTAATCCAAAGGGTGGTGGCGATGGAAGTAGTAAGACAAAATCCAAGGTTGAAGTGATTGTGATTGTGGGGGCAGTGGTTGGCTGTGTTGGTGGGTTGCTATTTGTTGGGGTTGTGGTTTTCTGTCTGTTGAGAAAAAAACAAGAGCGATCAGGAAAAGTACAAGGTCCCCATACGGTAGTAATACATCCGCGACATTCTGGGGACCAGGATGCCGTGAAGATCACAATCGCACAAGTTAATGCCACTGGTGGTGCAAATCAAGCTTTGAGTCAGAGTCCTGGTGACGTTCGCAATGTGGTGACTCAGAATATGGTCATTAAAATTCAAGTTTTGAGGAATGTGACCAACAATTTCAGTGAGGAAAATATATTGGGCAGTGGCGGTTTTGCAACCGTTTACAAAGGGGAATTGCACGATGGGACGAAGATTGCTGTGAAGAGAATGGAATCATGGGCACCTGGTGAAAAGGGCCTGATTGAGTTCAAGAATGAGATTGAAGTTCTTAAGAAGGTTCGACACCGACATCTAGTTGCTCTTGTTGGGTATTGCTTGGAGGAAAATGAGAGACTTCTTGTTTATGAATACATGCCCCAAGGGACTCTTAGTAAGCATCTATTTTACTGGAGAGAAGGAGGATTGAAATCACTTGAATGGACAACAAGGGTGATCATTGCCTTGGATGTCGCCAGGGGTGTGGAATATCTACATAGTTTAGCCCATAAAAGCTTTATCCATAGGGATCTAAAACCATCCAACATCCTTCTCGGTGATGATATGCGGGCTAAAGTGTCAGACTTTGGCCTGATTCGACATGCTCCAGAAGGAGCTTTCTCCGTTGCAAGTAGCATAGCTGGAACTTTGGGGTATCTCTCTCCAGAATATGCAGGTAACGTTTTTAATTTCCTTGGCTTCAGATCAGAGGTACTAAAATGTTTTCTCTCGTTTGTATGTTTAGGAAAATCTATAGCAATTTCTTGGGTTAACCAATTCAAATAAACACTTGATATAAGCATGGGGCAAATGTTAAAACTTCCCAGATAGCACGAGACTTGTTAGGAGACACAAGCAGAACAGAGGAGGATGCAGCACTACGTGTAAATTTGATTTGAATATCACATGACTATAGAGTTTTCATCAGAACCCCTTTTGGTAGTAAAAGGGGCACATAGAAGGGGGTTTTACAGAACTACAAATATTAGCAACTTGTCTACTTCATGGTAAATGTTTCCATGTCACTGCCTGAAACCAACTTTAAGGTCATTAACGAAGTAATGTAAATAACAATTGATGCAGCCGATGCTGATACGTACTGTGAAATCACCTCACACTGTGAGAGGCTAAATAATAGATACCAACTCGGACTTGAAATCACCTTCTATGCTATTACATGGGACTTTATTGTTCCCCTCAGACTGTGAGAGGCTAAATAATAGGACTGCGCAGCCTCCTTAGTTGACTACATGGCTGCAATTTGGACTTGGAATTCAGCTTTATGATACTGTCTGGTGCATGAGGGTGTCATTGCAGTCTTTTGGGTTACTCCATGCATTTTGTTTATACCCGTGTTTAGTTTGTCTGTGGTGTCATTTTGTCGTATCTATATGCTGCGAGTTTTATTTAAGTATTTGGCATGAGAAATAGTCAGTTTGCAATTTTTCTTGTTGTGATATCAGTATTCTGGGTGGTGGTGTGCGGAAAAAAAGTCCATCAACTTATGTGTCTGCCTTATGTCTTAAATGTTTATAGTGTTCCATCATGGAAGACTTGCCTTATTTTCTCTCCTTAATTACTCTTTCTTAGTTCCAGTCTTATAAAAAAAAAATTACTCTTTCTTAGTTTTTGAAATGTCTTGTAATGAAATGTTTATGAGCTTACTTATCCAAGAAAAAGAAGTGTTTTGTGTGTGAACTAAACAGAATGGCTTATGTCCATGAAAACTTTCCTCTGAAGATGAACAAGTTCTAAAATTTAGGTGTCTATTATTCATAGAATAAATGTGTTTGTCAATATCTATACACCCCCCAATCCCCAACCCTTCTGTTTGTTGCTTGATATGTCACCATAGCAAACTACAAATTGTTCTGGTTCTGGAATTTGGTCAATCATCAATCTTCGTGGTGCTGACCTTAAAATTCCTTGGACAACCGAGCAGCGACTGGAAGGGTGACTACCAAGTTAGACGTGTATAGCTTTGGAGTGATTTTAATGGAGCTAATCACAGGCAGAAAGGTAGTGGATGAATCCCAGCCTGAAGAGTGTGTGTACCTTGTCTCCTGCTTTCGTAGAATGCACCTTAACAAGCATGCATTTCGGGAGGCTATCGACCCAGCGATTGATCTTGATGAGGAAACCCTTGCCAGTATTAGCACTGTTGCAGAGTTGGCTGGCCATTGCTGTGCGGGAGAGCCCTACCAGAGGCCCGAAATGTGTCACGCAGTGAATGTGCTTTCGTCTCTTGTTGAGCTCTGGAAACCAGAAAAATCACCAGATAGTAAGGAAATGCTTGGTATAGACTTCAATCTGCCATTACTGCAAGTAGTCAAAAAGTGGCAGACATCTGACGGCTTTTTCACTTCGAACTTATCCTCTTCAACACTTCTTCCTACTGAAGACAAAACCCAAAGCAGTATTCCAGCTCGGCCATTTGAGTTTTCAGAATCATTGGCATCAGGCGGATATGGACGCTGAAGCTTGGGAATGAAGATGGATGATTGTTGATTGCTCCAAGTGGTTTTTATTGTCTCTCTTCTTTCTCCCTTTGCTCCTCCTTACATATTCGTTTTCCAATGAGTTCGAGCTCATCCTCCACGGCCTAGTTAAATATGGTTGTTTTCTGGCTGGACATCGATACAGTTCTGCCCTGTGATAGAATATGATTAACCCTTTGTTCGTCCAATTTTAACCCTCATGCAGTCCTGTGTACATAAGCTTGCGTTGATCTTCGGCTCAAAAGCTGCATTCCTCTAGAACTTGTGAAGGATCAGAATATATAAGTAGACCTTATTTCTATTTCTTGTGTTTTCTAAGCAAGTGGATCTTATAATTTTGCTTGCCAAAAGGCCCGTAAGCTTCAGAAATCTGATATTTGAAAACTCTATTCAGTTCATATTTTGTTTCGTAAAGCTACCAATTAATAGAGGGAAAATAGGAAGTACACAAGTTAGTCTTTATGATCATGAAGGAAACAAAAGAAAAATGGTAGGTTCATCTCATTAACACCAAATAGAAAAGTAAAATAAAATCCTCCATAAATCTTAGATGCAAATAAAAATTTCACGAGTTTCGTATCAATTCATTTCAAGTCGTCATTAATTAAATCTACGGCAGATATTTACTATGTCACATTTTGTAAGCATTTGAGAATAATTTGGGATCAAGAGCCTCTTTAATTTACTGATACCATCTAATTTTGAGAAAGATAGTCACAAAGTATAAATTATAGAACATTTAATATTGCCCGTGTTAATTGATGTGTCATATAAGATTGATATGTCATATAAGTCCTACAAAGTTCAATGTATACTATTATTTTCTTTCTCTAAATTTTACAATTCAATTTCATTAGCAAATTAGAGAGTACCAATAATTTGTCCCTTCAGTTGATGAAAACCTCGGATCAAGGAAAAAAAAAGAGGAGGGTCCGAAAGAAGACAAAAATACTAATTTATAAGAGATAGCTAGCGATAAAAAATAGGTCAGAAAAAAATCAGCTTTACTAATTTGAGATCAGGTTTAAACTATGGAGAAGCTCCACTATTGTTCGGGTGGACTTACTTATTAGTTTACCGGCACCCAACAACAATCAAAAGATAACTTTGGGGCACTACCACTTATACTACATCTATAATTTTTGCCATACTAGTCTAGAATAAAAATTTCTAGTCCCTAAACTTTTTACCTTAATAAAATAATTCTTTAAAATTCTCTCTTTTTTTATTAAATCATCATTTTTTACTTTAAATAAATATAAAAAATTTATTTAAATAATCTCTCTCTTCACTATTTTATCAAATCTAACACTTTAAAATTTTTATCATTTCAAAATTTTTACAATCAAACATCACCGATCTTTTAACTTTTAATTTTTGTGGATTTACATCTTCCATTTAAATTGCTCGTCAACTATGACGAAAAATGAGCACGCTCATAATGCCCCCAATTGATAACACTCTAGGTCCATTTTTTCATACCTTTAAAAAGTAGATTTACATCTTCCATTTAAATTCCTCGTCAACTATGGCAGAAAATGAGCACGCGCCTAATACCCATAGTTGATAACCCTCTGGGTCCAAAATTTTCATACCTTTAAAAATTTAATGTCATGAAAATAAAAGACGAGAATTGAAAGACTTAAAATCCGATTCCTTAATTTATCCTTGGACTATGAAGTCAACCATATCGTTCTATCTGCCAGACATATCATATCGATTAGAATGATGTTATATAGATTTGCTATCCCATACTGCTGTCTTCCGTAAGCTACAGTACCTATAAAATTTTCAGCCGTTGTAAAGTTGAACAGCAGTCTCCATGATTGTCTTCGACTTCTCTCAGCCTCGTAGGTAAGGTAATAATGGAATTGATTGGAATTTGAGCTTTCAAAGGCCACAATGATGGCAGAAGCAAAATACAAGGAAAGGAAAGACTTCAACCTCACGGTTCTTGCTGTTTAGGCAATGTTTCTTTAATTCTTTTACTACCAAACGTGTGGCCGACTAGCTTCATGGGTTAAAAGATAAGCTCATGAGCTGTAATGCAGTAAATGCTTGCTTTTGCTTCTGGGAAATCTCTGCTCGTTCTGAAGTTCTGAACTCATTTATTACGCCACAAACCAAGAAGAGCGTCATCTCTTCTCATCGTGTCTCTAAACTTTTCTAGGAGAAATCTGGAGCCAACCCATATAAATTCTTTAGATTTACGGAAGCCATTCTATGGTATTTGTTTGCGAAAATTTTACGGTGATAGAAATATTAAGGAATTGAGTTTGATGAAAAAAATAAAGATATTTGGTAAGAGTCGGTGAAAAAATTGAAGAGAGAAAAAATTTGAGTAAATATTATAATAAAAAAAAATTATTTGCAGCCAAAGGTGCAGAATTATTGGAAAATAAACGCTCTCTTTATCTTTCATAGCATCTCTAATATATTTTGTAATTTTTAATTTTGATATCTTTATATTTTTTCAATTTATTATTTCTGTCACGTTATATTTATTTTTAAAAACTTTACACTCTTTAATAAAATTTTAGAATTTCCTATAAAATGACTATTCTAAATGAAATTTTCAAATCTTAAAATTATGCTTGGACAATGCACATTTTCAAGTTATAAATTTAATGTAGAGAGTTTCTTATATGAAGTTTTTTTCTTTTAAATTTCTTAAAATGGATATAAACATGAGAACAATAGGTAGCTTAGGATAAAGAGTCATGTAAGATACACAACTGTTAAGATGCATGTGTGTTAATTTGCTTTATGGGATTCAAGAAAGTGAGTTTTCTCTTATATTTTTTTAATTTTGTACGTTAGTGAAATCCTAATCTAGAGATGATTGAGTTTGCGGGCACTGGAAAATCGGAGTGTTAACAAATTTGCTTTTGAATTTTTGGGCACCTTGAGGTGAACGAGCATTCAATTGTACAAGATAACATGAAAAGGCCGCTTCAGGCTGTTTAAGGGCACGCCAAAGAACAACGCTAAAGTTCTTTAACAATAGAATCTAAACTCAAAATCCATGTCAAAATTTTATATATATATATATATATATATCTAAAAAAATTCAAGTTAGTGAAAGTGAAACTAAGGGTGAGTCATGGAACGGATGAAATCGAAATGATCAATTTCAGTTTCATTCTGGTATTTATTAGAATACATTTTAATTGAAACCAGAAATTTCAGTTCCGTATGTGAACTTTTTTGGACATTTTTTTGAGACTCTAACGAGCTAAAAATATTTTTTTAATCGAATTTTTGGAAGATTTTTCTATATTTATTATAAATTAAACAATAAATGTAAAAGTTCAACCAAAATCTAGATTATAAAATAAACATTCAAACAAATTTGGTACTCATCATATGTTATACTTTATTTTGAGCCCTATTTAAAATATATATATATATATTGGAATCGAAAATTTCGGTATTTTTTAGTAGTTCATCATAAATTAACAATAAATGTAAAATTTTCATCCAAAATTTAGATTCTAAAATAAACATTCAATCAAATTACATATGTTATATTTTATTTTGAGCATTATTTTTATTTTATTTTTTTAGAAAAACAGGAACTGAAAATTCTAGTAATTCTGCTGGAATTTTTAGTTCTTGTTCTGATTCTAAAAATTGTCAAAAATGACTTACGATTCTGATTCTAGTATATGTCGGAATCGAAATTGAATTTCTAGAATCAGAAATGGAGCCAGAAACTTTAATTCTTGCCGGAATTTTTACTCACCCTTAAGTAAAACCATTGACAATTACTAAAAGAAAAGGTAAACGAGTGCAAGATTGAAAAGTAATGTGGAGAGTATAGAAGAAAGAGTAAGGAGAAAAAAAAGATATAACTAGTTCAGTAAAAAAGACTTACATCTACCGTAAAAATTTACTAGGACTATATTTTATATTATAAATTCATAACAAATATATAAATTAAAAGTCTCTTAATACTAATATTGTGATAATATTATATTAAATTTTATAAATTAATTATGATATTATCTCATTTCTACTGTATCAATAGAAGTTATTTACAATTTGATGCTTGAATTGGATGGGAAGACAACATTGAGTGTCGCAGAGCACACAAACTTTATCTATGTCCCTACGAATTTACGCATCAATCAATCACTCTCCAGGAAGTTAATTAACATTCCCTACTCGTCTATGCATATTGGTTTTGGTACACGCCAACTATGCCCAATCTAGTTAAAAACTGAGTGGTCATACGTGGAACCGACGTACCATTTTCAGCCGTTGTCAAGTTGAACAGCAGTGTCCATGATTGTCTTCGACTTCTTTCAGCCTCTTAGGTAAGGTAATAATGGAATTGGTTGGAACTTGAGATTTTCTTAATGATCCCGCTTTCAAAGGCCAAAATGATGGCAGAAGAAAAATACAAGGAAAGAAAAGACTTGAACCTCACGGTTCTTGCTGTTTAGGGAATGTTTCTTTTACTACCAAACGTGGGGACGACTAGCTCAATGGGTAAAAGATAAGCTCATGAGCTGTAATGCAGTAAATGCTAGCTTCTGCTGCTGGGAAATCTGCTCTTTCTGAAGTTCTGAACTCATTTATTACGCCACAAACCAAGAGGAGTGTTATCACTTCTCATCGTGTCTTACTTTTCTAGTAGAAATCTGGAGCCAACCCATATAAATTCTTGAGATTTACGGAAGCCATTTCATCTTTCGTAGCATCTCTATGGGTAATATCATTATGTTCTTGATTGTCGTTGCATATCATGATCTTATTGTCTTTTTCTTTTTCTAGTGGGTTAAATATATTTTGTAATTTTTAATTTTAGGATTTTGATACTTTTTCAATCTATTATTTTTGTCACATTACACTTACTTTCAAACACGTTACACCTTTTATTAAAATTTTTTAAAATAATTTTTTTACTTGCGAAATGACAATTTTATCCTCTATATTTTTTTTTTGCTATGACTATTTTATGATGATAAAATCGAAATTTTTGAGAAAAATAAATAAATTTCAATACAAAGAAATTTTTTAATATAATTAGTGAGAATAATTTGACAAAAATAATAAATAGAGATGTAAAAGTATCGAGATGTCAAACGTAGAGAGTGTAAACTCTATTTAGTTTTTTTTTTCTTAAGAGAACTAAGTTATTTTCTTTCTTCGTTAAAACAGAGCCCTTAAAGCATTTCTAGCAGCTTCTCTATTCTAACATTTTGGTTAAAATAGATAACTAATTTAATAAAAGCTAAATTGCATTTAGGGCCCTTGATATATACAAAGGTTACAAATAAGCTCCTAAGGTAACATTTTCAACAAACAAACCCTTAAGGTAGAGTTTAAGTCAAATCGAGGCCTCCTCCGTCCATTTTCCGTCAACTCATTAACAACCATTGCTGTCAAAGTTTTAAAATCCACGTCATAACGAATTAGAAAGAGCCACCTGTCTAGTTAAAACACCCATGTCACATCAACGCCAGGTGTCTGCCAACTCACCGTGCTTAGTTTAACAAAAGAAAAACAACTTAATGAGGTGACGTCGTTCTCTCTATTGCAGACACCTGGCGCAGATGTGGCGTGACGTTTTAAATGGACAGGTGGCGCTTTCTAATTTGTTATGACGTGAATTTTAAAACCTGACAGCAATGACCGTTAATGGGCTAACGGGAAATGGACGTAGGGGCCTCGATTTGATTAAAACTCTACTTCAGGGGTCTATTTGTTGAAAACGTTACCTCAGGGGCTCATTTGCAACCTTCCTATATCTCAGGGACTCTGGATGCAATTAAGCCTTTAATAAAAAGGCTGAAAAAACTCTATAGCAGCTTATCTATTATAATTATTTTTAAAAAATAATATATAAATAAAATAGTAAAAATAAATAATTAAAATAAAGAAACTACTGAAAATTAAAATAGAGAGTTAAATTTAAATAAGCAGCTAAGAATACTCTTTAAGAATCAGCCGTACTAAGTACAAAACGAAAATCCATTTTACTCCGCAGCTTCTCCTCTCTGAGCCCAACCCAAGATAAACATAACATCAATTGAAGTGAGCCCAACCCAACCTAGCTCAGGGTACTGGATTTTGGCTAGAGACCACTTTCAAAATGCCTCGGGGAAGGAGAGCCGCATAAGTTTGACCCCATCATGTATGAAATTGGTCAAGCTTTCATACATGATAGGTGGGTCAGCTACGATTATTCTCTAGTGATTATATTTGTTTGAGCTATTTCGAATTAGTTTTTTAAATTATTAAATGTATGTATTTTTGTGTTACAATTGTATTATTTTTTTATTTTTTATTTTTATATCAAATTTTGTAAAAATTTATAGTTTGGATTGGATTATTGATGGGGATGAGATTAGTGTTGGATTGGATTTAAGATGTTTTGTTTTAGACTTTAGAGTAGGGTGATCTAATTTTTCTTGCACTTTCTCTAACTATATCCGAATTAGCTTATTTTGATTTCCTATACATTTTTGTTTTGTAATGTTAAAGGTCTTAAGGGTCTCTTGTGGCATGCATTGCCAATTTATCCATGCCATACAAAAAACTAAACAAGAAAAAGACCCAAAAAAGGGTTAAAAAATAAGCCTAGCCCAGATTTTTCGCCAACTTCGACAAAACCGACCGCGGGCCGACCGAAGTGATTAGGGTCAAGGTCGGTCGGGACGTAGGAACGTCCCCATCGGCCGGATCGGTCAAGCAAGCTGCCTAAGAGCCTGAATGGAGTAGCTGTCACCTCCTGATCGAGGCCCAATCCGTTGGATTGATGCACACGCGTCAGTCATCACACAAGCAGGAAAAAAAAAAAAGGTGAGAGAGATAGTTGACTTACCTTTTTGGTTTTTTTTTTTTTTTTTATTATTAAAATGACTTATCTTTTTGATCCACAAACCTATAGGCCACGGTTGTACCTACATTATTTTCTCCCCGTGCATACACAATATTCTAACTTCTGGACGAAGTTCTTCGTTTGCCTAATTACAACTTTTTAGCGAGTAAAGAGGGTACTTTTTTTATCAGAATCCTTTACATTTTTTTATTCGATTATATAATACAATTTAAAAAGAGATCAATGTAATACGTTTATACCATATTTAATTTTGTATGCGGGAAATTTCAAAGTGTAAAGTTTATGATATTTAATAATTATTATGTTTCTCTTTTTAAAATTATAACATTTAAATTAATGTAAAAAAATTCAAATTTATGTAAGGAATAAGAGATAATCCTAGCTTATCCCTTAAAGCTTAATGGTAGATAACCATGAAACATTAAAGTGATGCTTCTCGTCGATAACTTTAACAGGTCTAGGTCCACACCTAATTAAATCTCAGTCCGGATGTTCATCATTACACGCTTTACTTAATACTTACCATCCCATCTCTCCCAAGCATCCTCGATGACTCTGCTTTTTTGTTTTTTTCTCTATAAAATAAGTATTTCTGTTCATTCTCTCTCTCTCTCTCTCTCTCCTTCATAGTTACTCTTTGAAGATGTTTCTCTTGCTGCGTTTCTCACCATTACCCTCTTGTTAGCTAATAGCACTTCACACTTTACTTTAATTAGTTCCCCTATGGCCTAGGCAATCCCTTTTGCTTTCCTTTTCTCGGTGGGACTTGATAAGAGAGGTAGACTATAGTACAATACGAATCCGATTCCAAATGGACTAACACGTATATAAAGCAAACGACCCACGACCGCATATAGACAGCTATAGTAATTAACAAGGGCATATAGAATTTGACACATCTCATTTAGAGGGCCAGATTGCCCCAGACGCATAGAAGATGTTGCCGTGTGAGGAATACGTAAGAGTTGGTGCATGCAAGCTGGGTTCCTTCCTTCACCAAAACTAGAAGACCCAGTCCTGCACGCGTCGGTCTGTTAGGCACCAACGTACGACGAGATCGAGCTCATTCGTGCCGAGTTGGAAGGGGTGCGCGTCAAGTACGCGTTAGAGGGTCCAATTATGAATTAACGTGTGAAAGGAAAACTCAAACGCTACACATTTGTTCCTAATTAGGACATAAGTTAAAAAAGACACCAAAAGACTGCCTATCAGTACACTTGCGCCAAAGGTTGGGTTAGAGTCGGTCAGTCCACCGACTCGTTGACCAGCTTTTGGCTTTTCAGACTCTGATTTTTTCGTAGGTTTGATCAATTCCAAAGCCCCCACGGGTGTTTCCATTTTACCATTTCAATTCAAAGGTTGAACATTCAAACCCGTCCCCCTCCCACACACACCCCCCCGCGTCTAATTCCGATACCCGCTTTTTTGGTTTACTTTCAAATCAGACTACATCCCTCGCAAGCTTTGAAAGTTGAACCGCGTGATTATCATTTTTGGTGTGGGGGTATATATCAACCATAACCCAACCAACCAATTCCTTCACAAAAAGAACAACAGAGACGCACTTTCTTCTGTATCGAAAATCGTATACGTTTATACCTTTTCTCTCTGTTCTGCCATTTAGTAGTATTGTAACTAGTAGCGAATGATTTCTTCCTGGAGAAGGCGAAGAGCCGGCCGCCGTGCCTCTAAGGAGCAGCGGCGGGGCGAGATTGGAGATATGGAGATCACGATACCGAGCCATTATCGATGCCCGATATCTCTAGACTTGATGAAAGATCCGGTCACGTTGTCGACCGGGATTACGTATGACCGTGTGAGCATCGAGACGTGGATCGAGGCCGGGAACCAGAGCTGTCCCATTACTAACCAAGTGTTGAGGAGTCTTGAGCCAATACCAAACCATGCCATAAGGAAGGTGATACAAGATTGGTGTGTCGATAACCAGTCCTATGGCATTGAGAGGATTCCCACACCTCGGATTCCGGTGAGTTCGGTGGAGGTTTCAGAAATTCTTTCGAAGATTACGATGGCGAGCAAACGTGAAGATCAAGCTGGGTGTTTGGAATTGGTGTCGAAGCTCAAGGCGTCAGCAAAGGAGAGTGAGCGTAACAAGCGGTGCATTGTGGCCAACAAGACGGGCAGTGCTCTGTCTGCTGCTTTTGAAACATTTGCAAAAGCTTCTTTCGAGAGAAATGTTTCTGTATTGGAGGAAATCTTATCGGCTCTCGCATTGCTTCTCCCACTCGATGATGAGGCCAAGGCATTTCTGGGATCGGCTGCTTCATTGCATTGCATGGTTTGGTTTTTGAAGGGGGGAGATTTGTCAGGAAGAAGAAACGCGGTTTTGGCCTTAAAGGAGGCTCTTTCATTGGATGAGCAACGAGTAGACGCATTATCGGAGATTGAAGGAGCTTTAGAAGCACTAGTGAAGCTGATTAAAGAGCCCATTTGCCCTACTGCCACGAAAGCGTCGTTGATGCTCATATATCATATGCTTAATTCCTCATTCCCAAAGGACACTATCGTCGAAAGATTCTTGGACATGGGACTGGTCTCTTTGTTGTTAGAAATACTTGTAGATACCGAAAGAAGCATATGCGAGAAGGCACTTGGTGTTCTTGATGTGATATGCAGTAGTGACAAAGGGAAAGAAAAAGCCTACAGTCATGCTTTGACCATGCCCGTTTTAGTTAAGAAGCTATTGCGGATATCGGATTTGGCGACCGAGTTCTCAGTATCCATCCTTTGGAAACTCTGCAGGAACGAAAAGAGGGAAGAGGGAGGAGTTCTTGTTGAAGCGCTTCAAGTAGGAGCCTTTCAGAAGCTCCTGTTGCTCTTACAGGTAGGTTGTGCAGAGAGAACAAAGGGGAAGGCCACAGAGCTGTTGAAGTCGTTGAATCTTCACAGGGAGAGGTTGGAGTGTATTGATTCTATGGATTTCAAGGACCTCAAAAGGCCCTTTTGATTCGAGGCAACCAACTTTTGAGTACTTTAGATCAGAGAGAAAGCATCGATAACGGTATAGTATAGCCAAAATTTCACAGTTCAAATACTGTACAAAGAAAAAATCATCAAATTGAAATCCTTAGTATATATCCTCAAAGGTTTAAAGTTCCGTATTTTGGGGAATTGATCTTGCTTCTCAGAGTGCTTTTATTTGTTGTTTAAATCTATGATGTAAAATAGCTTGAGATGCCGTAGTTTGTTTCCGCTTGAGCCAAAAAGTTCCTGGGATCAGTTCTGTTTTTTGGGTAAGCAAAAAATTAGCCTAATAACCGACATCAGCATCGTACGAAGTTGTAAAATGTTCGGTTTAAGCCGTAATTAATGACGTCAGTGTTATTGTTAGACAAGGACTAACATCGACCATTCTTTATCCTAAAGGTGCAAATATAGACTGCCATGTGAAGTGGTGGTTGCCTCCAGCTAAGGTGAAATTATTGGAAGGACCCTGTGGCACTCATTATCCGAAAAGAGAAAAAGGGTTAAAACAGTCATGGCGGGTAGCTTTCTTTTAAAGCTAATAACTTTATGAGCCACCTGCTCATGATGCTCGGAGACTGGCTGTAATTAGAAACTTGCAGTACAGGGGCTGTTAACTTTCGGAAAATAATTGGAAAACAAAAGTTTGATCCACTGGCCAAAAACAGCAAGGACGACGCCCGTTTCCTTTCTTTTGTTTTTTCAAAGGTGTGAAAGCTTTTATATCTTAGCTGGTGACAAGGAAAAATGTGTAAATTGTTTAATTTGTACACCTACAACGAGTTAATTTTTCTGTTCTCAATTGTTTAAACTTTTAAAATAAGTGATGATTTAACATGAAATTAGAGTTAAAGTTCTCAATTTGAAATCTGACATTACATTTTAATCCTTATTTTAACTAAATAATTCACCTTTTAGGCCAAATTATTAAAAGAGAGAGTTGATCTTCACGTGAGAAAGAATTTGAGAGAATATAATTTAAATAAACAAATTTAGTTCTTTCCAGTTACTTAATATTTTAGATTAACTATTATAAAATACTATAAAATAAAAAATAAAAAAGTAATTTAACAGTAAATAGCTAGTTGAAATCAGTCTCATTAATTATTTCTTAAAAAGACATGCAAAACAAAATCAGGTGCGAATATGACCAATTGTTACGTGTTCCACCATGGAAGACTTGCTGCGTCTACGCTTAAACTATATTTAATATTTGATGAGTGATACAGATTTGACCAATATCTATTTTTTAATGGAACATGGAAATATTTTGTTTTTCTACCTACTTTTTTTTTTTTTTTTTTTTTTTTCTAAGTAAAACGGGTTGTTTTCTACCTACAAATGTTCACTAGGATTATTTTTGTGGAAGCTTTAAAGTTCCTTGTACTAGGGGTGAACGTTTTTGGGCCGGGCCCGACCGGGCCGACCCAAACCGGCCCGAAACCGACTGGGCCGGACGGTTTAGGTCCGGCCCGGTTCGGCTGTCGGTCTCCCAAAATCCAGAACCGAGGGTATTTTGGTGATTTTACCCCCTTCTTTTTTAAAACGACGTCGCCCCCCCCCCCAACACAAAACGTCGTCCCCCCCTCCCCCACAAACCCCAGCCCCGACACCCCAGCCCCGACTCCCCCTAAGAAAAAAAAACCCAGCCCCAAAATTTCGTCGATGCCCTAGCCGCCCCCCTCCCCTCCGCCGCCCCGCACCCCTCCGGCGTCTCTCAGCTCTCTCTCTCTCTCTTCTCTCTCTCGTCTCTCTCTCTCGGCGTCTCTCTCTCCGCGTCTCACGAGGCCACGCCGCCTCTCCACCTCACAAGCTTCCAGGTCCAGATCTCTCTCAGTCAACGATTTCGTTTGTTTGCTGTGACTTGTTTAGTTTATTTAAGATTTGCCATTGATTTTTTGTTTCTCTGATTTATGAATTGTAGTTTAGTGTGGATTGTAGTTTAGTGTTTATTATTCAAGAATATTAATAGATTTGAATATTTGCATTTTACAGGGTGATTTACAAAGTTGCTAATAATTTCGTGTATTGCTATTGACGAGAATTAAATCAGGTTTGTATTTCCCATTTTACTATTTTAAATCAGGTTTATGATAGAGATTGGAAGTTAGGATTATGTTGGTTCTGTGGAGATCGGAGGTCAGGGCTGATTTGTTGTTGGATTTGGATGAATTTTTAGTTTTGTTTTGTTGGATATTTTTGCTGATTGGAAGTTAAATATTTGCATTTTGTTTTGTTGGATATTTTTGCTGATTTTACTTATCTAGGTCACTGTAATTCTGTAAATTGGACCGGTTAAAATGAGCTACAAATTAGCTTTAGATTAGTGGAAAAATTCATGCTTTGAACCTCATCAACACTCATCAACACTCTTCATGCATATCAATATGTATATATATGTCAACCAAGATCCTCTTAGTTCTTAGGATATTCTTCAATGGGGATTTCGACTACCAACTAAGCATATATGATATATAGGCTATGCAGATTCAACCATTTAATTTGAAATAAATGGCTTGAATTTGAAATATCTACTGTATAAACATTCTAAGAATCTCAGAGGAGAGATAAATGGTCCTTAAGCTTCTCTATTTACATAAAGGTTGGGTGCAATGAATTTTTCTAGTTACCCAAATAAATTGTACATCTATTTTCGCAACTCACATGCAGTGAGGTAGGTTCTAATGATTTTTACTACGTAACCTCCTGAAACTTATTGACAGATAAAAAAATTACTATAATCTAAACTAAGTTATCTGGTACTAATAAGATAATATTGTTCTTTTATCAGTTAGCTGTACTGCTTTTAGTTGATGAAATACATGCATGTATGAGAAACATGATCATGCATGGGTAACATCACCCACTTCCCAAGGCCCCAAATTGAGGTGTAGTCAAAGATTTTATATCTCATATCTGTTTTCTAATGGGTTTGATTTGATATATGTTTATTAATTGATATAGAAACTTTTGTATATATATTCTTTTCCTATTATGGAGACCCTACATGGAGTGCACTATAGTGATGCTATGATTATATACATATAGTTCTTTTTTATTCGGGATTGTTAAGACATAAAAATACAGACAAGTCATACCCTTAGTTTCTCTCTCTCGCTCTCTCTCTTCTCTCTCTCTCTCTCTCTATATATATATATATATATATAATATATATATATATTATACATCTTGGAAGAGTGTTGATGAGGTTCAAAGCTTGATCAAATTCTGAAAAATACTTATCTTTATTTTTGCTGATTTTACTTATCTAGGTCACTGTATGCTGTCAGTTCATGCTACATTCTATATGTTTTTGAAAAAAATAATATAAAGGGAGCTAACATGAAAATTTGAGTAAGAAATAGCAATATTTAGAAAGAATAAATATCCATATTGTTTTTTAAAGGAAAAATTGTAAATCGTAACTGTTCAGCCTAATGATTTAATGCTGATTTTTTGTTGTTGGATTGTTTGTTAATTTGTGTTTTTTTTTTTTTTAATGTGGTCTAGATGGAAGAGACTCCAACAAGTATCCCTGATAATGAGACTTCCAATAATGTGATTGATATTAAAGATGAGATGGATGGGGTGCATATTGATCTTGATGATGATAACCCTAGTATTAATACTGCCCCTAGTCGACCTTTTGCTAAAAGGAAAGAGTCTAGAGATTCTTCATTAGTATGGGAACATTTTACAAAGGTTGAGGGTTTGCCTGCTCATTCACCTAAAGCTGCGTGTAACTATTGTGGGAGACAATATTATTGTCATTCTAAGAGAAATGGAACCTCATCGATGATAAGTCACTTGGAGAATCAGTGTAAAAAATATCCTTATCGGTTTGGGGTGGCTGATAAAAATCAGCCTACATTGAGCTTTGATAAGAAACCTGAGGGGGAGGGGAATAGTTCTAGTTCTATGATCATGCATAGGTATAATGCTGAGGACCTTCGACAAGCAATTGCTGAGTGTGTTATTGGTGATGAACACCCATTTAGAGTTGTTGAGGGTTGTTGGTTTAGGAGGCTTTTGAAGAAGTTTGAACCTAGATTTCAGATGCCATCTCGTATAACGGTTGCTAGGGATTGTTTCAAGATCTACAATGTAGAGAAAGCAAAGTTGAAAAAATCTTTGAAGTCACTTTCTAGTAGAGTTTGTCTCACTACCGACACTTGGACTTCTAATCAGAACTTGAATTATATGTGTCTCACTGCGCACTTCATTGATGATGATTGGAAATTGCATAAGAGAATTATCAACTTTTGTTTGGTTGCTAATCATAAAGGAGATACACTTGGGATGAATATTGAGGCGTGTCTTCTTGAGTGGGGTATTGCTAGTAAGATTTTTACTGTCACGGTTGATAATGCCTCTTCAAATGATGTTGCACTTGAATTTTTAAAGAGGCGCTTGAAACCCAACATTGCCCTTGATGGACAATTTCTACATATGAGGTGTTGTGCCCATATTTTGAACCTTGTAGTGAATGAGGGATTGAAAGAATATGATGAATCTATCATAAGGGTGCGCAATGCAGTGAGGTATGTGAGATCTTCTCCAGCTAGGATGGATAGGTTTAAGAGATGTGCTGAAAAAGATAACATAGAATGTAAGTCTATGTTGTGTCTTGATGTTGCCACGAGATGGAATTCTACTTATCTGATGTTGGAGAAAGCAGAGAAATATGAAAAGGTCTTTGACCGGCTCCATGATGAGGATGCTATATACAGGAAGTACTTTACTGATGGTGCCAATGAGTCACTGCATTTGGGACCTCCTCAGTTGTTGGATTGGGAGAAAGTTAGGATATTTGTGAAATTTTTGGAGTTGTTTTATGAGGCTACTATACAGTTTTCAGGATCTTCATATGTGACTGCAAATATCTACTTTCAGGAGATTTGTATTATCCAAGAGAATATTTGTGACTTATGTGAAACTGGTAATCAGATTTTGAAAACAATGGCAACGAGTATGAAGAGAAAATATGATAAGTATTGGGGGGTCTCTTCGAAAATGAATATGTTGTTGTTTATTGCTGTGGTGCTTGATCCAAGGTATAAGCTGACTACTTTAGAGCTTTGGTTCAAGCAAAACTATCCAACTGATGAGGGGGAGGTAATGTTCGCTTTTATAAAAAATGTGTTTGATCGGTTGTGTGCGGAGTACGCTGATAAGTTTGGTAAGGTTGAAGCAACATCTCAAGTTTCTCGTCCTACGCATAAGGTTGGAGAGGGTAATCAAACTCGCCAATTGAAGTTGGCTCGAATCCTTGAAAGGCTTGAAGAGTCTACATCTATGGGTGATGGCAAATCAGAGGTAGAACAGTATTTTACTGATGGTCGTGAGGCAAGAACTGAGGAATTCAATATTTTACAGTGGTGGAAGTCCAATGCATCTAAGTATCCTATTCTTGCTCACATGGCTCGGGATGTTATGGCTATCCCAATTTCTACAGTATCTTCTGAGTCAGCTTTTAGCACCGGAGGACGTGTTCTAGACCCTTATCGGAGTTCATTGGCTCCTCGAACAGTGGAGGCTCTCATATGTGCACAAAATTGGATAGGGGAAGACTCTATTGCTGAGTCAGTTGTTGATTATGAGTTAGTGGAAAATGTAGAGAAATATGAAGAAGAAGCAGGTATTTTAATTTATATAGTCAATTATAATTTATTTTAATCACAATTTATATTTATGTATACTTAACTTGCTTTGCTTTGCTATTTGTTTTCAACAGTGGAGATCCTTGGCCCATCCGAGAAGCGCCCAGTTGATGATTAAATGTTCTAATTTTGAAACTTGCTCTAATTTTAATTTTTTTGGTTGTTGTAATTTTAATTTATTTGTTGTTGTTAATTGTTAACTTGTAGATTATGTTTTTTTTTTTTTTTTTTTTGGATAGTTGATACTTGTTAGTTGTTAAGGTTGGATGTTAAATACCCCATTTTGGTTTTCTTATTTTGTTTTTTTTTAAGTATGTTGTTAATTGTTATTTATTAGGAGTTAGAACCATGAAGCATGCATAGTTACAAGTTAAATCGTGTGAAATATTTGAAAAAATGGGTAATTTTGGGCCACCGAATGGGCTGAACAAAGAGAAATTTGAGCTTAAAAAAATAAAACGAATTGGGCCATTATATTAACTTTAAAAAAAAGAGTAAATTTTGGGCCCATTATTGGGCCCAACCGACCGAACCGGGCCGACCAGGTTCGGTGGTCGGCCCGCCGGTTCTCCCAACCGGCGGTTCGGCCGTCGGTTGGGAGAATGAGAAAACCGAACCAGTCGGTTCGGTTCACGGTTTGGGCCCAAAACCGAACCGACTGGTCGGTTTTCACCCCTACCTTGTACCATGCGAGTCGCCCATAGCCACCCCCTACTCGGACCGGACCTTCACTAGTAGAGAACACAATGATGGAACTTAATTAGGTAGCTCACTGATGCAATCTGATGTGGAGAGATGACTCAGAAATCCTCCTTGGACCAACCAATTATTAAATATTCTAGTGAAATTAATCTGATAATTTCCCATATAGAAAGCGTGACTGTTTTGTAGAATCCTATAAACATCATCAACATAGAGATATAAGCATACGCACATTACAGTACATGTCTTTATGCATTAAACTTGTGAAACAGTAATTAATCAGAACAACGTCCTATCAGTTATGAATGATTAATATAGTCCCAAGTAACCTATTATAGTGGTATACTAGTAAGTGTCGAATCGTTGAGCCGTCATTCCTCTCCAAACTAATTCGTGTCAGAAGAGCGTTACTCAAATCTTTTATGATATTTAATATACTGTCCAAAGAGAGCGTCTTTTAAGAGCACTCATAGAGAGTAATATTGTGAAATTTCAGCAGTAAAAATTAAGTCAGCTAGAGATATCACTTTGCAGTTTGAGGTTATGGGTTATGGGTTCAAATTTTAGCTAGCCCTACTATGATCACTTGGAAAAAGAAAAAAGTGAAATTAGTAGAGTTGAATAGGTATTTGACTAAAAGAGATAGGAGAAGCTAACAAGCATTCTGAAAAAGGATACAAAGCATAACTTACACTCACACTCAATGGAAATTATCAACCATAACGTCCAGAGTTATCAAAGAAGAAAATAGTATTCTGGAAAAGGCCAGAAAGCTATGATTGATTCTATTGGGTAATACTTTCTTGCCTTTCCCTGTAGTTTGATTCATCCTGAAGATAGCCACTAAACTTAGGATCCTATATGGTAACACCATAAGGCATAAGCTTGGCTCCTTAAAAGAAAGTACAAATCAGGATCATATATATCAGTGAAAACTAAAACATACACGCAATCGACATACTAGACCAAGTACTTTACTTAAACTTCCTGCACATCTCCTGGTTATTTAGTTTCAGTAAATCTAACTATTTAATTGACCGACAAAGTTAAAACAAATGATTTCTGAAAGACTTTTGTCCGTGTAGCATGCAAGACTTTATTGATGACCTGCTTACTTTGAATCCTCAATCAATTAATGTTGGAGAGAAATTCAAAGCTGTTGGTTGGCAAATATATAGAAGCATTCACATCTAGCCATCCACACTCGAGATCATCAGTCTAGACAATTATTTGCTGATTAATCTCACAAAGATATTATCTAGAAATGGAAGAAATCGAGCTGCTGGCATTTGGGTATTCGCTTGGGGTAGTCAATAGATGTTATTGACTTATCTGATCAAACATTTTCTATGAAAATTGCTGCCGACATCTACCGCTGCATGTCTCCGTTCAATCCACGCTTTTTGAACACTATCACAACTAGAAGACTTCTCTGGAGGAAAATCAATCTCTGAAGTAGTCCTAACTAGCATTTGGGTTTTGCAAAAGATGGTTTCAGCTGGTATTTATCTTTCTCAATAGAATCTCTTGCTACTGGAATCACTTAGTCAGAGGCAGAGAAGAGAGATTTTCTAGTACTCTTCTAGATTTTGCCACATCTGACCAACTGGAATTCACAAATGGGATGCTCATCATATAAAATCTGTACTTTTTATTTTCCTCGTGTTTGAAGAAATGATTCTATGCAAAGATAAATGGTGCAAAACTATATATACAAAGTGACTACTGTGATTTACAGATATAAATCTAACGTTTCAAAGTTGATTGTATTATTTAATGAGTTAAGTTAAAGCTAACCGTATTATTTTATCCCTTTACTTCATTAAATGATAGTGATTAATTTTGAAATATTTAATTTGTTTCTTTAAATTACAGTTGCTTATTTTACTTGCTTTGATCGTACAGTTTTTTTTCCAAGGAGCCGATAGTGTAAATGGTCAAGATGGGGGAGCTTGTGGGGCCATTCTGCGTCGAACTGAAATATTCGACCCATCTGGGTAAGTTGGAGCCCCCACACCAGCTGCTATTTTTGACAACTCTAGCTAGAACTTCTGGGAGCCTACAACTCATTTCTCACGTTAAAGCTAATTCTTTTAGATGGATGGGGCCCTTCGAAATCTGGATCATGAGATGAAACTGTAAAATAGAATATTAGGTTTTTTTATATATAAATTTCAAAATTATTAATTTTAATAAAAAAATTAATAATTATTATTGTTTAATATAAAATAGTCAAAAGGTTCCATACGTATCCAAGTTAATTATTTTTATTGGGCCTTGTTCTTATTAAAGACCCCAAACTACTATGATTGTGCTACAAAATTACAAATCCTTAATGTTGGCCTTGTACACTCCTCGACTTCTATTATGGGCCTTTTGAAGTTTTTGCTTAGGGCCTCTCGTAGGTTGATTTAATAATTTATGGGGCCTGGCTTTCCTCTATATTTTGAAGGAGTTCTTTCATATATTAGTTTCTCTCCCTCCTCCAAAAGAGGGAGACAAAATATTGCTCTAAAAGTGCAAATCATTATAAATTATTCTTTTTAAAAAAGGAACAAGAACAGCAACAATCACTAACCAAAAAAGATGATTGATTTTCCTTGTTTGTAGATGAAACAATGAGCCCATAATATATGGTCGAGTTTATTTAACAAATGTCTTTTTCAACGTTATGCAGCCCGCATGCTAAAGATTTTAGCGGAAGAAATAAAACAATATCTTAGAATTTTCTGGCAATAGTAAATTAAACTCTTAGGTTTTTTTTGTTTTTTGTTTTTTTTGTTTTTCTAAATATTGAACCCTTAGTTTAAATTGTCAACACTTCTTAGTGGGTTTTTAAAAAGAGTTAATGTGGTTTAATAAATGCCACCGATTTTCAAATTAAAGAATATGCTCTAAATTCACTGAAGGAAAAGGAAGTCCTTTATCTTTATCTAAAAAGTCAACAAATGTCAAACTGTAATCTCCACGAGAAAAAGAAAAAGGTTTAGGGTCCGTTTGTTAGGTTGTTTTACGTAAAAAGTTTTTTATTGAAACTTTTTTAAGAAAATTTTTTCATTTTCGGTGTTTGGTTATTCTTTTAAAATTTTTTGAAGAAATTTTTTTTTTTTTTTTTTTTTTTTTTTTTTAATGTTTGACAAGTTTAATGATTTATGTATTTTCAATGTTTGTTTTTTTGGGAATACACTTCACAACTTGAACCTGACCCGAAAAAGATTCGGAAGGAGCAATTAAAACCTGACCTGACCTAAGCCGATTTGACTAGATAATAAAGATCAACTTGAACCTGACCCGAAAAAGATTCGAAAAGACCAATTAAAATCCTAAATGCTCTGGGAGTTCAATAAAGATCAACCTTCTCCATAGATAATGTTTTGATCTTAAATGAATGTACAGAATCTTAATTATTAGGATTCTTATGATTAATACTGTTGAAAATGTAAAGTCTCACATTGCTAAAGCAATGTGGGCAATTAAAACTAATGGCTTATAAATAAAGCTTCAATGTAACCTTTTTGAATATAAGTGAGAAAACTAATAAGTCCAATTGGGCCTTACCACAAGTGGATGTAGGTCTATGACCGAACCACTTAAATATTTTATCTCACTTATCAGTTTAAATTTTTTATTTCTTACATGGTATCGGAGCGGCACGATTCGTCGACCAGCCGGCAGAGGCTAGCAATTGTCCGGCAGAGCCCGACAACCATCTGGTAGAGTTTGGCAACCGTAGGGCAGAGCCCGGCGACCATATGGTAGAGCCCGACAATCATCCGGTAGAGCCGGCGACCGCTAGCAGAGCCCGGCGACCATCCGGCAGAGTTTGGCGACCATCTGGCGAATCTCCGACAACTTTATTTTCCCTATGTTGTAATTCCAAACTCAAGGTGGAGTTTGTGGGGGAGTGTTGAGAATGTAAAGTCCCACATTGCTAAAGTAATGTGGGCAATTGAAACCAATGGCTTATAAATAAAGCCTCAATGTAATCTTTTGAATATAAGTGAAAAATCAATAAGCCCCATTGGGCCTTACCACAAGTGAATGTAAGTCTATGACTAAACCACTTAAATATTTTGTCTCACTTATTAGTTTAAATTTTTTATTTCTTACAAATACTGGTGCTTTTCGCATGTTCAAATTATCCAGGGTCTTTTCTCATGCACCTTTGTGGTGACAAAGTTTTCTTCCTGATTGCAACCGACAGATCAAAAGAGCCAGGCTAATGGATTGCGCCTCACGTTTCAGAATCAAGAAAAGTGCCACAGGGAAGGGTTTGCTTTGTAGCAAGTGAAAACTCTTTTGAGGAAAAAAAAAAAAAAAACAGAAGAAGAAAGAAACCCTTTAAGGATGTCCTACTTAATGATGACAATAGCATATGGGAATGAATCATGAAAAGCTGTTAGAAGTACCTATATTTCTAGTCTTTTCCAATATATTCGTATATTTAAACGAATGATCTCAGCCTCATTATGGTTTCCTTAACATGCAGCTAACACAAAACAAAGATTAACTACTGCTGATTTAAGTTATAGTTAAGGATCCCAACAAAGAAGTTTTTCCAGAGCAGAAAGGCTGATCAAAACGAGAGGAAAAGAAACTCAAATTTCAACTCAATAAAAGAAGATGAAGCTGTGAGAGAGAGAAGAGATCAGTATTAAAGCTATTGATTAGCTGCTGATATTTTGGAACCGTGTATAGTCACAAACGTGATTATAGGAATCACTTGATTTCAGGAACTTGACTCTAGCTCACTAGGATCACGCCGTGCTTTTGTATAGCCTAACTATATGCAGAATTCTATCTGTAGCCTACTCTGTAACTATATTAAGCATACTCTGTTAATGAAATATTTATCCTGATTTCATACAATTATCAAGATTCTTTATGGTATCAGAGCCATCTAGTCTCTCACGAGCATCTCCTCTCCCGCCTTCCAATGTCTCAAGTCAGTAGCTTAGGCCCCACCCCAGTCGTTACACCCCAGAACAGTTCCTACTCTGCGGAAGCCCTTCCTTTGGTGGCTGTCAACCTCTTAGACTTTTTGTCAAACACATACCAGCAAGTCTTGTTACCACCTAGAAAATTACAAAAAAACAACCATACCCACAAGATAATAAAGAAACATCACAACAAAGAGTAATGAAGGGCTAATGAAATGAGAAAAAAGAAAAAAGAAATGGGTCCAAATTAACCAGACAAAACATCGCTACTTTTCTCCAGATTTTACAAATAGGGCTGACCAAAGTCGCACAAATCATAGAAAAATAGAGAAAAGCAAAAACTTCGAATCTAGCGAAGAAAAAAGTTGGAGTTCTTACAATGAATCGCATAGAGTGTATAGATCCCAAATGCAACTCTGAATCTAGGGCTTTCGTTTTTCTTGATTTGGAGGTCGATGAGTTTGAGTGGGCGAGAGAGAGAAGCAATGAGTGGGCAAGAGAGAGAGAAGTAGAGTCTGAAAACGTCGGAGGTCAGTGAAAGCTGGAAACATTCGCCTGGGGGGGGGGGAGGAAATGTCGGGTAGAGAAAAAAAAAGAGGAGTTAAGTTTACGAAAAAGTTGGGGTTAGTTTATTTTATTGAAAATGAGAGGAATTTTATGTTGAGTTGAAAACAGTTTCCATTAACCCCATTTTCCATTTCATCTCAAATACCGGAAAGCAAGTAAAAGGTTTTACAAATTTCATTCTCCAGTCAAACAAACAGACCCTTAATTACTGTATAAGCCCTTGTGGTTTTAATTTTGACATTTTATGACATTTTAGTTCCTAAGGTACTAATTTCAACCATAGGGTCCTTTATGTACACTTTTCATATAACGGTAAGGTTGGATAGTGTTCAATTGCCACCTTGTAGGCATCTGATACCCAAACCCTATTTTGTACCACCAGAGCGTGATGTCGAGGTCAAGGGTCTGGAAGTTCTTAAACACCCTCATACTCTGCTATAATATAATTAAAGGTACATGCATAAGAAAGAGAAGAAAGGCTGAGTTTTAAGGATTTAGTAAGGTTAGGGAGGGGAACATGACATGACAAAGAAAGCAGTAATTATTCTAAAAACATGAAATTATAACAATAAATAACAAAATACAATGCCAGGTTATATGATGTATATGTGATGCCAGATAATGAGAACAACTTCATCTATGAGATATCCTTTCACTCAAACTCTGTATGACCCTCGGAGTCAAGGTTGTGCGTTCTATTACTCCTTTCATCAAGATAGTCTCGTGCCAATCCACACATTGGGGTAATTTGAGGTAAAGCACTGTGCTTCATGCCTAAGGAAGGCCACCCAGTTATCGATAGTGCCATGCTCTTGATTTCTCATTTAGGAATACCAGGATCATCTCAGTAAACCATGTTACTTTACTCACAATATTTCCATTCACGACATATTTCCCATCATACTTATGCTATGAATGAAATGCACATGTATTCAATGCATTTTTATTCCAAATAAACAATGCATATAATTTTCAAGATAAACTTGTCATTTAATCCAACACAATAATATCGGAAATATGATGTCCAAATCAATAAATCTTTTACATAAATATTTCAAAATTAATTTCTGTTACAATTCATAAAATCAAATCTTAGTTATTTAATAGGCTAAATTACTCCGCTAGTCCCTAGGGTTTGACCTATTCCCAGATTGTTCCATAAGGTAATTTTTCTCCTACGGAGACCCCTGGGGTTAGTAACATTTCCCATATTGGTCCTGTTGTCAAATAGGCCAACGAAATTTGCATATGTGGCTGACAGGAACCACGTCAGATCCAATAACCCAGCAACACGTGTTAAAATGCCATCTCAGTAAAAACAACAATTTAAAATTGTAAAATATACAACGTGTAAAAGCTAACTCAATGCCCGCCCAAAAAACCCCCAAAAACGTCACTCCTCACTTAACTAACAAAGCTTCTCGAGTCTCTTTATCAATCGAAACCAAAAATCCCCAAATTGCTAGCCCTAATTTGCGAACTAGAAAGAACCCTCGATATTCATAGAACCTAGCGACCCAACCATTCTTCGTTAGATTGCCCAATCTACCAAGATAACTGATTAGATTAGCCATGGAGAGCTTGCTTGGTCATCCATGGAACGTTATCCCCACATTGTCTATGGTCCAATCCGAAGTGATACGGGAATGTTGGATGGCAAGAACTAAGAGCCATAAACTTCCTGCTCAAAGAACTAAAAAGGAAAAAGAATTAAAAAAGCAACAGGAAGGATCAGAAACTTTACAAGGGAGATACAATGACACCATGCTAACCTAATCTACAATAGTTCCGACTTCCTTTTGATTTCAAGAACTTGAAATCCAACATATCAAGTTGCAGTTCGATATATATATAACCATGATTTAGGGGAAGACAACAAAACTCTGACCAACATCAAGTCTTACAATGTCAAATTACTCGAAATGAACTCAAGATTTACCCAAAATGAAGTCTATAATATTTTCTTGAGAGTGAAATTGCACTACAGTAAACAAAAGGAGAGAAAGTCTCTAACTTTGCATCATAAGCGATAAGGATTCCGAACTCAAATAACTTTCGTCTCTTCCAAGTGGGGTGGGGGAACAACTACTACCAGGACATAATTCACCACTAGCATGCATCATCCATTAAGGAACACCTTTCATTCATCAGAAGCCTTGGGAGAATTTTATGGAGTATTCAGAACGGTAGACTATCTTTATTTGCAGTAACAGCAGCTCGAAACTCCTCCACTATAGATCCATTCTCGAACTTCAAAGCAAATGTAGAAAGACCATCCTTCCCTTCAGTAGCACTATTTATGCAGGCAAAAGTGATGCCTTTCTTCTCCATATTTGTGAGCTTCATGTCTGGGTAAAGACTTGCATTCATAATTAACCTGAGATTTCCTCTAGTTCGCATAAGAAGTCGGGCTCTATCCATTCCAACTGTGGAAACATTCACCCTTAATTCCCCCTTTCCACATTCCTTCCAACCTCCATCAACAAATTCAAATATCACATAATCAGCCGTGAAAATTACTTTCTCATGTTCTTCCCCGGTCTCAACCACAACCTCCTGCCTTGATGGAAAACCAGTTTCCTCGTTCTTTGAACCAGTGGAAGCCCCTGAACTGCCAAAAATTGAAGAACTTCCATTATTAGAGAGGTTGAGACCAAAAGGCTTGTCAACTTTCACTCCAAAAGGAGAGACAGAAACAGTTTGCAACCTAGGGCTAGCAATTTGGGAATTTTTGGTTTTGATTGATAAACAGATTGGGGATGCTTCGTTAATTAAGTGAGGAGTTTTGGGGGTTTTTTTTTGTGCGGTCATCAAGTTAGTTTTACACTATGTATATTTTACAATTTCTAATTTTTCTTTTTTTTACTGAGATGGCATATTTTAAAACGTGTCATTGTGTTATGATTTGACTTGGTTGTCGTTAGCCACATATGCAAATTTGCCTATTTGATGGCAGGATCAATATGAGAAACGTTACTAACCACAAGGTCTTCGTAGGAGGAAAATTACCTTTGGGATTAGTTTGAAAATAGGTCAAACCCCAGGGACTGGCGGAGTAATCACACTGGACATGTTTTGCGTGTACTTTATAGTATGCAGCTGCAAAACAAGAGACATATTAGTGAAAATTGGGAAAGTTAACTTATTATTGGGAGCATTAATATATCCGGAGCTTAGCAGAAAAATAATAATTGTATAAAGAGCGTAGCAAACAAACAATTATTATAATTGGATGTATTCTCCAACACTTAACAGTGGGTCTTAAAGTCCATGTCCTCATGCCTCAGCCGTGCGCAACCACACACTTATTAAAATGCATATAAGTTAATAATTTTGAGACATGAACACATAGCACTTCATCAAATGGGGACCACAGAGCATATGTAAACTGCCACTTCTATTAGTTTTTATCAAAACGGGGACCACATACCATATCATATACGAAGCAACACATTTAATCAGTCACCCAACAGAATCAAAATGTCAAACATGGGACCGCATTCATGTGAAACAAATATATCGATCAACATAATACAGTATCCACAACTACCCACAATCAATATGCAATCCAACCAAGCATCTAACTTCGACAGAATGACACGACAACTCAAAAAAAGAACAAACATCATTTGAAAGCAACTGAACAAAGAAAACGTGAAAGTATCAGATGACAACTCATAAAAAGAATAAATGCATTATATACCTTTTCGCCAACTCAAAAATAAAAAATAAAAATAAAAAGAAGGAAATATCTCTCATACCTCAACTCAATGATAGTCAATTTCTTCCAACAACAAGAAGATAGTGGGCCACGAAAGAATACAGACGGGATGGGAAAGGGGAGTGAAGAAATTAGGAGCCCTAATATGTGAGATAGTGAAAGGACGAGAAAGGGTTAGGGAAAAGTGATCAAAGATGGGGGTGGGGTAAAATAGTATATCTAATCGTAGTTAGTAAGGGCACTGTTGACATTTCATAAAACCGTTACAAGCGGCATTAGATAATTCAAATTTGGAGGGAAAAATGGAAAAAAAATGGCATGCACAATACACATGGTCCTTTATTCTGTCCAAAATCACAGAAAATTTGACGAAGGTGTGCAAAACATAAAAAGTCCAAACCATATAGGTAAAATGTCTTAAAATTGATATATCAGGGTGTTAAGTGTAAATGCCCTCAAACCACAGGGGTGCAAAGTGTAATTAACCCATTAATTAAGCTATTGGGCCTTAGGTCTTTAGTGTTGGCTTTTGTTAACAATCAATATTTTTATAATTTCAATAAATGGATTAAGTTTACAAAATGGACATCTTCAAAGACAAAGACATTTTTATCAAAGAGTCAAAGACAAGAGGATTGAAGATAAAGAATATGCAAGGAGCTCAAAAATGAAGATTCCAGACTATAGGGTATAACTTTATAATTCTTAGTTTCACTTTTGACAAGAATTTGAATTATACACTTGCATATCTTTCAAACTGTGCATAATCTTATTATCATAAGTTTGACAACCAACTACGTCTTAAGTGCTTTCAAATCATCCCTATATAAACTCCTAAGCCTTGGTTATACCTTTGGGAAGTTGGTTTTGAAATTGAAATTTTAAAAATGTCAAAAACGTACTTTTTAATTATAGCGGATGATGAACAATGTTATATTAGTCTATAAGTGGTTGACTTCTACATGAAGCGGTCGACTGATACAATGGTAAAATTATTAGATTGACCCCAACGGTTAAAAACAACTAGTTTTGATATGTGACCTATATAAGGACCTTCACAAGGTCTCTAAAAGACAAAGAACAACCCCATATCATTTTTATAACTTGAGAAAGATCTTAAACCTTTTTATTCATATTTCTCATATCATTCACACAAATTACATATTCACATCCCTATCGACACATGCCACAGGCACCAGCAAGTTAGTTCCAGAATTGAAGATGGTGTTGACACATAGGCATGTATGTGTCGACACATGTTGTGAGAACTCTGTTTTTAAAAGATGACTTAGCATGCAAATCAAGACGTTATGGCACTTAGGGCACCTCTCCAACATTCCAAAAGGCCCTCAGGAATTCTCAAAGCTAAGGACCTATAAAGGGAACCTTATGGAGAGAGAAAAGAGATCTTTTATACACCTTTTACCTCTCTACATCATCAATCTTGACCTAGCCTCCAAAAAGTGAAAGAAAAGCGCAAAAGACAAGGGCTGCACATTTTTCAACAGACCTAGTATGCCATTACTATCATTATCATTTGATCTTGTCTTGTAGCCATTTATTGAGCTTTGTTTTGCTGATTTGCTTTGAGAGCTATTGTTTATTCATTCCTATCTTTAAACTTTGAAAACCTTTGAGTGTGAGATATACTTGGACCTACTCGTGAGAATAGAAGAAATCTCATAAGCTTTGAGATTTGTGTATAAGTTGAAGAGTGAGCTCGGAAAAACTCTTGTAACGGTCATTTAGCACCCAGAAGTTAAGTTGTAGACATTATTGAATTATAGTGGAGAAGCCCAAGGAAGACAATAGCCTTGCCAAACCACCTAAAAGTAGCGGTGTTATCTCTCATCCAGAAGCTAAGTTGTAGACACTATTGGATTATAGTGGAGAAGCACAAGGAAGATAGTAGCCTTGCCGAACCACCTAAAAATAGCGTTGTTATCTCTCTTCCCTACTCTTTACATTATCTCTATTATTTATTGTTTATCTTTGGCTATAGCATTAAAAATTTGCAGATTTACATTTTTATTGAAAAAGGCTAAGTTTTTGATAAACCCAATTCACTCCCTTCTTGGGTTGATTTTCGGACTCACACATGTACACTAATATTTGCTTAATACTTGTGCTAAATGAACATTTACTTTGCAAATACGATTTTGTGGGTTAAAATGGAATAAGTTTAGAAACCCAATTCACCCCTCTCTTGGGTTGCCTTAATCCTAGGAATTACAATTGGTATCGGTGCTTGGTGCTCATTTTACAAGATTTAAGAATCTTGAATTAGAATGACAACCTCTAGCCTTAACACTCAAGTTGAAGGACTTTCCATACTTAGATCACCATTCTTTGATAGTAGTGATTATGCATATTGGAAAGTTAGGATGAGAATTTATTTTCAGTTTATTGATTATGATTTATGGTTATGCATATTGAATAGTCCACATATTACCACAAATAGGATTAATTACACTTTGCACCCATGTGGTTTAAGGGTCTTAACACTTTGCACCCCATTCTTTTAATTTTGAGACATTTCACCCTCGTGGTTTGGAAGTTTTGACACTTTGTACTCCCTATCAATCTATCTGTTATTTTGAATAGAAAAGTCAACCACGTGCAAAACACGTGATTAATTTTTTGGGTGCAAAGTGTCTCGAAAATAAAAGAACAAGATGCAAAGTGTCAGAACCCCCCCTAAGCCTTTTTAAATATTAGGAGCAAAATGGGCAAGTTAGTCATGTGCAGAAGATGTGATTGACTTTTCTGTTCGAAATAACAGATAATAGATGACAGGGTGCAAATTGTTAAGACCCCTAAATCACATTGGTGGAAATGTTTCAAAATTAAAAGAATGGGGCTCAAAGTGTCAGGACTCCCAAATCACGTAAGTGCAAAGTGTAATTAACTCTTAAAAATATCAGCAAGACGAAGCAATTTTTATAGATAATTATGACATAGGCACTTTGGCTAAATAAAAGTCACATAATTTCTTTAAGAAATCATCCAATATTTCGACAATTAAATTATTGAAGAGTAAAACTATTATTAATTAAAATCATTAAAATATAATTGTTAGCCCAAGGTTGCTCCTTGAGCATCTAATTCGATTTTGATGATAACAAACGATAAAATAGCTTTGAAGTATTTTAGATCACGTGATAGTGAATCCACAATTCATTCAAGGTATTTTAATTTGATTTAGTCTCTCTCATTGTTACATAGCACTATAATTTTATCAAACACCATAGCTCACATTTAAATGATCATAATTTTTACTGTAGTAGTTTTCAAGTCAAAGTGGAAAGGATTGCATATCTTTAAAGCGCTGAAAAACTCCTCCAGCAAAGATGGTGTTGACACATTACACTGTAACTCGAGAGCCATTTTGGTTGTGTCAACACATGTGAAGCAAGTGTTGACATAAGAAAAGATGGTGTCGACACATGAGAAGATAGTGTTGACACATGCCATTGACACCCGAGAGCATATTTCCAGGCTTGAAGATGGCATTGACACATAGCAGTAATGTGTCAACACATGTTGCAGAATTTTAGTTTAATTCAAAATGACATCAGCTCTTATTTATGACATTGTGGCATTTAGGACACCTTTCTAACATTACAATAAAGCCCTTGGAGACGACTCAAGACTGAAGTGAGATTTTTTTGAATATGAATAAAGAAGGGAGGATAGGCTCATTATATAAAAAAATATGGGAATATGAAAAGAACAAGATGGAGAGAGCAAAATGTCACCACTTGCATCATTATTCTTGACCAAGCCTACCAAGAGAGAGAAAGAGCAAAAGAAGAAAATTTGCACAAATCCCTAGAAAGCTACTGCTACAATTTATCATTATTATAGCATTCAATCTTTGATCTTTGTCTTCTTGCTCTTTTATTGTGCCTTGTATTTGCACATCAAGCTTTTAGGACTATTGTTTATTACTTCTTTCATTAAACCTTGAAAAACACTAAAGTGTAGGAAGTACTTGGGCCTATCCTTGAGGATAGAAGAAATCTTATTGTGAGTGTGAGATTTGTTGTAAGAGTTGGAGCGTGATCTTGGAAAAACGCTTGTAACGGTTACTTAACATCCGAAAGCTGTGGTGTGATTACTATTTGGGGTAAATGTAGGCAAGTCTTGGCCGAACAACTTAAAATTGGTGTTATCTCTCCTCCGTTACTCTCTATTCTTTATTTTTGTTATTTATTGTGTTGAAATTTATTACTCTTGAAATGCTTTTTGTTTTAGCTTATTATTGCAAAAAGTTTCAAATTTTATTAAGACCCAATTCACTCCCTCTCTTGGGTTATCATCTAGACTCACAATAATCTCTCTTGTTAGAAATTTTTGTCACCAAAGGCCAAGAAATGACAAGTAAGTCAAGAAAGGGTAATAACGTTATTTCTTAAAATATTTGCATATAGAATAAAATATAAGCACCCAAGCTAAGCAAGTAAAAATTAAAAATCAAGATTAAAACTCAAATCTCCACAAAATCATTTTGCTTAGCTAAGTAGGAGAGTCTTAAGGAAAATAATCAGGAGAGGTGTTACAGAAAAGTCTCATTGAGCATGTGCAAGGTTGGGATGGAGGTTCGTTTTCCTCTTTCCTTTCTAAACTATAGAGTTAGAAATTGTAAATTTCTCGGATGCTGTGGTGACTAACGAATTTTTTCTTAGTCAGCAAATACTTACCTGATGTATGATAGTTGAGTGATTCTCCTTTTATTGGACTTCAAGGTAGACCGTGGTTGGTGAGGTCACGGCAAATGACCTTACTTTTATTAGGGATTTTTTTTTCATGCTTGGTGCGGGCTTCACCCATAACTAACAGAGCAAATTTACTAGGTGCTATATTTTAAATATCCTTTCCTTTGACCATGGGCTTTCATTGTGCTTTGATATGGCTCGCAACTTTAAGCCCCTGAGTCTTGCCAGGCCGTTTCCCTTACAGGGGCCGATGATTATTTTACCTATCATCAGCTTTCATTCTTTTCTTGACCTAGGTTTTAGGCCGATTTTTTAAAAATCATTGGGTTTCAAAAAAAATATTTTTACTCACTCAGATTTGGCCATTAGTAAATTAGGCCACCAAACCTAATTTCGTTCAAATCATTTAACGAAAAAATTGCCACATAGAGTAGCTACAGTTCTCATCCAATTAAGTATGACACATGTCCTAAAAAAATAAAAAATAGTTTAATATTAAAATTAAAAAAATCTTAAAAAAAAGAAAATGATAGGGATGGGGAGTTCCCTGCCCCAACCCATGCCCGGTGGAGGGGAGAGGAATCCCTCTACTCCTAGCCGATTGGAATCCCCTATCCCGCAACCCAAATCTCGTTTACCCAACTCATTTATTCTTGTCGCCCCTTATCAGAAAATGCGCTTCCATGGATGTGGTGCTTATTCTTCTTCTGAAGTTTGAGAACAACTAGAAGTCCATCGTTCTTGCTTTCTTGTTAATGATCTTGAAAAGCTCAACGTAAGTTTTCATCCAAAAGATTTAAATTGCTCACACTACAACCAATTATACAGGTCATCATCTCATGGAAAATAAGAAGGATATTTTTGAAATTCTTGATCATGTTCCAAATCCTTGCAACGAGTGTGAGAAGTTTAAGATGGGTTGCAGGATGGGGGGCAACTCCCTCGACCACCCCAGAGTGCCGCTAGGGCAGCCTACCTCCACTATGCATGGATCTGGGTGGGGAACTCCCTATCCTTTTTTTTAAAGAGTTAATTACACTTTGCACCCTTGTTCAATTAACCTCCCAATCATTTCAATGTCAACAAAGTAATTGTTTAGTTATGAGGTTTGATTGGTTAGATATTGGTGTTGCCTGTGACTATGCTTTCAATTTTGATAGCGATTTGTCTCAAAGTAGTGGAAGCTTATGTACTGCTGAAACGTACCATCGTTTAGAATCCCAAAATGCTAGTGTTCAGTTGAAGCCTCCTTTAAAACAACTTACACGGAAGGAAAATTTGGGCGAGATTCTTTAGTTGTGTGAATCACAAGATATAACGCTTTTAATTGAGAGATCCTTGACTACTCAGCTTTCTTGCTTTTGAGAGACTATTCTACTTGCAGTTTGAGTAATCTTGCAAATTCTTCAGCTGATACGACCCTCTTATGTGCAGCCACGGGAGAAGAGTTTTGAGACACTTACGAGAAAAACATGAGATGGCGAATGTTAGCCCAAGGTTGTTTTACAAACAATCCATTTTGATTTTGATGATAACAAAGTTTTTAAACTCGTTTAAGACTTTTAGATTTTACATTGACAATCTCTTTTAAGAAAATGATATATTTTTAAAGCATCAAGGTTTCTCTATTCTAAAATATCTCTAAGCATACTTGAACACCATTACACAAGTTAATTGGTCAATTTTTATATTGTAGGTGTTTTTGAGATATGTTGAATTGAGTAGTTGCTGTCAAAGAACAAAATTTTCAGACTAAGTGTTGGAGTGTTGACACATTGAACCATAGTGTCGACACATTGCACTAACACTCGAGAGCATGTTTCCAGGCCAAGTTTTACTGTGTCAGCACATACCATCAATGTGTCGACACATTGCGCGATTTTGCAGATATCCTGGAAACGACGCCAACTCATCCAAAGAGTCTCCAAATGGTCATAAATGACCTCCAACGGCACTCAAACTTTACAAGAAGACTCTTTGTGCCCTAGGAGTTTTAAATAGAAGAAGATGGAGAGAGAAAAAAGGGGTGTGCATGATTAACTCTTGCCCTAATTTCTAGAGAGAGAAAAAGCTTTGAAGAAGAGAGAAGCTCCACCAACCAAGAAAGCTTGTGCTCCCACCTGCAAATATTGTTGCTTTCTTTAAGAATCTTATCTCTTTGCACACCTCAGTACTTCATACTTGTTTATTTGGCTTAAAGAGCTTTTACTAAGATTCCTTTTGTACCCATTCTTGAAAAACACGTGAGTGTTTGAAAAACACTTGTCCTACTAGTTGGGTAGAAGAAATCCTATAGGTTATGAGGATTTGTGAGAGTGAGTTAAAGTGTAAGCTCGAAAAACACTTTGTAAAGGTCCCTTAGCACCCGGGAAGCTAAGGTGTATTTACTATTTGAAAGATAGTGAAGAAAGCCCAAGGAAGTCAATAGCCTTGGGGGTGGACGTAGGCAAGTGTTGACCGAACCACCTAAAAATCACGGTGTCATCTCTCTATCCTTATCTCTATTTATTGTCGTTATCTATTTGTTGTGCTTGATTATCTATTATTTTTATTCTTCATTAGACTCATTGATTATATAGATCTATTCTCTTGTTCTTTTAGAAAGGGGTCTGTGCATATTTAGGTTTATCGTGAAAAAGAGAAAAGTTTTTATAAAACCCAATTCACCCCCCTCTTGGGTTATATTTGCACTCACAGCGAACATGGAAGCTAGTGGCAGCATCTCACCTTCTATGCAAAAGATTATGGCAGAGCACACATCGTTGGTGGTTGAAGTTACACAACTTCGCCGTGAGATGGAATTCATAAAGTATAGGAGAGCTTTCGTGTTCTCATGGGCATTTTTTTGTGTGTTTTTTGTTGGGATGCCTCGGTGGATCACACTCGAATGAGAAGCCAACTTTGAAAGTTTAGCACATAATATGTGACTAATAGTAGTTATGTTGATATGTAAGCATGTTATGGCAGAATCCAATGTCAGTGTTGTATGTATACGTGAACTTTGGTGCTGCCCCTATGTGAATGTAATGTGATTTTGTTAAGTGACAATTTGTAGCCTTTCTATTTCTATTGTAAACTCTAGACCTATTCAAATGGCAGTTTGCCCACGCGTTTCTATTCTTGTAACATATTGACCAATTCTAATGACAGTTTGCTCAATGTGTTTCTTAAATTAATAGTACCTATAATTACTCATATTCACACACAACAAACCTGTTTTCAACAACAACTAACCTGTTTTCCACATAAATAGCCATTGAATAAAAACTTTCATATTCATATTTAGCACATAATAATAGCACCACTAGTTACACATCATCCACAAAATAACATGTTTCCTACAGATTTAGCATCCAGGCTTCCAACATGTTCAGAAATATAGATAGATACTCAAAATGCAGTACTAGATCATCTTCAAAATATCACAAGTCAGATACAAAAAAGTTTGTCATGTTAACCAAAAAAAAGAACAAGTACAACAGTAGATCTCCGCATCAGTATCGTCAATCAGGTAGCTTCTTCTTCTGCTTATCCTCCATTCACTTGAATGCTTGCTGAATAGACGGTACCACTTCTCTCGTAGAGTTTTCTTGGGGTTTGCTCCTCAAAGCAACATCACCATAGATGACTTGTGACCCCCGGCTTTCTGGATTGCCCCATGCACATCTCACACAAGTTCGGTCTGATTGGCTAGCAGCATCTGTTTTGAGGTCAACCACAATTGGTTCTTTGTTTAGCTATCCAATACCCACTATTCCTCTCATCCGTTCTGAGTGTCTTCTCTTAACTTGGTGTGCCCTTATTCATGATGTAATCCTAGTTGCAGGTTGTGTTGTCTTCTCTTTGCCTTTTTTAAGATCCAGTATTAGGCTGTGATGCACTCCCTCCACTAGCAGCCTTAAACTTGCTTTTTTTAGATCCAGTGGTAGGCTGTGATGCACTTCCTCCACTAATAGCATTTGACTTGCCTTTTTTAGATGATGTTGTAGGCTGGGATTCACTCGCCTTGCGATCAGCCTTCAACCATACATATTGTAAGATTATATCATTTATATGCATTTATAGAAACAACATGAAGATACAAACTTTCTATACTTGTCTTGGTCTATCAATGACAGACTCCGTTTCCATCCAAATACTATCTCCAGCAAGTTCTGATGAATTCATTTGAGTCGGCATTTACACAGATCCAATAAAATTTGGTTCTTAAATGTAGAACATTGTCAATTTCTACAAAATACAATAGTTTACACATACTTTTTGGTGCTTAAATGTAAACACATATGCTGTGAGTTTCAAAGCCCATTGTATATTCCTTCTCTTATGACCTTGTTGGATGAGTTGATACCTATATCATAACAACAATGAATTGTATAAGAACTTGTAATACTATATATTATGTGATAGAAGTTGTAATGTCAGTTTCATCATGTATGGATGGTCCAGCTACACCCTCACCCTTAAACACAAAGGGTCCATTGGTTGCACTCATAGTTGCAAACCTCTGTGCAGTAGCCTTTGGACAAGGACACGTCCTTGAATTATGCCCATACATGTTACATTTCTTAAACTGACCTCGTTCTTGCACCAACCTCGTAAAACAGATCTACTCAGTTAGTATGGGTTTCTTGGCTCATCTGGTCCCTATATCCGAAGGTTTTTAAGTCAACCAGGTTGTGTCATCACCACGGGAGGTTCCAACACCTAGTAAGTTGTTTTCACCCATTGATCTTCGCTTGGCATTGGGTAAATAATCAGTTCATAAAACTGAAGGTACATATCTTTACTGTAATACGGATGTACATAGTCCTTTGGCATGCCTTCATCATATAGTATGATAGAAAGTGCTTGGGCATATGGAATCCCCGTCATGTCCCATTTTCTGCAACCACAATTGCGATTTTAGAGATCAACCACAAACTGCTGATGCTTTTGTTCCACCTCGAATAGTCCTGCTCCAACATACTTTTTGGAAGGGAGTAGTAAGACTCTTGGCCAATGGCATTGAGCTTTTGTAGAATCTTTGGGCACAAGAAATGGTCATGCTTCTAGATGCCATCCCGTTTCAATTGATACCGCCGCATTAATTTCTGACATATAATCTCAAACATAGTTACAATCGGCTTGTCTCGGACCTTCATGATGTATGCGTTGAAGCATTCACTGAGATTGTTTACCAACAAGTCACATTTGGTGTATGTGTGAAGCCAAGCTCTAGACCACATGCTTGGATCAATCTTGGAGAGATATTTCCGTGCTTCTTCACTGAGTTTCTTCAGTTCTTCCATCTCGATATTAAACTGTCTCTTTGTATATGCTGATGTTGCAGCCCAAAGTTTGTCTTTAAGGGCCACTCCCTTGTGTTTAACATCTCTGAAATTTACATAAAGATGCCTGGTACATATCCTATGATCCAACAAAAGCATCACGACTTCGAAGCTCAGTATCAAATCCTAGTCATAAATCAATTAACATAGAAAAGTTAATTGAGTTAATATAATTATATAAACATAACCTAACATATAAAACAATAAACCGAAAATAACTTCCATAATACTACTTTTAAATATGTTAGGAAAAGTAACTTAACATATATAACAATAAAACTGGAATTTAATTAAAATAATACTATGATATCTATAAGCGAACATAACCATGGAACCTAAGTATTTGTAGTCCTAATCAAAAGTAATTTAATAAGTTAATAGAAATCACCTTTTGCCAGTCTGAAATAAAGGTCCATCCGTGAGCAAGTTGTTGTCCCAAGTCTGAGACAAGTGTCTCCAAGAACCAAGTCTAGCTATCTTTTGTCTCAGCCTCAACAACAGTGGTGACGATTGGGTACATGTTGTCATTTGCATCTATACTCACAGCACTCAACAACTGACCCTTGAACGGGCCTTCCAAAAACCAACCATCAAGACCAATGACAGGCCTACACCTAAGCTTGAACCTATCTCTCATTGCTGCTAAAGAAATGTACATTCATTGGAAAAGCGGGAGGCACTTCGTGACTAATCCTCTTAGCCTTCGGCAATATACAAGTCCCGAGATTAGTTTCTTGGATGGTTGTTGCATAGTCCCATAATCGATTTTATTGTTCCTTATACTTTCCAAATATCATGGTTCGAGCCTTCCTTTTAACCTTGATACACTTGGCTATCATTCATGTCAACCTTCCGTTGTCTCTTAACATCTCCAACAACCTACTCAATCAGCATATTTGGTTGAGATTTGAACTGGTCGATATACTTCTTTGCAATGAATTTGGAGTTTACAAGAGAACTCATATATTTACGGGTGCATTTTGTGAATAAGGTAGAAACTTCTTATTTGGAAGGTCTTTTTCTCCTTACATCCACCTCCCATAGATCCTATACTCACACTTTGGTGCATCTCGACATATGATAATTACCTTATCTGAACAATTTTTTTTTTTTTAACTTCATGTCCTTCCTCTTCAGGACATTCACCTCTCTAAATAGTGTTGATGATGGAAACTTCGTACCAAGTTCCAAAACCGGGCTAATCATATCATGTTGATGGAATTCTTGGCTAGGGTACATATCTAGTGTCTTATAACCACACCCTTTGCCCTCGCTCACTAGAGGCCACACCAATATATCACTTCTATCCATACCCAAATCATCACTTACATATAGACACAACATACATGTCACATCAATTAAAGATTAAAATACAAAATATCAGTAACGCAATGCGAAGAAGGCAATTAACATAACATAAATACCTCCATATGAAACATACACCTCCTTGTCTATCATCAGCATTTTGCCTTTTTCAGAATCACGTATGGTCGAATCAACAATCTCATCCTCGCACATTGGTGATAAGGTTCCACCACCCTGACTTGAAGGGCCACCACCCTGACTCGAAGAGCCAACACCATGACTTGAAGGGTCGACACCTTCACTTAAAGGCCAACACCCTCACTTAAAGGCCCAGCACCACTATACATTCCCTGAGCTGCGTCAACATCAACATTAAATAGCTCATCATTTGAGCAAAGTACTGTATCCCAAAAGGGGTCATTCCCCCTATTCAACGCCTCACTGCCTCTTCATCAATGTTGGCCTCGTTCTCATTTATGTCATCAATTTCACCATTTTCACTGAAGGATACCAGATATAGGACAACCACTTATTCTCCTTTGTGACACTTGACCATTTATAATACATCATGATCTGATGAGACTAACCTTAACCTTTCATCCAAACTTTTTTCAGGCTCCTTGTAATATATAAAATCACCCATATTGTAGTCGTAAGGCTTCACAATTGTCTCCACTTCAAAAAAGGAAAGATAATCCGGATCATAGGGTTCTTCGTAGACACTGATATCTTCGCCAATATAATTACATCCCAAGTGCTTATCAAACCTGCTTCCCAAGTGAACCTCGAAGACGAAGAATTCTGAAACCATGACTTCAGTTATATTTAAACTCACTTGTAAGTGGACAACACATACTCATTGAAATCAACAATTTTGTCTTGAAGTGGAAAGTACATTAAAGACTTAAGGTAGAAACTACATTTACAGTTGCAACAGTTGGTTCGATTTTGAAATCGACAACATTAAAGACAATAGAAAAATACCACTAGCCTTTAAATACCATTCAGACAAAAAGACAAAGACACATGGCTGACATACTTGGAAATCTAAGATGTTAGTATCTTAACATATAGTTGTCTTTTTTGACATACTTGGGACCACTTAAATGCACGGTTTCATAAAAGCACCTCAAAAAAGTTCACCATCCTCTACATTGGGTTAAAAAAATGCTAGGACCACTTTATTTTAGTAGGGAACAAACATGGGGACCACAATGGCTCATTAGTTATGAAACCTCATTTTATAATGAGGACATCACATGCTCGTATAAAGTTGTCAACAAACAACAGGGACTCATTGCAAAATACCTCAACAGTAACCTAAATATAACTATAAGACATGCAGTCCATGCAAGAAATTTCAATGGCGTCAATTTTTCTTGTAAAAACCTAACTCAGAGACTGATTCTAATAGGTAAACTATGAGTCTAAATAACAACCCAATAGGGGGTGAATTGGATTTAAATAGAATATTAGACTTTTTCAATTAAAAACGCAGATCTAAAAAATACTTAAAGCAATAGTAATCGAAGAACAATAATAATGAAAGAGAGATAAAGATGATAGATAACACAACGATTTTTAGGTGGTTCTGCCATGACTTGCCTACATCCACCCTCAAGGCTGTTGCTTTCCTTAGGCTTCTTCACATAATCCAATAGCGTTCACAACTTAGCTTTTGGGTGCTAAGTAACCGTTACAAGAGTTTTCCCAAGCTCGCTTTTCAACTCGTACAACAAATCCATACTTATAGGTTTTGCAAAGGTTTGAATAATAGAAATGATAAATAATAGCTCTAAAAGCTAGATCAACAAATACAAGGCTCACTCTAAAAGCTAGATCAACAAATACAAGGCTCAATAAAGGGCAGGAAGACAAGATCAGAGAATGATGAGAGCAAGAATAGCAAGTGACAGCAGCAAATCTCTTGGAAAAAGTGAAACTTTCTTCTTTAGTACTTTTGTCTCTCTTTTGGAGGCTAGGTCAAGATTGATAATGCAAGAGATGCCTTTTCTCTCTCCATAATGTTGTCTTTATAGGTCTTCAACCTTGGGGGTCCCAAGGGCCTTTTTGGAATATTGGAGAGGTGTCCTAAGTGTCATAACGTCACGAAATCCGCGCCAAGTCACCTTTAAAAATTCTAAGTTCCTGCAACATGTGTCGACACATATATGCCTATGTGTTGACACCTTCTTAAAGTTTGGAACTGACTCACAGGTGCCTATGGCATGTGTCGACACCATCTTCTCATGTGTCAATACTTGCTTCACATGTGTCGACACCTTCAAGGTGGCTTACTGGCAGCAGTGCAATGTGTTGGCACCATGTATCCCATGTGTCGACACTATCTTGGTTGGCTTTAATGATGTGCAATCTTTTCCATTTCAACACGAGAACTCCTACAATGAAAAATATAATAATAATATGAGTGGATGTCATGATGTTTAAAGTAATTATAGGACTTAATAAACTTGAGAGAGAATAAATACAATTGAATACTTTAGTTTAAATAGTAGATTGACAACCACATATTTTAAAAATATTTCAAAGCTATTTTGTCATTTGTTATCATCAAATCGAGTTAGATTGCTTAAGGAGCAACCTTGGGCTAACATAAACTAAAAAAAATTTCATAGCTAGAAGTGCAATACATATTTCTAGCAAAATAAGCATTGCACCTTTGGAACCAACTTTTGCAAAAAAGAAATGATAAATGCCAATGCCAGCACCTTCTATTTGCTGTTTCGATCGTGAAGGCAAAGAGTGCAATTCATGGGTTAGAGAGCCCCTCCTAGTTGCTACTATGAGCGTAAAGGACGAATGTATTTGAGATTTCTATTTAGTAGATGAGAGATTTCTGGTTACGTTGGAAGTAAGAGCAAATCGCATCAATTAAGGTAAGAAAAGGGATACTACAATGACCATGGAGAAGAAGAAGAAGAAGAAGAAGAAGAAGAAGAAGAAGAATGTTCGGGATCAGGGACCACGTGTGATGTAAAAGGCCTTTTCAGGGCATTTTCAACATGGACTGGGTTAGGGTTTCAAAATGTGCGTGGTTTATAAATTTAAGGGCAAAAACATAACTTAACACTAAAGGAGATCACGTGTTTCTCATGTGTTGATGAGAACCGTTTCATTTAACGTCCAATTTGCCTCCAAGTGCAATTTGTCTGAACATAAAAGTTGATGGGCTTAATGTCTTAAAATTGAGAGATTGTGGTGCTATGCAAAAATGACCACAAAGATAAGGATTGTAAAGTGAATTAACCCAAAAAAATTATAGATTTTTAAATTTAAAATTTAGTATTAGATTATAATTTTTCTTTAGTTTTTAGCTTTTGAAATGTTAAAAATATTTAATTAATTTATTTATTTTAATGACACATGTCATGTTGCGATTGAGCAGGATAAATTTTCCGTTAAATGACTCTATTGGAGTTAGGTTAATTGGTGACCTCATTTAATACTAAATTCCAGTGACTTAATATATATTTTTTAAACCCATTGAATTTTTTAAAATTGGCCTAAAACTTAGTAAGTAAAAATATATTTTCTGTTAAATAGAATCAAAAAATTAACTTTTTAAAGAAGATTTACTATTACACATATAAGGTCATCACAAGCTAAGAATGTATCAACCACATATGTCCGGTTTCTTTAAAAGACTACTAATAATTCATAATATATATATATATATATATATGGGTTGTAACTAATAGTGCGTTTAGCAACAAAATCTTAGTAAAACTTGGTAAAATTTTGTCAAAATTTTATGGCGCGTTTGTTTTCAAAATTTTATCAAAATTTTAATAAAATTTTGTGTTGGTGTTAAAAAAGAGGTGGTATTGAAATTGGTGAATGAGTGATAAAAGTAAAAGTAAAATTTTAAAGTGTGTTTGATAAAAGTAAAATTTTATAAAATTTTGTTTAACAAACGCCATGTTACTGTTGGTGTTAAAATTTTAGTAGTTTTGGAATTGATGAAAAAGTGCTAAAATTTTAAAGTATGTTTGTATAAGTTGAAAATTTTAGAAGGGTAATAATTGATGGGTAGTTATTTTGGGATGTGTGAAATTTGTTGTGTTTTTTTTTTATTGTTATAAAACAAAAACAATAAAAAAAAAGTAACCGAGACTCGTTGACGTGAGAAGCTTCAGTTTTTTTTTTTCCTCTTTGTAATGTAACTATTAGACGGGTTTGTGGTTGTAGCCTACCAATTTTTTTTTACTTTTTTTATTTCTTTCATTTTTGTTTGTTTGTTTTTTTTTTCTTAACTCCTCGTTGCATAAAGTTCATAAATATTCTACCTATTACATCATTTTTAATTCTTGTTGTAAACAAAAACATAAGAATCTGCGCCTTGTACATAAGACATGTCTTTTATAACTGATGCGAGGATAAACGTCTAATATTAGCTCAAATCAAATGCCTCTTGACGCGAGTACTCTATTGAAAAAAATACTACGATTACCATCATAATAAACAAAAGGGAAAAATACACTTTTCACCCACGAACTACCATAGGTTTTACACTTTGCTCCCTAAACTACCAATTTTGATACATTGCACCCTCTAACTACCAATTTTTAACACTTTGCACCCTTTATCAAATTTTTAGACTAAAACGATGATAATGCCCTTGACCCATTTTGCATATATTAAAAATATTGTTGTCAATTCATTAATTTCTCAAGGGTATTATTGTCAAATGGAGGGTGTAAATTGTTTAATATTAATAGTTGGGGGTGAAAAGTGTCAAAATGGGTAGTTTAGGGTGCAAAGTGTCTAACATTGGTAGTTTGAGGGTGCAATGTCTTAAAGATGGTAGTTTGGGGTGCAATGTGTCACTACCTGGTAGTTTGTGGGTGAAAAGTGTATTTTCCCCTAAACAAAAACAACACCATGTTTGCACACACGATAACTCCACACCTGCAGCATCCAAAGCAAATCCACCACTCTTCCATTCCTCTATGGTCAACTCTCCGATGACAACCATAGCCTATATGATCGTGACGCAGTCCGTCGACCTCATCAGCCTAAATAAACCCCCTGTGGTGGTCATGCAAAATATTCAGAAATTCATGAAATCGCATAAGAAACAGAACATGAACTTATGTCAACACAAAAGAAATATACGAACCACACATAATGGGCAGCGGAAGAACCACCATCCATAATTTCGATCTGTCCTCACCTTATACAATCGCATTCGACCACCCTCGCAGCAACAATATGGTGGGTCATGAATGGCCATAACAGTGATACACAAAGAAACTACACAAAACTTAAACTAGTCTTTTAAAATCAACAATGGATAAAAAATCATTTGTATATGAATTTACATATAAAAACAAAAAAGAGTACCAACGTAATATATTCAGTACTAATCCAAAATAAAAATATGTGTCGCCTGTTTGTCAAGTTTAGTTATGAAACCGTACAACTAATGCTAATACTTTTATTTCGCAATTAAGTGCATTGCCTAGCAGCCTACATCATTGTAGCCATTTCGTCATGCATAGCTTGCATCTGAGGGCAATCCATATCGTCCAATCTCAGATTCGTTGTCACCCGCATCATTCGGCCTATTTCTCCTACTTAGGCAAGGTCAGGATTCGAATACTGCGCAAAAAGTTAGTCGGTTGTATTGTACAATCTGATGAAGTTGTGAATAATGCATCATGCCATGACCAACAACGCTTGGTTGACCAACTCGTAATTACTCATCTTCTTCAAAATCTTAAAACGTCCCTTTAGCACCACGAAGGTTCTTTCTATCACATTCTATACTGAGCTATGATATTTGTTGAACAACTCTCTTGGGCCCCTTGCTGCCTGTGTACCTTGGAAGTCACTCAAATGATACCTCTCCCCCCTGTACGGAGGAAGGAAGCCCTTTTTGCATGTGTAGGCCGAATCTACCACATAGAATTGCCCTGGAAACACAAGTGCAATCGATAGTTACTAACATTTTTTGGCATCATACTTTTCCTTGGTAGAATCATGGAAACGTGTATAGTTTGATTACCTGGGCATGGAACAGGAAATTCAAGATCTGACCTATAAAGCATATCTTGAAGGATTCGATTATCGTGTGCGAACCCTTCCCATCCAGTGTATACGAACGTAAATAGCATATCAAAATCACACACATAGAGGACATTCTGTGTCTGTAACTTTTCCTGTTAAGAAATAGATGCTTGACATCCTTCAGGAATTGTCGACGCCCACATGGGTGCCATCAATTGCCTTGATACAGTTCTGCATGCTCAAAATTATAAACAACATTTAACACTCATGTACTGGATTTGGACTACAAACAGACACTGATTACAAATGCTTTGCTAGATGTTCTTATAATGGGATACGAAAATTTCTTACCTGAAACTATGGGTTATACTTTGGATTCCCTTTGATGTGGCTATGCACCACCCCATCAATGTGTCGGGGTCGTATAAGCTGGACAGGCAAGTTCACAACCACATTCAGAACTTTATTTACACAACTGTTGACTGTTTGGAGCAAGTGACAATATCAATCTGATATTGAACGGTTGATATCTAAATGACTCACAACTTTTAAAAACATCCCCAATGCCTTCTCCACGGTCACACCTCTTGTTTCGACATATGCCCCTTTGTCGACTAGCTTACGTGCTAACAAATCAAATGCCTCTTGACCCATACGGAACTGTCATTCGCAATTTGTTTCATTATCTATATTAATGACTTGTTCGATGTAGCCCGCACCTGTTAGTCCAACAGGCCACATCGATTTTTTCTGCCTATGCCTTCGATCCTGTTTTCAATAACCCTTACTCCACTGTTAAGGATCTCTTAGTCGGAATCATCTTCCCATTCATCATCACTCGGGGTCGACTCACTCGAGGTATCATGGTATGGGTAGCTCGAGTACTCATGCTGGGTTGGATTTGGACTTGGTGGGTTTGAGCTACCCCATACAAGCTCATTACCCATGTATCCATACAAATATGGGTCCGTCGTCAAAAGAGCAAGATAATTTCAATCCTAAAATCTATAGTATAAATGCTTATGTTATCGATGATGGATAAAAAAAAAAAAACACAAACAAAAAATCATACAATAAAATAAAAACAAAACCACAGTCAGCTAGACAGGGATTCAAAACCACACATATATGGTGACTTATTATCACCTTATCGTCTCCCATTTTTTCTTTAATAAACCCATTGCATAGGTGCCTCCAAACTATTTCAAATCCACCACCTCCTTCATTCGGTGATCTCATTTCTTTATATACATATAAAAATTTCTATCTTACTTGAGTAAGACAACTTTATGATTATACAACCTCCATTACATGTGGACAAACACGTAAAGAATTATACAGATAATTTTTTATTCAATTCCGCAACACCCCAAAGAAAATCACCCCATAATTTCTGCAGTATTTACAATAACAAGAAGTATAGGAAATATAGGCAGAATTAGTTTGAAACAAACTAAAATGTCTATTTGGGCAAGTCACTTTATCTCAAACTAAGGAGGACTACATCACCAAAGGAACACTTCATATAATAAAAGGAATAGAATCACTGAATAAAGACCCATTCAACAAAATAATCCTATAAAAAATACCACTACAGCAAAAAAAGACATTTTGTAGTACACATGAAAACTGGAGTAAAGCCTTAATACAAACTATCCTACAAACAGCGAGACATTCTCCTGTTCTTGGCAAATCAACAACATATCAATTCAAGGTCTCTAAACGTACCTCTAGAAACTGTGAGTATGCTGAGTCTCTAATCCTATTATGCTCAGTCAATGGGGAATGCTCTAACGCACTAAAAAGTTACAAAGGAATAGACGCATTAACTTACAAATATTAAATCATGCATCTATTAATATAAACTAACAAACATAAGTGTCACAAACAGCATAATCTCAAATAACTCCTCAAGCCAAACAAGTCACAATTACCCCTCAAACTTCTAGCAAATGTCAGACAACACATAAAGGGTCACAATTATACATAAAAGTTCTAGCAAATGTCAGAAAATACGAAAAACCAACATCACAACTCCTAGTTGTATAATCTAAGTAATTACATCCAGTAAGTGGGGGAGAGGAGGCATCATATGCATCCATGTGTCCATTCCTCAGCATGGCTAAGTAGGCGTTCTGCAAAGGGTGATTGGCGCTCAGGCGAGCTACAACCAAGAAGTATTGTGCTTGGGACAATCTTCACTCGCATGCTTCAAATGAGTACACGCATTCAGTCATTCTATTGTCGCCTATGCTTTTGCCAGAGCCATTTCAATGCCTCTTACTCTTGGCTAACTCCAGCTCTTCAGACTCCAGATTGGACTAGCCCTCGTTCTCACAAGAATGGTCTGATCTTAGATGATTGCAAGGCATTACAGAGTGCTCGCCCCCCCCCGGTAACCGATGCATATCCCCACTTTCTAGAGACTGAACTCGTGTCCGAAGATACACTGCCACTATGAGTGTTGTTCACATTGCCCCCAAAGTCCATGTGCTCTGACAACAACTGGATATTGCCCCACACATGTGGAATGCCACAAAGCTGGCTCATCCTCCGGTCACATTCCTCTCACGTTGGTGCGCTCTGTGTCGAGGCATGCCCCAATGCCCTAGAGGCATAGGTTTTGTGAAAGAGTGTGTGGAGTTCCTCAAAGTTATCCAATCCACAGTATTGAAAGTTTTTGTAGTACTTGTTAACCTGAAAGTTCCATAGAAAATCAAGCAGAACAACATACGGGTTAAGTCAATATATAGTCTGTTAACCCACATAGAGAGTTTGTCTTGTATTGAAAAACATACAAGTAAAAATACATCGTAAATTTTAGCCCACCATGCATCGTTAGCATCGATGGTGTTGCTCATGTCATCCTACCCAACACCAGTTTAATCCTTTAACAAGTGGAACGCTTTATAATCAATTTTTAGTGGATTAACTTTGGTCTGGACTTGTTGTCCCGATACGTTCATTTGGCCAGAGCTATTAAGGTTACCCGCCACTCTATCATAAAAAAAACTGGTCTTTCAGTTTTTCATCCACAAACTTCCCTCTACTTTGCTCATGGAGTAAGAGATAGATCAGAGAATGAACGTCATCTGGGTGCTAGGTGAGCTTTGGATTCTATGGGTATAAATGCAATCAAATAATGAAAAAAAAAGGCAAAAGAACACACCACGTGGCGAAGTTCAGTATCATTGAATCTTGCAGATAATGTAATTAAACATTGTAGCACAAATAATAACCAATGACCATTTAGCGGACAAAGAAACTGCCTATACAGGCATATGATCAGAATGCACTCATTGATTTTCCAATCAACCGAACCAGCATATCCGTATGGTGTATATAAATACATCAAATATACCAAATTTAGAACCAAATCTCTTACCTGAGACATTTCTTAGTGTGAGTCTAAATAACAACCCAAGAGGGGGGGTGAATTGAGTTTTTCAAAAACTTAGTCCTTTTTCAATAAAAACCCAGATCTGAAAAATACCCTTTTTAAAATTAATAATGCAGATCTAAATGTGTTAATGCTAAGCAAAATATATGCAATAATGATAAAGCATAAAGCATAAATCTCCACAAGTATAAATATGTACTGAAACGTAAGAGAGATAGAGTTAGAGAGATGACACCGTAATTTTAGGTGGTTCGGCCAACACTTGCCTACGTCCACCCCCAAGGCTATTGACTTCCTTGGGCTTCCTTCACTATTCTCCAAATAGCAAATACACCTTAGCTTCCGGGGTGCTAAGGAACCTTTACAAAGCGTTTTTCGAGCTCACGCTTCAACTCTCTCACAAATCCCAAAACCCAAGGGATTTCTTCTACTCTCACAAGTAGGACAAGTGTTTCCCAACACTCAAGTGTTTTACAAATAATGGGTACAATGAATAATGGCTCTCTAAGCCGAATATGCAAGTGGAAAGCTCACAACGTGTGGAATGGCTCTCTAAGCCGAATCAGCAAGTGAAAAGCTCAATAAGTGCAAGAAGACAAGATTCTTGAATGAAACCTAAAGTTTGGCAAGTAGGAGCACAAGCTTTCTTGGTAGGTGCGGTCTTCCCTCTTCTTCAAAGCACTTTCTCTCTCTAGAAGTTAGGGCACGATTGATTGCAAGTGTGTTGTCTCTTCTTCAAGAAACTTCTCTCTCTTTGGAGGCTAGATTGTCAAGGATAAGCACGAGAAGAAGATTTAACAATGGGAGCTTTGATCTTGGAGGAATCAGCAAATGAAATCTTTGGATCTTGCTTTCTCTCTCTATCTAGATTTTGAATGATGATGCAAGTCTCTTTTTCTCTCTCTCTCCTCTCATTCTTCTTATAGCCCCTAGTCTTCAACGGTCATCAAAGCCTTCAAAAGTGCCGTTGGAGGGCATCCAAGTCATTTGAGACCATTTGGAGACTTTTTGGATGAGTTGGCGTCGTTTCCAGATATCTGCAAATTCGCACCATGTGTCAACACATACTATCAATGTGTCGACACATTAAAACTTGGCCTGAAATTTTTCTCTTGGAGACAGTGCAATGTGTCGACACATGTCTTCAATGTGTCGACACTTCCCATACTTAGCCAAAAAATCACTTTGAATGGCTTGGAAATAAGCGCTCGGGAGACAGTGCAATGTGTCGACACTTCCCATACTTAGCCAAAAATCACTTTGAATGGCCTAGAAATAGCTCTCGGGAGACAATGCAATGTGTCGACACATTGAACACTTAGTCTGAAAAATTTATTCTTTGACAGCAATTTCTCCAATTCAACTTTAAAGCATCCAAACCATTCCAACACTTCTTTAAACACCTACAATATGAAAAATTGATCTTATCAACTTGTGTAATGGTGTTCAAGTCCGCTTAAAAATAGTTAAGGAAATAACTTCAATCCTTTGAAATACATTATAGAAATAGTGGATTGATAATGTAAAATCTAAAATCCTTCAAAACTTAGAATTTTTTGTTATCATCAAAATTAATTATGGATTGTTTGCAAAACAACCTTGGGCTAACACTTAGGATGAAGAATAGCCAGATGGATCAGTTCTCACTTTCACTGACCTTAGAACGTATAGCTAAACATGGTTGAGCAATCAATTAGAATGATTTCTCTAGAAAATCAGAACATGGTAACGAAAGCAGAAATAATGGGGGAAAACAAAAGCGAAAGTAGGTAGGTATGCGCCTTTTCTCTAATAACTGATATGAAGAAAAGGTCACATAAATTTAAGCCTAATTACAGTTATAATCCTTAGAATAAATTTTTATTAAATTAATACCTAAAGTATAACATTAAATGGCCTAGTCCTTCCGTGTACCTAATTTTTAATGATCTGATTTGGCTGTACAAGGATAGAGTCTCTTGAATGTAAACTTTTATTGTGATGGATTGAAATTTTGAATTTTTTTTGAAGAAGAGTGAAGATAGAAAAAGAAAAGATATATGCCCATGTTATTCTCAAATATTTTAAGGGGAAAAGGGAGAGTGGGAGAGAAGCAGAGGATCAATAACTGTTTGGTCAGCAAATGAGACCACTAAATTGGAAGGATTATGTAAACTGACAAGTACTTATTATGAATAATTTTGAAAGAGTAGTGATAATGAAAAATCAACAGCACAAAGAAATCATCCTAAAACAAGGAATTAGATTTAGTGGATCAAGATCCTTAGAATATCTAGGTTACTTTTTAAGCTAGTTTAATTAGTTTTGAAATTTTAATCAATATATTCTAACTTTGAAAATCTGGAAAATATGACATAAGAAAATGAGAAATGTAGCATTCCTCCTATTTGATCTTAATCCTAATCCCAGTTTATTTATCGTGTTTTTCTTATATTCTCCAATGATCAAGTTATTTTTAAAATCAAGTCTAAGTAGATATATATAATTTTCCTGCAAATTCTATCATACTCGTCTTTCTATATCCTAAAAGACTAAATCAAAAGAAAAAAAAAGAAAAGATATTTCATTCTTCACACATTACATGAAGGTTAGCTATATCATAGGATTATAAATGAATTATCACAATATATGCATTTATCTTTATCTTCATTATCAGCTTATAATGTCATATTATGCATGTTATCAGACTAAATATTCTAATCCTATAGCACTGATACTAATTTTTCTAAAAAAAAGTAGGCTAAAAGAAGACTTACTTCATTGTTCTGCATGAACGTGACAAAAGTTTCTAGTGTCCAATAAAATGAAATCATGAACCGCGAAAATTGACTCAACTGATAATACCTAAATACTAGAATGTCTATCCCATGTTGGATTTGTTAAGTTATGTAACTCTTGGAGGCTTTTTCTTTCTTTCCTACTTCTGTCACAAATCTAGGTTTAGGCAAAATGCTTTGGAGGAATTTTGTCATTTTCATGGCAGCACTACACTCCAAAATACTAACTTTAATTTGAACTCAACACATGGAAGGTGTCCTTGGTGCTAACTTAATTAGAACCACAAACAGCCACCATTAGCAAATCTAAAACTACAACTAAGAAGAAGCTCAAGTTAATGTACTACTTACAACTTTAGCACACAAGGGACCAAATTTGATCTTCCTTTTCAAAAAAAAAAAGCTTAAATCTCTTGGTTACATATTTGAAAGTCAGTTCCCTTCAAACAACCAAGCACCATTCGGATTTCAGGGGGCTTGTCAGCTGTCACTCGTGTCCACCCCCTCTCTCTCTCTTAGCTGGTGCATTGGTTGGTTATTTTAGGAAGCATGAGACAAAGTTCTAACACTGCAAGTAGGTGTTCTCAATCTGGATAATAAGCATGTGGCAAATTAATCAACACAAGTACTTTAACTAAAAACACAAGACGAAGTTGATCTAAACAACTCATCTACTTGTTTAAGATTTAGCTAATCTAAAGCGGGCATTTCAGCAAGTTCAGACCCTGTTTGGATAATTGATGGGGGCCTAAACTTGTCAGAGTTGTAGAGACGTTGGTTGGCCAGTTGACACAAAAAAGGTCATTAAAAACACATGACAAAGTTCAATGCTTCAGTGGAAAAACAAAAAGAATCTTACGATCTTCTCCAAACCAGACATCTCCTTGACTCCCAAAACAACACGGAATGCATCAAAAAGCTAGTGTGCTTTATTACTCCAAAATTTGGGGCATGTACCCATGTACATATATGATTCTGCAAGTTGATCCCTCCTTTCTCTTACTCAAAATGGTAGGTACGATCTCACCAATTTCGATAAGGCAAACCATGTGAACATTCAAACAACTTCACTTTTTATTACTCATATATCCAGAAAAGGTTTGGGATCCAGCTAGAACTTTTCTGTCTTATTAACCAAGAGATGAGAAAAAAAAATTGTGTATCTAACCTTGAGGATCGTATTCTCCTGGGTGAATGGAAACCCACTGTGCTGGAATCCTATTGTTACATTTTTAGCATTGAAGGAATTGTTTTTCTTTGGAAGCCAACAATGCGAGCTATGGTACTTATTCTCTCTATGAGGATATTCACATGGAATGGCACATGTAGAAGCACTACTCAACAGACAAACTCTCATTGGCACATCTAGTTGGCATTGCTCCTCGAAGATTCTCTTTTCCCCCAAAATCTCTCATCTCTATATCGTTTCCTCCCCATCCATTCGAGACCATTTGTAAATCACAATTTAGATTCAAGTTAGACTAATCTTCTAATAGCATAGGAAGATAAAGTTTCTGAGAATGTTGTTCCACATCTCTTCACCATCTTTCGATATGTAGACCCCAGTAGCTTGGATTCATTCACAAGAGTTCATGTTTTCTTAACTTTTCCAATATTGGTTGCTATTTGTAGAATTTTAAAACCCTTCAAAATTCTAACTTTCTCAAACTAGTTTGAAGCTTGCTGTCTTACATCAGATTTGTATTAGAGCTTTTGCACTACAACAACATTACATAAAGTTGAGTTGCTTAACAACAACTTAACAGCCTACTATATTGAGATTTGAGAAGAAACAAGATGATATTGAAATTATGAATTGCAATTAGAACTGGGGAAAGACAAATCAACTACACAGTTGTGATGAGCAAGGTGTCCTATCCTTTGGCAAAGATCAATCACTAACAACATCAAAACAAAACGATATTTCATAGCTCTAAATCTAAGTTACAAGCTTGATGCCAAATAATGATACACATATCCAAACTATACACTCCCTTGAACAAAAGAAATACAGAAAATTCAAGATCGCATAAGAAAAAAAAAACCAATCAGCCATTTCGCTAATAGCTTAATTGCACATGAACACACCACTCTCAAACCTGTGACTAACCTTATAGTAGTCAATCATTACCTAACCCAATTCATGTCCCCTTCAACTCGTTACAGATAGGTTCAAACAGGAGAGTAGAAAGTTCCCTTATGCACATCAAATTCCATAACCATTTCAGATCGTAGACAAAAGCCAGGCAACAGAGGACTAACTTGGAGGTGAGCAGATATGCGGGTAACCGGCGCAATAGCTAAAATGGTGTTGCAACTCCATGAGCAACTGGAACCAGGGAGATTGGTACAGATCCGAATGGAGTTTGCATGGTTGAGCGACTGGCCTATTTGGGCATGAGATCGCTTCGTAATATCAGCACAGATAAAGTTGACTGCCTCAAGTCCTCTGACAAGGAATGATGGATTGGACAACACGTGAAAAAGAATCAAAATTGCTTGGATGAAGATTTGCATGGGATTGATCTGTGACAGGGTACGATCTGACTTGGGTGATAGAGGTGAGAAGCAAGGTTAATGGAGCTGGGGTTCGGCTGTTGAGACAACGTCGGGGGTGAATGGGAAGAAGAGGATGAGGGAAATGGGTTGTTATTTGCAGAAGACAACGACGTTTAGTGCCCTTTGAAGTTCGTAGACACCCTTTTTCCATTACATTCGCACTCCTGCAAGTGTCAGGAGTTGCAGACAGTGTCGAACGACTGTTGGAACAAAAGACATTGTTGCCCACCTTCTATGCGATACTGTTTAACTACTTTCTGTCATGTTTCATAATTTTAAATAGAAGGAATAAATTCTCTGGGACCCACATTGAATCTCGCCGTTGAAGTTACCCCTAGTCCACGTTTGAGCTTTTTAATGTGGATGAGGTCAACATTGTAATTCTATAGTTGTATTTGAGGGACATTTTAGTCCTATGAACAAAGTTATAGCTCTGCAATTCTATACGAGTGTGTTTGGGAAACTACAATTTTAATAAAAAGGTAAAATTTTATTAAAATTGCAGTTTGCCAAACGCCCTATAAAACTATCAAACACCATCATGACCTATCGTAGTAAATTATAGAGTAAATTACAATAATCTTTTACGAAATATCACATTTTTCTGAATTATTCCCTAAACTATAATTCGTTACAACTCACTTCCTAAACTATGTCCTTATTACGATTCCATTTTTAATCGATTTGGAGCATCAATTTGAATGAAATCTATCCAGGTGTGTTACACGTGAATAGGGCAAATTACAATAACCCCCCCCCCCCCCCCACAAACTATCACTTTTTTCTTATTTACCTTCTAAACAATCACTCGTTGCAACTTATCCACCTAAACTATCCTTATTGCAGTTTCATCCCCCAATCGATATGAATAGCAACACATTACATGTCTCATGTGCAGTTTACTTGATCCATTGTGTTAATAGATCCTAGAAATACCTTTCCCAGGGCTAAATTCTTAAGCTATTAAGACAAGTTTCTCTTGGGTGGTGTTTTATGCACAAATCCCAGAACACTTACAATAGTAAGTCAATGACTCGTTCATAGTAAAAAAAAAAAAAAAAACAGAGCTAGCGCTTTTTATGGCAGTGAATCCAAAATTAGCTATTTCCTTGAACGTACAAAGCTAATGGGATATTCGTTTTATAAAAAAAATTTAAGACTTTTAAGATTTTTGATAGAATTGTGTATATTTATGTCGATTGAAGTTTTATAGGTTTTTGTATAAAAATTGGTGAAATTTTAAAGATATTTAATTTTTATTGAAATTTGTAAAAAGATGTAGAGGGAGATGATTTGGTGTAATTTTTTAATAAAAAAAGTATTGAAATTTGGTCAAAAAAATATAGAGAGAGAAGATTTGTTAAGTTTTTTTGGAAAGGTATTAAAATTTATGTGAAAATTATTGAAATTTGTGATAAAGATATTGATATTAATGTATAAGTTTTTTAAAATTTTAATATAGCGTTTGGTTATAAAATTTTAGTAAAATTTTATTAAAATTTTATGTTGGTGTTAAAAAAGATGTGTATTAGAATTGGTGAATGAGTGATAAAAATAAAAGTAAAATTTTGAAGTATGTTTGATAGAAATAACATAGCTTTTGACAAAATTTTATCATTATTACAATTCTTTCTCTCTCTTCACTTTTTCATAATTTTTTTTTTCACTTTTTCACTTTTTTACTAACTTTTTCATTCTTTCTTTCCATCTTTTTACCAACTCTTAAAATTTTATCCTAAAATTTTGTTCTCAAACGTTATATAAAATTTTCCGATCCAAATGCTAAAATATTCTTTTCGTGAATTTTATTAAATTTATTTATAGTTTTGAATACTTTTGCAAAGCAACGTCATCGAGTAACCTGCCAATCTTTCAAGTTCTACTGGGCTCGAAGCCCAATTTTGCGAAATTTGAGAACTGTGTCGCATCTGCTTTTCATTTATACGCCTAGCAAATTTCAAAACGTCCGACCCAAATGAAAACCCGCTCCAAACTCACACGTCCTAACGCCACAGGAACCCGAACAACAGGCATTGGCATCTTCCATCGTCGAGAGACTCTATAGGCCACCATTCCCCGAACCCCCGCAACTTTCAGATTCAATCGAGAGACTCTATAGGCCACCAATTTTCCCAATTGTGCCCATGGAAACGCCTATTTTTACAGCCCTACTACTTCCCCACCCGTCTCTCTGATCCAGCTCCTCGCCTCGAACCCTCAGTTTTTTGTCTCTAGGGTTTGCAATTCTCTCTCTGTAATGTCGCTCCCTGCTATAGAGCGTATATTCGTCGCGGAGGACCTTCTTCGCGAATGGAGGAACGGGAACCCGAGCTCCAAGGTTCCCAATCCCGTCCCCATGCTCCGCTTCCTCTACGAGCTCTGCTGGACCGTGGTTCGCCTTCTCTCCAACTTTTATGAGTAGACATATATGTAGCTAGAGGTTCATTTGGGTAGTTTGCACTTCCTTGGGCTTTAAGATTGATCTTTTCGTGCTTGATTGTTAGGTTCGAGGTGAATTGCCATTTCAGAAGTGTAAAGCGGCGTTGGACTCGGTGGAGTTCACGGATAGAGTGTCGCGTGAAGAGTTGGGTTCGGGTTTTGCGGATATAGTTACCCAAATGGCTCAAGATGTGGGTTCTTTTTTTGTCGTTTCTTGAATTTTACGGTCATATTCACTTCCTTATTTGGTTGCTGTGAAGAAGTGTGAATATGCCAGGAGCACGACTTCTGACTCAGGTTTTGACTGTTGGATGTCTGACAGAACAGTTAACCGATATGTAAGGGAGTGTAATACACTTCGAGGGAAACAAAGCACCACGAACCTGATGTGATATATATACCTTTAGTTTCCTTGCATCTAATAGAGTTTTCTGCTTACACGTGAGCGCAAATGTTTGGTTGAAATATGGTTATTGGTGGAGTTGAATTGAGAGTGGCAACCTTTCACTTGTAATAGGCAGACGATTCATGCCTCTTCAACGCTGAGACACAAATTGTTATATGATTATAAAGGAACTAAGGAGAATAGAATCTGTCAGTTGAAGTTGCAAGTTTAGTTTTTTGCATACTTGATGCCTTAAATATGTGATTTTTCATTTGTAGCGACTTGTAATCTTGTTTGAGATACTGTAGTGCAAGATTTGGCAATTAGTTCAAGTTTACCATAGTTTAGATGAGGAATAAATTGGATCTATTACATGTCTAAATTTGCAATGGTTAAATATGGGCCAGCGATCTTCCTAGTTCACTCATGGTTTGCGTCAAAACAACTCCAGGAAATTACTTTGTGCAAGGGAATGGGTTTCTAAAAAATGCTTTGCTCGTTTATTGAACAATATCTGCATGAACGACTTATTGAGGAATGCCATGCGTGTATTTGGTTCTAGAAACTTTTCAGAAGTTCGCTTGAACAATTTTTGCTAGTGAAAATGTGTTTATTTTGGATGGGAGCCGTAAGTAAAAAATGAGACCATAAAATGTCCACAATCAAGCTTATGTCTGGAGTCAACCTGATGCAACTTATCTTGATGCAGAGGTCTGGCCAGAATTTTGTTCCTTCAGGTTAATAAAGCGTTGCTAAAGGAAATTGTCAATGATTTCTTGTTATCTTGAGCATTATCTCTGGGGCTGGTTGCTTGGGAATTTAACAGGGATGGGTGTGCAGCTATGAATTGAGGACACACGCATCATCACCAGGAAACTACTTCTCGATTAGTGTTGACGTCGCCTATTGCCGCCCCCCGTCCTCTCCCCCAAAAGGAATGAATTTGTACAGTAAATAAGGAAAAGGACATATAGGGCACAAAGGAAATAAAAGGTGATAGAGAAAAATATGGATATGGGTTGCTGGGAGACAGTGTATATCCACGATTTACACAGCTAGGTGGTAGCTGTTGTTCCCTTGATCCTGAATCCCCCTCGAGGCAAACTGCAAGGATTGGAGAATGCTCTTCCTTTTATCCAGGATTTAGCTCTTCTAAGAAATATATATATGTTTTTCGTTTTAACAGTTCTTGCTCAAATTACTTGAGATACTTGAAATTTGATTGTTTTCACAAGGCTTTTGCATCCCCTGTTGGCTATGGTTTTTGCATCTAATTCCACCTTCTTTTGAAAATGCGGTGAAGCATGAGGTTGTGGAAACAAATCTTCCACGATGAGCCAAATGGATTAGGGAAAAAATTTACTCGGCAGGTTGTTTGAACTTCTGATCTCCGTTGTCAAAGCTTTGTGCAGAAACAATCTAGGAAGTGCATGAAAATTATTTAAATATTGCGGAAGGGACTTATTTTTGGAAAGTGAATATTATGAATTTGGATCTTACTGTATTGAAGGAAAGGAGCAGGATTTTCATTGAACTTTGATGCATTTCGGCAGTTAGTGTTCCTTTATTGATCTGTTTCGCTGTTTTGACATTTTTGTGTTGTCTCTTTTCGCCTATAAGGTTATAGCATCATTACAAAAAATATTGCTGTTTGGCTTGGTTTTATTTCTTTAACTAGGGACCTGCTATTTTATGTATTTGATGCTAGTATACAAAATTATTCTTACGTACATTGAATCACTTCTCTGCAGCTTGCAATGCCTGGAGAATGTCGTTCTCGTCTCACAAAACTGGTAAGCACAAGTGAAGGAATTCCTGTGTAGTTTTCTAATTTTTAAGTTATCTCCTAAGGTAGAATACCTGGTTTGAGCCTTAGAAATTATCATTGCTTTGTGATATTTCTGTTGAACATGCTCATTCTGATGTGTTCTATGTTTATTGTCATGTGTGTATTATTTATTTGGCATCACCATTATGCTTGATTAACAGGTTTTCTGCAACTTATCTAACTCATATACTCCTTTCTTACAAAAGTAGTTCACTTGCCAAAGCACAACGTTTTTAGAACTGTAATAAATGCTAGTGCACCTAGTTTCTCTATACTAGTTTTCAACTTCTGTCCTTAATCTTTTTATTTGATTTTTGATGCAAAAGCAAACAAAAAGTTGTTGCAAAATTGGTCTTGCACTACATCCGGCTGGAAGGTTTAAAAATTGGAAGGAAGGGGTGAGAGTAAAGAGAGGAAAGGTGAAGGAAGGAGATTTTTATCCATATTTGTGTTTGGTAGGGTGGAGGGAAAAGATAGAGTAAGGAAATGGAGAAGGGATATAACCTTGGATATTATAAACTGAAAAACAAAGATTGGGTTGCTCCATACATATGAAAGGTTAAACAGTAATGGTGAATTTGGCGAATCAAATATCGTGGTCTATACCCTGGTTGTAATGCTATAGATGTGGGAAAGCATTTGAAAATCTCTCATGCAAGCCCCTTTTGGTTTCTCAAGTTTTGTCTACCTCCTGGTGGATTGGATTTTTTGTTACCCAAAGTGGAACCTTATCCGGGCTCTTGTCCCTCTCCTTTGCTCTTATATATCCTATGAATGAGTGGGGTCCTGTTGGCGTCCCATTCCCTCTCCTTTCCATCCTTACACACACATTGTTTTATGAAAATGTTGCTTCTGAGTAATTGACTATTTTTTGATATGGAAGGTGTATAATTTCTGTTGTCTTGTTTTCACTTTCTCTATGATTCCTATGTATAAATATTTTTTTTTCTTTGTTTTTATTCGGTTTTCATTCTTTTTCTTCTTAGGCAAAATGGCTGGTGGACTCTGAACTGGTTCCTCTGAGGCTTTTCCACGAGCGTTCTGAGGTGGTGATGATTATTATTAGAATATAATTTTGAATTTTTGGTTTCTTCTTGTTTCTTATATGTTTGTTGCTTCTTGACCTCTATGAATGCTTTACCCTTTGAGAAAGAAGTAAAAAACTAGAATATATTAACCTGTTGCAGGAAGAATTTCTATGGGAGGCTGAAATGATCAAGATAAAAGCTCAGGAGTTGAAGAACAAAGAGGTAAGAAGATCATAGTCACGGAGCAACATTGTTTATTGTGCAGTGCTACAAAATGTTAAGTATTGAAAATTGTACTTATGTTTTGTGATTATTGCAATTGTATTTGCTCTTTGATTATCAGTTGTTTCAATTTAGTTCTTTAAGGTTTAAACATACTCCAATATGAGGCTTATGTTGCTTTATTAATACGTATGCTGCTAATATGGCTGTTAATTCAAAAGCTGGTTTCACAATGTAAAATCACTATGTTTTCTATTTAGTTTACAGTTTTGTGAACATCAAATTTGTGATTTTGTGCACTGCCTCACATTATAAGAACACGTGAAAAAAAAGGTCTGTCATATTAGTGGTTATCAGAATAATGGGATGTTCCTAAAGTTCGAGGACTATTAAAAAATTGATAATTTGGAGAGGAAATTGGAATTGCACACATAGCTAAGGGAGTGAACATATTTTGACCATTTATCCACTCTCCTAGCTGAGCAACTTAATGTAAACAGTTGATGTACGAGGTATGCTTTCAGCAATGATGTTTTGATAATCTGGTGAACCTTGAGTTATTTCTCTGTACTGCGGAACTAATCAGAATTTCCCTTTTTGAATGTCCTGAGAAAGTGAATTGTAGAAAGTTGAGATGATATTTCTTTATAGCCTTTGTTATCACTAAATGCATAGAAATTCAGCTTCCTACAGTTAGGCTAATAGACTTCATTTTGTTAGTGTATTGGGTCGAATGGCATCATCCTTTCCCCTTTGGATTGTTTATCCTGGTGGGGAAGATATCTGCAGCCCATGTGATTATCCCCGTCTAATCAATACACTTAATTGATTAGAAGGGGAAGGGAAAATCCGAGGTAGTAAATGGAAAATTTAAATCAGATAGTCTTTTCCAATGTTATGCTGTCTGCTTATTCTTTGCAGTGATGACCTTTGAGTGAAGAAGGCAACCCCATTCTTAATTGACATATTTGTGCTGTTGATTCAGGTCAGAGTAAATACTCGTCTTCTTTATCAGCAAACAAAATTTAATCTTCTTCGAGAAGAAAGTGAGGGCTACGCCAAACTGGTATGATCTCTTATAGTAGAATCAGCTTATATGATTGTCATATCTTTGTTTTCTCATGATTTTAATTATCTTTAATGAGCATTTTCATTTCGATTGAAATTCATCTTCAGTTCCCCTCATGCAAGTTTTGATTTATAGATCCTTTGTTGATTTATTTGCTTAAAAATAATCAGTTGAACTTGGCCTTCTATACATTTAGGATTATGGTTTTGTGCTTAAATTTGGATACACATGCACAACTTGAGGGTGTAAGCATGTAACAACTTGGGGTGGGTGTGCGGAGGCGGGTTCTTAAATTTCTCCTCCAAAGCTTTGGAGAAGTAATTCAAACATTAAGCAGAATAATGATTTTCTTAGTGTGTCGCTTCTATTTTGAAGTCCCATATAAGTTGCTGACGGAAAAGCTTTCTATTTGCTAACAAGCATCGCTATTTTTAAAAATCACTTTTAAGAGATAAGCTTTCACATATCTATAACAAGGATATATGTTTTATATATGATTATTGTAAAATCTCTCGAGTTTTTTCGGTTCTCGTCGCTGTTTGTGTCGCTGGTAGTTCTAGTGTAGTTTGTCGGGGCTGTTCTTGTTAGTTGTGTGTGATGTCATTCCACTAGAGAGTTACTATAGAGGCTAAGGCTTTTAGCTTTTCTACTAATGCTAATGGCATTACGACGATCTCGGAATGGAACAAACGTTTGCAGAATTCAATCTCTCTTGGCCATTATGGAGTGGTTTGGATACGAATATGCTGGGTAGGTTGATAATGGCAGAGAATGGTAGAGATTTTACGGAGAAATTCAATGAGTCTTCTTGGGCCTTTTTGGCTCAAAGGTGCTCGAATAAGCAAGGACGTTATGTGGCTGTGGCAGAATACGAATAAGCAAGGACGTTAGGCGTGATGCAGTGATTTTGCCAGAGGGCAAATCCAGTGCAGGTTGGCATTCTTTGCTTAAGCTTTGTGAAGACTTAATTTGTGCTCTCCGTGATCGCGATCCTCGTTGGTAGAAAGCTAAGATGATCCCCTCTGAGTTACGAAATGGAGTTTCCTTCGCCAAGGCGGCACAGGCTATGTCGTCTGAGAAGGTGGTGGAAGGTGAAGAGTCAAGCAGGGGTTGCGTAGTTGTTGCTGGCAGGGAGAAGCCAATGTCAGTTGGTTTTCCCACTGGCACGCATGGAAAAAAGGAGGCTAAAAAGGGAGCATGTAATGGGCTTTCCCATACGAATTTAATGGGGATGCCTCCTTTGTTGGCTGCATCAGATGAACTGGTGTGGAAGAATTTAATGCACTTGAAGGCTGGATTAGATAGCCTTATTGGGCTGGTGTCTAGTAAGGCCAAGCAGGGGCTCGTTTTGGACTTTAGTTGTCTGGTGCGTGGCTTTAAATTGTCGGCCTAGCAGCAGAAGCCTGTGACCAAGCTTGTTGTCAATCCATCTAGGCCACATGGGTTTGGCGACCCATCTCCCCCTAGTTGCTTTGGAGCAGGTTCTTTTGGGCTATAACTCGAGTCATTCCGTGGGCCGCAGAGTGCGTTGAGTAGGCTAGGTCCTTCATTTTCTTCGGAGATTGGGGGAGGGCATGCGAAATTGGAATTCGATGATGGTTAGGTAAGGGGCTCTTGTGAAGGGTTGATGTCGCAGATAAGGGGGAGGTTCTCTCAGTGGTTTCTATGTTACTGGGGAGGTTGAATCAGGGATCGTGGTAAGGTGGATGTTGCTGGTCCCCTTGCGGACCATGTTCTCTGTGTGCTATTGCTTTGAAGTCGAAGGAGGGGTTTATGGAGGTTTCGAAGGTCAGCGACACCGAGTGCTCTGTTGGTCAGTGCTGTGACAGTGTGGGTCAGATGTACTCTGCGGAGAATTGTTCATCATTGTTGTTGGTTGATGTCCAAGTTGAGCCTGAGATATCTGTTCTTCTCATCATGGATCTTGGGGAAGGGGAGATTTCCTCGTATGATGCTATTGATGTTTCTGTTGGTGCTAGGGGTTTGTTTCAGTCGGAAGAGGTTGCAGAGCTAATTCCAAGTGTGTTCAATCCAAGTTGGCTTTAAAGATGGTTGGGCCTTCGGTGGTGCCTGTGGCAGAGATGGGTAACACGTTGACTATGATTGGGGGCTTGGGTGACACTTCTTCCTTGGGTGGGGAGATGGTTGTTGTAGAGGGTGGGGATTCTGAGTTGCTGGTTGAGCCTTTGCGGATGCTTTTGCCTTCACAGTCTCTGGAGGTGGGAGTTGGTTTGGGGGTGCATTCTAGTCGGGTTATGGAGATGATCACGTCTATTAGGCAGCTGGTTGGGGTCTCCTATAAGGGGCATGAAGCTGAGTTAATGAGTTTGTTTGTTGCCTTAGAAAAAGAGAAGGGGCAGAGTGGTGGTTTTGTGGGTAGGTTAGGAGGTAAGTTGGTGAGGGAACTTAAGGCGTTGGAGTCTTCAGTGAATTATGATGCCAATGTCTCTTGTTCTCGAAGGAGCAAGAGTATGGGGAGGGCGATAGTTAATGTTTAATGAAGCCTAATGTCATTAGTTGGAATGTGAGGGGTTTAAATGATAAGGCTAAATGTTTGAGGGTGGGTAATTTGTTAAGAGGGTGGAAGGGGATTTAGTTTGTCTTTAGGAAACTAAGGTGGCAGCTATTTCGAGGCTTTGGTGAGGCGTTTATGGGGTGGGTCTCATGTTAGGTGTGTGTTTGGAGCTGAGGGAGCCTTGAGTGGTATTTTGTTCTTTGGGATTCTCGGTGATGGAGTTGGTCGAGTCTTGTGTTGGTTTGTTCTATTTCGGTGATTTTTAGAAATGTTGAGGATGGTTCAATGTGGTTTTTCTGGTGTCTATGGTCCAATGATGATAGTAGTAGGAGGTTTTGTGGGATGAGTTGGCGGGGGTTCTTGTGGAACTTTCCTTGGTGCATTGGGGGGATTTTAATGTGTCTCGCTTTCCTAGTGAACGGGTCGGGGATTGGGGGTAGGAGTGCTATGGTGGAGTTTTCTGAGTTTATTTCTGAACTGGGCTTGGTGGATCTTGAGTTGGCAGGTGGTTTGTTCACTTGGTCAATGGCCGATCTTCTCAGTCCTGGTCTAGGATTGATCGTTTTCTTGTTTGTTCGGGTTGGGAGTTGTTGTACCAGATCTTGTCCAAAAAGGTTGCCTCGTCTGTTTTCGGACCACTTTCCGGTTTTGTTAGAAAGGGAGGTGGGGTATGCAGAAGCCTTTTCGTTTTGAAAATATGTGGCTTAAGGTTGATGGGTTTGTGGAGAAGGTGAGAGGTTGGTGGCAGAGTTATGAGTTTAGTGGGTCTCCTAACTTTGTACTTAATTGAAGTTGAAAGCATTGAAAAATGATCTCAAAGTTTGGAATAGGGATGTCTTTGGTGAGTTAAGTTTTCATAAAGCGGCGTTATTGCAAGAACTCTCTTCTCTTGATGTTTTGGATGTAGGGGGTAACTTGAATGAGGAGGGTGAGGAGAGGGAGCTGGCTATTTCTAGGGAGTTGGATCACTTGATTGAGTTGGAGGAGGTTAGTTAGAGGTAGAAGTCTAGGGCACTTTGGCTCAAGTAGGGGGATCGTTGTACCAAGTTCTTTGATAGAATTGTCCATTCCAATCGGAGAAATAATTCGATTTCTAGTTTAGATATTGAGGGCGAAATGTTGGAGGACCCATTGGTGATATCTAATGCAGTCATTGATTATTCTTCTTCTTTGTATGAGGAACTGTTTTAGTGGCGCCCTCTTGTAGATGGTTTGGAGTTTGATAGCATTTCGGGGGATGAAGCAGAGTGGTTGGAGAGGCCTTTTGATGATGAGGAGGAGGCTAGTGTGGTGCTGAGTCTTAATGGGGATGAGGCCACAAGTCCTGATGGTTTCTCTCTTGCGTTCTTTCAATCTTGTTGGGAGGTAGTGAAGAGGGATGTTTTACTGATATTTAATGAATTTGCTAGGGAGGGGAAGTTTGTGAGGAGCTTGAATGCGTCGTTTATTGTTCTTATCCCTAAGAAACCAGGTGCGGTTGATCTTAAGGATTTTCGTCCTATTAGTCTTGTGGGAGGGGTGTACAAGATCTTAGCTAAGGTCTTAGTGAATAGGTTGAAGTTCATTCTTGATAAGATTATCTTGCCTTCCCAAAATGCTTTTATGAGGGGGAGACAAATTCTGGATTCAGTGCTTGTGGGTAACGAATGTATTGACTCAAGATTGAGAACAAGTGTTCCTAGAATGCTTGGCAAGTTAATGTGCAAAAGGCCTATGACCATGTGAATTGGAATTTCCTTGTGCATCTTCTTAGGAGATGTGGCTTTGGTGGGAGATGGTGTAGGTGGATTTTCTTTTGTATTTCGACGGTGAAATTTTCAGTGATTGTTAATGGGTCTCCTGAAGGTTTCTTTGGTAGCTCTCGTGGTTTGTGATAAGGTGATCCTCTTTTTGCCCTTTTGTTTGTAATTGTTATCGAGGCTTTTAGCCGTATTATGGGGAAGGTGGTGTTGCATGGGGGTTGAGTTGGATTTGAGGTTGGTAGGGGATCAGGAGGTAGGATTTCTATTTCGCATCTTCTCTTTGCTGATGATATTCTTGTGTTGTGTGGGGCAAATGTGAGTCAGTTCCGGAGTCTCAGATGCCTTTTGCTTTGCTTCGAGGTGGTGTCGGGCCTAAAGATAAACTTATTGAAATCTGAGGTGATCCCTGTTGGGAGGGTGGAGAATGTGGGGGGAGTTGGCAGGTATATTAAGTTGTGGTGTGTCTTTTTTGCCTATGAAGTATCTTGATTCTTATGGTGTTAGCCTTTGGAGGTATATTAGCAAGGTTGGGATGCTTTCAGCAAGCATATTTGATTTAGGGTGGGGAATGGTGTCAGAGTTAGCTTCTAGCTTGATAGCCGGTGTGGAGACAATCCTTTGAGTCTCGCTTTCCCACTTGTTTTCTCTTTATGTCGTTGTAAGGAGGTTACTGTGGCAGATTGCTTGGTGGATGGTGGTGATAGTGTGGTATAGAGTGTCCCCTTCCTTAGGGCGGTTAATGATTGGTAGTTGGAGGATGTCTCTTCCTTCTTCGCTTTGTTGTACGGTGTGGTCTTGAGGAGAGGGGGATGTGGATGAGATGACTTGGACGGGTAATAAGGATGGGGTATTTTTGGTTAAGTTAATGTATGTTTTGCTTGTGGGAGGGGATGGCATCTTTCCCTTGCAAGGGCGTTTGGAGATCTTTGTGCCCTTTGAGAGTTTCCTTTTTTGTGTAGGAGGCCACGCTTGGAAGGATTCTTACTATTGATAATCTTCGTAAAAAGGGCATGATTACAGCTGATTAGTGCTTCTTATGTCAGTGTGATGGTGAATCTTTGGATCATGTTTTGCTGCATCGTCCCTTTGCACGTGAGATATGGTCCCATGTTCTTTGCATCATTAATTTTCAATGGGTCGTGCCAGAGAAGGTGGCTGATGTTCTATGGTGTTGGATTAGGAGGTTTTGCAATCCTTTCGCTAAGGCTATCTTGAGGATGATACCCCATTGTATTTGGTAGTGTATTGGAGGGAGTGGAACATGAGATGTTTTGAAGATTGTTCTATGTCTTTGGATAGGCTGCAGGGTGTTCTAGAGTCTTCTTTATTTCTTTGGGTGAACTCTGTGCTTAGATACCCTTTCGTAGATTTTGTCAATTTTCTCAGTTTCCTTGCTTGTTTAGATTAGTGTCTTTGGTATAGTCCTCTGTACTGTTTTCACTAATTCTAATGAGATTGGCTTATTTATCAAAAGAATATAAGCTGCTGACAGAGGACGTATTGATTGTGATTGCAGAGTAGAACTCTATGCTAAAATTGTGAGGAGTCCATTTTAATTTTGTATTCTGTTAAGTTTTCTATTCATTTTGGTCAGAGTTTAGCGTTGGTTTTCATAGGTGCAGTATTTCTCTATTTCTCGATACTTACTAATGGGAACATTTAAATAAATTGTTCTACTTTATTTTGTTGTGGTTTATATTTTGATAAATTAGTAGTTATTATGTTTTATTAGGCTTTAGCCCATGGGCTTTTAGGGTTTGCTTAAGACTTTTTGTTCTTTATTTAAGGTTTGTGAGGACCTTAAATTATTTAGATTGAGTAGCGAACTGTTTGGAAGGGAGATCCTGAAATGGTTCGTGGAATATTCAGTTTGTCAGGATGGCTAACGATTGGGAGTTGGATGAGTTTTCAGCGCTCTTCAGCTTACTTCATTCCAAGGTTTTGAGGAGTCGGGTCGAAGACAAGATTAGATGGGTGGGTTCCAAGAATGGTGAATTCTCAGAGAAATTTTGGTATAGGCTCCTTGTTGGGGGCCATGATGTGAGCTTCCCGTGGAGACAGATTTCGAGGACTTAAGCCCCGCCTAGAGCGTGCTTCTTTGTTTTGGAAGCTACTCACGGAAGAATTCTGACCATTGATAACTTGAGGAGGAGGGGAGTGTCTGCTTGAATGGTGCTACCTTTGCATATGCAATGGGGAATCTGTAGAGCACATTTTGCTCCGTTGCTCGGTTGCTAGGGAGTTGTGGTCTCTTGTGCTCTCTATATTGGATTACGATTGGGTGATGCCTAAGAGGGTGGCTGATGTTTTGCTTTGTTGGAGGAGGAATTTTAAAAACCCTCGGGCTTTGAAAATTTGGAGATTGATCCCTACTTGTGGTGGAATATTTGGAAAGAGAGAAATGAGAGATGCTTTGAGGGTGTGGCTGTGTCCTTGGAGTGTTTGAGGGGCAACTTTTTGCAGTCCTTGTTTTTGTGGGCGAATGCGGTGTTGGGCTCTCCCATTTCGGATTTTTTGGATTTCCTTAATTTTCTAGCTTGTATTGGCTAGGGGGCTTTAATATGTCCTTTGTACTGTTTCTTCTATTCCCTTTTTCTTTCAATGGGGTGTTTTCCCCCTCTCCTTGGCTTTATTCTTATCTTCTTCTCTATTATTTCTTGATTTCTCTATCTTATTCTTATTTCTCCACTATTTTCTGCATCATTTACGATCTTTGCATCTGTAGATTACCCTTCTTTGCCGAGACTCTGATGCTCCAACTCAAAATGTATCCGCGGCAACAATAGGGATTATTAAGGTTTTTGACTTTACCTTCATAATTATCCCTCTTTCTTTTTTTTTTCTTTTTTTTTTTTTGTATCTAAGTCTTTCTGATTACTATGGCCTGCAGTCATTAATTGGACATTTCGATCTCGACCCCAATCGCGCGTTTGATATCGTACGTTTCCACTGTTTAGCCTTTTGTTTCCTGCTATATAAATGTTCTTCCTACTTCAAGTTTTGTTGTGATGGTAGGAGATTCATCTATGGTTTTCAATGCTTCTGCTTGCTCAGGTACTGGAGTGTTTTGAACTTCAGCCAGATAACAAGATCTTTCTGGAACTGATTCCAATTTTTCCCAAGGTAAAGTTATATTTTGGGTGGACTGATATAAATGTTACATTGCAATAAACGAATAAACCCTTATTTTACTAATACTTTTATTATCTTTGCAGTCTCATGCTTCACAGATTCTTGGGTTCAAATTCCAATATTATCAGCGTATGGAAGTAAATAGTGCTGTACCGTTTGGCTTGTATAAGCTTACAGCTTTGCTGGTGAAGGAGGAGTTTATTGATCTTGATAGCATGTGGGTGGTTTGTGCACACTTTCTGGTCAATAAATATAGTGAATCTTCAATTTTCATTCGCTCAAGTTGATCTTTAACATCTAAATCTGCATTCCAATGGGTATTCTTGCTCTTATCTTACCTGTGGTCTGCATAATTAGGGTTTCCCGGAGTTCAATTTGTGGAAGTGGCTGACTGGATTGCATTTTTAATTGAGGGTATATTTTTAGATGGGGCGTGCAGTGGTTATGATTAGCCCTATGTGAAGATAGCTTTTTGAGTGCTGCTGTGTGTAGGAATCTAACAGTACTGTTGCATTGTCTCTGTGGTAAAAACTGTAGTACTTACTGAGGCTTTGAATCAAAAGTTAGATGCCGGTTCTATTGCAATGGAATTTGAACGCTTGCAATATGTACTCGGTAAAAATCCTATTTCGTTTGGTTTCATGTATTTACTGCTGTGGCAATAATGTAGTTTGCTAAACTAGTGCTTGGTGGATATGTCTGCTGAGTCTTAGCAGATGCTATAATCTCTTATGTATGTCGGTGGGAACCAGATTTAGCTATGCTATAATTGTGAATAATTCCATAGAATAGTTGAATAACTTTTCGTATCTTGCATACTGATGTGAGAAGAAAAGATTGAGTGACATTTGTCTGTCCGTTAAAGAAAAAAACCTACATATTTACATAAAAGAAGTAGCTATTAAAGCTGGTTGTATTTCAATTGAGCTGGAGTCTAGCATTGGCGCAAGTTATGTCCTTGAGCAGCTGCGGATGTGATTGAAATGACGATGAAGAGTCACACATGGTGCCTTCTATACAGTTGCTGTGTCAACTTCTCCAAGAACCTTGAAAACAAACGAGTGGGATATTGGTTCACCAGCATTCCTGCTGTGAGTGATGTATGTAATTGTAAGAACCTGATTCAAAGATGAACCCTTGGGTATAGCCATTGAGATGATTTATTACATTCTTTTCTTCCTGCGAAGAACTGAGCATAAGATCAAAAGTAAAACATTCATAGTGGTTTGGCTGAATTGGAGCAGCTGATGGTGTGTACATAGGATTGGAGAAATTGTAGTTGGTGCTGTTAATATATTGTTCTACTGATGCTGATTAAACCACGTCTTCTGTTTGTTAAAACAACTAGGGGGACAAAGCAACAGACAAATAAATGAGCATATGTGACATGTCCAACGAATGTAGCGCCCCAACATGAATTGCTATTCTGATTCGGCTGTTGTTGTTTTCTGATGATATTTATGTCTGTTCACCAGATATGCACATTTACTCCCCAAGGATGATGAGGCATTTGATCATTATAATGCTTATTGTGCAAAGCGACTTGATGAGGTATATTTATCCTAATATTAATTCTTCTGATTTGAATTCAATAGAATTCCTTGTTATTGTGAATTTCTTTCTGCATAATTTTTTCACTAATGGGCCTGGGATCACTTTTGTCTGTGTAGTGTGTTAATGCCAGGCATTGTTTCTGTCAGCTGAATGCCATATTTTCTTTCTTCCTGTCTCTTGTCATATTGTTTTAAGTGGACTATGAAGAATTTGCCTAGAAAAAAAAGTGGACTAATGACTACATTATTATTTAGTAATCTAGTATTTCATCTGGTGCATGCTGTTGCATTGGTCATACATGCTCTTAATTTAGAGAGCATCCTTTGTTTTTTCTATTGTAATTTATGCTCACATCTTTATCTGTGTACGTGGATATTCAAAAATATATGTAGGCTAACAAAATTGGGAAGATAAACCTTGCGGCTACTGGGAAGGATTTAATGGATGATGAGAAACAAGGAGACGTGACAATAGATCTTTTTGCTGCCTTAGACGTGGAAACTGAGGCAGTTGCTGAGCGATCTGCAGAGCTTGAGAATAATCAAACATTGGGCCTGCTTACTGGATTCCTTTCCGTCGATGACTGGTAGTTTATTTTCTTCTTACTTTCCTATCCAATTTAACAAAAATATTATATTGAGAGTACAAAAGTATTAGTAATCGGTAATTTGAGGGTGAAATGTTTCAAAGTTGGCACTTGAGGGTGCAAAGCGTCAATAACTATAGTTTTAGGGTGAAAAGTGTATTTAACCCTTCTTGTCTTCTTATCTACATAGATTAGGCCAAGGAATGATGTTGTTTCTTCAGCTGAATGATTCTTAGGAATGATGTTATACTGCTTGATGGAAGTTTCTTGTGCAGTACTATCTTTTCCTAGTTCACACAATGTATCATTTAACTTTGTTAGCAACAGGGCCGATATATGTTTACATACTTTTTCTTCCTCCTCAGTACTTGTTTTTCTTTTCTAAACTCTCCTCAGTACTTTTGATTCCTTGGAGATTTATGTCTTAAGTTTTTTTTTTTTTTTAAAAAGAAAAAATTGGCAAGTCTATGTTGTTTGCTTGAGTGACGCGCCGCGGTTGAAAGGGCTACATTTATTTCGTAAGGTTAAGCAGTTATATGCATTGATTTAACCACCTCTTTGTCTGTTTTTAATTCAAAGAATGGTAAATAGAGGCCTGTTTTTCCAGGTACCATGCACATATACTATTCAATCGTCTGTCAGCACTAAACCCAGTGGAACACATCCAAATTTGTAACAGCTTGTTCAGGTAAAGTGAATATTTACCTTTTGGATTATTTTCATTTGATTCTAAGTTCACTTCTCTCTCTGTCCTTGTATGTTTCTGTTGTTGTGTGCTGACTAGATCTCACAGCTGTGTTGCCTTTCAATGCAATTTAAGAATTCAATCTAGTTTCTTAGGCACCAATTGGCATTGTTTGTTTGAGTTTGGCCATCATTTGCTTTTACATGGAAGTGCATCTATATTGGCATTATTAATAAATCTGTGATGTATATATTCAGGCTTATCGAAAAATCGATCTCTTCAGCATATGACGTTATTCATCAAGCACATTTCCAAAGCTTTGGGCCTTCTTCAGGGGCCAGCATTGATGCAATGGATGAGGCAAATTCATCAGTTCGTGGTTCTTTTATTGATCTTCCTAGTGAGCTATTTCAAATGCTTGCCTGTGCTGGACCTTATCTTTACCGTGATACTTTATTGCTTCAGAAGGTGCATTGGTTCTTTCTGATATTCTGATGACAGTATTTTGCCAATTTTTCCTACTCTCTTAGCTCATAGCTATTGTTGTGACTTGTGTTTCCATGAGTAGGTATGTAGAGTATTAAGAGGCTATTACTTGTCTGCGGTAGAGGTTGTAGGCAATGGTGATGGAGCAATGAACCGTGAATCTTTTATTATTGGGAATCGAGATCCTCATCTAGACGTGAAGGAAGCTAGGTCAAGGATAGAGGAAGCATTAGGAAAATGTCTTCTTCCATCTTTACAATTGATACCTGCAAATCCAGCAGTTGGCCAAGAGATTTGGGAAGTTATGAATCTCCTTCCTTATGAGGTTGGCCTTACTTCGGTGCTGTTTGATCTTTTATTTGAGAATTTTGTTAGGCATGCTAGACAATGTGGTTAGATGAATCTCCTCTGATAGGTACGATACCGTTTATATGGTGAATGGGAAAAAGATGATGAGCGGAGTCCTGTGGTTTTGGCTGCTCGACAAACAGCCAAGGTATAATTGATTATTCATGTGTCTGGGTTCATCTTATGTCTTACAGAGCATGGTGCCTCACAAGTGTCATTTTGTGTGCTGTGTTGTGGTACAGTTGGACACTAGAAGAATTTTAAAAAGGCTTGCAAAGGAAAACCTAAAGCAACTGGGTCGGATGGTTGCCAAGCTGGCTCATGCCAATCCGATGACTGTACTTCGAACAATTGTTCATCAGGTAATATTTACCTGGGAGATACCTTCTTTTTATTCTCTTACTGCTCTGTGTTTCATATGTGCAACTTAATGTCCCAAACCTTTAATATGCAGATTGAGGCATACAGGGATATGATCGCTCCTGTAGTAGATGCATTCAAGTATCTGACACAGGTATGGAGTATCTTTTGAACTATACCTCGGATTTACCTTCTTGTTTTTCTTCTGATATTGCTTATGACTAGTGTTGAGATTATATTCGTTTTTATGGAAGAATTGGTTTAAGTGTTGTGAGACATGTCCTGATTTTCTTCCTTTCCCCCTCTCCCTCCGTTTCCTTCTTTCTTCCACTGTAAAAAAAAGATGTGTTGTTTGCATAACATTTCGACGTTTAATTGGATTCTCGGACTCAAGTTTATACAGTGCGACCAGATATGCAGACCAGAGTCATCTAGCATGGTTTTAAATTCATGCTACAATAAATACTGAAGAGCATATACTGGAGGTGAAATGACGAGATACTGAAAGGTTGACTATTGTAGTTCTAATTTTAGATTTGAATTATGATTGAGAGACTTCTTCAAAGAGAAAATTCCAGACTGGTTAAATTCTTAGTTTTTGCATCTTTTGGGCCTCAAATTTAGACTCTGTAGTTGTAGATCGTTGCCTAATTGCATGAAAATGATTGCATATCACTCTCACATAGATATTTGTCTCTTCATTTTGATCCATGATGGTTATGCCAATACACCTAGCCTTACCTCGCCTTAAAAAGAGACTAAAGCTGTTTTCTTTAGCAGTGTCAAATCATAAGCCAAGGGATACAGCCTATCTTTACATAGGAAGTGTATATCCAGGAATATATGACACAGACGAAAGAAATTGTAAGATGAGGAACAGCGTAGAAAGGAACTAAATTAAGCTAAACCAAATGACGACAACAAAACAAATAGTTTAATGGAACTCCCCCCCCCAAAAAAAAACAAAAAAAACAAAAACACTCAAAGCTTTTGGTATACGATGGCAGACAATTTGTTGCATGATAGGGTTCCTTTTGTATGCTGACTGCGTAGAAGTATCCCTTTTTCTTTGGTCAATAACTATTAAGTACAGAAAAAGGTATTTTTTTTTCCCTGTATCTTTTGTGGATCCTGATCAAGTGTTTACTTCTCTGCCCAGCTTGAGTATGATGTTTTGGAATATGTTGTGATTGAGCGTTTGGCACAAGGTGGGCGTGATAAGCTTAAAGAAGATGGCCTTAATTTGTCAGATTGGCTTCAATCTTTGGCTTCATTTTGGGGTCACCTGTATGTATCAATCTTTCTTGTTTCTTCCCCCAAACACCCCCCCCCCCTCTTTTTTTTCCTGCAAGTCTCATATGTTTTCTATTCAATGTTGTATGTATGTTAACTTTTAGTACTTCCGTAGATGGTTAAGAGGTCTCTATCTGAATCTTAAATTTCTTGCAGGGTTAACCCATCTTAGAATGTGTATGTTTATATGTTGTACATTTGTTTCATTTGATTCTCTCCTCAGTGTCCTGATTTCCAGTGATGTTTGGTCATCTATTTTGTAAGTTAGATATGACTTGCATTAGAATCGTTACTGAACATCTGCCCCACACTATAGAATTTAAATATATCCTGGGATGCTTTACTTTTAGTTTCCGGGTTGCAGATTAACCTCAGCAAAAGCAGGATGACTGAAGGGGAGGTTGTGACATTGCAAAAATATTCTGTGTCTCCTACTTGCGAGGTCAGAACAGTTCCGACAATCTGGCTTGCCAATGGGCAGGCATACTTGGAGAACTTTATGAGATATGTTAGCAGATATTGGGTGACTGATAGTGAGAATGTAACAAAGAATACTGTTTACCAGGGGAGAGTTGGTCATTGGACATTGATTGGTCTTCATTATCTTAGCTTTTTCAAACTCCAGTATATGGGAAATTGGGAACTGAGAATGTTACTTGTTAAATTGTCCAAAAGGGATTTAAAGATGCATCAACACTTCTGTGTAGATAGAGCACTTTGTTTGAATCAAAAGCAAGCTGTCTGCTGGGATTGCACCCTTCGGTCCTTCTCATACAACTTTAGAAAGTTGGCATCATTTGCAATGATTGTTAGCTTATAAGAATTAGTGGAGGAGACTGTCAGGTTATGAAGGAAAGAACTCCGGGTATCCATGTCATCTTTGTACTTAATGGTGTTCGGAGGTGTATACATAATAATTGCAATAGTTTTGCGGGCTGGTGAAGCTGATGGTTGGAAGATTAGATTTGGGTTTGAATTTCTCGAAGAACTTGGGGCTTGGTATGACCAAAAGAAGGATACTGTTATATGCTGACTGTGGAGCTCTGGAAAATGCTCTTTTGTTTTCATGGCTTCTAGATAGTAGGAATGATGGGTTTTGTTTTTGATTGGCCTCGTGGAAAGCATGTCCTAGGTGGTGGCTGAAGATTAGATGCCATTGGTTCTATTGGTGGAAGATCTTAATCGAAATTCTTTCATCTTTTGCTCCTTCCGGTTTCTGATTGCTTGTTTCCTCTCATGGTGCTGATGGATGACTCCGCACAAGATAACTTTTGGTTTTACCTGCGGTTCTGAGTCATTTTTCCATAGACGAGCAATGCATACTTGGGATCTTTCTTCATAAAAGTGAGCCCTGTAATCCACTGGATACTTTGTGTTGATTGTATCTTCATTAACTGGTTTTGAAGATGGTTCTATGTTATAGCCAAGGATGTCCTTTGTTCTTCCTGATTGGGTAGTCCGTTCATTGTGCATGTTCCTGTGTTTTGATAGAAAGAGATGAAGGAAATTACTTCTCCTTAATATGTGCAATCTAAACATAAAAAGTTCCACTATCTACTGAAGTAAATCTCACCATCTATGGAGGCAAGAACTGGAAGTTTGAGGGCTGCATTGTTCAAATAAAGCTTCATCGGTCAAAGCACTCAAGGATTGTGGGCATACTGTACAATGAAGTTGATCTTTACCAATACAGACTTGAGAAAGTTCTGTTTCCTTTGTTCCCCCTTTTTTTTCTTTCTTTTTTTGGTGGGGGAAGGGGGGTGGGTGGGTAGGATTTGTTATCTGTACATATTTTGCTAACAGAGAAAGAGCTTGGTTCAAATCTTGATTTTTCTCACATATTTCTTATGACTCTTCTAGGATGGAGGAGACTTTTGATGGTTTTAACTTATTTTTGTGGTTTTCGATTTCATTTTGTTTGTGTGACTTGTTGTCTAATTTACATTCTTGGTATACTTTAAATGATGATTCATCATGCATTTTTATAAAAAGGCTGTATTTTTAATGTCAATGGTATTCTTCATATGATACCCTGTTGTTGAGGACCAGAGGTTGCTGGCTTGAACTTTTAATGCTCTATTCATGTGATGTCAAGGGGTGTTCAAGATCTCCATCCCCCAGAGTGGTTATTGGATTGTCATAATTAAAATTTTGTTTCCATTGAAGATGTAGTATTAGTTGAAATTTGATTATATTTCGAATAATAGTGCGTAGAAGCATCCAATCTTGCAGAAAAGATGAGTTCTTTAAGGTACTTAATAAATCTAAGCGGGTTGCCACTTTTATGAATGCTGGTTTTCTAGGAGGGATAGTTGATGGTTCAGGAAGATGGGCATGACGATTGTGCATAGAGTCCTGGCAATTTTTGATGTATGGAGTTTGGAGCTAGTAACTGGTGTTGTTGACTGCCAAGCTAGCATTATTGCTGCTAATGGTCTTTTAGCTGTACAGAAATCTAATATGCTTACTTTTGACAATGGAGTTTCACAATGCTCCTATATCCTTTGGAGAAACATTTTGTAAGAATTTTTCAATTTGTTTAAGCAATGTATTGCTTCAGAATGGTTCTCATCACAGTTGCTCTCTCCCAAGCCATATCCATTATTGTTGTGCTGGATTTTTCCAGTATATTGAAAGTTTATTTTGCTATTTAATAGCTTGAGATAGGATTGGCTTGAAGAATTTCTTTGATCAAAGCCATTCCAAGTTTTCCTTTACAGGAGAACAATAGGCTATGTTTGGTTTAGTTTTGAAAACATTTTTTGTGTTTGTTTTTGTCGGAGGTAGTGTAGATTCTCTTGGGATTGGTGAAAAGTTTGTTAAAAGTTGTTGGAGTTTGTAAAAAGTTTATTAAAAGTGTTGGAGTTTGTAAAAAGTATTAGAATTGATGAAAAAGTGATCGTGGAAAATTTTTGAAATTGCTTTGAAAATTAACCAAACATAGCCATAACTTCTTATTATCTGTAAGTGGTGTTTTCAGCATCAGGATCATGTTTCTTAATCGTTTAAGTTTATCAACGAGATGTAAATTCCTAGTTATCTTGTTTCTGCATTTTCATGCACCGTAGCTGAAAATGGTTCTCAGGAATATTAGAAACCAACTTTGTTTTTTGGGTAAGAGGTAGAAATCAAGTTCAACATACTATACTGAGTTGCTGGCTTGATGATCCACTCAGCTGGTATAAATCAGAGCAGACTCAGGGCTTCTCTTTCAGCTGGCAGGGAATTGAGACTGCGGGTTATTACAACGATAATAACTGAAGACAAGATAGCAATGGTTGTTCCCAAAATCAGATGAGAGCTTCAAGGGGGGCATATCGTTTTCTAGGATCTGGCTTGGGGTAGGAACATGATGTTACCTACCTGTTGCTCCTAGTGGTGAAAATCATGGGAACGTGCATTTGGGATTAAGTGATCAAAACACTTGGTCGATATTAATATAATATCTTGAAAACAACTTACGCAGTTAGAGCCAATTATGCTTCCTTTGTAGACTTTCTACTTGTACTGGCAGTCTGCATTAGTAAATATCCTGCTTTTTTGTGAATACTTTTTCCAATTTTACAGGCCAAGCCTTTTTTTTTCTCTGGGTAAGTAAGCTTCTGCTGTTGATTTATCGGGAGAACTTTTTTCTGTATAGGGTCTCTCAATTGTCATCTTTTCTGTGCTAATATGGATGCTTTAGGTGGTGGATGATTTAATAGTTTGTGAATATGCTTTTAACTTTCAAGAATGTGTGGAATCTTCCCTGTTTACCTGTGGATTCTTCACCACTACTTCATCATTGTTTCTAGGTGTAAGAAGTACCCATCAATGGAGTTGAGGGGTCTTTTCCAGTATCTTGTGAACCAGTTAAAGAAGGGGCAAGGAATTGAGCTTGTTCTCTTGCAGGTACTTTTGAGGTCTGAAAGTTGCGTCATTTATGAAACTTAGTCCCAAGCCTAGTAATCAATAATCGGGTCTTATGGTCATTTCAGGAGCTTATTCAGCAAATGGCGAATGTCCAGTTCACAGAGAACCTGACTGAGGATCAGCTGGATGCCATGGCGGGTAGTGAGACTCTCCGGTATCAGGCAACTTCTTTTGGAGTAGCTAGGAATAATACTGCGGGTTATTACAACGATAATAACTGAAGACAAGATAGCAATGGTTGTTCCCAAAATCAGATGAGAGCTTCAAGGGGGGCATATCGTTTTCTAGGATCTGGCTTGGGGTAGGAACATGATGTTACCTACCTGTTGCTCCTAGTGGTGAAAATCATGGGAACGTGCATTTGGGATTAAGTGATCAAAACACTTGGTCGATATTAATATAATATCTTGAAAACAACTTACGCAGTTAGAGCCAATTATGCTTCCTTTGTAGACTTTCTACTTGTACTGGCAGTCTGCATTAGTAAATATCCTGCTTTTTTGTGAATACTTTTTCCAATTTTACAGGCCAAGCCTTTTTTTTTCTCTGGGTAAGTAAGCTTCTGCTGTTGATTTATCGGGAGAACTTTTTTCTGTATAGGGTCTCTCAATTGTCATCTTTTCTGTGCTAATATGGATGCTTTAGGTGGTGGATGATTTAATAGTTTGTGAATATGCTTTTAACTTTCAAGAATGTGTGGAATCTTCCCTGTTTACCTGTGGATTCTTCACCACTACTTCATCATTGTTTCTAGGTGTAAGAAGTACCCATCAATGGAGTTGAGGGGTCTTTTCCAGTATCTTGTGAACCAGTTAAAGAAGGGGCAAGGAATTGAGCTTGTTCTCTTGCAGGTACTTTTGAGGTCTGAAAGTTGCGTCATTTATGAAACTTAGTCCCAAGCCTAGTAATCAATAATCGGGTCTTATGGTCATTTCAGGAGCTTATTCAGCAAATGGCGAATGTCCAGTTCACAGAGAACCTGACTGAGGATCAGCTGGATGCCATGGCGGGTAGTGAGACTCTCCGGTATCAGGCAACTTCTTTTGGAGTAGCTAGGAATAATAAGGTACTTTCTTGTTAGCGTTCCTTTTATTTTTTCGTTAATTGTTTTCCTAGTGGACTTAAAGTTTTTTAATTCATGATATGTACGGAAAGGGCATCGTATGCTTGTGAAGCAATTAAATTCAAGTAGATAATTTAGGGATGAGACTGAAGCAACTTAAGGGCTGATTTTCTCCGATAAATTAGAACTCACTGGATTCTTATTTGGTTATCAAATTTCTATGGGTCACTCGCACCTGAGACTGATGAGGCATAGGATGTATCTACTTCAACCAGAATCAGGCTTTTGCTTCTGTTCAATATATAATGACTGAAGTCAAAGATTGTGATTCCTTATTCCTATTCAACAACGTATGAATAGTTGCCATTAGACTTGATTAACTTATTTGGAATCCTGTCTGCATTCTCTTCTTAAGAGTTATATGATATAATTCTTGAATCTCACAATTGACAGATAGTACTAATTTGCTAGATGTATCAGTCTGTGCATACCTAGTGACACTTTAGATGAAATGTTAACTTTTTACAAGTATCTCATTCTCTTTTCCTCACGTGTTGAGATGTTTGTCAGCCCAACAATAAAGCCTTATCCCAGCTGTAAGGGTTTGTCTATTGGTTTTTGTTATTTTAACTCTATAGGGGTACATCCGTTATGAATTAAATGGAGCGATCATGCTTTGATCATAATGTTCTTCTTGTTCTTGTAATTCGTACATCTGAGCCACAAAACTGCATCTGTTGTCCTTTTTTTGCATTTGGCCATTGTATTGAGTCTGCCTCAAATGAGAGTAGGTCTCCTTGTGATCCAGTTTTTTGAATTTTCCATGTATGCCGATATCTAAGTACATTTGCATGATGATAGATGATATTGGACTTTTGGTCAATACTTCTGTGTTTACTCCCAACATTGGACTATTGTTATGGAACTTCCTAAGAAAAGCATCCCCATTCCTCCTTTTGCTCTATCCCGATATAGGTGAACAACCACGGTGTAAGACATACGATTGGATATTAATCTGAATGGTAATTCCCTTGTGTTTTAGTAACCAAGTGTGCTGAGACTGACGTTACCTTTGTGCATTGGTTTCGGTAAATTTGCAGTATTGCTAGATATGCAGTACTACTCATTGTATGATTGCCAATATGGCATGGTAGACATAGATGGCCAAAGCCAAAATGTAATGATCTTTCAAATTGGAACATTGCTTGAATTTCTTGCATGGTCAAATTCACTTTCTTGCTTTTGTAACAGAGAAGTTTGCCAAGTTGAGTATCACGGCGCTTCACATGCAAGTTTTAAGATGTTGACACAATCCTTTATGCAGGCATTGATCAAGTCCACTAACAGGCTTAGGGATTCATTGCTTTCAAAAGATGAGCCAAAGCTGGCAGTGCCTCTGTTGTTACTTATTGCTCAACATCGCTCTGTGTAAGCTTCAGAACTCTATTTGTTACATGTTCCCTTTAAGTACGGTAAAAACTCTTATTCTCTGAAGGAATTCAGTTGCTATGGAAAGCAGCAATAAGGAAGCTTTCATAAAGTCGTTTTTATTAGTTGGCTATTGTCTTAAGTTGGCTAATCTTTCTGTTGTGTATTCTTGTTTCTTGACTTGGATTAGAGTTAAAACCATGGATCATTCACATTTGTCTTTTAAGTTGTATAAATGGTTTGCAAAATTGGAAAAATTGGTTAATATCCTCATATCTATTGTGTACCCACAGGAGTGAGGTCAAAACAGGACCTCACCTTCACTTGTCTTTTGCGTCCTTTTTTTTTGGTGTGCCGGGGTAAGGGAGGGGTGGTGTGTGTTGGAAGTTTGTTTAGGTATATGTGGATATGTGGCTGATTTGTCTTGAAAATAATTGAGTTATGAACTGAAACACTTGAAGTTTTTGAACTCGGGCCTTTGTATGCAACACTTTCTCTCTCTTTCAGTGAAGAGTTTACGAGGAGGAGAAATTTTCCACTTTTGTTGTTGTGACTGTATTTTGTTTCTTATGAACTTATGAGCTCTCATTTACTTATTCAATGCAATAAAATTTTTTTTTTTCTTTCTGAAAGTCATGAAGGGATCAAAATCCTACTTTAGTTGATAATGGAAACGCATTTTTTGCTCATCAATTATTGGGGTTCTGACACTTGCACTCTAAATTATTGATTTCGTTACATTTTGCCCCCCACCTACCAATCGTGTACACTTTGCACCCTCAGTTGTTAATTTGAAAAGAAATTGATTTTTCAACAACAAAATGACATCTTTATTCTCACACAAAATATAATGACCACAAAATGTGAGGGTAAAATCATCATTTCATGAATAAAAAATTTCAATTTTTGTCCAAATTAACGGCAAAAGCGAAGTGTACAAATTTGTAGTTGAGTATAAATGTCCCCAAAATCGATAGTTCGGAGTGCAAAGTGTCATAATCCCAATAGTTGATGAACGAAAAATGTATTTAACCCAGTTGATAATGTTGACTGCTCCACATACATCTGGATATTAGGGTTCAAATTAGCTAGCTTAGTCTTGTGGTATACTAGCTTAATACTTATTAGGGAAAAGTCAGTTTGCACTCCCAAACAACTACAACTGCAACCTCAAACATGGGTTTCAAATACCACATTTGACACATTGAGCCCTAAAACTACCAAATTGGTACCCTAAAACTACCAAATTTACCAATTTGCATACCTAAAAAAGATTCAAACTTCAATATCGTGCCACATGTGATAACTGAACCATGTGGCACGGTTTTGACCGTCGAATTTTATTTCAGGGCACAAATTGATTGATTTTGGAAGTTTGGGGCTCAATATATCAAATGTGGTAGTTGTGACCCTGTTTGAGATTGTTTTGTTAGTTTGTGAGCAGAAAGTGATTTTCCCCTATTTATTATGAAGCACTCATGGGTGGTTTTACATTGTAATCTGTCTCAGATACTTTTTGTCTTTCCACGTTGATTGCCATGAGATTTGTGTTTTATTTCAAGTTAGTGAGTCTCAATAAGGGGTAAAAAATGAGAGACAAACATACACAAAAGCTATGACGATGTAATACCTGATTCTACCATTTGGTGCAGGGTTGTCATAAGTGCAGATGCCCCCTATATAAAGATGGTTAGTGAGCAGTTTGATAGATGCCATGGTACTCTTCTGCAATATGTGGAATTCCTTTGTAGTGCAGTTACACCAGCGGTGGGTTATGGTCAATTGATTCCCTCCCTTGATGATCTCGTCCATCTTTACCACCTTGATCCTGAGGTGTGTCTTTCTTTCTCTCACTCTGAGTTCTTTCCATCATTTTTTATCAGAATATAACTTGTGATGGCCAGTATGGTTTATCGGCTATTTTTTTCCATTTAATTGTCAGAATTTTTTTCCCTTTTTTTGTAGTTCTATTTTCACTCTTGTGCCTCTGTTTAGTAACATCCTTCATATTGTGGTTCTCTTTTCCCCCATATAGGTTGCATTCTTAATATACCGCCCCGTAATGAGGCTCTTCAAGTGTGAGGGGAGTTCTGATGTCTTCTGGCCTTTAGACAACGGTGATGCTACAAATATTGCCACTACAAACATGGAGTCTGAACCTATAGAGTACTCTGGCAATGTGGTACTGGATCTTGGCTCTCCAAGGAAGCCTATAATGTAATATTCTCAGCCATGACCTTATTATACGTCTTTTGAAGCTTACTTGGCATGAAAAAGTGTCATATTGGTACCAGTGTTTTAGGTAACGGTAAATACACAGATATGGAGGTAATGTGTTACTTGTACATGTTGTCTCTAATTTGTTCGCAATGCTAGCGTTAGTTAGCGTGAAAGTGTAATTTTTACCAATACAGATGCAGTGGAATGCATGTGTGGCACTTCTGCCTGACTTATTTTCTGACTAGCCATCTTTTCCTTCCCACTGCATCTTTTTATCATTCTATGCAGGTGGACTGATCTTCTTGATACTGTTAGAACCATGTTGCCTTCAAAAGCCTGGAATAGCTTGTCTCCTGATCTCTATGCTACCTTTTGGGGGCTTACTCTCTATGATCTCTATGTGCCTAGAAATCGTTATGAGTCTGAAATTTCCAAACAGCATGCTGCTCTTAAGGCTCTGGAAGAGCTTTCTGATAATTCAAGTTCTGCAATCACCAAAAGGAAGAAAGACAAAGAGAGAATTCAAGAATCTCTGGATCGATTGACTACTGAACTCCGTAAACATGAAGAAAATGTTGCATCTGTTTGTAGACGGCTTTCGCATGAAAAAGACAAGTGGTGGAGTTCCTGCCCTGATACTTCAAAGATTAACATGGAGTTCCTTCAGCGTTGTATCTTCCCTCGCTGTACTTTCAGTATGCCAGATGCTGTCTATTGTGCCATGTTTGTACACACTCTTCATTCGCTCGGAACACCTTTTTTCAACACAGTGAACCACATTGATGTTCTGATATGTAAAACGTTGCAACCTATGATATGCTGCTGCACTGAATATGAAGCGGGGAGACTTGGAAGGTTTCTATGTGAGACACTAAAGATTGCTTACTATTGGAAGGTAATTGACTACATCTTAGTTTCATAAAGATTGTTCTAAGGTGGTGTTTGCAAACCAAAATTTTGGCCATTCCAAAACTTTGGACAAAAATTTTACTTATAAAATAATATCTCCTCCATCAAATCATCTCTTTCCATTACAATAAACATAAAAAATTTACTCAAATCATCTCTCTGCTTTTTCATCAACTCCTACAACCAAAATTTTAGTTTGCAAACACCACCCTAAGTTTTGTTTCGTTTGTAATAACAAAGGAACTGAAATATGAGCAAGCATTTCAATGAAACAATAGGATGTTATTTAATGTTTCTTACCTCATTGTTGTTTAAATTCTTGATTCTGACATTATTTTTCTGCTTTTTGATGTGGTTCCAGAGTGATGAATCTGTTTATGAACGTGAGTGTGGAAACATGCCAGGCTTTGCAGTGTATTACAGATATCCAAACAGCCAGCGAGTTACATATGGCCAGTTCATTAGGGTGAGTTATTTGTCTTGGACTGTACAATTGCTCAACCTTTCGTTGTTAATTTCCACCGAAGAAGTTAAAAGTTTAAATGGGCATTTCAGATCATCTGTATTAGTTTGGATTTCATTTTCCCCCTTAAAAGATATGGCTCTCTCACCATTGAACCCCCTCTTCCCGCTGGGGACTGATCTCCCTTTCTAGCTATGGATGTCAGAGCTACCTATCTGTGTGTAGTGTTTCTATTAATTTATAAGTTATCTTTTAGCATCATAGTAGGCATCTGTGAAACAATACGGATAGTACAGAAGAAGTACATGTTTTAAGTGTTGGGGAGGGGGAATACAGGCTATAATTTTAACTAGAATTGGACAACTGCCCAAAAAAAAAGCATGTAGGTGACTCCTTGCACTTCATGAGGATCTGTAAGGCCGTCTTAGTTGCCTACATTATATAGGGAGGGGGAAGGGGAAAAGTACGAATAATTTATTTCCATTTTTTGATTTTTTGTGGGGGATGAGTGGGGTGGAATCGTGAAATCTCTCTGAATTATGTTGACCTTTTATCTAAGTCCTCAACAATTGCTTGTGTCGTGTATAGTATCTCTTGCTGGGCTTGCTTTTAAGCAGGCCCGTGATGAAGCTATTGATGATCTTATCGTTTCTTTCTATTGCGTTGGCCAAGATGGCCATGTGAAGTTGAATAGTTTTGGTTGTAAAAATTTCAAAACATCTGCATTATTTCTATGAGAGAGGCATTCACCGTTAATAACTGGCAATATCACTTAGAAATGACGACACTCAGGTTGCAGTATATAAGCCAAGAAAGTCTGGAGGAGCATTTGATGGCGAACACACAAAGGGCATGTCCTTCTTAGTTGTTATAATCCTCTTGCTAAAAAATGTCTGGAGAAGTTCATGGCAGAGGTGTTGCTGATCTTTTAGTTTCCTTTTTGTTGAATTGGCATGCAATAAGATGGGTATGTGAAGATGATTGAACATGAAGAAGTTTTGGTGATAAGAGAGCTCCCAAATATCTGCACTATTTTCAGATGAAGACTTGCATTTTGATCATTGGTGACACAACAAGGGATGAGGACTACTCCCTAGTCAATTGTGGCGTTCTGAGTGCACAAGGGGGGTGTTGCGGCGAAACTGTTTGATAGGTCGTTTCATTTTGAGGTTGTCAGGTTAAGGTTGAGGAACGTGCTCTATATTGATGTTAACTGATTAGGTGGTAATTCTATAGAAGTTAGATCTTGAGTATGCAGGCAGTCTGACTAATTTGTTTAATTGTATAATACTACTCTGGTGAGGTATGTCTACCTGTCAGGGTTAAATAAGATTATCTTCCTTAGATATATGGGGCTGATTGAAGCTGTCCAGGAATCCTCCTGCGTCTGAAATATTATTGGAGGAATTATCTTTCAAGCTCAACCTTTTTGAGCTTTTGTCTGCAGTTTTATCACGATCTTGTAGGCTATTAAATGTTGCTATTACATGTTTTCATCTAGGTCAGTCTAGATTCTGAAACTTAGACTACATTCTGACTACTTGCTATATAGATAATGTCTTTAAGGTGGTTCGTGAATTCTATTTGGTGCATGTAACAGATACTCGATCTAATTTAGTTTTTTTTATATGCTGTGCTTCTTTTTTTCTGCTGATGATGTCCTCATGGGACTCTGGTAGTTGAAGTATGGAGTTAGGCTTAGAAGAAAGAACAGAAGTATGGAGTTAGATTTTTTCATTTCAAGTCTGTTATTGTATATTTTTCAACCTTCTCTATCTGGTTGTATGCAAAATGCTACCATCACTTTCAGCATGTGTGCCACCTGTAGTGAAGTTTTCCTTTCCTGCACTTCGCTCAAGACTCTTGTTAAGTTGTCCCATTCCTGATAGGTACATTGGAAGTGGAGTCAAAGGATCACACGACTACTGATTCAGTGCTTGGAATCTACTGAGTACATGGAGATTCGAAATTCTCTTATAATGTTGACAAGGATTTCTAGTGTTTTCCCAGTTACCCGAAAGACTGGTATAAACCTTGAAAAGCGGGTATGAGACATGTTGAACATTCTGCTTTTATCTTTTGAATGATCAGCTCCTCTAGGGTAAATGTATGCCATTTTTGTATCTTCCCATCTTCCATGCAGGTAGCTAAGATCAAAAGTGAAGAGAGAGAGGATCTCAAGGTGTTGGCAACAGGTGTTGCTGCAGCTTTGGCTGCTAGAAAGGTATTTTACATCTTTGCTTGCTTGCTTATCTGTTCTTTCTTTACCGTCCACTAAATGTTCTTCCTTTTTTCAGCCTTCATGGGTTACAGATGAAGAATTTGGCAACGGCTATCTTGATAATAAGCCTGCGCCATCATTTTCTTCAAAGTCTTCAGCTGGTAATTCAGCACCTGTGCAAGGTAGCTCTTCCCTTAAAATTTCTCAGAGTGAAGCTGCTGGGGGGAAAGCAGTTGCCTTGGCAACTTTGCATTCTGAAAATGGGAGTTCAGCAAAAGATCTGATGTTAAAAACGAAACCAGCAGATGGGAGATTGGAAAGAACAGAAAGCGTGACTATTGCAAAATCTGATCCTGCTATAAAACTAAAAGGAGGTTCTTTGGTTAATGGATCAGATTCCCACTCATCCTTGCCCTCAGCTGCTGTACACTCTGGAATGTCGAGATCAACAGAGAATCCAAAGCAAGTGGATGAATCCACAAGAAATTTAGATGAAAACATGGCAAAAGTTGCTACAAAGAACTCAACAGAATCTGAGGTATTGTGCGAAATCTTGTGGTTAACATGATTTTCATACCCCTTTCACTCTCTATTAGGCTATCAAATTTAGTGGCATCACTTGCAGTTGGTTTCAAGTGTAGGCACTTGAAGTGTCCTCCCCCTCCCCGTTAGCTCTCTTTTCCTCTGCTTCCCTGATTTTAAGATTTGATTATATATGCATATATTTAGAAAAATTTATTTGAACTAGAAGTTTAGAAATGATTTGCCATGTACTTGGTGTTTCAAAGGGTGGCCTCTCTTTACTTGAGTGTATGAATAATTGGTGCTTCCTAGTTCCCATGAGCATTAATGTGTCCGGAGGATTTTGTTAAAAGCTTCCTTCACAATGCTGGTTGTTTCTCTATTTACTTTAAACCCTTGTTTCAGACTATGACTCGTCATCTGTTTTTCTGCTTTTTTTTTCTTTTTTTTTGTGTGTACTTGCAGACAATACTCTTCGTGGTTGATTAGTAGCAAATACTCGACAGTAGGAAATTACTCAGTTAGCAAGAAGATAAAATAGAATAGTGCTAGTAAAATGAGATGTCCTTAACTTACCCAAAAGGAGAAATGCAATGTCCTTTGAGCTGGAATATGGTGCCCATTTGAGCATATTTTAATGTTGTTGGTGTGAGATTTCGCTGTTAAAGGCAATGATAGAAATCTATTTTATCATCTTCTAATCAGATTGTGCTTGGCTATGACCATGATCTCTTCATCATTTTTTCCCCTCCTGAGAAGAATTAACTTTGAGTTGTTGGTGTTCAAAGTGGATATAGGATTGGGGAGGATTTACTATCTTTTCACTTTTGATCTGCAAGTTAACTTATGTTGCACATTATTTGGCATGTTTGTTGCTCAATGTTGTGAGTTAAGACTAATAATATTGTTGCAGTTGAGTTTCTCCCTTTTTCTCCATCATCTGTCTCTCTTTCTCATCTATTATATCCCTTTCTAATGATGACATACACCCCCGTTGACAGATGAGAGCTTCAGCAAAACGATCGGCATCTGCTGCATCAGTTGCTAAGCCACCCAAACAAGACGTTGCAAAAGATGATGGTAGATCTGGAAAAGCTGTTGGCAGGACTTCTAGCAATTCAACTGGTGACAAGGATATTTCAACTCATGCATCAGAGGGCAGGCAGGTTGGGGCTACGAATGCTTCTTCTGCATTTTCTGCAAATAGTAACACGGTTTTGGCTTCATTGAAAGCCTCAACTCCTGCTAGAATATCATCAGATATTCAGGGTAACGAATCCAAGGCAGATAGCGGAGCTTCCAAATCTTCTGAGGTGAGAGTTTCTGCTTTAAAGGATGATGGTGCTGAAGTGTCTGATGTACCAAGGCCCCCTTCTCGTGTTGTTCATTCTCCGAGGCATGATACTCCTGCAGCTGCTTCCAAGTCTAGCGATAAGCTGCAAAAGAGAGGCAGTCCTGCTGATGTACCTGATAGGCTTACTAAACGCCGGAAGGGGGACCCTGAAACAAGAGATCCAGAGGGTGATGTTCGATTGTCTGACAGAGAGAGGTCTGTTGATCATGGAGCTGATGAACCAAGTGCCTTTAGACCCACAGATAAGCCTTTGGATCGGTCTAAAGACAAGGGCAATGAGAGATATGATAGGGACTTTAGAGAAAGAGCTGATCGTCCTGATAAGGCCCGCGGGGATGATAGTTTCATTGAAAAATCAAGGGATAGGTCTATGGAAAGGCATGGAAGAGAGCGTTCGGTGGAAAGAGCTCAAGACAGAGGTACTGATAGGAGTTTTGATAGACTCCCTGACAAAGCTAAGGATGATAGGAGCAAAGATGATAGGAATAAATTAAGGTACAATGACACATCTGCAGAAAAATCTCATGTGGATGATCGGTTTCATGGTCAAAGCTTGCCTCCACCTCCTCCTTTACCACCTAATGTGGTTCCCCAATCTGTCAATACTGGTAGAAGAGATGAAGATGCCGATAGAAGGTTTGGAGCCACCAGACACACTCAGAGACTATCTCCCAGACATGAAGAGAAAGAACGGAGGCGATCTGAAGAGAATTCCTTAGTTTCACAGGATGATGCAAAACGTAGAAGAGATGACGATTTCAGGGATAGAAAGCGGGAGGAACGCGAGGCATTGTCAGTGAAGGTATTCATTATCCCCTATTTATTTGATTTTGTTTAGATTTAAAACTAGTACCATGACAATGTAGCTGGGTAATTGTCTGACCCAAATACTGAGCAATGTTGGAACCTGTGTTTTCTGGTTTTAAAGATGTTTTATGCACAATGAATGGATTGAATGCTCTGGTCATATCTAGGTCGTATGAGTCTAGTTATGTTCTAGAACAACATATTTGTGTCGTTCCGGCATAATATTCCTTCAGTTTGGTGGTTGAATAGATGGACAATCACCTTTTAGAATGGTTTTTGTTATCTCAGGTTAGGTGTCACAACAGATGTCTTGGACATCGTACTATTGTTTTGTTATTTCAAGCATGAGCTTGTTAGGTGTCTGAAAAGAAAAACCTACGGAAGTGTTGTAAGTTTAGTTGTGCTAGAAAAAGTTATATATGTATATATTTTTGCGTCTGCTGTTGAAATGTGAATGCACTTGAGCATTTCAATTTCTAGTGAGTCTACTTTGAAACTTCTTTTTCCAGTTAAGAGCTCACATACTACATATCAATCTCTCTTCTCATTGCTGTAGGCAAAATTAAATAGCACTGACTGTTAGTGACTATTTGGTGCTGGAATTGCTAGCTTATTTTAAATGATGGCCTACAGCTAATGTGCTCCTTATTTTGAGTGGCTGGTCAATAATAGAAACAAAGTAATACATATATGCTAGTGATTCAGTAAAATTCATTGGTGCCTAGCTGTTTCTAATTTTAGTTATGGATTCCTGTGTTGCTTGTTATAGAACGGGGTGATTTAGTTTTTGTGACAACCTAGCAATCTATATTCTTATCCTATATTTAAATATCCGGTTGTCTCTCAATGCCTTGAATGCTCTATGTAGGCAGAAGAGAGAGAGAGAGAAAGGGACAGGGAGAGAGAGAAAGCAAACCTCTTAAAAGATGATATGGATGCAAGTGCAGCTTCTAAGAGGCGGAAACTTAAAAGGGAGCATCTGCCAGCAGGGGAAGCTGGTGAGTATTCACCTGTGGCTCCACCTCCTCCTCCCCTTGGTGTTGGTGTATCTCAAGCATATGAAGGAAGAGACAGGGGAGACCGGAAGGGAGCAATGATTCAGCGTGCTGGTTACTTGGAGGAAGCAAGTATGAGGATTCATGATAAAGAAGCTGCAAGCAAAATGACCCGCCGTGAAACAGACCCGTATCCTTAAAAGCAGTTTTCATGGTATCATGCATATTATTACTTGCTCAGACACACGGAGACACACACATACATCCAGACATTCATTATCAGGTCCTTTGCTTTGCTGAGTCATTCAAAGAATCTACCTACAGTGTCTGCGCTGCATCCACATCTCTTTTTAAGTGAACTGCCTCTTCTCTGAGCATGCTCTGTAGTTTGTCATTTCTGCAATTAGATCTACATTGCCATAACCAGTGTGGTTAGCGTCTTCTATTCAGATAGCAAATGGATGAGTTATACACCCAGCAACAACAAAAAGGGGAGGGGAAAAAAGTCACTTCTGCCTGGTATTATTGTACATTTTAGTGTCTTGCTTTGATACAGTTCTGTTGGTGACACAATGAAACATAATGGAAAAGAGTTGGGCAAATCCTCGTCCAGAAATGACTTTTCACTATAAATTTAGCATCTGGCATGCATATGTTTGCCATTGCAAGTCCTTAACCATGGTCTAGGATCTATGATCGTGAATGGGATGATGAGAAGAGGCAAAGAGTTGAACAAAAGCGGAGGCACCGAAAGTAATCTTTGAAGAGAAAAATACCAAAAGTGCCCTTTCAGAGGCCTTGCTCATTTCTTCTAGATGCTATTAGAGGATTTATACATTTGAATTTGCTGGCTGCGAGTTACATCCGTGTTTCTGCCCCCTGATGGTTAATTTGTACCAGATATTCCATATAGTTACAATTTTGTTGGCTCTCATCTATAGCTTCATGAATTCAAAATGGTATCTAATTTATACTGTCTGTACAATATTGTAAATATTGAGCACCCTGTAATCTTGTGTTTTCCTGAATTTTAATTATTTCATGTCATCATTAAGTATTGCCAGAAATGTAAAGGAACAGTTAGGAATGATTCTTTTTTACTTTTGTTTTTCCCCAAAAAAAAAAAAAAAAAGAGGTGGGTGTTTTTTGTTTTAGGGGGGGTGTTGTTGTTCCAGGTGACGATGTCCAGAAAGCTTTTCTTCCCTTTAGATTAAAGAAGGCTTGAGAAGATGATTGATCCAAAGGATATTTTGATTTGGTTTGTTTTTAAAATTTATTTCTGGAACCAAGTAAGATTGCAACTGTTGTGATGGCATGGGAGTTCTGAAGTTATGGATACCGTTGATATGGTTAATCAGATAGCAGGATGTCAATGATTTTTCTTTAGAGTTACCATGATGTCTACCCAGACAAAGAAATGAAGTCATGGTAATCCGCCCTGGCTGATAGTCCCAAATCTTCCCCATTCCTTCGGATTGGATTATGCATACATTAGAAGCAGTTGATGCGGTAAAATCTCTACAGGAAAAGTTTGCAGATACTTTTAATAGTTTTTTTTTTTTTGTGATCAAATACTTCGAATCGATTGATATTGCGTCCAGTTCCCTATTTTTATTGTGTAATTCGATCTCCTCATGGCCTGATTCATTTACTCAATCAATAACACATTCCGCTGTAGCCTGCAACGTTGGTGAACTTGGAACTTCTAAGAACTTCATGCGTTCATGGGCATGAATGTTCAACTGGGTATGGTCATGGATATATAGTCATAGAAAATGATCCATTATAACTTGGCTGAAAGAAAGGATTAAGAGCATGCTGATTGATCTCTAGTATTGGTTTCCAAATTGAATCATCTAATTTAGTCTGCAAATTAAAGAGGATATCTATCTGTCATTTGTGTCTGCAAATTCTAGAGAGCTCGGATTTACATTTGCCGGATACCTTCGACAAAATGGTCTTTGTAGGAGTCATTGCCTCATTTGTCGCATTAGTTTAGAGGAAATTCTCGAGAGCTCGGATTTGAATTTGCTGTAAGCCTTCGACAAAAGGGTATTCATAGGAACTAGCATTGAAACTTTATACCCCGATTTATCGATTTTGTGACATTAAGCTCCCAATCTTTAATAATTTCGTTGATTTGCACCCAAAATCCTAATTTGACGTTATTTCTCATGGTAAACCGTACACGTACCGTTCACGTGACATGCTCTTGTTTACTATACCCGTTTTACTCTTCATTAACGCAGCTTTCCCAGGGTCTAGCCCATCTTCCAATACCTGTCCAAGAAGTCCATAACCTTACGAAACTTTGTTTTCCTCGCAAAAAGCTCGAATGAGATACCCAACAACAGTCTCAACATCGACATTTGCAACAACACTGGATACCATCATCTCACTATATCCCATTCAGACCACTCGAAAGGTTGCTTGCAAACCTCCCCCAGTAGCTCTTCTAACCATCCCCCAAAGCAACTAACCATCCAACACACACAGGCTATATTGGATCTTATGAACTTATCCCCCAAAACAGCTGCAAAAACTCGAACTCATTCACTAGAACAGAGGACCTGACAATTGAAAGGCTATATTGGATCCACTTCTCCACTTTAACGCAAATCCTAGGAATTTTAATAAACAATTCAGCTTTCCTCAAGGTTCAAACTTTGGAAACAACCCAAGATCGACCTGTTCCGTTGTAGCCCTCACTAAAGGGGCAGAACCATGAATCGTACGCTTACGTAACAAGAAACGACTCGATTAGACCCTTTGGGCTAGTTTCCGTGGGAAGTAGGAGTGAGGCAAGTTGGATAAATCAGAGCAATATTCAGCCCCTTCAGTAGGCTGTAGGGGTGACTCCTTATGCCATTTTCTTCCCGAGGAGCTTCAAGGTCTAGAGTAAGCTGTCGCTCTTTGTATAAATGGAAAGAGAACCCCAGCTTACTCGACCTTACCCTTCCCGTGGCATGGAAGCAGAGAACATCCTATTTGTTTCCAAAAATAACCAAAAAAGAAAAAGAGCTGGTTGAAGAACCTAAAGGCTACATTTACATCCATTAATTTGTAATGCTTGTACTAAGTGAGGAAAAGAATCAGATCATACAATGATGCTAAAGAGTTATTACGCATCAACTCCTACTCGATCTAATAATATATACACCTAAATTCTATGTATTTGTAGCGGAGAGGTCCATTCATAGTGGGCAAAAGGGCATGACTCACTGCTCCTCCTGGCTCCCTTGTGACATCAACCAAGCAAAGTAGTCAGATTCCTCGTCCAACTGACTTAGTGGTATAACCCTCTTCCTAATCAGCATTTCCACTGTTGGGTACTTTCTCTTGCGCCCACCTCTAGGCCTGGATTGCAATTGCTCATCCAACTCTTCAAAATCTCCCTGAAACCCAAAGCAATTGTGAGACCAGATATTAATCTCGTTTTCTAAGCATGGGGAGAAAGATGTATCCAGAAGAATACCGCAATAGTGTTTGAGTCATCCAAGCAAACAAACTTACAGGCGTATAAACATGGTTCCCAGTCTTTTCATGATTGTCTCTCACATGCTTGTGGGCAAATCTCAAGCCGCAACCAGAAAAAGTACAGGCGAAAGGTCTAAGTTTAAGGTGCACAGCCTTTATATGTTGACAGAGATTGGATTTCTGAAAACATTAGAATATAGGGTAAAAATATCAATAAAAAGCCAAATGATATTCAGTCATACGTACATACAAACTTAGGAAATAAAGTGAAGTCAAGAAAATCTCAAGAGAGAAGTATCTTACATTTGAAAAAGTGTGAAGACATCCCTTATAATTGCATTTGATTTTCTCCAATGAAACTTCTGCTTCATGTGTCCGCAGGTGCCGCTTAATGTTCTTTTTCAGTTGCTTGGTCCCACATATCTCACAAGTAATATGTTGGTGGCAAGACTGGATGTGGGCTTTAAGGCACTGGTCATTTGCAAAGTATTTCATACAGCCTGGTTCACAACAGTACGCCTCCACTGAATCTAGTTTCACTGAACATTAAGGTCTGTCAGTGATTGCAATTGATAAAAAATTTCCCAAAATCCCATGAACACTTCTTTTAATGATAAGAGAACAAATCCACCGAGGAAGATAAGGTACAATGCCGAACAAAGCAATAAAGAAATATCAGAAACCAAATCAAAGTAGTTGGGATTTGAATAGCAAAGGAACTTGCCATGGGAGTCCTCATGCTTTCGCAGCTTTGATGCAAATCTGAAAACCCTTTCACACCCCATCTCCTGGCAGACATACTGCTTCTGGCATTCATCATTAGCCTGAGGGCAATCATCACAATGGAATTCTTTCACATGCCTTTTTATGTTCCCTTGGAAAGCAAATTCACGGCTGCAGCTCTCAATCGGACACTTAAAGAGCTTCCCTTGGTGCTGCAGAAGATGACGAGTCAAGTGGTCCTTTCTTCTGTAGCTGGAATGGCAATCATCAACTGTACAAGTGAATGGCCTCTGCAATCACAATTACAATTAGCACGTGTGTTAAGAGCTAGAAATGCAAGATATGTAACTACTCTATCTAGATATAAATGAACAAAAGCCTTCAAACCTCCACTTGGAAACACTGCGTGATTGAGGCTCGCTTGATGGAGCTTCACAGGAGGTCTCCCACCTGATACTAGTCCATTCAAGTCGTAAGATGCAGCCTCTCGCATTTTGGAGTTCTTTTTAGGGGATCCAATGCTTCACACTTTAACATGTCACATAAGAAACAATTCCTGCAAAACACTTCCTATTCAATCCACAAATAAACTAAACAAATCCATAAGGCGCAAACAGCCCTAGACACAATGGGCAGTAAGGAATAAAGCAGCAGCATCAAGCAATGTTCTCAGACATACCAACCTATCACCTATAAAACCTCATGTTCTGCTGGTAACTTGGTAAACAGTAGCTCAGTGGTTATTGAGCTAATCAAACTTACAGAGAGTTAAATCCAGTGGGCCAGGGTGCAATCAGTTTCTGGAACAGAATTAACCATTGGCAAGATTGTGATATTGAAACACTGCTAACACAGAAAGAAAAGATCTTCATCGCCTCAATCTAGTTGCACAAAAGTTAGTTGCGAATTATGCTCACAGTGTTTAAAGATCTCTGAACTCTGGAAAAAATTACACATACAAATCTTGCTGGTCAAAAAAAAAAAATCTCGCTGTCCGCATTTCATAAATATTCACAAAACAACCCATTGTGAAAAAGAAAGGAACCTCAATGGTTATGAGTTTGCAGAGATTGGCCAGATCACATTAGCTCAAAAACACAACCAACCAAATCAAAGAAAACCCAACACCAACTAATTTCCAAAAACAAATCTACTCCTACTAATTCAATTGACAGCACCCATTCTGAAACCAGGTCAGCTACATGCTAAACTGAAAGTCAGCAGCAGGGAACTATGACAACAAATACCTCAAGTGAATGACTTTGCATGTGTTGCTTCAAATACGCAGGTTTCCGGAAAGTGGCACCACACTCTGTGCAAGTATTGGATTTTTCTCCCTCCAATTTCTCAACCCCATCAACTCCATTCTCTTCCATCTCTTCCTAAATAAAGGACCAAACAGGAAATCAGAAAAAGATTCAATATGAAAATTACCACATATGAACCACACAGAGAGAGAGAGAGGCAAACCTTGTGCTGAGTTATTATGTGGGAGGTAATAAGCAATTTCTTGGATCTGCAGATGCCACAATACTCACAGAAATAACGCCTCAAGTCTCTGAATATCGGCTTGTCTATCCCTCCCATCTCCTCCATCTTTCTTTCTATATGAAACTCCAGCGTAAGAGTTGATGTGCAGTCGCAGAGGGGGGGAGATGCATTACAGATGGAACAGAGGAAGGAACATCCCTAGCTATCTTGCTTGGGCCTCTTGGCTTTGCTAGGTTCTTGCGTTGGAGCCTATAAATTATAAATGAGAAGTCCTTGAGGGCCCAAAGCCACACAACTTGCAACTACTATTCAACCTGCTAAAAGTTACATATACTGCTAATCCAACCACTGCAACTTTTTAAAACCAGTTTAAAATTCAACTCAAAATGAGGATCAAGAAACTTGTACTTTTGCATTATATTAAGCAAAACACAAATATCTATGCCGTGGTTACATTAGACTGAGATACATCATGTAAGAGAAACGAGTAAGTTTGCACAAAGCACCGAATCAATAGAGGAGATTAAATAAAGTCGAAAAGCTGTTTCTGGTGGACTCGAAGAACACAGACCTTGCGCAGTGTTTTGGGCTTGGCAAACATAAGAGCTTGCAGCGTCGTTTTGGGCATGGCATTAGTTTGTGAGGTTTTTCATCTCCTCTGTGCGACGTGGCAAGCTGGATTAAGGGTGGGTACCGGAACGGATGGAAACGGAACGGTTCCGTTCCAGTACCCACCGGAACCATGTTTTTCATTCCGATTTTATTCCAGATTTTTCCAGAATTTCCGCAATCTGGAAATTCCGATTCCATTAGTGGGCTTATTTGCCCAGATTTTGTTTGGGCCCAAACATGTTTTTTTAAGCATTTTGGGCTGGAAAATGGGCTTCTTGTTTCCTATTATACATCATAAAATAACCATACATCAATAAATAAATATTCATCAAATAATCCAAATTCAAAAGGCAAAACCTAAAATAAAATTACAATGTTCTTTGAAATTTTAATAAAACAACTAAACAACATGTTCACAAATCACAATCTGCCCTAAATGCTAAATCCCTAAATCCCGAATCCTAAAACAATTCAAATAGAGAAGCTACAATACATTATGCTTAGCAGCTTAGGTTAGACAAAAATAATCATCCCTTGGTGAGAGAGAGAGATTCGGTGCCCAAATAATCAACTCTAAAATTCTAAATCTTGAGTGACCGAATCTGCCCATCAAAATTTTCAAATCCCCAAATCAAATTAACAAATCCTCAAGAAGTTTAAAAACTAAAGAATACAACATTTACAAAACTAAATACTAAAAATACCTTGGTGAGAGAAAGCTTGTGAGAGATTCGGCCCCCAAGGTGATGGCAGCAAGCCAGCGACGGCGAGAGAGAGAGGTTTCGGGAGAGAGAAGCACAAAGGGAGGCTGCTGGAGCGGCGGCACTGGCGTCTGGCGCACTGCTGGCTGCGGCAGGGAGGGTGCGGGGGCCCTGGGCCGCCGGGGGGGGGCTGGAACTTCCGAACGGGACTCCTTCGTTATTATTTAATGTTTTAAAAAAAAAAAAAACAGTGCTCATTTTGAGCCCTGAATTGTTTTAAAAAAAAAAATTAGACCGGAATAGGACAAAAGAAAAAGAATTTTACCAGGTTTCTTTTTCTCTTTTGTCTTTTTAATATTCTAGATGGGAAGACTTCAGGCGACAGATGCAAGCATGATACGCCACAGTGATCACAAGGGGAGGGAATTGAAGAGGCCCAGTGCGTCACTTTACACATTTCCTATGCCAGATTGTATGTGTAAAATGCAGAAGCAAGAAGTGAAAATAGTAACACGACAACACTCGTTTAAAAACTAAGAATATACAAATATCTAGAGTTACATTTTTTTTCCATACCTGTATTTTAATTATATTATTCAATTCAATTCTTAGCTTATTCTTTCGTTTGAGTTCACAATGGAGTTACTATCTTAATTCTTTGAGCTTCATAGACTCTGTAAAATTGTTAATTGGGTTAAATACATTTTTTTGCCTTTCGACTATTAAGGTTTTGATACTTTACATTTAAAACTAAAAATTTTGTTACATTTCGTCCCTCAACTATCAATTTTTTTACACTTTTATACCCTCCTACTGTTAATTTCGATAGAAATTACTATTTTTGTTCAGTAAAAAAATGAGAGTACAAAAAATGTAAAAAGATTAATAATTGAAGGGCGAAATATAATAAAATTTTTAATTTTTAGAGTAAAGTGTCAAAACCTTAATAGTGGAAGTGTGAAAACTGTATTTTTAACTTGTTAATTAGTTTGGTACTCACGTATTTTGTAGTGTGCGTCTTTCTCCAAGCATGCTCTGTAGTATGCTAGAAGCGAGGACCTATTGCTTAATCAGTCCATTGTTGAAGTGCTTTTACATTTTGTAGTATGCTAGAAGAGAGGACCTATTGTTTAGCTGTCCATGTTTCTGTTGCTGACTTATCCAAAAGAGTGTCTGCTCAGCTTGGACAGCATGGGACTATTCCCTATAAGTAACATAGTTGGTGTCTGTCTGCACCTCTTGGTATTCTTAGTTTAATAGCTTGTTCTGTTTGTGAAATAACCTAACCATTGTTTTGGCAGGCAGTTCAGGATGCATTCTTTTGGCAGGCAGTTCAAGATGCCGTCTGCTGCAGAACTGTCTGATTTTGGCTGTTTTCTTGTAATGGATTGTGGAGTCACACTTTTGCAGCGAACGGGTTTTGTAAGGATACACAGCACCACATATATTTTGTGATATCACATGATTCGTGGTCAAGGAACTATTAAATTGTACGTGGTGTACCATGTACTAGAGGAAAGCAAACAGAATATATGAGCATGGAATGTGGAACAGACTTTTGTTCCCAAACTCTTGTTGGATTTTGTGCAGCTTCTTGGAAGCAAGATGAAGATTTGATTCTCTTGTGAATTGAATGGGAATCTTCGTTTATGTGGGGAGGAATAAATACAATTGAAATGTTCCAGTAGAAATGAAAAAGATGCATGTACAGGCATGTATCAGGACAACAAACATAAAATGAAATTTTCCCCATTTGGGGACAGAGAAAAGCTTTGTTAATTATTGTTAAGTTACACTTACATCCACTGCGTTTCTGAAACCATAATCTCACTTCTCATACCAATTCTTGTGGGGGAGGTGTATTTTGTACCAGAGCTCATTTACAAAAAGGAAAAAAATCCTATATACATGATTTCAAGTTATGTTTGTGCAGTGAAGAATATAATGGAGCAGCAAGTGCTCTCACACGCTCAATTTGAACCAATCATCGATGGACTTCTTTGTTTTTCTTTTCCCTGAGTTTATGAATTATTTATCGGTGGAAGAACTGATTGCTCTAATATCTTTCCTCGTGACTTCTACTCATTGCTGCATTAATTTTCGCACTCGCCAGCTTAAAGTTTTTGTTTTTAGGTGAAGTTAACCAAGTCAAGTTTCACGTAACTGATCTTTCGCACTGTTTTCTACAGATATTTGATAAACTATGTCTAAATTTTAATGGTGATGTATTGCAAAGTTTATTTAACACGGCAGAGGGACTAGCAGGTTCTCCTCCAGAAAGCATGAGATGGTTGTGGAGATTCATTTTTGACCTAATCTTAGCCATGGCTACTTCAAATATCCTTAATTTGTCAGTGATCAGTTTTTTTATCAGCATCATTCAGCTATATGGTCCTGTTGTGTAATTTATCTCTTGATTTGGCTCCTTGACTATTCATACTTGTTCATTCGTTCATATTGTTAGCTCAGGCAATTACTTTATCCATCGTATTTGTTGCTCACAATAATGCATTGCTTGCTTTGTTGGTGTCCAATAACTTCGCTGAGATAAAGAGCAATCGTTTTAGAAAGGATACATTCACGGTCTGGTTTACTTTGGTGAGATAGCTTCTTTGTTACTTTCTTTGTTTATTGGTGTGTTTAAAAATGATCAAATATAGAAAATAAAGTTTGTTGTTTGATCTTATGATGCTATCTGTACATTTGATGTCTGCTCACTTCTAAAGATAACATTGGTCCTCTTTATTAACAGGCCTGCATTGGGTTGGTTCATTCTCTTATTGCTGATAAGTGGAAAAGATCTTACTTAACTTAATATTGGAGTGTAACTTTGGTGTACAGGCTCCATACAAAAGTATCCTCCTGAAAAAACAATCACCAACACAGTGAATCCAAAACATTTGGTGTGGATGATGGAAAATTACGATCTGATGACTTCAACAACTATGGATTGAACAAAGGCTGACTTAAATCAGTAGTTCACTGACTTAGGCAAAACCCACCCACCTCACACCAAATACCACAAAATAAAAGGACCACAATTTCTAGCACCTAACCAATGGGCAATGATCCATTGTCTTGCCATTCCTCATGTATACATCACCGGTCCACGGTGATCCTATCCTGATTTATAAGATCATTGACTGCAAGTATCTTCCTAATTGTTACAGGCTAAATAAAGAAAGTTACGTAGAAGGTGGCTTCACAGACCTAACAGCTGTCCCAGGGAAAATATGAACTAGTAACCCCTTTCAGGACCTCATAATAAGGTCGAAACCTGGAAAATACCTTATCAACTCAACCTACTTCAATACTGATGCTAGCTGCATGCAGAAATCAAAGAGACAATTAACTGATTCCAGAAAACTCATACTGTGGAAGGACGTTGGAATCAGCTGTTAGTTATATATGTATATGTGGTATCTACCACATTTTGCTGATTTCTAGGATATGAAGAATTATTGGAAAATTAGTGGGATGTTTGAATCTTCTAAAACAGTATCTTTTTCCTCTTTATTGTCTAGTAGAAATACGCACATTTGGCCTTGCTATTGGCAATCTGGAGTGTAGTTCTTAAGTAGTGGTTTTTTATTCTTGCCATGATTAGAGTATGTGAAAAACCACTGTATAGTCCCCTAAAGGTGGACGTCCATTAAATTTCCTTTGATTGCTCTGCTGTTGACTCAATGTGGAACAATGGGGAGCAATGCTATGTAGTATCTGAGAATAAATTGGTATTTTAATCTCATTGATTTTTCAAACTCGGGCTATACATGTATATTTCCTATATTGACAAGGGTTTTATTAGCATAGTATAAATATGAAAGATTAATTTCATTTGAATTTGCTGGCTGCAACTTACATCCGTGTTTCTGCCCCCTGATGGTTAATTTGTACCAAATATTCCAAATAGTTTCAATTTTGTTGGCTCTCATCTATAGCTTCATGAATTCAAAATGGCATCTAATTTATACTGTCTGTACAATATTGCAAATATTGAGCACCCTGTAATCTGATGTGTTTTCCTGAATTTTAATTATTTCATGTCATCCTTAAGTATTGTCAGAAATGTAAAGAAACAGTTTGGAATGGTACTTCTTTTTTTACTTCTGTTTTTCGGATAACAGAAAACAAAAAGAATATTCAACTGGGTATGGTCGTGGATGTATATAGACTCGTAGACAACGATCCATTATAACTTGGCTGAAATAAAGGATTAAGAGCATGCTGATTGATCTTACCTGAATAATCCAATTTATCCAGCAAATTAAAGAGGATCTCTATTCGCAACACTGCACCCTGATTAGGTCTAACTCCCTTATCTGTCTCATTCGTTTAGAGGAAATTTTGGAGAGCTCAAATTTATATTTGCGGGACACCTTCGACAAAAGAGTATTCGTAGGAGCCACATAGCCTCATTACCTCATCTGCCGCATTCTCGAGAGCTCGGATTTGTATTTGCTGGAGGCCTAACAAAAGGGAATTCATAGGAACCACATAGCCCCCGTACCCTTCGACCAATCGTAAAACTCGCACAGCTGGTTTTCCTGACGGCTGCTTTCCTGTGCACCCCAAAGGTCGACATGCAACACTGGAATGGCATCTGAAAAAGATTGTCCAAAAGCACAACCACCTCCCTCAGGAACATCGTGTAACAAATGAAACTTTATCGAACAATCAACAGTATGTTTCATGTCCAACCGGGCATCAGAGCGCCGTGCGGCATAGTGGAGAAAAAAAAAATAATTCACTCCATAAACTTCTGCCGAAGGAATATTCATGCACTACTTAAGGATCGTCGTTTTTTAAAAATTGATAGAATTTTTATAGAATTGTGAATATGTATGTAGATTAAAATTTTATAAATTTTTATATAAAGGTTGGTAAAATTTTTTAAAGATATTTAATTTTTATTATAATTTATAAAAAAAATATAAAATAAGATGTAATTGTTTAATAAAAAAATATTAAAATTAAGTGAAAAATTATATAAAGAGAAAATTTATTATAATTTTTTTAAAAAGATATTGAAATTTGTGTAAAAAAATTATCAAAGGTTGTGTAAAATGTATTAATATTTATGTATAAATTTTTAAAATTTTATATATTTATTTTATAAATTTATTAAATATATTTGTATTCTGCGATATTTTTACAAACCAACAAACCCTTACATTTCAGCTCCCTGTCGTTTCTTGGTTGTCTCGCTCAAATAAGGAAAAGGGGTACTAAAGAAGCGTCTCCCCCAAATGACGTCTGTGAAGCTCTTTTAACTCTCTCAAATTCACACGTGCCTCGAATATTCGTCAGCAATTATTTAGTGAGTTTCCAATATAAAATCAGAGCAGCCCATGAGGGTGTACAGGGATGGGTCAGCCTCCGCTCCTGACCAAGACCTTGAAACGGTGGGAGAGCCGTATTAGATGGTTCTGTGGTTGGAGGTAGCGTAGGAAAAAAGGGTTTTTGAAACAAGCTGGTTTAGAGGCTTCCAACGCGATTTGAAGCGTGAATCAAGGGAGAGAATGGATGGATAAAGAACAGAACAGGAGCGAAACTTTCAGTCAAGCGTGTAAGCCAAACCCGACGACCTCCCCAAGTCTATAGTCGCAGTCAATGCAGAAAAGTCATCCAAAGCCGCCATAAAAATGGCTCCGCCAATAAATTACTCACCTATCAGTCCACACGACCTCCCAACCAAGAACCATGGCTGCGCTAATCCTCTCCTTCCTCTTCGCCTTCCTCCTCTCGGATCTTCCACCATCCTCAGCCCAACCACTGATTCTCTCATCCTTCAACTTGTCAGACTCTCCATGGCGCCCAGACCAGAACCAAACCCTGCTCTCTGCCAACAATGTCTTCGCCGCTGGGTTCCGGCCCGCACCCAGCTCCCAAAAGCTCTACACCTTCTCAGTTTGGTACCAGAACATCTCAGAGCGCACCATCGTCTGGTCGGCCAATGACAAGTCATTAGTCAACGGATCAGCCGCCCTTGTCATCACCGCCTCTGGCCAGCTCCGTCTCAACGACTTCTCAGGCCAGAACTTATGGCCGTGGAATGCATCGGGAAACCCAAACTCCACTGAGCTCATCCTAGACAACAACGGCAATCTGAATTATGCAAACTGGCAAAGTTTCAAATTTCCTACAGATACTATTTTGCCGAACCAGAATATGTCCCTAATAGTTTCCAAGAACGGTAAGTACCGCTTCACAAACTCCACTGACTTGGTTTATGATTCCACGGACAGTTATTGGACGGCCCCAAACGGCAATGTTTTACAAGTGCTCAACTCTGACGGAGAAATGGTTCAGGGGAATGGAGGTTCTTTCATTTCTGCAGATTTCGGTGCTAACCGGCTCCGTAGGTTGACGCTCGAGAACGATGGTAATCTTATAATTTATAGTTTTGATCCCGATCTTGGTAAGTGGGTCATTGTCTGGGAAGCAATCCAACAAGCGTGCATAGTTTATGGCACATGCGGGCCGAATGCTATCTGCATAAGTGATGGCTCGGATTCTACAACCACAGCTTGTAGCTGTCCGCCTGGGTTTAGGCCAAGTGCTGGAGGAGCAAAAGAGGGATGTGAAATCAAAATTCCGATAAAAGATGCGAGAAAGACCAAGTTTCTTCAGCTTGATTATGTCAATTATACCAGCGGGCCGAACAACACGATTCAGATTAATGCTCAGAATCTTACAATTTGCCGACATAGCTGCTATAACAACTCGAAATGCCTTGGGTTTGGATTCAAGTATGATGGACAAGGCTATTGCGCTCTTCAGCTCGAAAGACTACTATATGGGTACTGGTCGCCGGGAACCGAAACTGCCATGTTTTTGCGCGTAGACAGTAACGAGAATGACACATCAAACTTCACCGGCATGACCTCGTTGCTGGAAACGATATGCCCGGTTAATATAAGCCTCCCTCTACCGCCCGAGGAATCCAGCACCACCACGAGAAATATAGTGATAATCTGCACCCTGTTCGCGGCGGAGCTGATCTCCGGGGTTGTTTTCTTCTGGGGATTTGTGAAAAAGTACATCAAGTACAGAGATATGGCTCAGACTCTAGGCCTTGAGTTCCTTCCAGCAGGCGGACCCAAGCGGTTCACGTACGCGGAGCTCAAGACCGCCACCAATGACTTCTCCAATCTGATAGGAAAAGGCGGATTCGGCGACGTTTATAGAGGAGATCTGACTGACCACCGTGTCGTCGCAGTGAAGTGTCTGAAACATGTAACCGGAGGCGACGCAGAGTTCTGGGCAGAGGTGACAATTATTGCCCGGATGCACCACCTCAACTTGGTCAGATTATGGGGGTTTTGCGCCGAGAAGGGTAAGAGAATCCTAGTCTATGAGCACGTCCCCAATGGCTCTCTTGACAAGTATCTCTTTCAGCCGGGTCAGCCCAGGTTCACAGAGGACTATGAGTTGGAAACAGGTCCGGTCTCCGCCAACGGGATGAACCCGATACTGGATTGGAACATCCGATACCGGATTGCGCTAGGCGTGGCCAGAGCGATTGCTTATTTGCACGAAGAGTGCTTGGAGTGGGTCTTGCATTGCGATATCAAGCCGGAGAATATACTTCTGGGGGACGATTTTTGCCCAAAAATATCTGATTTCGGGTTGGCGAAGCTGAGGAAAAAGGAGGACATGGTGAGCATGTCTCGGATGCGGGGGACTCGGGGGTACATGGCGCCGGAATGGGTCAGATCGGATCCGATCACCGCAAAGGCGGACGTGTACAGCTTCGGGATGGTGTTGCTGGAAATAGTGACGGGGACGAGGAACTTCGAGATGCAAGGGTCCTTGAAGAACAGCGAGGAATGGTATTTTCCCGGGTGGGCATTCGATAAGGTGTTCAAGGAGATCAAAGTGGAGGACATCCTGGACAGTCGGATCAAGCATAGTTACGATAGCAGGGCCCACTTTCAGTTGGTGGATCGGATGGTGAAGACGGCGATGTGGTGCCTTCAGGATCGACCGGACGCAAGGCCGTCAATGGGGAAGGTGGCTAAGATGTTGGAGGGGACGGTGGAGATCATTGAACCACGAAAGCCCACCATTTTCTTCCTTTCAGATGAGTAGATTACTTCACTGATATGGGGACGACTGTACCTCATGTTTCTCCGTCCTCTTTTTTTTTTGGGGAAAAATACACTTTTCACCCACAAACTACCGGAGTAGTGACACATTGCACCCCAAACTACCATCTTTAAGACATTGCACCCTCAAACTACCAATGTTATACATTTTGCACCCTAAACTACCCACTTTGACACATTACACCCTCCAACTACTAATATTAAACACTTTGCACCTTCCATTTGACAATAATACCCTTGAAAAATTAATGAATTGACAACAATATCTAAGGGCATTATCGTCATTTTAGTTTGAAAATTTGATAAAGGGTGCAAAGTGTTAAAAATTGGTAGTTAAAGGGTGCAATGTGTCAAAATTGTAGTTTAGGGTGCAAAGTGTAAAATATATGGTAGTTCGTGGGTGAAAAATGTATTTTCTCCTTTTTTTTTTCTTTTCTTTTTTGTTGTTGTTGCAGTTGTCTGTTTCTAGGAATAAGGCAAAATTTCCTTTTGCTTTTTTTTTTTCCCCTTTATATAAAATGTGTTTATTTTGGGCGTTCTAAATCTCAATTTCTAGTGCGAGGGAATGCCAAGAGTACAAATTTTTTAAAGGGAATCCTTTTTTTCTAATTCGCATGGTTACAAAAACATCACGACTTAATTAAGACGTGTGGGAGAGATTATTTATGTGTTCGAGATTTGTCTTGATATTAAACTTCTAATCAAGCTGAACCGAATTCGTCTGAACTCAGATAATACTACCAACTATCTCAAATTTCTTACAACTTCAAGATGGTCTGAACAATAATAAGTTAGTTTCTAATTTTTTTTCTTCCTTTTTTAAGTACCATGTTAGTTTCTAAAATGATCTCCAACAGTTTAAATCCAGAATTAGGTTAAACCGATAAGAAAGTGAACTACATATTTTATACATATAGCGTGGACTTGAATAAATATCAAATTCCAAATAGCACTAGCAAATAATATATTCTAGTTAAATGCCTGTCTCGGTCTTTCTCAAAAAGGTGATTTTGATTTTAATTACTTAATTTTACCACCATCAAATTGCGAAAAGTCACAATCTTATATACCCAACTCCTGCAGACATGTGATAGATATATGCCCATCTCTCAATACGAAGTAGACAGAAAAATTAGGCCTGCGACAACATTTTCATACTAGGTAAAAGATTTGGACCACAAATGCAAAATTATACTCAATAGATAAAGTCACAAATTAAATTTAATAAATGAATTTAGATAAGCGATTCCTTGGTTAAAATCAAAATTTATATTAGGGGGTATAGATTAATGTATTATTCAAAACAAGGAAAAATTAAACTTCAACATCAATTCTAACATTTAAGAGTTTTAAAAACCTTTAAAGCATTCCTAACAGCTTCTTCAAATTTGTCTATCTACTTAATCAAAAAACACACTTCTTTATTTTAATGAAATCTTAGAAAGCCCCCACTTCTTTTTGATACTAATATATTAAGATTTGTGGAAAAATTAAACTTCAAACAACTTAGAGTTTTAAAAACCTTTAAAGCATTCCTAACAGCTTCTTCAAATTTGTCTATCTACTGAAAAACATAACAGCTTCTCTATTTTAACCATCTATTTTTACTATTCTATTTAAATATTATTTCAAAGATTTTTTATTCTTTCTCTAAACATTTATATTTTTAATATTCGTTTTTAATGGTACCCTGAGAGCTAGAGGAAGAAAAGAAAAAAAATAGCGATATTAATATTTTAAGATGGTGAAGTGAACAGTGTTCTCTAAAAATAGAGAACCATTGTTCACATGTTAAATTTTTTTGTTAAAAATAATTATAATAGAAAAGCTGCTAAGGAGTGTTTTTCAATCTTTTTGTTAAATTGGTTATCTATTCTAACTAAAATGCTAGAATAGAGAAGTTACTAGGAATGCTCTAAACTAAGTTAGAATCAAAGAAGTAAAACTTAATACTTTTTTATTAGATTATTCTCCCTGTTATGTTCCATTCTTAAACTTGGAATTTTTAATCTTTGTTCGTTAATCTGTGATTTATTTCTACATGCCAAGAGCGAAAGCGACTTGTAGCCGTGGTCTTTTTAGCTGTGGTTAAAAAAAGCCGCTGCTAAAGGGTGCTTTTAATAATATATTTTTGCAAAACACTGTTAAAAGTTTATAATTAGATGCGTTTGGGCAATAAACATTGTTAAAAGTAACCTTATTGCGACACTTTCCAGAAAGCGCCACAGTATCTTATCCCATTAGCCGCGTTTTTTTCTGACCGCTGCAATAAATTTAGGTCTTTGCACCGTTCTTTAAAAACTGCTGCAATAGCTTGATCTTTAGTAGCGTTTGAATAAACACTATTGAAAATTATCTTTACGAGAGCACTTTAAAAAAGCGTTGTTGTATCATTTCCTTATAGCAATGTTTTTTTTTTTTTTCTGACCACTGCAAAAAAGTATAAGTTTTTGTAGCGTTTTTAGAAAGCCGTGGTTATAGTGGGATCTGTAGTGGCATTTGTAAAAGAGTGCTGGTATTAGTATCCTTATAGCGGCGATTTTCAACAAAACGCTACAAAGAGTTATAATTTTAGCAACACTTGTGTGATATACACGGTTATAACGTATGATGTAGCCATGTTTCTGTCTATAAACGCTGCTATATCCCATTATTTTAGCAACATTTGTTTAAAAACGCTGGGAAAAGTGATGTTTTAGCAGCGTTTGATGTCAAAAACACTACTAAAAGCACTTTTTGTTAAAAAATTATTTTATATGAAATGATATTTTATTTTTGGTAACTGTGTTTTTAGAGATAAAAATAAAGTAATTTTGATTATGCTCAAGCATCGTACATACATAAATAATCTCATTAGTTACATGAAGAAAGTATATTCAATAAGATTAAGTATCAATAATGAGTATATTTTTCAATATATATATATATATATTAGCATATCAAACTATCTTTTTTGTTTAGGAAAATTTGTTCCAAAACCTTATGATTAGAGGAGCTAGATCGATTTGAGACTCAAATTCCTATAACATCGTGTCAACTGGAAATGATATTTTCGCCTTCATTTTTTATAGTTATGGTGCACTTAGCCATATATCTAGTTGCAGAATGTAAGATAGGCAGACCAATTTAACTTTGGTAGATATATCATATTGAGAGGTAACACATTTGAGAAATATGTTACATGCAACTTCTTTGGGCATAGACGATTTTTTGACATCTATTTATTATTGGTATAGGTGCATACATCGATTCAAATCTTATGTTTGCAATACAGCTGCACCTGAAAGATTTACTACTGAAAGATACATAGCAGATGAATACTTAACTTTTTATTCAAGATATTTGGAATCAATTCCGACGATCCTTAATAGATCCCTAAAAAATGTAGATGACACTACGAGAGCAATATTTTATATTCATCTTGATACAAAGGCATGCATGCAAGCACATTACTATGTCCTCTTTAATTGCGACGAGTTAATCTAATTTTGCATGTAAGAGATGTTGTTAGACATGTAGGTTGTAACTCATTCATTATTATGTTGACATGAGCAAAATAGTAAGTTTTTTGTTCTATTTTCCATGCAGAATACATAAGAATTAACTCGCAAATTATGTCATTGATAAAATGTGTAAGGATGAATTTTGTGGCTAGTTTCGAGATTATATATGTGTTATGTTTAAAATCTAGTAACTTTGTATTGCTTGGTTCATTTAAAATTACTAAGTAGTATTAATCTTCAGTTGCTTTGTGAGGAAACAAATTCAAAATATGGGGATTATGCAAGGAAGCGTGAACTTCCAAATATGGTTCAATAGCTTGCTAAAGGTCTAAATTACGAAGCTAGATCATTTAAACAATATGTGCTTAATGGCATGAAGTTTCATGCAAAAGAGAATGAAATGGGCAAAACAACTTAAAATAGTGGAGTTTGTGCGACCATTGAAAGGGGCACCACATGTTACAGGCGAATGACAAGTATCATTAAGCTAAACTATTTTGATGGGGAATGATTTGTACTATTTAAATGTGTTTTGATTGACACAACTATTGATAGGGGATACAAAGTGGATGATTTTGGATATGAGCTTGTTAATTTTCAACTTAATTACTCCACTAGTCCCTGAGATCAAGCCCAATCCCAAAATGGTCCAAGGAAAAAGTTTGTCCTAAAGTGGTCCCTAGGGTCCATAACTAATCCTAAAATGATCATTTCGTCAGGTCCTTAATGGTAAAATCCTATGTGACCAAATTGGGACACGTCATACCCAATCCCCCACCCTCCACGTGTCCCATTAATTTAAAACTCACCAGAAGCCAACTTAATAATTGTTAGGTCACATAATCCCTACCAAGTTATTTTAAAAAAATTTACACATAAGCACAAACCTCTAAAATCACAAAGGTAATTTCTTCGATAAAATTTCTCACCTCACCCTTACGTCCCAATTCACTTGGCAATGCCTAAATCCCTAGCTTCCTTCTTTATCGAGCTCTTTATCAAGGACCCATTTGGATTCAATAGTATTCAAATTGATTTCGCAAGCCATCGCTTTTGAGGCCAATCAATGTCTTCTAGCTTGTCAAGCGCTTCCTTAAGAGCGAATACAAATTTTAGGATGGAGCCTGACCTTCCTTTTATGTGATTGTGGTTTGAGAGCTCGCTTAAGGACAAGCATGATGGACGAGAACCTAGGTTGTAGATTTTATGAGTGTTTGACATTTGGTAGAATCACAGTGAGCAAATTGTGAATGTTTTGTGATTTTCGTAAATCTTTATTCTCTAAATGTTCTTTGTGTGTTCAAAATTTTGAATGTCTCTACTATCTGGGTGTTCTCTAAATGTTCAATGGGTGTTCTCTTAATGTTCTCTAGGTGTTCGAAATTTTGAATGTCTCTTAATGTTCTTTGCATGTTCTTTGAATGTCTCTAGCTATTCTCTAAATGTTATATTGTCATTATAGTTAAATACATCATTTTAAATTATGGGTTAAATACACTTTGCCCTCTTATCTTTGGGGTCATTTACACTTTGCACCCCGATGTATTATTTTTGACACATTGGACCCCTTAACTTACACATTTTTTCACTTTGAACCCCGCACCCAAATTACCCGTTAATTTATACGGATTCCGTCAAAATGTAGGGTGCAATGTGTACATACGCAAAAACATCGGGGTGCAAAGTGTATATACGCTAAAAAATAAGGGGGGCAATGTGTAAAAATTTTGATAGAATCCGTCTAAATTAACAGGCAATTTGGATGCGGGGTCCAAAGTGAAAAAATGTGTAAGTTAATAGGTCCAATGTGTAAAAATAATACATCAGGTGCAAAGTGTAAATGACTCCAAAGATAAGGAGGCAAAGTGTATTTAACCCTTAAATTATTCATGAATGTCCTATGCATCGTCATCAAGTTTTGGGTATTCAGGCAATTATTGTAATATTACAATATTGTATAATATAGTTGGTAGGGAGTATAGAAATAATGGAATGGAATGGAAAGTCTAATACTAGATTTCATAAGTATGTTATGTTATGTTGTGGGCTGTCAAAGATTGACTAAAAATCAATCAATGAGAAGTCAAAATTGTAAACTGTTTGAAGTGTCCTATGTCTACTAGTCTTGTCTAAAGGTAACATGTCACACCATGTTCATCAAATTGTGAATTGGTTATGTAGTAGCTATTGTTGGCACTTATCATAGTTATGCAATGTAATTTTGTAATAATTAACTTTGGTACTTTGAATTATGCAAAGGAAGTAAAAGCGAGTACCGAAACGGATTTGATATTTATTGAATGCAATTTTTTTGTTCCAAAATTGGAATCGAAAATTCCGATTTGGCATGAAGGCTTTTTTGGACATATTTTTTTAGGGCCCTAACGAGCTAAAAATATTTTTTGGATCGAATTTTTGGAAGATTTTTCTATTATTCATCATAAATTAACAATAAATGTAAACATTCAACCAAAATCTAGATTCTAAAATAAGCAGTTAAACAAATTCGGCACTCATCATATGTTATACTTTATTTTGAGTCTTATTTAAAAAAAAAACAAAATCAGAAATGAAAATTTCGATATTTTTTAGTTATTTATTATCAATTAACAATAAATATAAAGTTTTCATTCAAAATCTAGATTCTAAAATAAACATTCAATTAAGTTACATATGTTCTGCTTTATTTTGATCACATTTTTATTTTATCTTTTCAGAAAAATCAGAACCAAAAATTTCGATAATTCCGTTGAAATTTCCAATTCTGGAAATTGTCAAAAATGACTTCCGGTTTTTGTTCCAGTATATGCCGAAACTGGAACCGAATTTCTAGAATCGGAAGTGTAACTGAAAATTTTGATTCTTACTGAAATTTTTTCTCACTCTTAAAAGGAAGGCATATTGCAATTTTTTCCAATTGGCTGATCCTCCAAGTGAATCTCGAGTGAAAGAGATGTCGGCAAGCCTAGTCCGAAAGATGAAGAGGACTAAAGAACATCTTCACCAATAGAGGATTAGGGACTAGCGACTAAAGGCAATGTTGATTTGGTCGTGGTTCTATTCCTTTGCTCACTTAGATATTTTGAGCTTCGACCACAACAGAAACATTTGTCTGTATATCAGTAGAATGCTCGATGATGTCGAGCTATTAACATTCGAAGTTTAGTTATGTAGTATTGTTATAATCAGGTTGTGAGATTGTAGTAGTGTAGTGTAATATTGGTTGTTGGAAGTAATAATGAAATGTTGTTGTAATCACCCGTGTTAATTAGTTGTGTGTTTGTTGTTCGAAGTTAGTGAAATTGTTGAAATGAGATGCGTTCAAGACATTTTGGTTTTATATGGACAAAATTGTTGCTGAAATTTGAGTATGATACTGTCATTATTGGTTGCTCTATTTTTTCATGAGCATCATGCTCATTACAACTTGTTGAATAATATATCTCCAACATATATTCATCACATTACAACCTGTTTAGTGAGCAAAAAATAACTAAATTGTTCAAGGCTAAATACTTGTAAATTTAGCATCATGTTCATTATAACAAAAAATAGAAAATACATTTATAGAACCAAGAGGCTTCTCCAACGCAAATAGAAGTAGTCATAGTTGCGTTTCTCGCCTATCGGCAGGTGATAGGTTGCTTCCAAGGGTTGTTTATGTCTTTACCATATCTTTTTTGTATTTTTAGTAAGTAAATGGCATTAATATTGAAAAATTTGCACATCCAACTTCTTATTATGGCTAGATACAACTCTATCTCATTATATATTATGGAAAGTAGTGAACAAGTTAGGTAGGAGTAATAAGTGAAAAAGAAGATCATATTTGTTTTGTGATCTAAGAGTCCGTTTGTTTTGTTGTCAAACACTTTTATTTTGTAAAACAATTTCCAATGTATTATGTTTCAGTAAAGTATTCTAATTTTTGGTGTTTGGTTGTTATATCAAATATATTTTCTGAAAGTATTTTTCAATATTTTTTACGTATGTTATATTGTTCATAATTTTATATGATTAATAAACTTAACTTTTTAACATCAATTTGAAATAAAAATAAAGTTTTTTAGAGAGTAAGAAATGGGTCAGGTTCCTTTGAATGTTTTAGTTTTGGGTTAGAAACCGAACACTAACTTGATTTTTTTTAGGTTCGTGTTTCAAAATTCGACCTCAACCCCCAAAAAAGCTAAAACCGTCAGGGTCAAATTCCTTTGAATACTTAGGTTTCGGGTTAGAGACGCGAACATGAATATGATTTTTCTCTGGTTTATGTTTCAAAACCCAATCTCGACCCCGAAAAAAGTTAAAATCGTCGGGGTTCGGTTCCTTTGAATGCTTTAGGGCATGTTCATTTGCAAAAGTATTCTAGAATATAACAACATTTAACGAAATTTACAAAACGAATATCCAAAATTTTAAAAATTTCTATACAAATACCAATACCTTTTACACAATCTCTAATAACTTTTCATACAAACACCAATATCTTTTTTTAAAAAAATTATAACAAATATTATCTCTCCATACTTTTTCACCTAACTCCTATACTTTTTTATTAAACAACTACATCACATTATCTCTTTCTACACTTTTTACAAACTCCAATAAAAATTAAATATCTTTAAAAATTTCACAAATTTTTACATAAAAACCAATAAAACCTTAATCCACATAAATATTCACAATTCTGTCAAAATCTTAAAAATCCTACAATTTTTTACAAACCGAACGTCTCCTTATTTTTGAGTTAGAGACTCAAACACGAACCTAATTTTTCGCTGGTTCATATTTCAAAATCCAACCCCGACTCCAAAAAAGCTAAAATCGTCAAGGTCGGGTTCCTTTGAATTTTTTAGTTTCGGGTTAGAGACCTAAACACGAATCTGATTTTTCTCGGGTTCATTAAGAGTGAGTACCGGAACAAATAGAACTGAAATGACCCATTTCGGTACCCATCTGAACCAACATTTTAATTTTGGTTCCATTTCGAAATTTTTGAAAACAAAATTTGAAAATTCTGGTTCCATTAGAGGGAGAGTGAGAGATTTCAGGAGGGAGGAGGGAGAGGAATCAATCATGACACTATTTTCTCTATATGGAGATTCCAACTACAAGACCAGAGCCGCCTCTCTCTGAAACTTCAACCATCATCTCAGTTTTAGAGACTCAACCATGCCAAAAACCCTAACTGCAAATCTAAGAAGGCGAGAAAAACCAAGAACAAGAGATCAAAAACACCCTTAAATCTTGATCTTGTATTGGATCTAAGCCTTTCTAGCAAGGGTTCTAATAATTGGTCGAACCCAAAACCCAATCTCATCGATTATTTTGATGTAAACTCGTTGAGAACCTCAGGATACAGCGGCAGGGAGATGGAGAGAGAGAGAGAGAGAGAGAGAGAGAGGGTAGGGAGGGGGGGAGGGGGGGGAATGACAGGTGATGGGGGGAGACAGCTAGCACTCTGCCGTTTTCAAACGCCGTGTTTTTTTGCTTGAAGTTCGAATGAAGAAGTCATATCATTCACGTGTAACTTGGGTCAAAACTGACCCAGGTCATCGCATTTTATTTTTTATTTTTGAACCAGGGCTCAAAATCCTTGCATTATTTTTATTTTTTAAAAAATACCGTAACCTTTTTGCCGGAATTTTCTCGTTTCATATTCGGTTCTGAAAATTTCCAATATGGAATCCTGTTCTGGTACTGGAATAGGCCAGAATTGGTACCGAAATTGGAACTAGAATTTCCAGTAAGGGTCGAAATATTTTCTCACCCTTAGGGTTCATGTTTCAAAATCCGACCTCGACTTCGAAAAAAGCTAAAATCGTCGGGGTCAAGTTCCTTTGAATGCTTAGTTTCAGATTAGAGACTTGAACACAAACCTGATTTTTTTCGAGTTCATGTTTCAAAACCCGAACCCAACCTCGAAAAAGCTAAAGCCGTCGGGGTCGGGTTCTTCTAAATTATTTGGTTTCGAGGTAGAGACCCAAACACAAATTTGATTTTTTTGGGGTTCATATTTCAAAACCTGACCCCAACCAGTTTTTATTAAACCGGGTTGATTTTGAGTGAGGAGGTGGGATCGATTGGTTTTTGGCCATCCCTAAGACTAGGAGAGACAAGTTAGGAAATAAGATTCACTAGTTTCAAAAAGTAAACCACTTTCAGGAAAAATGGAGTTCTCTTTTACGGTTGACCGAATTAAGTTTCGATTGACCGTATTTTACGAGGCTTCCTAAACAGTTGAAAGTATAGAAATTATTTTCCAGAAAATAAAATAATGCAAAACAAACGGAGCTTAAATTAATTGGAAAAGAGAAAGATTTGATTTTGACAATAAAGTGTAGAGTTTCTTGATCCCAATGATGGATATCTATAGGAATGTAAATTTTGGCCAATTTTTTTGATCGGAATTTTGATCAAATTTTTTTTATTATACATCATAAATTAAAAATAAATAAACATTTATCCAAATTCAATAAAATTTTTTTTATCTAAATTTCAAAATTTAAAATAAAATTACAACATTCTAAAATTATGGATACACAAAAATATTTTTTTCTTTTATATTTAAATCTTAATTTTTTTTAAAAAAAGATATAATATGTTTATATATTGGAAATTAGTCTTGTAGTAAAGCTTTCGATTAAAAATATGTTTATTTTCTTCATCTCTATTTCTTTCACTAATGACATATATTTGTACCCAAAATTCTTGTAGTATAAAAAAATTTAAAATTAATTTTAAGATAAAAAAAAGTTGGAAATTAGTCTTTTAGTAAAATTTTCGTTAAAAATATGTCATTCTCTTCGTCTCTGTCTTTTTTTACTACCGGCGTATGTTAGTAAACACTAAGTGCTACGTCTCAAATAGAACTTGTAATTTACTAATATATATTATTAGTGAAAAAGAGGTAGATAACAAAATGACGCGTTTTAAACGGATACCATATCACATGGATTAATTCGTTAAAGGGACTCCAATATAAGCAAGAACGAGAGGGAGAAGATTCTCGCCTCCGGAAATCCAGAGAAGATTCCGTTTCTATGTTCTGAAATCGTAGTCCTTCCAAGTCTCTTTTCAAATCCTAATTTCCTGTTTTGGTGTGTCACTGCGGCTGCTGCTGGCTATGGGGTTGAGATCCGATGGTCGAAAGTACTCGTTCGAGATTCTCAGCACAAGCAGCTTCCTCGACGAAGACGAAGCCCTCATCTACCACTCGAAATCCGATCGAATGGAGAACAACAACGTTGAATCTATTTCTACCTCAGCTTCTCCCCATGAGAATCCCAAATGCAAGAAAAGGAAACATAAAAAAGGCTCCAAGAGAGGGAGAACGATCCAGGAGTCCATCCCAGAAGATCCGATCACCCGGACAACTCTCGATCGCGGTTCCATTTTCAATCATTCCGAAAACGTAGACACTTTATTTGAAAACGGCGACGCGTTTTCGACTACCAGAAACGGAGAGAGTAACAGTACGAATTTTACCAATGGAGTGGAATCTAACTGCAAGAGTTATAGCGTTGGGACCGTCACGTGCGAGGAAATTAGGGTAGCGGAGGAGAGCGGCGGGAGCGAGTGGACGGTAACTCAGTTAACAGAGCCGGAGTTCCAAAATGTACGAGCCGGGAAGCTGAGGCAGAGGAATGTGAACGGGACCTGCGATGACGCTTCAACATCATGGGTTGAATACGATGAGAGCGAAAAGAGCGTCGAAGTAAGCTCGGCGTCCGTGAAACAACAGGGCGAGCCGAATGGGAGCGTCGCCCTCAGCAAGTTAGAAACTGCGAAATCCTTGGATTGGAAGCGGCTTATGGCGGAAGATCCCAATTGTGAGTCATTTACATCCTTTCGCATTGCATTTCTCATGTCTAATTTACTACTAGCTTTATACGTTCATTTTGTGGTGTGTTGTCTTCCTATCAGATACCTTCTCGGTGGAGAAGTCGCCGTTCAAGTACTTCATGGAAGAAATGTACAACGGCAATTCATTACGGAGCACAACAACACTCGGTAATGATAAAGAACGAGAGAGAGTTTATGATACTATCTTCCGCCTGCCATGGAGATGTGAATTGGTAATTTTTTACTCCGTTTCAAGGACCTTCAGGAAGCATGAACTTAAGTCGTTGCGTGCTATATATTTATGTGCCAACCTGACTACCTCTTCATTTTACGGAAGCTGAAGTTCCCTTGCACTTACATAGTCCATTAGTTGTTTATTACTCGTTTGCTTAGATGTTTCTTGTGCCTCACCCCATAGTCCTGTGTACACTTAGTTCACTGGCTCATGACCTCTTGAGGACAGTTTAGAATTATTAGGTTCACTTATTTGTCTTTTCTATTTTTCTTTCATGAAAAGTTAGTAAAGTGCCTCTGAAACTTAATTGTGAATACCTCTAGAAAAAGTCTTAAAGTGCCTTCATAATTTTGAGGGAAGGAAATTACGAGAATTGAGGATTTCCTAACCTGTTGAGCAGTTAATGATGTAGGGTATACGCAAGTTCTGTGATAGAGATTCTCAAATATGGCATAAACTTTGCAGCTTATAGACGTTGGCTTCTTTGTCTGCTTGGATTCTTTTCTATCACTGTTAACTGTCATGCCAACAAGACTTCTGATTTCCATGTGGAGGCTTCTATGCACGAGGTCAGTTATCTTTTGTGAACAATTATTTCATGGGAATAAAGCATCAGTTTGTACGTACATGAGAATTCAGCTTATTGTCCCATGTTACAGTTTATGACCTTGGGAATTGCACTTAGACGGTATAACTCCCATAGGAGTTGAGTCAATTTTTTGAGTAAAACAAATGGACTGAGGTACATGGCAAGCTACTGTTATTTTTGTACTTGAGGGTTTGTATGTGCAGCCTCAGGTGTAAGTTAACCCTTGGTAGACAAGTCAATAGGTGACATCATAAAACACTCATTTTCGCATGACACAGAAATGACCACTTTCCCTACTGGTGAAAACCTTGAGAACTTCTGAGATTTTGATGGATAAACATGTTCTTTTTGTACCCTTTGTGCTCTGAGATCATTTTGATTGTTTGTTCTGAACTTGTGTGGTGTGGCAAGTAGGTTGTGCTTCTTCTACATGTCTTAGTCCATTGTTGAAGTGCTTTTACATTTTGTAGTATGCTTGAAGTGAGGACCTATTGTTTAGCAGTCTAGGTTTCTGTTGCTGACTTATCCAAAAGAGTGTCTGCTCAGCTTGGACAGTATGGGACTGTTACCTATAAGTAACATAGTTGGTGTCGATCTACTCCTTTGGTATTCTTAGTTTAATAGCTTGTTCTGTTTATGAAATAACCTAACCATTCTTTTCGCAGGCAGTTCAAGATGCCGTCTGCTGCAGAACTGTCTGATTTTGGCTGTTTTCTTATAATGGCTTGTGGAGTCACACTTTTGCAGCGAACAGGTTTTGTAAGGATACACAGCACCACATATATTTTGTGATATTGTCTCACTAACTAGTGTCTCATAACTCACGTTTTTGGCATTTATTTTATTTCTTTCGTTTCTTTTGCCTCAGATATCAGCTTGATATATCACATGATTCGTGGTCAAGGAACTATTAAATTGTACGTGGTGTACAATGTGCTAGAGGTAAGTAAACAGAATATATGAGCATGGAATGTGGTACAGACTTTTGTTCCCAAACTCTTGTTGGATTTTGTGCAGCTTCTTGGAAGCAAGATGAAGATTTGTTTCTCTTGTGAATTGAATGGGAATCTTTGTTTATTTGGGGAAGAATAATTACAATTGAAATGTTCCAGTAGAAATGAAAAAGATGCATGTACAGGCATGTATCAAGACAACAAACATAAAATGAAATTTTCCCCATTTGGGGACAGAGAAAAGCTTTGTTAATTATTGTTAAGTTACACTTACATCCACTGCGTTTCTGAAACCATAATCTCACCTCTCATAACAATTCTTGTGGGGGAGGTGTCTTTTGTACCAGAGCTCATTTACAAAAAGGAAAAAAATTCCTATGTGCATGATTTCAAGTTATGTTTGTGCAGTGAAGAATATAATGGAGCAGCAAGTGCTCTCACACACTCAATTTGAACCAATCATCGATGGACTTCTTTGTTTTTCTTTTTCCTGAGTTTATGAATTATTTATCGGTGGAAGAACTGATTGCTCTAATATCTTTCCTCGTGACTTCTACTCATTGCTGCATTAATTTTTGCACTTACCAGCTTAAAGTTTTTGTTTTTAGGTCAAGTTTCACATAACTGATCTTTCGCACTGTTTTCTACAGATATTTGATAAACTATGTCTAAATTTTAATGGTGATGTATTGCAAAGTTTATTTAACACGGCAGAGGGACTAGCAGGTTCTCCTCCAGAAAGCATGAGATGGTTGTGGAGATTCATTTTTGACCTAATTTTAGCCATGGCTACTTCAAATATCCTTAATTTGTCAGTGATTAGTTTTTTTATCAGCATCATTCAGCTATATGGTCCTGTTGTGTAATTTATCTCTTGATTTGGCTCCTTGACTATTCATACTTGTTCATTCGTTTATATTGTTAGCTCAGGCAATTACTTTATCCACCGTAATTGTTGCTCACAATAATGCATTGCTTGCTTTGTTGGTGTCCAATAACTTCGCTGAGATAAAGAGCAATGTGTTCAAGCGTTTTAGTAAGGATAACATTCAAAGTCTGGTTTACTTTGGTGAGATAGATTCCTTGTTACTTTCTTTTGCTCTCCATCTGAAGCGGAATATGGCTTTGTTTATTGGTGTGTTTAAAAATGATCACGTATAGAAAATAAAGTTTGCTGTTTGATCTTATGATGCTATCTGTACATTTGATGTCTGCTCACTTATGAAGATAACATTGGTACTCTTTATTAACAGGCCTGAATTGGGTTGGTTCATTCTCTTATTGCTTATAAGTGGAAAAGATTTTACTTACTGAATAGTGGAGGGTAACTTCGGTATACATGCTCCATAAAAAAGCATCCTCCTGAAATAACAATCACGAACACAGTGAATCCAAAAAATTCGGTGTGGATGATGGAAATTATGATCTGATGACTTCAATAACTACGGATTGAACAAAGGTTGACTTAATTCAGTAGAAAGCTCCTGGCAATCAGTATTCTGTCCATTTCTTTCACCCCACATAGTCCATATGAGGACACAATGGCATCTCATTCCAAATGTAGTTTCTGTACGGACTATGTCTCCTTCGCCAACACTAAAGCAGAGCATTCACTGACTTAGGCATAACCCACCTCACACCAAATACCACAAAAATCAAAGGACCATAATTTCTAGCACCTAACCAATGAAGAAACAAATGATCCAGTGTCTTGCCATTCCTCATGTATACATCACCGGTCCATGGTGATCCTGTCCTGATTTATAAGATCATTGATTGCAAGTATCTTCCCGATTGTTACTGGCTAAATAAAGAAAGTTACATAGAAGGTGCCTTCACACACTTAATAGCTGTCTGAGGGAAAATATGAACTAGTAACCCCTTTCAGGACCTCATAATAAGGTCGAACCTGGAAAATACCTTATCAACTCAACCTCCGACGCATTCTGTCACCTACTTCAATGCTGATCCTAGCTTCATGCTGAAATCAAAGAGACAGTTAACTGATTCCAGCAAACTCATAGTGTGGTAGGACTTTGGAATCAGCTGTTAGTTACATATATATATGTGGTATCTACCACATTTTGCTGATATGTTGGATATGAAGAATTATTTCCAAATTAGTGGGATGTTTGAATTTTCTGAAACAGTATATTTTTCCTCTCTATTGTCTAGTAGAAATACACTCATTTGGCCTTGCTATGTTTTGGCAATCTAGAGTGTAGTTCTTGACTAGTAGTTTTTTATTCTTGCCATGATTAGAGCATGTGAAACCACTATATAGTCCCCTAAAGGTGGACATCCATTAAATTTCCTTTGATCGTTCTGCTGTTGATTCAATGTGGAACAATGGGGAGCAATGCTATGTAGTATCTAAGAATAAATCTAATCTCATTGATTTTTCAAACTCAGGTTATACATGTATATTTCCTATATTGATAAGGGCTGTATTAGCATATTATAAATGTGAAAGATTAACTTCTGGAGCAGTGTATCTTTCATATTGGCACAAGGCTTACATATCTTGTTTCAAAGTGTGAGCATGATAGCTCTTTGGGTTGGAGCCAAAAAGAACAAGAAAAAGGATGTCATATTGTAGTCAACTTCGAAGTCGAGGCCTAACATTTTACTTATTTTCTTTAACATTGTGGCAACAATTGTAAGTTTAAGTAATCATGCCTTGTTTGTGGAAATAAGGCCAATGAATTTGATTTTTCATGTTATGCTTTCCTGTGCTAAATTGATGTATACTTGTTTAATTTCCCTATTGATGTTGCATTGTGGTCTAGCAGTTAATGGAAATGCCTTTGATGTTGGATGTCTATTTTCTTGTTGTGTAATTGTGTGGTTTTGTTTCTTCTCATAAAGTTTTTGTTTTCAATCTCATCGCTCCAAACCAGATTCAGTGGAGAGATTTCACATTTCAGCATTTATGTTATTTGTTTTGGCCCAAAATATCCTGGAGGCTGAAGGTCCCTGGTTTGAAAGTTTTATTTTTGTAAGTTGACTTGAACATTTCTTAGTCCTCCATTGTTGGTTGAGTAAACTTTAAAAGTTCTTTCACCTCCTTTGAGAGTTGCTAATTTTATTTGTTTGGATTTTTCAGAATGCTCTGATGGTTTTCATCAGTGAAATGGCTATAGATATTATCAAACATTCATTTATCGCCAAATTCAATGACATAAAGCCTATAGCATATTCTGAGTTCCTTGAAGACTTATGCAAGCAGGTATATTTTCACCTGATGTGGTAATTAGACTCTCTCTCGCTTCCCACCCCGCTTCCCCTCCAGGAAATTGGTGCTTCAATGTCAAGTTATAAGTTAGAAGCAATCATTCTAGGGAATATTTTTATGTCATCTGTGGTCATCATCGGCCTTTCCAATATAATATCGAATTTAGTATCTTCACAGTTTTGAAAAGAATTAAAGTTATGGTGTAAATATTCTTTGAATTTTCAGGTGTCTTTAAATTCATTCTTCACATGTATTTCTTGATCACCCCCTAGGTGGTTTTGTTGACATAATTCAAGTAAAGATGGTCGGTAATGGACATCAATAAGAAAATTCTCCCTCATTATTTTCGAACTCTTAGATCGGAGCTTTACATGATATCATAACGCATAGGCTTGGGGTCAAATCACTTCTCCTCTTCCGTCTTTTGTTGAGGTCTTAAATTGAAAAAGAATCATTAGCCTTTGATATCCTTAACATATGAAAAAATTCCAGAAATTTGAATGGAATATAGTTACGACCTCATATGCTCCGTTCTCTCTCCTTCTCCTTCTCTTCCCCATAGGGTGGTTGGGTTGTTTGGCCGTTCTTTTTGTTAGTTTTTCTTGGCTGTTTGTTGCCATTAGATCAGTTAGGTGTTCCCGATGTCGTTCTCTTGTAGATTCAGTGTTGAAGCTAAGGAGTTCCAAATTTCAGTGTTAGCGAATGGTGTTGTGAAACTTTGGGAGTGGAGTTGAAAAGCGTATAGCTCTATGTTTCTGGGTAGATATGGTGTTGTTTGGATGATTAACTTGGCGAGTAGACTGCAGGTGGGGGATAATAAGGAGTTTGTTGTGAAATTTAATGAAGCCTCTCGGGCTTTCTTGGCGCAAAGATGCAGCAACAGAGCTGGAAGGTATGTTGCCATTGCAGAGTTTGGAGGGGGGGGGGGGCGTTACGAAAGGGTTGGTGATGATTCCGGAAGGTAGAAGGGGAGCAGGCTGGAAGGAGTTGGCTGCTTTGTTTCAGGAGGTGGTTTCTTAACTGAGTCAGCTTAAACATGGAAGGGGATATTCTTGTGGTGTTGGAGTCCGTAAGGAAGTGTCGTTTGTCGAAGTGGTTAAGAAAGGAGCATTAGGGGAGACTGTCGATGGCAGTGTTCTGGCCGTTGAGGGTGATGGAGCGGCTGGAGGTGGCGTGAAGCAGACGTATGAGTTGCCAGCTTCTTCGCATGCCAAAAAGGAGGATGTAGACTCATTTTCCAAGAGTCTGGTATTTAATGCAAAGTCGGCTGGGCGTGAGATGATTGACGTGTCATGCTGGAGAAGAAAATTGCTGGGTATTAGAGAAGATGTCGACACGTTATTAAATCTCCTGGGTTTGGAGAGTGGCCCAGGTCATGTCAAACCCATTTGGGGAGGTAGACTGAGTCCTCCACGCAAGAAAGGAATAAGGAGGTTGGGCTGTGTCCTGTTTGCATAAACCGCGATGTTGTTTCGGCCCAGAACCTTGTGGGCTGTCTTAACGTGGAGCCTTTGAATGGGCTAGGCTTGTTGGGGGCCTGGGAAGATATGGGTGGGTTGGGAACGCATGGGTCAGCTTCGGCTACCCTTAGCGATCCTATTCTTGTCACGTAGAGTCTTTCGCGCGGCCTGGAGGAGCGGCTGGGGGTGACGCCCTGTTTCCGCCAGTGGGTGACCCTTCGCCGGCGTCTTCTGGCGCGAGGGGTGATGGCCCGGAGGCCTCGCCGGCGTCGAGGCTTTCGCCGAGCCCCCTGTTGCCAGTCGATATGGTGTTGCCGGTGATGGGTGCTTCGTCGGCGACTTATAGGGCAAGTGGGGACTGCCCGGAGGCCTCGTTAAAGTTGGTTTTTTCACCTAAATCTCCTATGTTGTCTGCCAATGTGTCTATTTCTCCCTTTGTGAAGTTCACGCTGAATCCTGGGGTAGATGGTCTGTGTTGGCCGTTGGCTTTTCTGAGGCGTTTTCTGGATGGGATGAGATGGTGGGTTTGAATGGGGAAGAGAGGGGTTGTGTGGATGGGAAGTTTCAGGGTGGTCAGTTTGAGATGGGAGGCTTGAACAGCAGCTTTGTTGGTGGGATTGGTCTGGCCAGTGATGAGGTTGGCTATTCTTTAGCTCTCGGCAGCATTGATGAGGTGGAAGCAGTCTGGGGAGGTTCCGTTTGATCTCGTTGAGGATGGAAGCGTAGTGGGTAAGTCTGTTGCTGCGAAAGAAGTGGGAGGGGAGTTGTCTTTGGTGGCTGTTGAGGAACCAGAAATGTATGTGGATCCTTTGGATGTTTGCTGCCCTGTTGAGGGAAGGTATGAAAACCAGAGGAGTAAAGGGGCTTCAGGGTGGGTGTTAGATATGGTTTCAACTTTCAAGCATATGGTGGGTGTGTCTTGTGAAGGCTATGAGGATGATTTGATGAGTCTTTTTGCTGCTTTGGAGAGAGATAGGGGGCAATGTAGTTTAAAGACCCCTTGTAAGAAGGGAGGAAAGTTAGAAAGAGAGTTTGAAGGGTTTAGAGTCTTCTATTAATTATGATGGGAATACTGCTTCTTCTAGGAGGGGAAAAAGTGATGGGAGGGCCTTGATGGTGATTAGATGATGCAAAAAATTATTAGTTGGAATGTCAAGGGGGTTCAATGATAGGGCAAAGTGTATAGGAGTGGGGAATTTGTTACGGGGATGGAAACTGGACTTGGTTTGTCTTCAAGAAACCAAGATGTCTGTTATGTCTGGTGACATTATTAGAAGGTTGTGGGGGTGGTCCTCATGTTAGGTGATGTAGTTTGGAGGTGGATGGTGCCTCCGGGGGTTCTTGTTATTATGGGATACGAGGGTGATTGAGTTGTTGTATTCTTGCACCGGTTCTTACTCTATTTCGGTGGTCTTTAAAAACCTTAATGACGGGGTTGTAATGGATGTTTTCTGGTGTCTATGGTCCTAATGAGGATAGTAGTAGGAGTTTGTTGTGGGATGAGTTGGCAGGGATTCGGGCTTTGTGGGACTTTCCTTGGTGCATTGGGGGAGATTTTAATGTTACTCGTTTCTCTGGTGAACGTTTGGGAGGTGGAGGGATGAGATCTGCTATGGAGGAGTTCTCTGATTTTATTTCTAAGATAGGGTTGTTGGATATCCCATTGTTGGGGGGTGCCTTCACTTGGTCTAACAATAGGGTATGGATCGACCGCTTTCTGTTTTGCGCTAGTTGGGAGTCCTTATTCCCGAAGGTTTCTTAGAAAAGATTGACTCGTCTATATTCAGACCACTTTCTCATCATTCTGGTGAATGGCAAGGTTAGATGTGGGAAGAGACCCTTTCGTTTTGAGAACATGTGGCTTAAGGAGAATGACTTTGTAGATAGTGTTAAGGAGTGGTTGGAGTCTTTTGAGTTGTGGGGTTCTCCTAGGTTTGTGCTAGATTCTAAGCTGAAAGCTTTGAAGAACAAGTTGAAAATGTGGAACCAAGAGGTTTTCAGGGATCTAAGTTTCAGGAAGTCTTCCTTGTTAAGTGAGTTGGCTTTCTTTAGATTCGTTGGATAAGGAGGAGATTCTTGATGATAGGGGGAAAGTAAGGAAGTTGGAGGTTTTGGGAGAATTAGATCATTTGATAGAGTTAGAGGAGATTAGTTGGAGACAGAAGTCGAGGTCCTTGTGGCTTAAAGATGGGGATAGATGCACTAATTTTTTCCATCGCATGGCAAATTCGAATAGGAGGGCTAATTTGATTGCTAGTCTAGAAGTGGAGGGAGAAAATGTGGAGGACCTGTCGCTTATTTTAGAAAGCGTTGTTGAGTTCTATAGCTCTTTGTATAAAGAGCCCTCTTCTTGGAGGCCGGCGTTGGATGGCTTGGAATTTGATTCCATTTCTAAGAAGGATGCGTGTTGGCTTGAAAGGCCCTTTGAGGAGGACGAGGTCACAGGGGTGGTCCATAGCCTCAATGGAGACAAGGCTTTGGGACCGGATGGGTTCACTTTAGCATTTTTTTTAGTCGTGCTGGGAGGTGGTTTTTTGGCTATGTTTAATGAATTTGCCCAGAGGGGCAAATTTGTTAAGTGCATGATGCCACATTCATTGTTCTTATTCTTAAGAAAGCTGGAGTTGTGGACTTGAGAGACTTTCGTCCCATCTGTTTGGTAGGAGGAGTTTATAAGATTCTCGCTAAGGTGTTAGTGAATAGGTTGAAGATGGTTCTTGAGAAAATCATATCGCCTTCCAAAATGCTTTTGTGAGAGGTAGACAGATTTTGGACTTCATTTTGATAGCTAATGAGTGCATTGATTCGAGATTATGATTGAATATGCCGGGGCTGATGTGCAAACTTGATATTCACAAGGCTTACGACCATGTGAATTGGGATTTTTGTTGTATTTGACGAGGAGATGTGGGTTTCGTGAGAAGTGGTGTAGGTGGATTGCGTTTTGTATATCTACCGTTAAATTCTCTATTATGGTTAATGGCTCTCCTCATGGCTTTTTGGGAGTTCTAGAGGTTTGCGTCAGGGTGATCCTCTTTCACCCCTTTTGTTCGTGATTGTCATGGAAGCATTTAGTAGGATGATGAAAGAGGTGGTTGGGAGAGATGCTATTAAGGGGTTTGAGGTGGGGAGAGGTGGTAGTAATGGGGTATGCATTTCCCATTTGCTCTTTGCTGATGATACATTAATCTTTTGTGGGGTTGAGGAGAATCAAGTGCGAAACCTAAGATACTTACTTTTGTGCTTTGAGGTGGTGTCGGGTCTTAGGATTAACCTTGGTAAATCTGAGGTTATTCCTATTGGAGGAGTTAATGATGTTCAGGTGATGGCGGAGATTTTGGGTTGTAGGTTGTCGTCGCTCCGATGACTTATTTGGGCCTTCCTCTTGGTGCTAAGTTTAAATGTGTGCATATCTGGATGGTATTATTGAGAGATTTGAAAGAAGGTTGGCGGGTTGGAAGCGATTTATCTTTCAAAGGGGGAAGGTTAACTTTGATTAGATCTACTCTTTCTAGCCTTCCTACATACTTTTTGTCGCTATTTCCTATTCCGTTGTCTGTGGCTAATAGGTTGGAGAAGTTGAAAAGGGATTTCTTGTGGGGAAGTGGTGGTGATGAGCACAGATTTCACCTTATTAGGTAGGCTAGTGTTTGTTCCCCTATTAGAGATGGAGGGTTGGGACTTAGGAGGCTTCCTTTATTCAATAGAGCTCTGCTTGGAAAATGGCTTTGGAGGTTCTCTTCTGAGAGAGAGCTTATGGAAGATTGTTATTTCGGAGAAGTATGAGTGTGAGGAGAGTGGTTGGTGCACTTTGGAGGCGCAGGGCTCTTATGGGGTTAGCTTGTGGAAGAACATTAGCAAAGGGTGGACTTTTTTAGGAGAACATTAAGTTTGTGGTTGGAAATGGCTCCAGAATCCGTTTTGGCATGATAAGTGGTGTAGGGAAAGACCTTTGAGGTTGGAGTTTACTCAGTTATTTCTCTAGCTCGGTGCAAGGATGCTTGGGTGGCTGATTGTATGGAGAGGGATCCGGAGCGTTGTGTGGGATGTTCATTTTGAGAGATTGTCAATGATTGGGAGATGGAGGTTTTTGGCGTTTTTTCTTACTTTACTCGTGAAGTAGGAGAAGAGGGGGAGAGGATAAATTGCTTTGGATGGGTTCTAAGGGTGGTGTTTCTCTGTAAGTCAATGTATTCTTTGCCTTTGGAGGGCTCCAGTGAGGATTTCCTGGTGTCAATGGTCCATAGAGTTGCTTTCTTTGTTTGGGAAGCCATCATGGGAAAATTCTGACCATTGACAACTTGAGGAGGAGGGGAGTTGCTTGACGAGTGGTGCTATTTGTGTAAGAGTGATGGAGAAACGGTTGATCATATCCTTATTCATTGCTCGATGGCTAGAGGATTGTGGGGCATGTGTGAGCATTCTTAACTATGATTGGGTTATGCCTAGGAAGGTAGTGGATGTTTTGCTTTGTTGGAGGAGGAAGTTTGAGGATCCTATAGCGTTGGATTTGGAAGATGATCCCGGCTTGCATTTGGTGGAGCTTGTGGAGGGAAAGGAATGGAGATGTTTTGAGGACAAGGCTGTGTCTTTGGATCGTTTGGGGGGTTCTATGTTGCATTCTCTTTTTCTGTGGGCTAATTCGGTTTAGGTTTTCCTTTTGAGGGTTTTCCGGATTTTCTGAGTTTTTTAGCTTGTATGCTTTAGTGTTTTCAGTATATTTTCTTGTACTGTCAACTATCTTTTTCGTTACTAAAATTTAACCTACTTATCAAAAAAAAAAAACATATCCTTAACATAAAGGAAGTTATTTGTTTGTTATTTTTTGTTAGAAAATATAATTCAAATAATAAAATCTATCTTTCCTATTAGCTTAAGTTTTGTAGATAAGTGATAAATTCAAATGGTATTAAAGCCAAGCCTTGAATTCAAAACCGGACTTCACACTTCACCCCAATTTCAATTAATAGTGCACTTGTTGGGCCTACTAATTAAGCGAGAGTTTGGCCTTACACGTAGAGAGGAGTGTTAGAAAATATAAGTCAACTAATAAAATCTACCTTTTTCTACCAGCTTAAGCTTTTAGGACAAGCAGTGGATTCACACTTTTTCACAGTCATGAGGTGAATTTGACGCCAAAATGTTAAGTGGGCAGTACATATTGTTGTTGCCACTATGGCTTGCTGTAAATCAGTCAGATAGATGATCTAGATGCTTGACTTATCATTGAAGCTTAAGTTTTGTTTCAAGACAATCTTAGAAACATTCTTTGAACAATAAATGTTAAACCATGGCAATATTTGTCTCTCAAGTGGTTGTTTCTCCTTTTAAAAAAAACAGAGAACACTAATATAAAATGTCTATGTTTAGAATGGGTTATTTCCAAGAATAATGCAGTTTTTTCTTGGTCTATGAGAACAAAAAGAACCATGTCCTAAGAACAATACAAAGCAGGCCCATAGTTTTGTAGTCTGAGGGCATGGACCACTGGTTTGGGATGCTGTATGATGCAATAAAAACAATTCAACCTGGACAATGGCACACTAAGCTCTTTTTAAAGGATGTTAAGATACCTTAGCTGTAATTGTTAGTTTTTAGTCCTCAAAAGCCTCTGCTATATTGAATAGTTGATCCTCTTAAAGTGACACTCTTTGCAATACGGTTTTCAAACCATCCTTCTTAACAACTGTTACTTTAAAGTATTGTTGCCTCAATAGTGTGCACCCCTGGTTAAGATCTGACCATTAAGTTGTACAAAAACAAAAGATTGCATGACACAATTTTAACTATCACAGGGGGGAAAATGTGAAAGAGGTGATAGTTAAGGGTAAATGACCAGAATAGTTTGGTGGCTACATTGCAAATAAGATGTCAATTTTGAGTGTTAAGAGTGTTTTTCCCTTATATTCCAGTTCATATAGATATTTATTAGGTGTCTAATTAAGCAATTGTTTAAGGTCTGCTGATCTCTTTATAACTTGTGTTTTATTTCTATAATTGAGACAGATAATATACGCCTATTGATCCCCCACAAACGTCAGAATAGTGTGAGGAAGAGTTCAACATTTTGAGAAAATCTGAAATGGTTGACACTAATGAGAAGATCACAGCCATGTTAGAGGAGTATTAGTGTGTGGAATTAAAATGTTTGGAAGTTGCAAGTTAAGGGGGTGTCATAGCTGTGTGCTTGTGGGATCCTAGGTGTAATGGCCGAAAACAATGCTTAGCACATGTATGCTTTTGAAAGGAGAGTCAAACCTCACATTAGATCCTTTCTAGGAAGAATTGGGCTTTATGATGACTCCATGAAAGTTCAAAAAGCTACCTTGATTATTAGAATTGGGGTACAGTAGGACTCCTAAACTGATCTACACTAGGTCATACTTTTTGGTTTACCCTAATCCTTTATCTATGTCATGAATTTGACTTGGAAAGTATTTCAATCTATCTCGTGTCTGTATGAGTGGGTAGAACTGCTGCCATACCAGATTGATGTCTTGAGTTGGGTGATATTCAGCCTGCTAAGCTGCTTGTTCAGCTTGTTTACTTAGTAGATGAGTAGACCTTGGGATCTGAATAGGCTTATCAGTATTTGATGCTTAGAAATATGACTCATGCTGCCCTGGAACCACTGATTTCATTTTGGGGGAGATGAAGGGGAGGAGGAAAATGGAGAAGAAAGAGAGCCGCAGGGTAGGCTGGGGGAGGTGGGTGGGAGGCATTATTCTGGTCTCATCTTCATGATATGTTTTTTAAGTCCTTTATGATTTGATCTGCTGAATTTACCTATGTATCTACTTATAAAAAATAAAAAATAAAAAAATTTACCTCTGTATCTATCTGAGTTTGTTCTTGCACAATCATGCGTAAGAAAGGCTGATACTCCAAACATGTTAGATGTTGTATGCATCTAGGTCCTCGAAGTTTGTCTTGGTGGTCTGTGCAACAAGGAAATAGAAGTATCTTTTTAGAACTTTGCTTTGCAATCTGATGTTTTTGTTCTGTCTGCTTCCCAGACTTTGGATATACAATCTGAGGGTGCAAAGAAAAATCTCACTTTTGTTCCTCTGGCACCAGCTTGTGTGGTAAGCATTCAATTAATATGCACTGTTTGTCCCAATCCTGGTAATTGTGTGGTGTGCGTGGGTCAAGGCAAGTAAATATATCTGAGAATTAGTTAGGTGCTCAAATCGCTCTAGAAATCTCATTAGCCAAAAATCGAAATGTGCCTGGTCCTTTCCTTAACATTGGTTTAAGAAGTCAGATGCATTTTATGCCTACCTATAAGAAAGTGTTTAAAGGGCTCTGCTGTCCCCCATAGAAAGGTAGCACCCCATTTCCCAAGAGGAAAATGCTATATTGCCCATGCAACGGATGGATGTTCAAGGGCAACCAGCTTTAGCATTTGTCAGCAAGCAACTCATAACCTGTACCAAGTTGTTCGCCTGATCCTGGTGTTCCCTGGATGTCATCAGATTTAAGCCCTATCAATAATATAGAAGCCAAAATGTGCTAACCATTTATTCAGAAAACCACTGTAGAGCAGATTGGTCCAAACGTGTAGTCCTAGATTTTAAAAAATTGTAGTTCCATCCCTGGAAATTTGAGTTTAACTAATGTTGTCCTTCCATCCATAAGATTAATGATGTCATATTAAGAATTTATGAAAAGTGCTTGTTAGCAGTTGACATAATTAATGTGGTGCATTGTCATCAATCTTGACTGAAGGCGAGATTACTGAACATATATCCTGAAGGACAAAAGTAGAACTTTCTGAAATATAGGAGTCAACCTGAACCTACACTATCGTTCGTGGACCAAAATATCTGAGTGTAACTATTGTTGTGGTTGCTTCTTCTTTTTGTTCTGGGTATTTTCTATTTTTGAATTTATTTTTTTAAGTTTGGTTTTAGGTTATCCGGGTGCTGACTCCAGTCTATGCTGCTAATCTGCCATATAATCATCCCCTATGGAGGCTCTTCTGGATTTTCCTCTTGGTTACAATGACCTATGTCTTGCTGACAAGCCTCAAGGTGATGGTTGGCATGGGACTTAAAAAACACGCCACTTGGTATGTGAATAGATGTCGCAAGAGAAATCGCCATCTCCACTCTGATTGATTTAAAAGAAGGGAAAAGTAATTATCTATGATTGGCTTATAAGCTGTTCATTCCTCCCGCTCTTGAGACCTCAAGAAATAGTATATTGGAAGATCCCTTGGTGGGCCATCAGCTGGATGGATATAAGCTAGAGGTCAGGAGATACTTCCCTCCAATTTTGTCGCGAAGAAAGGTTGCTCACCGGTTCTGGGCCGTGTCTGTTTATAAAAAAGTTAAAGGCTGCAACATTGTGAAGCCAATGAGTTAAGGCGCTCTCCTTTTGATATCTATTCCAAATATTTCTAGTGAGAGGTGCAAATGCAATTATACTGGTCATTCATATATAGGTTCAAAAAATTTCCTTCCGAGCTTCTTGTTTTGTATATGCGGTTCAATGGAACACGATTCAAGCGGATGGAACCGAATTTTCTTAAACTTCATGTTGGGTTTACGAGATTGAAATTCATCATAATGCAGTATGGAGTCTGCTACTTCAAACAAATGGCCGTATTGGCTTTTGCCATCTCTGCTAGATGCCTTGAATTCTGATCAGAAGAACGATTTCTTGCAGTAACCCTCTCCTGTTTTGGCAGCACTATTTGTGAAATGGATTTTGTTTCTCTCTCTGTGTCGACGGAATAAATCGAAGGAGCCTTTGACACATTAATTTACTGCTGCCGACTTACATAAACGGTCAGCAAGCAGCTTTTATACTTGTTGACCGAGTGGCAATGGAAAAGGCACTTTTGTTGAGAATTACCTACCCCCATTATTGGGATGGGCATCTTGTCTGGAAGAACATCCTTTTCAGCTACTTTTATATTTGACACGAGCATATTCAAAGAACAATATGCACTAAATTTGCTGCACAAATTCGCTTTCCATGCTTGACTTTCTATACAAATCCACTTTTGGCTAGCTCAAAATTTTGGTTAAAACTTGAACCGTCAAAGCTGCAAAGTTATTTGATCGTGGTCTGCATGCAGAACAGAATAAAATATTTTTTGTCAATAGTAAGGAAAACATGATAAGTCATATATATATGATCCCGATTTTTAGTATTTCAGAAGAACAAAAGATTATTTTTATTTTGGAGATTAGAAGATAAATGTTAAAGGAACTCCCAAAAGATTTTAAGAAAAAAACTGCGCAAGGTGGGACCCTTCGCGGATGTGGGTGGCTCGCCATGAGATGGGAACTCCTCCCCTCTGCTCGTGCTACCCGGGGCGCTATGAATTGAGCAAGGCCGGTGGAGAAGTGTCCACGACGCTACCTTCGACGCTAGCTCAATTCGCCGGGAAGGTGAAGTAGTTCCAACCCACCTGGAGTGTGCTTTTTCTTTTCTTTTTCTCAGTCTTTGTGTTCTTTTGGGTGTTCACTTATTTTTGCTACTTTTCTTTTCTTCTACATTTTTATTTCTTAACTTTTTTCTTCGATATTTTTAAGCTTTGTTGTTTTGAAAAGTTTTTATTTCGTGGTCTATTTAATAACTTCGGGATTTTTATATTCATTTGGTTTAGTTATTTTTAGGTGTTCTGGTTTCAATTTCTTTTCGTTTTTTTTTTTATAACAACTGTTTGATTTTTCTGTGGACCATAGAGGTAGTAAGAGGACACAGTGCCTGTATATGGCTATATGCTTCTTTTTTCTCCTCCATTTTAATACTATTTTTTGTTGACAGAATCGAGTGAAATAACTAAGAATGGGTCGGATAGGATAAAAAGTGCAAATCACCTTACAATGTCAGGAGAAAAGGTATATTTAACTCCTAAAGAAATTTGTTTTTTAAAACGAATAAAAAGGGACAGTGATACCTCTAAAAGAACAAAAAATTCCCCAAGAAACAACTAAGAATTAGAAAACAGGAAGGAAAAAAACAAAAACAAAAAACACAGAAAACCCCCAATAGGAAACCTTCAGCCAAAATACTGCAGGGGATTCCCCTCACAGAAGAAGATTGAGATGAGTTAGGACTGGGTAGACGTGGAATCGGAGGCCGTTTCAATTTCAAATGCCACGGCATTCTGGCAAGTGGTTGTTCAATTTTTGCCACTCCCCAGCCAATAGCGGGCCGGGGGAACCTCTCTATTGGTGGGGGTGGTTTAACGATGGGCCGTAACCGCGTACCGCCCATCGTAGAGAGAGCGAGAGAGTTGTAGGAGAGTCGGAGATCAAGAGTTTGAAAAAGAGGGAGAGGGGAGGACAAAACAAAACGAAATTCAATTAGGCTTTGAAAACAGAAAATGATTCGTTGTAAGGGCAAAAACCAAAAAGTTGTTTTGCTATTGAAAAGATCGTTTTCGTTTGGGAGAGCACCCCCTCGAATCGGAAACCTTGGAAGTTCCCAATTTGAGCCTCCCTTCACACTTTAGGTAATTTATGTATTGAAGGTTTTTTTTTTTTTGGTAGCGGAAGCGGTTCCACCACTTTAACTCTGTTGATTTTTGTTCACAATCAATATTTTGATGATTTCAATAAATGGATTAAGTTTACAAAATGTACATCTTTAAAAATAAAGACATTTTTATCAAAGAGCCAAAGACAAGATGTTTTAAGATCAAGAAAATGTAAGGAACTCAAAAGTGAATATTCAAGACATGAAATAATTTTGTAACTCTTAGTTTCGCTTTTGACAAGAATTTGAATCACATATTTGCATATCTTTTAAACTGTGCATAAATTTCTCATCACAAGTTTGACAACCAAAATGCACTTTAAATGTTTTTAAATCATTCCTATATGAACCCCTAAGCCTTAGTTAGATTTTTGGAGAGTTGGTTTTTGAAATTGAGATTTCAAAAATGTCAAAAATGAGCTTTTTAATTATAGCGGATGATGAACAATGTTATAGCGGTTGACTAGACGCTACAGTACCACTACAGTACCAAGAATCGAAAAATTCAAATTTTATGACCATTAGATAACGGCTAATTGAAGCGATCGACCGGTACATCGAAAAATGATTTTAAACGGCTCTAAACAGGTAGTTTTTTTGTGTGGCCTATATAAAAGATCTTTTAAGGATTTCTATTAAGCTTTGAACGTCCAAACATTTGTTTTATCCTTAAGAGAATCTAAAAGCCTTGATTTTCATATCAAAACAGTTTTTTCATATCATTTACACAAATTAAGCTTTCTTGTATTTGTCATTATGTGAAGTAAATAAATAGAGCTTTTCATTTTCTTATTTCAAGCTTGGTTAGGTTGTGAGTGGTGCACTCAAAAAATCACTTGGTTTGTGAGTATTGAGCCCGAGAAAGCACTTTTAAGATTCTTTAGCACCCGGAAGCTAGAGTGTACATTATTGGGAAGATAATAGAGAAAACCTCAAGGCTTGGATATAAGCTTGAAGGGTGGATGTAGGCGGGTTTGCCGAATCACCTAAAAATCATTGTATTTGTTTTTTTAACTCTACTTTTTACATTCAACACTTATATATTTGTTGTTATAATATTTGCTTAATATTTGTGCTAAATTAGACTTTACTTTGTAAATACGATTTTAGGGGTTAAAAGCGAAAAAAGTTCAGAAATCCAATTCACCCCCCTCTTGGGTTGCCTTAATCCTAGGAACTTCTAGCTCGAATCCCCGCCTCTCAGCGAAAATAGGTACCTCCCCTGTAATCACTAGAAGATGGATAGCACTCACCAGTATTAATGGCATTTGCATTGACGATGAATAATGACTTTGCACAGCCCTAAGGTGAGCCTCTAGTGGAGGGGGAAATCCCTTCACTTGTGGGCGAGTCTCCTTATGTTAGGTAGAGTCAGGATGTAAGGGAGGGGCACCCCTTCTATTAGGCTTGTATACTAATGGGTCGAAACCGAATGGACCGACCAAAACCCATCAAGCTCAGTCAATTTTGTGATGGACTAGTTCGATTGTCAACCCAAACAAATGCCTAACTGACTTAGTATGTTCGGTGCTCGATTTCTGAGCCTCGGTGGACCAAGCTTGAACTAAGCCAAGCCGAGTCGAGCCATATAAAAAATAACCCATGTGTCACTTGTGATTATGTTTTTTCCTTTTCCCTCTCAGCAACTGCTGCCACCTCTCGTTCCTCTCTTTGCTGCCTTTCACTCTCTCCCTTATTTTGCTTGCTTGCTCTCTCTCTCGATCTCGCTCTCGCTCTAGCTCTCTATAGTTAAGTATCCAATCCGAAGAAACTACTTTCAAAATCAAGGAAAGACTCAAAGGAGGTAGCACACAACTTGTTCTCTCCTTTAGTGGGTTTTAAGTTCACATTACCCTAGTGTATATCCCATACCCTAGGCTTGGGGAGACTCATTAGGGACGAAGAAGAATTGAAGAAGGTATGGAAGCTGTGTTGATTAGAAAGGAATGGAATTGGCTTCTTCTCTTAACAACAATCTAGGAATATGCTTCTCTATGTATCTGTTGATTTGGTTGGTTCTTGCGATTCTCTTGATTCATTGTATTTTGTTGGATCTCTCTCTTTCGTTGGTTCTTACGATTTCGTCAATTTTGTGTTTTGTCTGTTGTTGCTATTATGTTGAATTGCGCATAACTTCTTTGAATATTGTTGGTCGTTCGACAAAGGCTATAGATCGACTGAAACTGGCCCGAATTGAATCGACGTTGGTACTTTCGGTCTTGGGAGGTCTCGATTCGGCCCTTGGTGAAGGGCAAAAACCGAATCAAGGGGTTGGTTTTCATCCTTACCCTTTACTTAGGGACGAAGCTAGGATAAAGACTTTGGGAGGGAGACAATTTCATAAAAATACAATTTGGTGGGCGAAATACGTAAAAACAAACCATTAAAAAACATCATTTTTTTTTCTAAGATAAACAAAATTTTTGTTAATCCAAGGGTGGAGCCGGGATGCAAGGATGGGACCCCTTCTACTCAAGGGCGAAGCTAGGATTAAGACCTGTGGGAGGAAGAGACAATTTCATAAATAATTTGGTGAGCCAATATATATATATATATAAAGAACCATTTAAGAAGAACAAAACTTTTGCTGAGTTTTGGAGGCCATGACCCCCTGCCCTCTTAGCTCTAGACCCTGGCTCCATTCCTTTGGTGGAGTTGGTTGCTCCCTAGAGGGGATGAGCAACCGGGAAGGAGTGACCTCCCTCCTGCAAGGAAGCTTAACCCAAGAGGAAAAGGGTCCACCTCCAATCCCTTGTGCATAATTTAAATGATCCATATTTTCATTTTTCCTGATGATTTTGTTGGGTTTAACATACATATTGTGAGCCAAAAAATAGAATAAATTTTGTATAAAAGTATGGATGAAAGGACGGTTTGGGAACATAAAATAAAATGAGAATCTCTACATTAAAGTTTAAATTATGATGATTGCATAATTGTATTTTAAATTATCAAAGCCCATGGTATATTCTACCAATTTATCTAAAATCTAAAAGGGTACCAAGAATATTTATAATAACAAATAAGAAAAAGTTATCAAAAGACTTATTTTCAAATAAATAAAACGGTGGATTTGTTGAAAATAATTGAGAGCCAAAGAGATGAAAAAGAAATTTGCAAACAACGTTCTCCGAACCGAAGCCTACCAAAGGTAACTGAGATTTTGCTGTGCTCTCAAGAGCGAGCGAATAGTAAAGATTTTCGGAGCAAATACAGGAATTCCTCTGTTTGGATCCCCCCCCTTGCCCCCCCCCCCCCCCCCCCCCACTTTTGAAGGAAGCCAATCAAAGTCAAAGACATCTTCGCTGTAAAGCCATTTCAGGTTATGGTATCCTACTAAACTCTATAAGTAAATTTGCCTTCCCTTTTCCAACTGACACGATCTGCTAGAGAAATTTGAGGCCCATAAAAGCCAGAGTGTCTCCTTGTCAAATCCCATAATTGAGCTCTTTATTCTGTTTAAAAAAATAACATCTTTTTTGGAAGCTAAATAATTATGATTTCCTTCCTAATTTAAGTAAATAAATTACAATGAAAATGGGTTCTTTCCACGCAATTGATGATTGCATGGCAGTGTCTCCATTAGTGCAATCATCGTTGGAGAGGCAAGTAGGCGTCACAAATAATTTTTTCCTTAGTTTTAGGGCAAAAATTAGGGTTTTTGGTTATTACCAAGTTAAATATTTATTATTTAAATTAATTTCACTTTTTTAGTTTTCATCCATATTTTGAGTACCATCATACGAAGTTAAAGATTTATTATTTAAAAAATAATTTCTTTAATAATTGCACCACATAAAATTGCTCAATGTGGAAAATCAGTAAAATTATTTTTCTAATACCACTGTTCCCAGAAAATAAGGAAAATAAAGTAGAGAGAGAACAAACGGCGGTACCAAAAGAACATCAAACCGAAAATTTCGGAGGCGGGAAAGTGGCTAATAAATCATCACACTGCAATTTTTCAACACTTTAAGGGGTTTTTTCGTTTGGCTTTTCTGTAAAAAGGGTCCCACGAGAAAATCTCATGGCCCACCCTGTCACAATCATACGGGGTTAAAAAAACACACTAACTTTGACCGTCGATGAAATGCAATCCGAGGGTAGAAGTATATTCACCTTCCCGCCGATAGTAGGCCACCTCTTCTGTAGTATTAAGTATGCATAGCTGCCCCACGAATATCTTTGTTTGGGTTTTCATTTTCTTTTAACGAATTCCCATATTCTTCTGTGGTTTCTCTCATCTCCATCTTGCTCTTTCAACACCCATTGAATTGTTCAGGAATTCTCTGTGCAAAACAACCCTGCAATTGTTGGAGTATTCTGTCCGGAATCTGAAACGGTAAGAAAGTTAAGGCTTTTTTTTTTTTTTTTTTGCCTTTTCAATTTTTGATTATTATTAGGCTATCAAAGTTCTCACTTTTAGCTATTAGATTGGAGTGTTCTTGGTTCTTGATCATAAACAAGAGCTCATTCACTTTTTATAAGTTTCTACTTTCTTTTACAAATTTCTTGCTTTTTACTCATTCACTGTGATTGAGTTTCTTTTGCTACTTCTGCCTCGTTTGATTACCATTTATTTTCCAATTACTACCAATCTGCAGTTGCCGAGAAAGCAGAAAAGAAGGGTCGCTTGTATTTAACATTCTTGCACTTGTAGTTTAGGTGACTGTAAAAAGTACATCTCGATTCAACCAAGCCAAATATTCGTAGTGGATTTGATTTTACTCTCCCAATATGTATAATTTCATGGGAATTTTCATAATTCCACCACTATACCTGGAATTTAAGTGTTAAAGTCTCATTATTATTTTTTGCTTCAAATTTCTAAAAGGAATCTTGTGAATTTGATTGGAGTTTTGAGAATTTGATGACGAGAAGGGGATGCAATTACTATTTTTTTCTAAATCTTAAGAAATTGAAGTTTTTTTGATTTGTAGTGCTTCTAGGTTTCTCAAAAGCGTTCTGCAATTTCTCATAGTTTTCTTGAGTTTGTTGACTGAGCCATACGCTTTATCAGTGAAGTTTGTTGACTGAATTATGAAGTTTCTGTTGAGTATATAGTTCGTTAAATTTTTTCAAGAGAACTTATTCAGCAGGTGGATATTTTTTTCCCAGGGAGGGTGCAAGTTTAATATGAAGAAAAAGAGAACAGATTGGCTTAGTACCCTTTTGCATAGCAAATTCTTTGGTTCTTGCATTCAGCATCAAGAGCATCGCAAAAATGAAGAAAATGTATTCTGCCTCGACTGTAGTCTTGGAATTTGTAGGCATTGTACGACAGACCATGGCTTACATAGGCGGCTTCAGATATGCAAATATGTCTACCATGATGTTGTTCGCCTTCAAGAAATGCAGAAGCATCTTGACTGCTCAAAAATTCAGGTTTTTTCTGTAATTTTATCAATCTGATGAGTTTATTTTTTTTTCTGTACCGTAGTGACTTTAAAGATGAAACCGATCGAGTTCATCCAATGTTTTAAATCTAATTCTTGTTGATGCGATCATTGAATTTTTTTGAGTAAATTGCTTTGTTGAAGTTTCTGGTTGTTTGTGGTCATGAATTTAGTTAATTGGTAAACATCAGTTGAGTAGCAGTGCCTTGGATCTTAGCATTGCTCTCCTTCAATATTAACATTAGCACAGATATGGGTTATTTTCAATGGTAGTTCCTCAATGGTGTTCCCTGTTTTAATTGCTGCAGTGATCATTCTTTGATTACCGGTATTTCTATTTGATATATTGCTAGTGAAGCTTGACAACCTTTTTTTTGGGTAACCTGTCAGTAAAGTTTAACAACCTTTGATCTCATTTGTTTCATAAGTGCACTGATTATGTTTCTTCCCAATGATTGTTTAATCTGTTAGTGGAACAAATTTTGTATTAATGCTTGTATTTGTTATTACTAAGCAGTATAGTCCTTTGTACTGTTTCTTCTATTCCCTTTTCTTTAAATAAAATTGCCTTACTAATAAAAAAAAAATTCTTTTCTTCCCCTGTTCTGAGCTTGTTCTCATCATCTATTGCTGATTTGGTATACTCCATTGCATATTCCAAATTATAGTTCTCTTATCAATAGCTAATATAAACATATGGGTTCCAGCATGGAAGCATCGATCAGTGATTATTTGTAGCCCTTCATTTTTATTTGTTCTGCTTAGGAATGAGCAGATCAACATCTACTTGAACTAATGATGAATTGATTTGGCAGACGTATAAAATCAATGGCGAAAAAGCTGTGCATCTCAATCCTCGCCCTCAATCCAAGGATACAAAACCATCAACAAAATTGAAGTTTGGTGGTACTTGTGAAGCTTGTGGGAGATACCTGCAAGACCTTCCTAATCGCTTCTGTTCCATTGCATGCAAGGTAAAGATCATAATCCTCATCTCTTGAACTCTAAATCTAAGCATGAATGAATCCGTAATTTGCACTTTGCTTGAACCATCAAAAAAGTATTAGCCTCATGCTGTTCATATTTTCAGGTCTCGGCAGTTTCAGTAAAGCCTACGGAACAAAGCCACAAGTTGAACCCCGTGCCAATTCCAGAAATGGATATGCCATCTAAGGGGAATGACTCTGCAGAAACAGACATGATTGAAATGGAATCTTCAATTTCAGTGGCTGATTCATCCGAGGAGATAAGACCTTGTATAACTGCAGCTTTGAGACCAAGGAAGCTATTGCAGAAGAGGAAAGGCATCCCTTGTAGGGCTCCTTTCTGTTGATGCGTAAGCGAAATTAAAATGCTCCATCCTTTTATTTGTTTTTCCTTTCATTCCTTGTATTTCTTTCTATTCGTCACTTCTACATTTTTGCCTTTCTTACGGCACTTGAACAGAAATACATCTGCTATCATAATTCTATAGAGTAATAAAAAGTACAGGAGTAAAATCTCTTCTTTCCCAACCAAACCCCTTTTTTCCCCTTGGGATTTAGTTGGGTTAGTTGGGAGGCCAAGCCCCACATTGTCGCTTGAAGAATTTTCTTGAGAATCTACAGCAGAAAGATGTGAGAAATGGTTGATTTGTTATTAACATGAGGCGTATGATTGATTTTTAATGTCGTTTCCAATCTCCTAAGGTTGGCTTGAACATCCTCATCCCACGAAGATTAGCACTTAAATATGTTGTAGTGTTTAGTAAATGTATGCTGCTTCACGTTGCGTAGGAATGGGTGGTCGCCTTTCTTTTCCTTCCTTTCTGTCGGGGCCGCATAGATGAGATCTTTGTCACGCTTTCTGTTGGACTGTGATGGACTCTCGTTTCGTCTGGTCTTTGGTAGCCGACTAATTGGGCCCCTGCCCCCCCCTAAATTATGGCAAAAATCTTTCGGTTCTCTGCTTTCGCGTGAACGTGGCAGACAAAGTGGGACGTTATAAACGCCAAAACGTTTTGAGTGAATGGGTTCAGCCGAAGTCAGCAGCCAGGGTAGGCGCCAGGCGGCTGAATTATGTGCAAGCTGCACATGGATGACCAAACTTTTCCTATGCTAAGCTCATGCTCGTCATCTGGAGCAGGTAATGTTTGAGCGTGACTCCCTCTTCTCGATCTCCAGTATGTGTAATCCAGAGTCTAGGGCACTGGACCCCCCGGGATACTCCACTGTAGATTGCTGGGCAAAGTGGGCTGCTCTAGGAAATTTTTTTGAGATTGTTTCTCATATTTTACCTGCTATTTGGTCTCGTCAGAACTCTTAGTTCAGGCCCCCTTGATGCCTCGTTTTGTATTTCTTTTTCATCGAATGAAAATTTCGTTGCTTAGGGAAAAAAAAGAAAAAAGAAAAAAGAACAGGTGGCGATGGACAGGCACATATAGAGAAGGACCATATGGGTGAGGGATAAAACTCAATACAGGTTCATCTGTAGCTCATTCAGGTGAAAGGTACTAAAAGGGATTAGCGCTTTTTCTTAAATGAGTGTTTGAATATGGATTAGCCCTTTTTCTTTCGAAGCAAAATTCTGGGCATAAGTAGGTATATGATCTGCGGCAGATTGTTGTATGATGGAGAGAGAGGTTGGTGGGGGCCTTGTATTTGCAGTTTGCATGATATTGAAGCTAAGCATGGTAAGAAGCAACAGTCCAGTGAAGTGGTTGGCTTTTGTTCTTACACGGCGTGAGCGGGGCTTTTATTCCCTGGTACTTAATACAAGGACACGCCAATATGGCTCAGTTCATCAACTGAAGTGGAGACAAATCCTGTTTGCAAGATCCTCTCCCCAATCTAATTAAAAAAACAGTGGGAGTTGCATTAATGGATCGTCCGATTGAAATGGCACATATCAACGTATATTGTTTCTGAACTTAGGTTACCAAAATCTAAACTCACTCGATTCATGTAACTACTATGGTAACAGCTAGCATTTTCACGCGTTCTTTTAAAAGCATACTATTCTTCAATGTAGTGGCGGAACTAGGACTCAAGTTGAGAGGGGAAAAACTCCTAAGGCGAAATAACAAAATTTTTTTTGGTACATACATTTAGGGGTTGATTGAAAAAATTAACATAGGCCCCTCCAAAATTTTAAATTTTTATTTGGTCCCCAATTTAAAGTTTACAGCATTGAAAAAAATTGCTACAACCAACGTGATAGGTGCCTAAAAAGGTGAAATTCGACTGAACATTGAACACGTCAATTTTAAAAGGTTTGAAGTGACAAAAAGCTAGTGAAATCCGCTGAACACTGAACACGTGAATTGTAAAAGGCTTGAAGTGACAAAAAGCTATTTTTTGCCTGTAATTCTTTACTCCACACGCTACTTCTCTCACAAGCCAATGCCAATCCAATTTTCCATTGATCTCTTCTCATTTTGTGTTGCCTTGCTATCTCTTTTCATTCTGCGTCTAGCTCTCTTCCACTCAAAGTCTCAAAGCGAGCTACTGCAAAGGCGGAACTGCTGCAAAGTGCCGAGTGCAACTATAAACTGTGGTGTGGTTTGTGTGGAGCTGCGAAATTTGTATGTTTAGTAAAACTCATTTCTCTTTTCTTTATAGATTTTGTTATTGTTAAGTTTTCAATTTTTTACTTTTTATTTTGGAACTTTAGATTACATCAAATTAAATAGCTGTGAGCCTGCAATTTGTGTTATTAGGTAATATTTGTGGGGAATTACTGATTTAAGGGTTGTAAAATTGGGTTACACTCATTTTGATTGTAATTTTTGTTATTGTATAGGCACTTTGGTGGTTCAATTTCAAATGGTATCCATTTAGTTGAAGAGAAGTGTTAGAGTCCATTTAGTTATAAATTGATCAAAATTTGTTGATAATATGATAATCTCTTATATTAGTAATTTGTTCCAAAGATAGGAGATAAATTTTGCCATGAGTTGTTTAGTGGGAAAATCTTAAAACTAATAAATAGATAATTTTTCAGGAGTCTTAAATTGCATCAATGAGCATGCCAAAAACAATAGATGCTTTTTTTAGGAAAAAGGGTGCTGACTCGAATTCAGAAGTATCTTCTTCAATTTCTAATCCTCAAATTTCAATTCCTGAGCAAGGTCCTACTAAAGTTCAAAAAATTATACCTCAAGAAATTGAAATTTCTACTCTAGAACGTGATCCGGGATTACGTCCTCATATATGAATATCTAATTAATCAGCAAGATGAAATTAGATGAGCTTATCTTAAGGTTGGTCCCTACAAATTTTACCTTGAAGATTTTACAGAGCAAGAAAAGATTCAGTTGAGATATCAATTGCAAACCTTTAAGTGTGATGTGTCTCGCGATCCCGATTTCAAAAGTTTGTCTGCAATTTTTGAGTTATGCTGAAAATTGGTGGAAACAAGAAAGTCAAAGATTTGGGGTAAACTCATAATTAGCCCTCTATGTTTGGGCAAAAATCAAGTTGCTACCCTTATTTTTCAATCCAACAATTTGAGACCCATATTTTTCGAAACCTATCAATCTTCGCCCCCCGTCTAAATCAGGAGTTAAGTCCGACGGAAAATCTTGCAAAATGACCGAAATGCCCCTCCAATGCTAAATTTTTTTAAAAAAATAAAAATAATATAAATTTAATAAATAAATTAAAAATAAATAGATTATTGAAATAGAGTTTCAATAGTTTTATTTAAAAATATTCTTTTTTTAAAAAAAATATCATTTTTTATTTTTAATGAATTTTTTAATTTTTTTAGTAATTTTATTTTGGAGGGGCATTTTGGTCATTTTTTTTTATACTTTTCTGTTTGATTTAACGTCTAATTTAGACTGTGGGCGAAGATTGATAGGTTTTGAAAGTTATGGGTCTCAAATTGTTGGATTGAAAAATAAGGGTAGCAACTTGATTTTTGCCCAAACATAAGGGGCTAACTATGAGTTTACCCCCAAAGATTTTCTATTTGATTGATAGATTGATTCGTCTTGTGTTAACTCTTCCAGTTTCAACAGCTATTACAGAGCGAGCTTTTTCAGCTATGAAAATCATTAAAACACGACTTCACAACAAGATGGAAGATGAACTTCTTGCAAATTCTTTAGTTATCTATATTGAGAAAGAAATTGGTGCAACTGTTAGCACAGAAATGTTAATAGATGATTTCGACTCTTTAAAGAGTCGTTGAGTTGCTCTGTAATAGGAAATTAGTATGCTTTTGTGTACTTTTCTTGAGTATATATATACAATCAAGTTGATAAGATAAATTTCTCTGTACCTGTTTTAGTTCTAAATCAAGGTTAACTTAGAACAAATTACTGCTGTAAATTTTTTATGTCCTATAATATTTGAATTTCATTTTTAATAATATTTTTAATTAGTCTGGCCCTCCTAATAAGAAAATCCTGGCTCCGCCACTAATAAACACTGACCTCCAATCTCCAACAAATTGTCAAAACCACCTTATAACATTAACCATTGGCTCGGGGGGTGGTTACAAATAAAAAAAATAAAATCTGAGCCAGTTCTCTCGTCTTACATAAATCGAGCAATTACTTGTTCAAATTAAGGTTCTAAAAAAATAAATTATCAAGGTCGGAGCTTTAATCACTAAGTTAACCCTTGAGGTTAAATTCATATACTTTGTTTAGAAGTTTTTTTTTTTTTTGAGATTCTATGAAGAAAAAGGATTTTTTGACTGAATTTACTAACCCAGGAAAAAAAAGAATTTACCCCCAAAAAAAGGCAAGAAGAAACTGAGCTGCTTTTTTTTTTTTTTTTTGAATTTCCTTTTTCCTAAGGTTTTTTTTTTGTAAGAAGTAGTCTAACATATCCACCTCATTGTCAAGGCGCAGTGCTTGCTTTAATGCCTCGCTATCAAGATGTGAATTCTTTATTAATTTGTCTTTGTTTTAACGGTTTGGTGATTTATGCCATGTCAGATGAGTAAGATATGGGGATTTTGGGGTGGGGGGGGGGGGGGGTATCAATGATAGTGAATTGTTGAGTTGGAAGGATACATTGGAAGCTATATGCTACTAGTTAGTTAGTTAAACGTTCAGTTTGTGTAACAAAATGTAATTGTGTTATTCTCTCAGAATATTAAGCAAAGAGTGTTGTAAAAACATAATACATTGTTTCTAATGAGATTTTCTTCTTTCTCCATATTCTTGATTCTTAATATGGTATCAGAGCTTACTTTCGTTTCTTGCTGAGCTTTCTCTATTCATTTGTTTCATTTGCTACATTTTCAATCCTTGAATCATGGCTGAAACATCTAATCCTCAAGCTCAACCAATGGTTATGAATTTGAACGTAACTGTAGAAGAATCCAATCCTCGAAGTCCTTACTATCTTCATTCAGGTGATCATCCTGGATTACTACTTGCTTCACATCTTCTATCAAATTGCAACTATCATTCTTGGTCTCATTCTATGTATCTTGGTTTAAAAGCCAAAAATAAACTAAGATTCATAAATAGAACTCTAAAACAACCTCCTGAATCTGATTCATTATCCATTGCTTGGAATTGTTGTGATACAATGATTCTCTCATAGATTCTTAACTCATCAAAGGATATAGCAACAAGTGTCATCTATATGAATTCTTCACATGATATATGGAAAAAGCTTCGATAGCATTTTTTACAAAGTGATGGGCCTTTGATTTTTAATATTCAAAAATCTATTGCTAATTTATGACAAGATCAATTGGACGTCACTAGTTATTTTACTCAATTGAAAATCTATTAGGAAGAGTTATTGAATTACCAGCAGCTGCCTGATTGTGCGTGTTCTGGAATTCGCTACTTTGTTGGATATTATCAAAATAATTGCATTATGAAATTTCTGATGGGGCTTGATCTTGAATACACCATTGTTCGTGGACAAATTCTTATGATGGATCCATTGCCTAATATCAACAAGGTCTTCTCATTAGTTTTACATGAGGAAAGGCAAAAAGGTGTACCTATTGTGAGTTCGAGTTCAACTATGGAATCAATTGCTTTGTAAGGTAGATGGTTAGTTTAAGAAAAATAGACCTATGTGTAGTCATTGTGGAATTCTTGGATACGCGGTAGAAAAGTGCTACAAAATTGCATGCTTATCCTCTTGGATACAAGTTCAAAGATAAATCAAAATCCTTTATAGCGGCTATGATTCATGATTCATATATCACTTCAAGGTCTTCTTTGGTCCTTCCATTTACTCAAGAGCAGTGTAATCAAGTACTTGCTCTACTGTAGTCATGAAAATCCTCCGTGAATATGGTCTTAACTCCCAACTTCACAAGTGATTTCAAATGCTTGTCTAGTTCAATTGGATCTTTTCATGTTACAAATTCATGGATAATAGATTTTGGTGAAACTAATCACATTGTGTGCTCATTTTCTTATCTCACATGGATAACTCATTGTATTAGTGGTTCAGTCAAATTGCCTAATGAATTATCTGTTCCTATTACACATGTTGGAGAAGTGAGGCTCTCAACAAGTCTTTTATTGATTGGTGTGTTGTGTGTTCCTTCATTTGGATTCAACTTAATTTCTGCAAGCAAGATTACATACACTAGTTCTTGTTGTTTTATTTTTCTTGCTGACCATTGTTTTTTTAGAACCTAACAACATGGAGGACGATTAGGATGGGTGAGCTGAGAAGTGGTCTATACTATTGGCTTCCTTCCTATATCTTCAGCACATTTGTCATTTGTTGTTTCTTGTTTTAATGTCAATAAAATTGATGTCAACTTCTGGCATCTTAGATTAGGACATCTTTCAATAATCTAAATGTCATTTCTCAAGCATTACATTGCTGACATATCTGTTGCAGATTTTCATTCGTGTTTTATTTGTCTTCTTGCTAAACATAAGAGGTTTCACTTTCCAACTAGTGCCAATAAAACTGAATTTCCTTTTCAACTAATTCATTGTGACATTTGGGGTATGATGGCCAAATCTACTTTAAAAGGTTTTCGATATTTTCTCTCAATTGTTGATGATTGCACTTAGTCCACTTGGGTTTATTTGATGAAATCTAAGTCATAAACTCGATCTCGTTTGCAATCTTTCTTCAAAACAATTGAAATTGAATATTCTGCTCAAGTTAAGACCATTAGGACTGATAATGGTTACGAGTTTATCATGAGAGAATTATATTCTTCTCAAGGTGTAGTGCATCAACATAGTTGTGTTGAAACTCCACAACAAAATTATGTTGTGGAGAGAAAACATCAACATATAGTGAATGTGGCTAGATCTCTCATGTTCAAAGCTAATCTTCCTATCCATTTTTAGCGAGATAGCATTTTGACTGCTTTTTATTTGATAAACAAAACTCCAACTCCAGTTTTAAGCAACAAAACTCCTTTTAAAACGCTATTTAAAACTATGCCTTCATATCAACATCTTAAGGTCTTTGGATCTTTGTGTTTTGCTTCTACATTTACTCATAATCGTACTAAATTTTCTCCTAGAGCTCACCGATGTGTGTTCCTAGGTTACTCTTTCCGTGTAAAAGGGTACAAACTATATGACTTAGATGCGCATGTTTTTCTAATTTCCATAGATGCTACATTTCATGAAGATACTTGTTCTTATAAGAGTTCTTCATCTACACCTGCTTTTGACAACTTATTTAAAGTTGCTCATTCTCATGAACTTGATACATCTTCACTGGTTCTTCCTAATATTCTTTTTGAACTAGTAGTCACCTCCTTTATCATCACCGGATTCTAATTCTATTCTTCCTGAGCCTTCTTTTCCTTCTAATACATTATATGTTCCCACTATTAGGAAGTCTACTAATCTTCACAAAGCTCCTGCTTACTAGGATGCTTATTATTGTCAACAGGTCACTTCTTTCATTCCATCTCAATCGGATTTTGATATTGGTCTTCTTGACAAACATGGTAAGAAACATCCCTGTCTCAACCCCTCTTACATATAGCATATTATCTTCCCGACAAAAGACTTTTGCCTTGTCCATTTCCATACATTTTGAATCACAAATATATCAACAAGCTGTGCAATATCCTCATTGGAAAGAAGCAATGGCAACTGAGATATCTGCTCTTGAGGAAAATCAGACTTGAAACTTGACTTTCCTCCCGACTAATAAACATCCAATTAGGTGTAAATGGATCTATAAAGTCAAATATAAGTCTGATGGTAGTGTCAAATGTTACAAAACAAGGTTAGTAGCTAAGGACTATACTCAACAAGAAAATTTTGATTATTATGAGACATTTCACCCGGTAGCTAAACTTACAACTATTCGATTACTCATTTCAGTAGTTGCTGTAAAAAATTGGTCACTGCATAAGTTAGATGTGAATAATGCGTTTTTAAATGGAGACCTTGATGAAGAGGTTTACATGTATTTGCCTATCAAGTTTGATAGCAAAAGGAGAATATGGTGTGCAGATTAAAGAAGTCTTTGTACGGATTAAAACAAAGTTCAAGGCAGTGGTTTGCAAAGTTTTCTTCTACTTTAATTGCCTCTGGTTTTAATCAATCTCGAGCAGATTATTCTTTATTTGCTAGAAAACAAGGCACATCATTTATTGTTTTACTAGTCTATGTAGATGATATTCGTATAGCTAGTAATGACAATAATGCAGTGGAAGAATCAAAGGTGCATTTGAATAGCAAGTTCAAGTTGAAATACCTTGGTGAGCTGAAATATTTCTTAGGGTTGGAATATGCTAGATCATCTAAAGGTATCTACTTATGTCAAAGGAAATATTGTCAATTGGTCTGAATGCCCCTTCAGAGTATGGTGTTTCTCTATTTATAGATACAAATTTACAAGGTTTGCTTGGTTGACACATTTTACCTACCAATTCTATACAAGGAAATATTGCAAAAATGAGAGAATTAAGATAAGATAAATTTTGAAAAGATAAATACACAGTTCCACTACTGATCGTAGTGTTTCTTTTTTACAAAAGACATCATTCCAGAAGATTACAAAAGAAGAGAAATAAATACAAAAGTGGAAGCTTACTAAAACTTTCTGTACTAATACAACTGTGATGCTAAAACATCATATACAAAAGCTGACGAAACTAAAAAAGAAGACTATATCTAAGGCCGACTAGTCCTCCAGACTTGTGTCGGAGGCCAGATCCACTATCTTGGTCTCTCCTGTACCCTCTGCCAGTGGAGCCGATGGAGAGGGAACTATACGCAGAAGGGCTGGGTTAACATCAACCAATCAAAAATCCTCAAGTCGAGGGAGTGGGGGTAAGGGTGGTCCTTTAAGGTACCAGTAGGGCTCGTGCTCCACTAATATCTCAAATGTGTCAGTGACCCACATTTGTATCTTCAGTACTAGGATATAGGGATCAAGGTCCAGAGTCTGCTCACTCTAAATAACTTCATTTATCAGGTCCGATATCCACAAACCACATAAAAGATGCAAGATAGAAAAAGAGGTTGGTGAGTCCTACTGATTCAATAAGGGGGAAAGAGGACATGACATGTGAAATAATTAAGTATGAATAATCCTAGCAGCAAGTAAACAATAAATAAGTGCCGATAATCATAAATAGCATAACGATAAATGATCATGCAATGCAAAAATGATGCATATGTTTTCCAGTCAATTCACTTTCTTTTTTTTTCAGTCAGGTAGAGGTGTCCCTACTGTGCTCTGTTTAACCTCAGAGTCAGGGTTGTGCGTCTCTCCTCTCCTCCGGGATTGCGTTGTGCATCTCACACACAAGGACCCGGTTAGGCAAGCCTTGTACCATTGCCTAGGGAAACCAACCACTATTCCCTTAATGGTGGCTTGCACTTTCCCGATGTGAACGGTACCGTCACCCAATCTCGGAATCACCTCTGGGTATAGGTTCTTTCCGGTCATAACAGTTTCCCATACCCATGAGATGATTATGCAATATGACATATCATAAGCATAAAAGATTCACAATTCACATAAATTATAAAATGCACATATGCACTTTCACATTTAACAATGTAACCATTTGAACATTAAATAGAAAATTATTAAATAGGAAAAGAAATATTAGTATGTACTAATTATGTACTGTTTATGTTCTAATTAATAGCACTTAGGGCTAAGGTTAATATTCTAATGTTCTTCCTTTGATTAAGCCTAACAATTAACACGTACTAAACTACTTAGTCAATTGAAGTGTGTCACTAATTAATATTTAGTAGATTTGATTAATAATTAACCATTTTTTATTTAATTAACCTTTATTAATCCACAATTGGCCAAGCCTAATGAGCCTCATAATGGAGTGTCCCAATCTGATAAGATCTAGGCCTCCTTATTTAAAACTCAATTTTTATTTCATTTTATTTATTTATTGCTTAATGGGCCGATTATGACCCTTAATAAGGCCTTGTGATTTGGGCTCGAATTAAATGGAATTGGGCCCAAATTTTTACCTAAGACCTTTAAATAGAGTTTAACACTGCCATGGGCCCAAATTTTACATTTGGACATTTTTACCCCTGATTTTTATAGAAATCCTGACTTTTCTTTTTGAAATTTTTAGGGCTTTGTCCAGTACATACAGTGACCTACCTGAATTTTCTCAGGGCTTAAATTCACATATTTTTCATAAAAGAGAGTACTAAGCAATTGGGTACAATAAAATTGATGTAAAAAGTCATGCATGGCATTTGTTCTCTTTTTGGCAGCACCCATACGTGATATCCAGCACCCACAATACATTTATGTCTCAACAAAATCACAAGCTCACAGGTCAGTACTAAACATAGTATTATTGAGAGGATTTCATAAAGAGAAAGTGCCAAAATGGCATGCAATGCAAGAGATGAACATGCATGCATTCTCTCCTTTTTCTATGGCCAACCTATGGCCCTCTTGCTCCCACACTCACCATTTCTCCTACTGACAGAGACCAAAAGACACCTAGATCATCAAACCAAGATGTGTAAACATAGGCTCAGATCAGTAGCACATTTTCGCATGACTCAAGCCAAACTGTCCTTTTTCCCCTGAAATTTCTACATGCAACTAAAACCCCTTACCTCTAGATTCGGTTGGTGCTAGGTTTCTTTGAAAATGGACACCTAAAAACAAGTCACCATTTTAGAAAAGAGAGGTAAAAAGAGAATGGGAAAAAAATGGTGCAAAAAGGGAAGGGCTCATGGGCGAAATTTTCTCCCATGGCTGAAGGTCTCAAAAGACCTACCTCTCTCTTTTATTTTTGTTTTCTTCCCTTCTTCTTCTCTTCTTCCCTTCGGTCTGCCCTGCCTCATGCCACTCTCCCTCTTCCTCTAACTCTCTCTCTTTTTCTCTTAGTCGACAATAACAAGGAAACCAAGGGTTCATACGATTTTGGCTTTAAATGAGAGCTAGTTAACTATAGTTAAAAATGTAGGTTTTTCTCTAACTTGCCACCTCACCTAGCTAGGTAATCGTTAAGCTTTACTTGACTGAGGAAGCAAACCAAAAGATTGCCTCTCTTGGGTGGCAAAGAGGCAGCAGTTGCCATGTGTCTCCATTTCTCTTTCCTAGATAATCATGAAGGCAAAAGAAAATCACACAAAATCTACACACACACACAGTCGGTTGGCCTTCTCTTTCTCACGTAATATGCATGCACTAGAAGACAAAAAAACAAAGACCAATGGGAGAACAAGGGGTGGCCGAACCTAAAGGGAAGAGAAAAGAGAAAAATCATCACCGAGCCATGCATGTGTCGATTCGGCCAAGTCATTGATCATGCATAAAAAAAAAAATAAATGCAAGGTTAGGGGAAAGTGCAATATTAATTAGGTCATGATATGATTTAATACAATGGTGGAAAAAAAAATATACAAAACCATAAGGCTTTACCTTATATTCAACTATAAGCTGAAAAATAATTAAAGATTAAGCAAAGATAATTAAATATGTCAATTAATGAGAACATTAAAGCAAGAAAATAAAATTAAAGGAAGATGACATTGGAGAGACTTTTAATAGAATTAAATTCTTTAATGCAAGTAAAATGAATTAATAGCAACTATGAAGCTCATAAATAAATAAATATACAACAAAATGCAAATACCTAGTTGAATAATAAGAAAATTAAAATATTCAAGCAAGTATGTTAAAAATCATGTAGGCTTAACAAAGAAATAATTTAGACTAGAAAACTCCAAATATTATGTTATACTAGTTTTTAAATATGTCCAACAGCTGAAAATAAAAAGGGGTGTCACACAGTCATATGATTTGAGGCACCCGAATCAACAATACAAGAAGAAGTGAGATTAGGACCCATACCTTGTAGGCCTAAGGCAGTGAAAGCAGACACAATCATATGTTGTACCATGATTGGTATGAGAACAAATGAATCAATGCTTACGAGGGGTGATGCATCAGATGAAGATGACTGAACATCAACTTGAAAGGCTTGGGATTGTCGATTCTGTGGTCGCACTTAACAGTCCTTAATGAGATGTCCCTCTTTCTTATAGTAGTTACAAACTTTCTTGGGACAATTACGAGCAATGGGGCCATACTCCTTGTAGCTGAAACACTGTCGTGTGTCCCTTCCTCTCCTTTGTGCCACATAAGCAACATTGACAGCCATCGAGGAAACCTTCTTGGAGATCATACCTATTTGAGTGGCTAAATGATGTTCTTCAAGTAATAGATCTCCCAAACAGACATCCAACGAAGAAACTGGATCATGATTCAATAATCCAGCCCGTACAATCTTAAATTCCGTCTGGAGCTTCATCAAAAATTGATCTCATTGACTCTTTGGATGAACTTCCTGAAGAGTCACTAATGCCACCAATGGAACCTTAGCATGAACAATGCCAGAATATTCGCTCTAAAGATTAATAAAATCAGAATAAAATTGCTCAATAGTCAAACTACCTTGACAGTAATTTGCAAGTTCAACAAAAATTGAAACTTTCGGGCGCTATTATCTTAATGATAATTGTGTCAAAGATAATCCCACATTGCCTGTGTAACACCCAGCTCTTTTGCACCTATTTGGCATATATGTGAGATAATATAAATAGTACGTTGTGGAATTTTCTTATTCTTCTTACATCTTTAATTTCCTCCATTTACACCTTTATTTGTGTTTGCATTCAAGAAGGTAATTGGGATGGTCGGGGTAAGCCTGTAAAATCTTGGTAAGACAGGTTTGAGTGCTGCACGCTCGGGTTGATTAGACGAGCAGTTTGAGTTTTCGACCCCGAATAGTTTAGTTCTTGACCCCAAGCAGTTTGATTTCCCAACCCCGAGCAGTTAAGCGATTTGAGCTCTCAACCCCGAGCAGTTTGAGCTCTCGACCCCGATTCGTTGAGTTCTCGAATCCGGGCTGTGTAAGCCCTGGACCTTTAAGCCCAGGACCTCGGCCGTTTCAGCCCTAGACCCCGAGCTATTTGAGCTTCCGATATGCCCAGCTTTTACTTTAGCTGAGCTTCCTTTTGCATGCTACCTTTTACGTGTCCTAACCGTATGCATAGCATTTAATGCACTCTTATCCCATTTCATGTTTCATTTCCCTCCTCCTTATTCGACCGCCTAGGTGAAGATGGCCATTGGCTCTCTCTTTTTGGCGTATTGTGTGCGTTTTGCGTGTACAATAGACGTACGAGGTGAAGATTCTGGTGGCAGCAGACGTGTACGACCTCGTTATCCCTCTCTCTCTCTAATGATTGGGTCTAGACCTATAGGCTGGTAGGGGGAGTACACCGTGAATTCGTTGCTTTCTACTTATAGTATCAACTAGAAGAATAAAGAGGGAGACATGAAGTGGAGTGCTCCGAGATATATAGAATTTTCACCAAACCGATAAAGAGAAAGGAAGGGAGAGCGACATGAGAGAGACTACCTGACCGATGGAAGAGGAAGGGAGAGGGACGTGAAAGAGACCACCTGACCGAAGGAAGAAGGAAGGAGAACCAAGGGGAAACGAGACCGAGGTAGTCTCGGTCTGCACCTTTTCCTTCCTTCAGCTTTTAGCTCTTCTTTTTCTAACGTAGTGTCCTACTGTTTTTAGGTGTTTTCATTCAAGGAGAGACAGTATACACTCGACTGAGGTAAGGGTGAGCCAAGTTATAGTATGGGGAATTGGGGTAGTTCAGGGTAGTGCATAAAATGTGATTTTTGCCATGAGATGAGAAAAGAATTTGTATCACTGTGATAAAATGCAAAGGAGAAAGAACTAAGAGACGTTGGGTGGACCACTAGGGCTAGATCCTTTGAGTCGTGAAGTTTGGAAAAGAAAAACTCATTTTATACATGACCGGGAAAGCCTTGTGTTTCAATAATCGGGAAAGAGTTTTGTATTTTTATGCCCGAGGAAATTATTGTTGAAGGCCTTGTTATTATATGCTTGAAATGGATTGGTTACATGTTATTTTGTTTTATATTGGTCACATGCTCAGAAAAGAATTTTATAAAACGTGCCCAAATAGACTTTTACAAAATATGCCCAGGAGACTTTGATAAAACGTGCCCGGGAGACTTTTACAAAATATACCCGGGAGACTTTTATAAAACGTGCCCGGTAGACTTTTACAAAATATGCCTAGGAGACTTTGATAAAACGTGTCCGGGCAGACTTTTACAAAATATGTCCTGGAGACTTTGATAAAATGTGCCCGGGAGACTTTGATAAAATGTGCCCGGGTAGACTTTTATAAACTATGCCCGGGAAGACCTTGCTAAAACTTACCCGGGAAGACTTTTTTAAACTATGCTCGGGAAGACCTTGCTAAAACGTACCCGGGAAGACTTGTATAAACTATGCCCCGGAAGACCTTGCTAAAACGTGCTCGGGAAACTTTTATAAAATGTACCCGGGGAGATTTTTATAAAATAGGCCTGGGGAGATTTTACAAAACGTGCCCTGGAGAGGATTTTCTTTTGAAACTAGCCAAGCTCCCTTATTGGGTTAGCAATGAATAAAATAATTTAATTGTATAAGTTGTTGGACTTGCCTATTAACAACATGTGGTACGTGTTAGGTTGGACCGAGTCTAATGCATGAATATCATGAAATGAACACTCATTTATGGATTTAATGGATTAAGAAAGTTACAGTGAATTTAGATTGCTTTATTTTATATGACAATTGGTCTATGAAATCTATTGCTCATTTTAACACCTGTTGCATCAACATATCATGGATATGGGGAAGCTATTGACCGAAATGACAGCATGACCGGAATGAAACCCATACCCAGAGGTGGTCGATGACAGGGTGACGATACCGATCACAGTGGGATAGTGCAAGCCGCCACTGAGAGGATAGTGGTTGGTATCCCTGGCGTGAAACAATATACGCTTGACGGGTCCTAGTGCCGGGGCACAGAACAGTCCCAGAAAAGAGGAGGGATGCACAACCCTGACTCTGGGGGTTAAACAGAGCGATCAAAAGACACCTCGATTGACAAAAAGAGGAAAGAAAGAAAGAAAGAAAGAAAGTGACCGGGAAACAGATGCATCATTCCTGCATTGCATCATTTTCCTGTTTAGTGTTATTAATGCTTGTAGATTATTAATTATGCTTATTTGTTTTATGTGGTATATTCCTTTTTCCCCCTTTACTGAGTCAATAGGACTCACCCTTTTATGGTTTAATCTCTTATATATACTGCCGTGGACATCGGACATATCAGATGCTGACATTTATGAGCGAGCAGACTTTGGATGTTGATCCCTACATTGTAGTGGTCAAATTATGGATTTATGTCACCGAATCGTTTGAGGTATTCATGGGATACGAGCCCCATTGGTACCTCAAGATCCACCTGCACCTCCAGTTCCTCGTGTTGAGGACTTCGGTTTAGTCGATGTTGATCCGGCTCTTCTGCACATTGTCCCTCCTCCACCGGCGCCGCCAGTGGAGGGCAATGGGGATAATGAGATTATCGACCTAACCTCCGACACTGAGTCAGAGATGGACTAGACATCAGTGGTAGTCATTTTTTGTTTTAGGTCCTGTTACTATTAGCCTATTTCATGGGTGTGGTGGAACAAAAAGTTGTAGACAACTTTCGTTTTTGTATTTATTATCTTGTTACTTTTGTATCTTAGTAAAGGGTTTTTGTTCTTTGTAAAGTGCTACCTGTATAAAGCAAATCCATATGTCTGTGTAATTCTTTTCATTCTGTCCACCCTTACGCCACAACCTACTTTTAAATTATTAACTGTAGTTTTAATATATCCTTAATTAATCCACGTTATTTTTCCTATTTAATTATGTGTGACTTGCTTACTAAATCCCGGAAACCTATTATTTTTCCTTCCTTAATATACTTATACATTTCAAGACACTATTTCTGCTAAGCTTGTTTTTAAAGCCAGTTATCAGATTTATTCGTGCCGTAATCTCCGCTTGTGTGCATTCCATTACGATAGGAGAGCTTAGGGGATAAGTACTGGCACGAGGCATGACAACCTAAGCTGTAGTAAAATAGTGAAGGTTAGTCACAAAATGAGGCTCAATTGTTTCAAACAATCATGAGATTACTTTAGCATCTTGGACCTCCCATTTGACAAGTTCCTTTTCATCAATTGGAACTTTAGTTGAACTATCAATATGGAATGATGATTCCTTTCCTTTCAAAAACATCGTAAATTGAAATGCCCACATAGAGAAGTTCTTCCCCGTAAATCGAACAATAGAGTTCTCCATCAACATGAGGTCAAGTAGCAAGATGAGAACCTAAAACAACACATAAAGGAAAAGACAAATAGCAACAACAACCCATGGGAACAACACAATAGCTCAGCGCGAAAGGAGAAAAAAAAAAAGACACAGCCCACAAGAAACAGTTTTGCAGCAGCAAAAGAAAACAAAACCACGCTGGCCAAGGAAAAAAAGATGCACTGCCCACAACCAAATCCACGCAACACTCATAGTAACCTACAAGAAGAAGTGGACTTCCTAAAGCCACCAAAAATTAGAAAACCAAAACACCCAAAACACCTAAAGAATTGACCGCACCTCAGTCACCACAAAAAAAAAAAGACAGATCCTTACAAACACCATAGAAGGTGCCAACAGCTTCTAGAACCACCACAAAAAATGCCAAGTCCATTCCAGCCACCACAGAAAGAATCGATAGACACCTTAACCACCACTAATAGTGTCGACAACCACAAGTCACCACTACCTAGATGCACTGACAGCCACAAAGTGCCACTAAGAAGAACTGAGAACCGCCTGAAAGGGTCACCGAGAATTACCCACAAACTCGGAAGCCTAAAATCTCCATAAAAAAACAACGAAAATCACCCACACCCCGCTAAAGTTGCAATGAAAATTGCACTCACTAATGATTAAGACCACAGAGAAACGGAAATTAGAATAGAGGCTCTGATAACATGTCGATTGGTCTGAATACCCCTTCACAGTAGGGTGCTTCTCTATTTATAGATACAAATTTACAAGGTTTGCTTGGTTGACACATTTTTCCTACCCATTCTATGCAAAGAAATAAGTTACACATTCTATTTAAACACTATCTCAAGGGTATTATTGGTTTGGGTTTGTTCTTTTATGCAAATCAAACTCAATTGTATTTGAAAGCCTTCAATGATTTTGATTATGCAGGTTGTTAAGATATTAGGAAATCCATTACACGTTTTACTATATTCCTAGGTAATAGTTTGATTTCATGGAAATCAAAAAAACAAAATATTTTGTCTCGATCATCTACAGAAGTAGAGTACCGTGCCATGGCTTCAGCTGTTTGTGAGCTAACATGGTTGAGAAGCTTACTGGTTGATCTTAATATTGAACATTCACAAGCTACTCTCATGTTTTGTGACAACCAAATTGCAATTCACATATATGTTAATCCAGTATTTCATGAATGAACCAAACATATTGAGGTAGATTGTCAAGAGAGAAGTTGCAAGTTGGTTTGATTCAGATTTTACATGTAAATACTCAACATCAGATTGCTGATATATTGACCAAAGCTTTGGTATCAGCTCAGTTTAATCATTTAGTAAGCAAGATGAGATTGCTTAATATATATCATCCATCTTAAGGGGTAGTATCAACAATAGTGAATTGCTGAGCTAGAAGGATACACTAGAAGCTTATTGCAAGCTACACACTACTAGTTAGTTAGTTAAACATTCAGTTTGTGTAACAGAATATAACTATGTTATTCTTTCTGTATATTAAGCAAATAGTGTTGTAAAAACAGAGTACATTGTTTCTAACGAAAATTTTCTTCTTTCTCCTCATTCTCAATTCTTAATAAAGGGGCACTTGCCTCCTCGTTCTGCCATGATGCTCATGGGCAACTTATCTCTAATTGGATTTCCTAACTGGATTTTATTCCAACAATGTGATCTTAAAGCCCGCTTGCATGTATACCATTAGATGGAACTTTGCTTGCTGGCTGGGAAGTGTCTTCATCTTTTTCACTTCTTATTACTCTTTTAGTTCACTTTTTCTAAAATTTCTAGTGCCAACTAATTCATTCAGGCAAGACATCTTTCGATGTGATGATGTGCTCATTCTTATGGTCATTCCTTCAATACTTCTAGCTCTCGGGAGTCTTTTTGTAGGATATTTGGCCAAAGTATGACTCGTTATCCCATAAGTAACTACTGTGTCGAAGTGGTTGTTGCTCACCCAACACAATCGTACAAGGTCAAAATTCACCCAATCTCGAGAATCCATACATCACTTATCAGTACATAAACAGCTATCTCTCGAGCACTGGTTTAGATTCGACCACAACAAAAAAAAAGAAAAAAAACAGAGCACCTAACAACATATCTTCACAAACCAAGGATTACGAGATCCTCCTCTTCATTATGGGGTGACGGAGGGATTGTACTATTCGTTTTCATTGCTTTTCAAAATGAAACTATATTCTTTGATTGTTCGACTATAAATTCCGTGAGAATATTACGGTGTCCATGAGGATTTGTAATTTTTTCACAACAATGTTGAGTTTTTGGTCTACACAATTAACTTTTTTTTGTACATCCATCTGTAATTCTTTGATTATTCGAAGTTGACCTTCTATTAGTAATTTTGAGAAATAATTTGGTTTTAGGGATGAGTCAAATTAATTTAGTCACAAATATCAGGTTTTAGCAATGAACTATTCAAATTTGTTGCTAATAAAACTTTTAGCGACGACACAATTATTGTCACTAAAATTAGTTGGATAATTGCCAGCTCCGAAATCCATGGTCGTTATGGTTATTCTATGTAAAATTATTACCGACCAAATCCATTTGGTTGTACCTCAATAACCAAATGTAGAAAAGTACAATGGCTTATATTAAAATGTGAGAACCGTGTGGCATGGCTCATGAAAAAAAAAATAGGGGTCTTTCTGTCATTTGTGTGGTTTCTAGAAGGGGATTATAAAGTGGTTGCTGACTGGGTCTTTTGAAACGTGGGGCTGTCTTAAGGGTATTCTTGCCTTTTACTGGAAGATCTGTCTGAACTAACGAAGGGTAACCCATGTTTCTAGAAGACAGAGGGGTTGTGCGCGTGAAATAAAAGAACGAAAAAAACAGAATGGGTTTTCAGGGGATATACAGGCAGATCTGTTTTTGGTTGATACACTTCATTCTTCTCCCTCTAAAGAAAAGTTGCTTCAAGAAAGTGCGCTGATTTCCTAGTTGTTCTGGTGAAAGCTTGAGGTTGCTATAATGGTGAAAGTAGATCAGATTTGAGGGAGGTTTCGTTTCGTTTCGTTGATCACCGGCACATGATCTCTTCGATTGATTGAGGCTTCCAGAGGTTCTAGAAGAGTGTTTGCTGGAGGTTCCAGCAATGGCCATTGATTGCACAAGGTTTGTGCGTAGAAATCAAGACCTGTTTAGAATCAAGGTTTCCAAGTGGATGTAGAGGTTCTACGTCGGTAAGATTTAGAGTGGGTTGACAGGCTAGGTTAATCGTTTCAATAGATCACTTTGTAAATCGATTGGAAACTAGTGAATTAGAACGGCCTACGGGCCCAGAGAGTTTTTCTCCTTAAGGATGTTCCTTAAGGAGTTTTCTCTTCATAACCACTCTCGGTGTTTCGATTGTGTAATTATATTTGCTGTTCTTGATTAGTTTAACTTGTTATCTTTCTAACAAATCTTGTTTTTTGTGATTGAGAGTTCGAATCCTTTTTATCTGAGGCTTTTGTACAAAGGATGTTCAAGATTTGCTGTTTGGTAAGTTGCTGATAAGAACTTGGTATTTGGTGAGTTGATGAACTAATTATTAATTTATTTAAGTATTGAATCTGTAATTTTCGTTTCTGTAGTGAGTTCGGAGTTTCTTATAGTTAGTTCAAAATACCCTATTTTACAGATTTGTGTTTAATTGTTTTACTGTTCATATATTGTTGTTAATTAAGACTTGAATATTGAAAGAATTATATTTGGGTTGTTATTTTGGAGAATAGATTTTAAGTTTTAAAAAGAATTATTTGATAATTTTTTGAGAAATTGGCAATATGGTCACTAGGTTTATACCATGCTGACAATTTAATCATTAGGTTTCAGCTTTTTACTTTATAGTCACTGAGTCCATACCCGTGTAACGATTGGGTCCTTCCGTCACTCCTCTGTTTGCCCTTTTAACGGAATGCGCAAACAGGTTAGCATTTTCGCTAGCTCACCTTCATTAATCCACATCAGCAGCCCAATCAAACAACCAAGGTTAAAACGAACCATTTTATGAGCTACTAGCTTCTCTCTAACTCTCTCTCTCTCTCTTTCAAACTCTGACCCAGTAGTCTTTAAAAGGCCTTCTTTCTTCTCAAATCACGAACAATCTTCTCAAACTCCCTCTATGGCCATTACGCACTCATCATCGAGCATCGCCTTATACACCGTTCCTAAGCTCCCTTTTTCTAAGCATCTCAGCCGAAGCCCGAGTAAATCCTCCAGCTCAAATTGCTTTCTCTTATCGAAAAAGACGAGCTTGCTTCATCTATGACGTTAGTCCCATCGCTGCTATCTCCACCTCCACTGTTTGCGTACACTTTCTTCAGTTTCAACATTCCATCCCCATGAATGGTTCTGTCTTTTTAAGTGCAGTAAAGCCTCAAGAATTGAACTCCAACGCTACGTCATCAAGTTGGTCTTGTGAAGCTTAGCGGGGGAAATGAGGATGCCATCGGGAATGTGCTGCGAAAGTTCCCTGTGATTTTGGGTTACACAGTGTAGCATACAGAGGGCCATGTAGAGTTCTTGAAGTTGTTTATTGGCCTAAATGATCAGGAGATCTTCAAGATTTTCCGTGTGTTCCCGAGTGCGGTTAGTGCCAGCAGAGAGAGAAAACTGTGTCCTAGGGTAGAGTTTCTCAACCAATGTGGGTTGGAAACCGATGATATTTACAAGTTTTTTTTATCAAAGCCCCCTTGTTTCTAGGCGTTGTCATTTGAGAACCTCGGTTATAAACTTGTGCTTTTGGTGAAGATTGGGTATAAATATAGAACAAAGGATATGGCAACGACAATGGGATCTGTAACCAAAACAAGTTGTGAGAATTTGCAGAAGGTAATTGGATTATTCTTGAGTTATGGGTTTTCTTGTGCTTACATTGTTTCTATGAGCAAGAGGCACCCCCAGATACTGCAATACAATCATAGCTCGTTCGAGGAAAAGGTGGAGTACTTGATAGAGGACATGGGTCGTGAACTTGAATCAGAGAGAAAGAGAGAGAGATGAAAGTAGAGGAGATTGGTATAATAAAAGCTTGGTAAAGCTCCTGCTAGCATGGGAAGAACTCCGTGGTAGAGAAGCGAGTTTGTTGTTGAGCAAAATGTCGCGAGGGAAGAACTCCGTGGTAAAGAAGGGCCTGCGGTAGAGGACCTCGGCGTCGGTGGGGGGAGCTCAATAACAGTAACTCGGTTGGAGACTTGGACTCTGTGAGCAAAAATTGGATGGAGATCATGTTTGAACAAAAATCTCTGATCTGAACACTGTTTCCTAGGTAAAAACCTCCAAAAGAAATGGGGAACGACGTGGAGATCGGGAAAAGATTGGTCCCAAGAGAAAGGATTCAAAGATGTTAAAAGGAGTGGCAGTAATTTAATGAATGAGAGCAGCTTCTTATCGATTTGGCCCAGCTTAACTCAGCAGGCTAATTTTTTTTTCCCCTTTTTTTTTTTTGTTTCTTTAATGCATCTCTTCTTCCAAAGCCATTTTCTTCTTCCCCATTTTTTCCTCTTTGCTGCTGCTCCTAATTTCCTAGCAAAACCGAGCTCCTCTCCCGCAAAATGTGAGGTGGATTTATGGAAGAAACAATGCTTTTTTGTTTGAGCTTCCAGTTGTTCCTCTTCCGAGTCTTCATCCTCTTCCGCCCAAGACCAGAATTCTGAAGAATCTTCAGACAAGAAGCTGCAATTGAAGAATCTTCAGACAAGAGGCTGCAATCACTGGAAAAAGAAGAATCGCTATTTTTTTTCCCTTACAAAAGGAGAATGGGATGAAAGAGTTCTATAGGGAAGTGCTAAAAAGGCGTCTAAGTTGACGTGCTTTTTTTAGATCTTGTCATTTCATTTTGTCTTGCTTCACTTTGTTATCATCATGTTCACCAATTGCGGCCACTCGAGGAGAGGAGCTGCTGTAAAAGAGGAAAAAAATTGCAGAACAAGAAAAGGGATTGGATTGAGGAAGAAGAAGAGGCATTTAAGAAATAAAAAACTGGGGAGAACGAAAATTTGAGCCATGCACTGGGCCAAACCGATAGAAAGCTGCTGTCATTCACTGAATTATGTGACATATATGTGTCCTTTCTATCTGTCAAAACAAATCTCAGCCACACATTTTAACATCTTTGAATTATTTTTCTTTGGACCAAATCTTTTCCCATCAATGGTAAGCTCCTTTTTCGGAGGAGCTCTTTCTACAGAAAGAAGCAAATAGGTGATGAAACACAGCACTGGCAACTTCATCGTAATGTCACTGTATTGCAGTAGGCCAGTCATGTCTTCGACGTTAAACTTCGCGAGCACTCAGAAAGAAAAGGCTGAGAATAAGACCTCTAAGCTGAAATAATCCCGAGATGAAGTTACGACGAAGAGTACGCTAAGCTGGCGAGGAGGTGAGCAAACTGGTTTTTACTCCAGAGACAAAGTTACGACCAAGAGTACGCCAAGCTGGCGAGCAAGTGAGCAAACTGGTTCTTACTCCAGAGACAAAGTTACGACCAAGAGTACGCCAAGCTGGCGAGCAAGTGAGCAAACTGGTTCTTACTCCAGAGACAAAGTTACGACCAAGAGTACGCCAAGCTGGCAAGCAGGTGAGCAAACTGATTCTTTCGGCGTGGAATCCACCGAAACGTACTGGTAGAATTTGAGCATGTGGTGCCTTTTGATCCTTTAGACTTCGTCCTCCTTCCTTCTCCAACGGTTTCGTTTACATGGGTCAAAGTTTGAGAGAGAGACAAACAGTTACAGAGAGGCTAGTGGGTCAAAAATACGGTTCATTTTAACGTTAATTGCTTGACTAGGCTGTTGACGTGGATTAATGAAGGTGAGCTAGCGAAAATGCTGACCTGTTCGTGTGTTCGTGCATTCCGTTAGAAGGGTAAACAGAAGAGTGACGGAAAGACTCAATCGTCACATGAGTATAGACTCGGTGCCTATAAAGTTAAAAAATGAAATCTAATGACTAAATCGTCAACGTAGTATAAACCTAGTGATAATTTTGCCAATTTTCCTAATTTTTTTTTATACCTATTCACCCCCTATAGGTATTTTCTGCATAAATTGAGTCTAAATTAATTTTTCATAAAACTTAAGGAATCTTTATTTGTAGTTCTCTAATTATCACTCAAATATCATTTACTGGTTTGAACTACAAATTTAATTATATTTAGTCTCCAAACTACCCTTTTGTGATAGGATCTATATAATCACATTTAGTCACATTTATCACACATCAATCATAGGATCTACTTTTGGAGCAAGTGGTCCTTAAAAGCGATTCGTTGCTTTCTCTTTCTGGTACCTGTGATCCCTCAATCTTGGTCCCGGGTTCCCTGGGTACCACCATCGAAGTCATCTGTGAGATGATGTCTCTATGCCCATCGTGGAGTTTTGTCAAAGCTTCACGCCAAGCGAATGCGATTGTAGATTGCTTGGCAAAGTGGGCGGCGTTTCAAAAAATTTCTAGGATTGTACCTGATCATTTGCTCCCCCCTGCCATCCTGAGGCAGCACCTCTGTTTTAAGCCCCCTTAAGGCTCTGTTCCTGTTTTTGCTTTTGCTTGATTGTATTTCCTTTGTTTGCTTTTTTGTTTGGTTAATGGAATGCATCATCGCTGATTAGGAAAAAAAATCATAGGATCTACTTAGATATTGCACATTGATGAATTTTGGTAGTTCGAGGTCTCACTGTGACGAATTTGTCTCCAAAGTAATATTAATTCTATAATTCACAGGTATAAAATGAAGTTTTCCCAAATATTTTGAACAATGTAATTCATTTATAACCTTAATTTAAATGTTAGAACGAGATTGATGCAATGGAATGGGAGGAAAAATCACTTCTCAAATAGAGTCATGATATATGTAATAAACAGCTGAAGAAATTGATTGATATTTTCAGCTTCCCCCAACCCCTCACCTTTTGGTCTGAACTAGTTGGATTTTCTACTTCATTCAAAAGACATTCACTTTGGACGGATTTTGAATTTCGAAGGTCTTACGAAGGAACAGAAACGAGATCATCAACGTTGTATGACTCAAAATCTTTTTGCGTCCTGAAAACGGGATAAATTACACACCAAAAAAAAAATCACTGTTTAATGTCTTTTAAAAGTACATCACCCCTTCTCATCTAGAACCTGTTCAAATTCAGCTGTGGGAAGCAGGTACTTTCGTTTGGGGAGTAAATCAAGGCAGCCCTCCGGGTTTACATACAAAGACTCGGAGCATTGGCACAAGGGCCAAGGGAATTTATGGAACTACTTTTAGTCTTCAATGTTTTGTGTCTTCTGGAGTCTAGCCCTTCCTTTGAGTTAAATTAAGAAAAAAATGCATGCGCTTTTTCTAAACTTCTCTTTAGGATCCGTGCTTCAAAATTTTAAATTTCAGGGCCACTTATCCTCCATGTATAAAGATATTTAAGTATTTAACGCATGAAAATTACAAAAAAGAAAAAAAAGCAACTCGGTGAAGAAGGAGATCCCCCACTGTTGCACTCCGCAGCAGCACGTTGAGATCGAGCTCCCTGTCGCAGCGCAACGTGGGATCCCCTCCCCTTCTTTGCACCCTATGGAAGTATGGAGATTGAAGGATCTCTCCCCTTTTCACAGATTTGCTGGTTTTTGTTTTTACTTCCGTATTTATGTTTTTTATTTTTTATTTTTAAATGCTTAATATATTTTTTTCTTTTTGTTTGTAAATTTTTATTACTTTTTATCTAATTTTTTTATTTTCTTTTTACCCATGGGCGTCGGACATGTGTTCACTTCAACCATATCATGCTACGTGGAAACTTTTAATTTCTTTTTTTTTTTGGGTCAGAAACTTTCAATTCATTGTTAGATGAAAGTCTCACAGCTGTTTCTATTTGGTATAGGTTCGTGCAGAGAACTAAAAAAAGAAATCATCACTAGTAGTGCCTATTAAAGAATTAAGATTTTTTTTTATAATTTCTTTTAAAAAGAGATAGCGACAATATATGCACTTCACACATGTATTTTATTGTAAATTTTATATTATTTAAAATTTTATATAAATAATATAAATATATTTTTATGTCTATTTCTTTCTAAATTATATTATTTATTTTTTAAAAAATTATATAATACATATTTATTATGTCTATTTCTTTCTAAATTATATTATTTCTTTTTAAAAAAATTATATAATACAATTCGATAATAAATTATGGTGCCGTTTATTTCTCTAACATTTTGGAGTATAGAAATTTTCAGCAAAATAAACACACTTCAAAATTTTTAACTTTTACACATACACACTTCAATTTTCACAAACCTCAATAAATCTCAATAAAATAAAGATTCCCAAAATTTCGAAAATATTCTCTAAAATTTTGACAAACAAACACCCTTATATATACCATACTTTGAACATGAATAAGTATTTTTTAAAATAAAGAAGAAGAAAAAAACAATAAGAAATAGAGACGTGGGAGCCACAATGTGAAAGGACGAAAGGGACCGGGCAACAAGATATTACCAATTAGGCCACTAGTCCTTGTCGAACAATCAGAGAGCTCCCAAAATCAACCCCACACAGCCAATGAGCAAAACCTTCTCCTGACTCCTGAGAACCGCGCGAACTTTCCGCTGAGAAAATATATAAATAAAAGAAAAGACCCCCAATCCGTGGCTTCCTACGTGGAGTGAGTACGTAGAAAATTACCAGATCCCTCTCCTTCTCTTGTCTCTTTGTCCACCGTTTTGTGCTGACTTGTTTCTCTCTTAGTCCCTACTTTCTAGTACATTTTCTTTTCATCTCCCTCTGTCTCTCTGGACGTCGGTTATCGCTGTCGGTACTGTGAAGCTCTTCCGCAATCTCGAAATGGCGGTGAGTTTGTTTGCACAAATATGTTGTATGCGTCATTGGTAGTTATATTCGGGGCTTAGATCCGTCGGGATTCGCAGCTCGTTGCCATTGATGCTGACAGATTTGATTGACGATATTGTCTGATTGCTAATGATCCGTATGGTTAAGGAATATGAGTGATTGAACCGACCCGCTAGACCCTTAAAAACGCTTGATTTCGATCTACATTAAGCTCAGGGACCTCAATTCAAGCAAGAACTTGGATATGATTTGCACAGATCAAATCACCTATTTTCACGCCTTCTTTTCTGGTCCTTTTTTCCGTTTTCATTTCTCATTTCATGGAAATGTGCGTTAATTTCGAGTTCAAGGAAAAAAATTGGATTTAGCATGCAAACCTCAGCCTACAATTGAAGTACATTTACCTCACCTACCTCTAATACGTTCTTAAATTTTGAGGGCCTATCCATGGTCTGGTAGGACTCGAGTGATGAGGGTCTTCTTACCAGCTTAGTCTTCCTTCGCTTGTTGAAGCATTTGACCGTGCTCTGTTCTTTTCTCTTCTCAGTGATTTATATGGATATCTTATGTTATATTTGACTACAGTATGTTGTATATGACAATGCTATATACGAAATTATGTATATGTTCTTGTATGATTTAACTTCTATTTGCTTCTTTCCTGTTGGTGGTTTTAAAGCTTTATAACCCTGAGAAGCACCTTATGTAGCATTTTTCGTTCAGGTCCCAGCGGACGATGCTAATCAGGGGATTGGAACACTTCCCCAGTCAGCAATGACACCAAACTGGATAATCAATGTTTCAGATGTGAGGAAACAAAATTTTAGGCATAGCACTTTATACTGCCATTAACAGTGGGGTTTTGTCCATTAGCTGGATATTAATAGCAAAGAAAGTGTTTTCCTTCTAGAATTGGCGAATGCAAACATTTGCTTTTGAAAAATTTCAGCAACAACAAAATAGTAATTGTTTTAGCACTACCAATAGTTTTAGTAACAGTGTTTTCATATTTACATGGGACCTTGGAGGTTGTGAATGAGACTCTGGAATTCATTAAAGTGAAAGACTTGTTTCATTCAATCACTTAACTACCTGTTTTTCAGTTTCAGTAACTACAACTCGTTTGGTTTTCTGTACAGAGCTTGCACTGAAAGTTTTTTTTCACCTAGGTCCAATTTTTTAATTAATCCAGTCTTCAGCTTAAGTCAGTGTAAATAGCCGAAAAGTTTGCTCCTGATGCTGTAGCTCCTTGGGGGAAAAGTAACAAGATTAATTTCTTCCTTTGCTCCTTACAGATAAAAACCGTTAAGGTTAGTAACATTTCACTAGCTGCTTCTGCGAGAGATATCACAGAATTCTTTTCATTCTCTGGTGATATTCAATATGTAGAAATGCAAAGGTCAGTACATTTGAATTATGTGCATACTAGAAGTTCAAGGTATCCTCATTCTCTGAAAAATTGGTTATGCTTTTGGCAGGGAAACTGATAGGACCCAGCTTGCCTATGTTACCTTCAAGGATTCACAGGGAGCAGACACAGCAATGCTCCTGTCGGTATGTTCATCTAGAGGGATGGCAGTTGGAACGGTTAATTATTATGAGATTTACACCGAAATTTTTGTCAGGCAATTAGGGAATGAAGGATATTTAATATTTGAGCCTTGAGGACCCTTAACTGTCAAAAACCAAAAACTTTGAAACTTAATAATAATACGAGCACTAGGCCTCTCTAAGCATAAAAAAAGTCGACTAATTTAAATGGTAGGCCTGTGTGTGGAAGTCTCTTTTAGTCATGCTTTAGTCAGTCTTCTTAAGAGAGTGACCACGCCAATTTGTGGCGAGTGCCTTCATGAAGAAGTATCAAGGTCTCACGTGAAGGCAGTCGCCGGACCTCAAAGCGACCATCGTCTTTGCATGCCTTCCATGACACTTAATGTCTGTAGGATAGCAGTTGGATATATCTTTAGATTTATTTCAATTGTTCTTATTTGCCTACTCAGGGAGCTATAATGGCTGATCTTTCTGTCTCCATTACTCCTTTTGATGGTTACCAGCTGCCCCCTGAGGCTACACAAAGCCTGGTAATCCTTTAACCTGTATGCAATTATCTCTTTGTAGTTTCTGTGTCTTTTGAGAATGATTATCACTCTTATGCTACTTTTTCAGTGCAATAGCATTAACAGCGTGGAAATAAATATCGATTGGTCTATTTCTCTAGTTCAGGGCGTATCTTTAAGTTCAATTAAACTTTTCCTTTTCTTTTTTTCGCAAACTGATATATCGGAGAACTTAAAACTTTCAAATACGAATAAAATGACATGCATTTTTACTTAAATGTAGAAGCTACTTTATAGAGGATGATATGGGAAGCTAAATTCTAGATTTCAGATATTTCAAGGGTAGAAACAAACAAAACTTTTCCCTGTTTTTCCATGTATCACATATGGCATATGATACCAATAACACATGCACACATGGGCATGCGCACCAACACGTCTTTGTTTGGGGGTGCGGGTGATTTTTTTGTTGAGTCACATCCTTAATTTAAATTTCAGCAATGTAAATGCATATGGACTTGTAATTTCAGAAGTTTTAATTGTGTTAAATATTTTTACATCTCATTTCAAGAAGGCAAAAATTGGTTTTGCTTTCTGTGAGATTTTCTCCTTGGTGTGGTAAATATATCTGTAGATGAGAAATGCAAACATGAACTTCAGAGTTTATGATGAACCGCCATATTTGTGGCCTAGTGATGTTATATCCGTGTCTTGTCAAAAGAAAATAGCTAGGTGACACCAACCTCATTCTGCAGGGCAGGTGAATCTGTTTTCCATTGTTTGACTTGTGTGTATTTTCCTGTATGGAGTACTTCAAAAGAGATCTTTTCTTTCTTGCTTTTTCTTTTTCCTGCATTGGGGGAGGGGGAAGGGTACAATTCCTTCTTTCTGAACTTTATATATGTTCTTGTAAAGGCGAAAAAGCCAGCTGCTACTGGTTCTACTGTTAAGAAGGCTGAAGATGTAATGAGCACTATGCTTGCTAAGGGTTTCGTCTTGGGAAAGGATGCCATTAACAAGGCCAAATCCTTAGATGAACAGCATCACTTGACATCAAATGCGTCTGCCACAGTTGCTTCCATTGATCGTAAAATGGGTCTTACTGAGAAGCTAAGCATTGGAACAGCTATGGTCAATGAGAAGGTGAGAGAGATGGATAAGCGGTTCCAGGTATCTGAGAAGACGAAGTCTGCCTTTGCTGCTGCGGAACTGAAGGCAGTGAGTGCAGGATCTGCTATAATGAGCAATCATTACGTATTAAGTGGAGCTTCATGGATTTCAAGTACATTCAGTGCAGTGGCGAAGGCAGCTGAGGATGTGACAATGATGACAAAGGAGAAGGTTGAAAAGGCTGAGGAGGACAAAAAGGAGATAATTTACAAGGAAAGGACAGGGCTCATCAATGACTTTGCACAAATCCATCTTGATGAGTCTTATGCAGCATAATAGCCTCTAGTGGTCCCAGTCAATTCAGCTGATCACAGTCCGCTCAGAATCATTCAACTCCTGAGGATTTTTCTTTCTTCTGTGAAGTTGGACAACTACAAAATTTGTCCATGATATACTTCAACAGGAAGATTCTGTGATGTTGGTTGCCCGTTTTACAGCAGAACTAAACCACAGTAATTAGATCCGGTGAAGTTTTCTTGCTCGCTCCTTAGGCTTCCATTGAACTCAAATGCATGTAGACAACAATGTATAGCTACCTCGGATATCTGATCTCACGTTAAGCTGCTCTCAGCTGATCTCAAGTGAAAGTTGTTCTTTTGGTTTATTGAAATATATCCTGCGCGCCTGGGCTATGGGAACGTGTATTTTTTTGCCTGGAAATAGATTTGCGTGTATTTTCTTCATTACTTGTGTTACAGTCCAATACCAATTTGTTCAATTTATTACTTCAAGATTTTAATCTTGCTTCTATTCTACTTACCATCGTTAAATGACCGGTAGATATAAGGGCTTCTCTGGATCAGAAGCTCGGGAGATATTTATTGTTCAATAATAAAAAGTGCGTGAAATATATTTGTTGGGGGTCCTGTGAATATTGGTAAACAGGGATATAAGAACTTGTTTAGATATGTAGATTGTGGAAAAAGTCTTGTGCAAACCTAAAAGCTCAAATTGTTTGGATACGGATCAGTTTTGAAACCTCTTGGATTTCAAAATATAAAATTTCTTACAGAGATAATTTTGAGAAACTGAGACTTGAAAACTGAAAACTTGAAAAACAATAGGAAGATTTATTTGACATCGAACTAGAATTTCTTTTTCTTTTTTGTCGGATTTTCACTGGGGAAGAATGGATATTTGAGATCAGAGAATTGAGTTCTAAAACCAATTTCGGGTTTAGCTTTTATGTTTGGATGACAGAAAAAACACGTCCTGAAAATTGTGCACAAAAATGGTTTTCCTATCTTTTTTATTTTAACGATAGCCCAAGAACGAATTCCTACAACGCGAATGACGGTGATCAGTCTGAAGATTTAAGACACCAGCAGAAGCTTCTGTCTAGGGCTTGAGAGAAGGTACAGTGAGAATTTGTCATTCGTCGCACATATAGGAACAAATTAGCAACAGAAGACTTCAAAGGCCTAGGGCTCGAGAGAAGGAATGGTGATAATTTTTTTTTTTTTCTTTTTCTGTTAATGGACAGTTTACAACAATAGTCAATATTTGTTTACACTTGCAAAAGAATCATTTTTTCTAGCAATTTATCAGGTGTTCAAAAGATCACCTCGGGCTGCCTTCACCCATGCCGTTTTGTGCTGAGTGAAGAAGAATGTGGACAAGTACTTTTTGAAGAACCTGTTCCTTTCCTGCTCGCTTGCAATATTATAGGTACCTTAGCATCCACTCGAGGCTCTGTTGCAGCACACATAATATTAGGAAACTGCATCTAGCTAACTTTCTATTAAGATAAATTTGAAAAGAAAAGAAAAAAATTCTGGTGTTTTAGCAATGCTTTTTGTTGATGGGACCATAGTTCACGTTGCCACTATAATGCGAGGAACTTCACGGAAGGAAACAGAGAGAGAGGATATCATTATACTTTCCATACCTCTATACAATCGTTTAAATCATGATCTTCTGTTCTGATGTGAGTCTGCAAAAACATGTGATGGACTAAGTGAGTTTTCATGAATGAGTTTATGTGAGGACACAATCTGGCAATTAGTGTAACCAAATGGGGGGTTTTCTTATAAATAATATCACATATACCTAGATCGGGAATTGGTCAAAAAAGAAGAGAGAAGTGAGTTAACAGAATGAAAACTATAAAAGGCGGAACCCTTGCTCCCAAAAACAGGCACTGGCAAATAAACAGAACCTGTTGATTATGTAATTCCGCCCAAATAAACAGAACCTGTTGATTATGTAATTCCGCCCAAATAAACAGAACCTGCATAGGCATACCTCGATTACTCTTTGGTGCATTGCGTCTTGACTGCTTTCTAGAGAAGCCAAGATGACAAGAACAGCTGCAACTGTTGAGGGCCAGTACCCTAGCTGCTCATAGCCCGAGAGAACTAGCACTGCCAAGTAATTGGCCCTCTTCTCTACCTCTGCATCAGCTTTGGAAGCTTTCAGGTAGAACCTGTGACATATTTCGAATGAGAGTTAATAATAGAGGAACAGTACAAGAGCTGCTGCTAATTCTAATCGGCAGATATAGTGGCTGAACTGAAAGAGTAGTTTGCTGTAGAAATCAGGGCTGAAACAACACAAAAAAGGGTATATACCACAAGAAGTTGAAGATGGTAGGCAAGAAACACTGGAAGTTAAGGACCTCTTGTACCAGCCATTCCATGGCCACCACTTCGCATCTGCTATACACATTGCTCCCCATGCGAAAATTCTTTTGCCGCACGCTACAAGCCATAAGAAAATTTTCAGTAACGAAAATTATCGTCCATCTAGGCAAGCTGTAGAATTATATCTATCGTATCCTGAGGGAATAAAATGCCAGATTTGATGATCATAACGTTCGGTGAATGAGATTATGGTTGAAATATACTTTATTGCAATCAGCAACTAATAGAAGAGGGGTTAGAAAGTTCAGAAAACGTGGGTGTGCCAGCAATTTGTTTGGGAACAGAACACCACTTAGATTGCTCTTGCAAGTTCAAAAGTAATTCCAAGAAGTTTCAGAGAATAACCCATCTAAAGAAATCAAAGTACTGTTTAACCCTTAGCGGGGTGAATGAATGGCACTTGTGATATTATTCCGACGGTTTTCCTTTTTTCTGTGTTGTTTTCATTTTTCCAGGTGAATCTGGTGGCCTAGCATAATCAAATTTTACTGGGTTATTAAGAGCTCTTCTATTCAAGAGTCAGTGGAACTTAGCACCTGTGATGCGGTCGATAGATCCGCCAGTTAGGAATCTTTTCTTAGTTTTTTTTTTTTTCCTGCAATTCAACTAAAAAACAAATATTATCAAGGGAAGTTTATGATTAGGAAAGATTAGAGAGCTGTGATTTACCTGTTGTAAGGCTGATTCTCTTCAATCCTGGTAGCCAAGGTAAGACAGGCTATTCCAAGAATTTGAAGGCTCTTTTTGTCTCTGAAGAATCCTTTGGTAAGAAAGCGGTCAAGGAGGTTAACTCCGAGGAATATTGTCTCCTGCTGAAGCTTCTTTTGAGAAGATTGCTGGCCACTCATAGCAAATTGCACGGATTAGAAACTACCGAGTAACGAACGAATTACTGAATAATACAAACAAGCTTCCAATCAACACACCCGACCACCCCTCTCCCTTTTGAAATCCTAGTATTGGCCCTTAATAAAAACAACACCATGCGTCCAAACCCACAGATGCAGAATTACAAACACAATTACGGTCGAGCGTTAAAAAGGCCAGAAAATAAAAGTGGCGATGACGAGCATGCACTTGTCCAACTTTATTATCTGTCCGGCTACGAGTTTCTTTCAATTTGCAATCTTAATACCGTTGGTGCTTGATGCTGAAGGTGATTTGTAATTTATATTTTCAGAGAGGATCCACAGAGGACCAAATGATATATAATCGACCTTGTGGTATTTTTTTTTTTTTTTTTCTAAGCAAGCAAGCAAGAAGAACCTTGTGGTTTCTACCAGACTAAAATGAAACCCTCAATCTTTCTTTTTTTTTTTTTCTTTCTATATTTTGACATTAGCGAATCAAGTTTCTCAAACCGTCACCCTGAATCATCCCACTCGCAGCATATGCGCAAAACCCGTGAGAAAAAATCGCCCAACAAGCGTAAACTGAACACTGACAGCCTTGAATCCATTGGCCCATTGCTGCCTTAAGCCAACTATTCCGTTAATGCGGAAATGCTAACATAAGCTACAGTGCCACAAAATTACGTGCTACTGTTGAACCTAGTTTGGGAACTATCTCTACAATCCCTAAACCATGCTTATATGCCCAAACACTGTCACAAATACAATACTATGCCACACGTAGCGACTAAAGCTTAATGACTGAGCCGCGGGCCCAAATTCCCTTATTAGCTGCTAGCCAATAGAAGGAAGCAAAGCAAAACTAGTTAGGGTAACTTCTGAGTGACTTCACCAATATAATGATGAATACACGAGAACGCTGCATGCAAATGATGCATCGATTTCCTTATACGTTGAAGTGTCGCAAAACGGCCTAAAGGAACAATTATTTTAAAATGAGGTCAATGTAGAGAATATTTGCTCCTCTCTAACTGAATCTACCTTCGTTGAACCTGTTTGCACTTTCCCAGGGTACAACTGTCTTGTTAGAGCACTGAAAGAGGTCGCCAAAACGGGGTAGTTCTTGTTTCCGACTACGGCGATTAGTGTATGAATTGTGAAAGGAAAGACGTGGTAACACGGACTAACCTCAACGATCCAGTGGACCATCTGCGAGCGTTGTTGGAGGACTAGATCGCCGTATTCCATCGTGCAGTACTCCTCTGCGTAGTTATGTAGAAACACTTTCCTTCTCTCTCTTTCTCTCAACGCCTTGTAGCTCTCTTCGTCCTCTTTATCTTCGAACCTCAAAAACTGAATAAGAAAGGTTTTATTTAAAACTAGATTAGGTCGGTAATTAATAAATTAATTAAAGTAATTATACGATCCAAAAAAGTAAAGACAATGAATTCTTTTGCTTGGTCGTCAAGAGAATTAACGCATGCAGAAGAGTGAAGCAAACGAATTGCTGGAGAAAACTCACGGTAGCTTGATCATGATACTCATTTTCAAGGGGAGAGGCGATTCCGCTGTCTAAAGTGGTAGTTGACCTCGAGAATCCCTCTCTGTACTGAACGAGCAGAGAGAAAGTATGTGAAGGAGTTGAATCTCCTTCCGACCTCTCCGAAAATTCGCTTCCAGAATCGAAGAAAACGGATGGCGAGTAATCCGATAACTCCAGTTCCGAATTCTCCAGGAAGAATTCCGATTGGAGGTCCGAAAACGCTGTCTCGTGACTCGACGAGTACTCGGAAATATCCTCGTAAGAGAATTGCTCTGTACAAGCGAGATCGTAATCGAATTCGAATCTCGTTTGCTTTTGGTCTACTGTCGATTCCGACTTTGACGCTGTAAAATTTGCATCAAAGAAATTTCCTGAAATATCAGAAAATTCTAATTCCAATGCTCTGTTTTCCATTTGTTCGGTTGCTTCCTCAGGTAACTTTGCCACATAACATGATTCGACACCTGACGTAACCGAAACCAGATCGTTCTCTTTAATTTCCGATGGAAGTTTCCCATTTCCACCATTGAAAACCAAGTTTTCATAAGAAAATTGCTCAACACATGAAATCTCTGATTTGGAAACCGCTTCAGATCCTTCATTTCTTTCAATTTGTTTTACATTTTCACTTTCCAAATTCAATTTGGAGGTTCGCTCTCCGAAAGGTGCGGCATCAGCTCCAGAATTCGACTCCACACAAGACAACTCGGACGTTTCCACTTCACCACCTATTTGTTCACTATTTTCCTTGTTTCTGTAATACGATCCGGTAACTCTACAAAACTCTGCGGCTCCATTAAGCTCTTTGGCCTGAACTTCAGATTTAGAGCCTTCAATTACACCGAGCTTTCCGTTTCTCAAGTTCGACCTCGCCTTGCTCTCTCGTCGAATCGAGACTCTGCTCGAATCGCATGAAACTTCGCTGCCGAAGTACGAGCACGAGCTAGAGTCCATAGAAAACGAGAAACCAGAATTCGCACTCTGAAGAGTAGAATTCATAGACGAAAACAGAATGGGAGATATCTGAGATCGTCTCCGGCGAGGTAGCTCCGACCGGCGCTTCTTGTTGATGTACGGCACTGGTTCCTCTTCGAGCTTTCGCTTCTCTCGGCTTAATCTCCTCATTGTGAATGATTTTCCGGTTCGAATTTCAACTATAAATTTTCAGAGAGTTGTCGGTTTTTTAAGTGATTGATTCGCTCTTGTAGAGGGTAAGAAATGAAAGAGAGAGGGAGGGACAGAACGGTTATGGAAGTTTCGGGACGTGGAGGCTTTGAGTGGTAGGTTTTTATATATGCCTTGAGCCACGCCCGCATGAGTTTCTAGCCACGTCCATTCAAAGGTCAGATTGGGTCCTCTTTGGTCTGTATTCTAATAATTGGTAGCGCTCATTCGCTTAAAATTTTAGATATTTAAATTTGCGAGCAAGTTAAATATATTTTAAAAAATTTAATATTTATATGTATTTAAAAAATTTTATAAACTCTAATAAATTTTAATATCTAAAATATTCTTAAAATTTTTAAAATTTCGACAAACAAAGCCACCATTATTTAAAGGGTGAAATATAATAAGTTCCAATCACACGATCTTTGGTAGGTGTCTTTGGTCTAGCTACCCAAGAGGAGTCTCATTAGCATTGTCCAATGTCCATTGATGTCATTTTGTTTTTGTTTTTGATTTTTTTGCTAAGCTAGTATTGATTTTCATGTGCTTGTAATGTGATTATAATTTCACTGCTTTTATCATTATAATAGTAGTCTAATTGTATCCCTAGAGATTATAAGTTTGCAGTCCACAATGGACCTCGTCTCGTTGACTATATGATTATTTATAATCTGCTCATATAATTAGTTGGTATCATATTTCTTGACTCCAAGAAGATTTCTAATTTTATAATCTACATATTTTTTTTTTAAAAAAAGTAAATACATTTTGTACTCTTTAACTATGGGGTTTTGACAGTTTGTACTTCTAATTATTATATTTGTTCCATTAAACCGTGTGAATTTATGTGATATAGTCTAAGTTTTATTATTGTATTAAATTGCCTAACTTAGATAATTAAATTGCCAAAGTCTATTTCACTAATGCACCCTTTTACCTAATGCCCTAAGTCTCATTTTATAACTTTGTAAGTAATCAAATTGCTTAATGTGAATTTTATACCATGTGCCTAATTTATTTTTTTTTATCATGAATTTTATGCCCTTTCAATTATAAATTTGTTAAGCTATAATTTTGGTCTCTTGGTGTAATCTTTTCAAAATAAAAAATAAAAAATTCATTGTCTAATAAGTAAAAGAAGCAAGTGTGGGATGAGGCTTAGGCCGGATATGGACTCATTTAGAGGGCTGAAAATCTTGAATTTGTGGGCATGAATAGGGCTTATTGGGTCTTCTAGAAACTAGGCTTGCACTAGGTGTAATTGGGCTTGATTTGGGCAAAGAAAATCCAGCCCAAAAGCCAAGGGCAAACCGGCCATTCTATGGAGATTACCTAAAGTAACAAGTATTCATAATTAGGGCATCTTAAGTCTTTTAGACAAATGGCATAATCTGCCCCTGCCAGCCCAAAATGGCCAACCGAATAGCTTGCTTAGAAACAACATGCATAGTCGAATCTTAGTTGGTGAAGTCTGGATAGGCGCTGCATGGTTAAGGTCTTGAATGCTTTTCTCTTTATTGGATTATTCGATCTCTTTGGATATCTACATATCTTTGGGTGTAGAAAATTGTTGCATGATTAGATCTCAAAATGCATGTAAAAAAAATATGCCATAACGAGGCCTTATAGCCCACGAGTTCCACACGGTATTCCACTAAATACTTGCATAATTTATGCTAAGGCTGTTCATAATTGGGCTGAAACCAACTCGGCCTGGCCAGTTTTGGGAAGGCCTGGTTCAGTAGTCGGCCGAGGCCTTCCCAAACCAAGGGCCTCAATTCAGTCCGCAATTTAGGGGACCTAGTCCGGCGAACCGCACCAAACTGAGAGCATTTTTGTCATTTTATTAAAAACCCTAATTCTTTCCCTAATAGACCATTTTCCCTGACCCTCAATCAAATCCCCCTTTTCAAGTTTTCATCTCACTCTAGCCCTCCATCTCTTCTCTCTCTCTCTCTCTCTCTCTCTCGCCTCTCCCAGTCCCCACGACTGCACACGACCTGTCCTTTCCGCATGAAGTCGACAACTCAAACATCTGCGGCTCTGTGCATAAGGTCTAATAATGGAGAGATTTATGGTAATATTTTTCTAATATAGGTTGCATTAGTTATGTGTTTTGATATTAAGTTATTTTTGGTTGGCAAAATTAAGAGTTGAAAAACTCGAATTTAAGAGCACAATGGTTAGTGATTGTTGCAGCTTCGATTATGAGTAGGCAATCAATACGGCAATAAGGGTTTTGAAGGAAGGAGGAATGGACGCGATAAAGCCCAGCTGACCAAACAGGACCAACCACCAAATTTGGTTGGACTGGCCAATTCTTTCAACCGCCAGTTCAGCTGTTGGTTGGGAGTTTACAAGAACCGAACGGTTTGGTTCTCAGTTGGGGTGAAAACCGAATCGAGGGGGTTGGTTTTCACCCCTACCATATACTCCTTGTTTAAGTGAGATTTGGTTGCATTTTTTAAAGGAAAACACCCATGTGAGAACTATTATATTTATTTAATAATAATTGTATGTGGGTATCAAACTTGGGACTATATTGTTTCTCAAGATATCCATTATTTATTTTGCTGTCTCAAAATATTCAAAGAGATGTATTATATTGTCCTGATATTATAAATAGAGTAGTTATCTAGCTATTAGATCAACATTGATCTATTTTTTTTTTCTTAATTGCCTCAGCATCCAAGCTATTTATTTTCTCGATTTTTTTGTATTAAGAAAATATAATATTTTTTCATGTGTGAGTAAGTATGTCTTTTCCACATTTTGAAATTCATGCCATTTAAATTTTCTATCTTAAAAGCATCTATTCATCATTTGATGGCCATTTTCGAATATAGAAAAATAATGCTCAATATGATAAACTATTAGACGCTTGAAAAAATGTACAACTCAAATCCTTACAAAACAACCTTGTGTTCAAATAAGATAAAAAACACATCACACTTAGATATACTTATCAAGTAGTGTTATGTCCAACTAAAACAAAAGCACACTGAACCAAGTACTTAAATTATACACTTATTATTTGAACAACCTAATTTAACCCAAACTATGAACAAAATACTTAGAGGGGGGGTGAATAGGTATGTTTAAAAAAATCACAACAATCTTTTTAAAGACAACGTGATATGAACATCAATATTCATTACAACAATCTTTTTAAAGACAACGTGATATGAACATCAATATTCATTCAACTGTAATCTAATATAGCTGTTATCAATCATATACTTTCAATTCCAAATTGTTGAAACTAAGTTTAGATCCTAAAATATACTTAGGGGGTGAATAGGTGTTTAAAAAAATTACTCCACACTTTCTTTCAATCACAAAAGAAAAAACAAGTTCAACTAATTTTTAGTCAATCACCAATTTAAGATCTGCAAAATACTCATACACAATAGATTTTACAGCAGATGGATTTCTAAAGTAATATGGACTATATAGCAAGTGCACACTAATAATGAAATGTATTTTACAGCAGCAATGACTCCAAAATAGAACAGATATTTCAACAATAGAAAAATCAAGATTATGACAATATTTCGGCAACTATCAACTGAAGACAATGAAATATATACAACACCTATACTTAATAGCAATATGAACTGGATAGTAAGCAAACACTCTCAGTTATATGGATTTTACAGCAATATACAACCAAGAACAGAGCAGGTTTTCAGTCAATGATCAAAACAATCTTATCACTATATTTCAGCAACTCTGAAATCAAGACCATGAGATATATACAGCAGTTATAAAAACAAAACAATGTAAGATTTATAGCAGTTGTACAATCAAAAACCTTGCAGAATTTTTCAGCATGATAAAATCAAGGGTATGTGAATTTTACAGCAACTCAAAGACCAAGATAAAATGATTTTTCAGCAACTATAAAATCAAGATTTAATCTGTTTGATAGTAACCCAATGTCTAAATTTCTAGCAACACAAAGGGTAGATAACAGACCAAATTCCAACAACCTAGGTTCTAAAGATGTAATCAATTTCAGCAACCTAAATGAAATTAATTAATACAATTTCTAGCACCCTAGATGTGAGTAATGAGATCAAAATCGAGATCAGCACAAGTAAACACTTCAAGAACAACAACAACAGAACGACACTAAGATTTTTGTTGACGAAGTGAAAATTTCTCAAAGATAATTTCCTCCTAGAAATAAAAACATTCCGGGTGTAGATCACACCAATCTTCTTCCACTAAGAATGTCGAGACTTTACAACATGGTGATTTAGCGAAAACCATTCACATCAAGATCCCTTTTTTTCGTAAAGTCACCCAATCTTCCTTATTGGGTTGGTGCCAGCACGCATGCGACAACTAGCAACTCCGGTCTTGTTCTTCAATGGAACCAATGAACTCGTCGGCTTGTAAACCTCTGAATCCTTCAACGGCAATCGTTCTTGAGAAACCCCTCAAGAATCTCAGCACTTGGTGATTAGATCTCAACAGCAACCTTCTAAGGACGAACAACCTTCAATCAGCAAACTATTACACTCAAATCTTCCACCAGAGGGAAAGGAACAAACTCTCACAATCAGATATCAGCAAATCGTTTCTTGAGCAAGGAGAGAGAAAATGAGGGAGATCGCATAGAGAGGAAATTTCGGGAGTAAAAGAATATTCAACGTGTATAAATGACGCAAGGCTATGGGGAGAGGGTTGTATTTGATTTTTGTAAGGGTATAATGGTCAGATGAGGTCATTTTAAGTTCTGGGCATGTTTCTTGAAGTTTTTCTCCAAGTCTGTAGAATTCTCGCCAGGCTGACCCAACCACCTGAAAACCATCCAAACAGATCAGTAACAGCTCCTAAACCTTCCAGATGCAATCAGAACCCTTCTAGCTGCTTCCATCAAGTTTTATTTAGCTCCACAACCTCATAGATTAATCAAGTTGCCACATACAATCTAAATTGAAAAATACATTTATAAAATGACTGTTTTCACCATGGAAATGATGCCAATTTTTCATAAACACTTTCAATCTCCCCCTTTGGCAATTTCCATGACAAAACCTTAAGCTAAACATAACTTTAATCCAAGATCTGTTATCACCAAAACATAACTTAGTTTACAAGAATATTCAGCCTAGATAAAAACTAACAAAGTCCCTAAGCAACTTGATTAATGATTTGAGTACCTGAAAAAACAAACACTCAAACTTAACCGTGATCAATATACTTAATATAATCAAATCTGAACATATAAGATCACATACAAAGTATATTGCAACTTCCAACAAGAATATACAATCACTAGAAACCAATGGAAGAGCAATTTCATATATCAATCAAAAGCATTATAATGACTACCCCCAATCATTATAAGATTCATATTTAAACAATCAAATAGAGAATTAGCTAAAAACATAAATTTCAACAAACTAATCTCACTAACAGCAAGTGAATGGATGCATCAATATATCCATTACATAGCACAAGCTCATGTCATCAAATAAAACATAGAGATTAGTTAAGGCGCATATAGTTCAATAGTGATAGACAATACAGACCAACATAGAACTATTGTTCACTAAACAAGACAAATAACATAGAGATGAACTCAAAATAAACACTTCAATCTTCAAACTCCCCCTAACACTAATATCAACAAATTTCACTAGATAAGCTATAAGCTCCTGCTCCCCCTTACTCCAATTAATCTCCAACTCCCCCTTACTCTTTAGCTCCCCTTACTCCAATTTCTCCCCCTTTTTGTCATGGAAAAGACAAAGGAGTTAATCCCTCATATCAACTGAACATTAAACCAAAATCTAGCTCAATATATCAATAATCCAACAAAAAGTCATATCATAGGCATTTAAGATAATAAACCTATTCAAAAATTCAAATCAAAATATAGTTCCAACTCAACCCAATATATTTTCAGCTCACTAAAAAATATTTCCAGCACACTATGATCACAAAAGAAATATAAATAAACATATGTCAACATATTTTCTAATCAAAATATCACTTTCATCCATATACATGATAATCTTTATGAACAAAGACAATAAACAACACATTGAATCCATAGTATGACTATAGGGGCAAAAATATTTTAACAACATAACAATTGCACAACTAACCCATGTACACAATAGATCCAAAACCAACAAATATACACTAATAATGTCATAAGAATCAATATTGGAAAAAATTCTAACTCATTGAGAAGGATATACAACTTGTGTGATCTATGTATTTCAAAAAACTTGAGATAACCTATTTTTGTAAAACAAATTGATAGAACAAAGAGCTAATTACATATTTGGCTATGGCTGATACAAGAGAAGCAATATCCAAACATTATATCAAAGGACATCCAATTATGTCACAAGATGCAAATCTGAACATAACTACCCGGCACTCAACTAAGTACAATTTACTTATAAAAGATACATATGAATATGTGCACTTGTTAACAAATATCGAACAAATAAGCAAATGATTATAAACAATATGCATCATAGGTCAGCAAAGGTTCAATAACAATGATATAGACAACAATATTATTTAAGAGGAAATGCATAAAAGTAAAAAGAACTCATTGTAGCCAAAGAAAAATGAACCACGTAAGAGATGAAAATGCACCCATCTTTTGTGTAAGTCTAAATAACAATCCAAGAGAGAGGTGAATTGGGTTTATAAAAAACGTCTTCCCTTTTAAATAAAAAAACAGATCTAGAAAATAGACTTTTTCTACAAATACAAAATCAGATATGAATATGCTAAATGCTTCTTAATAAGAAGAACAATAAATCATAATGCATCACAAATATAAATATGTACTGAAATGTAAGAGAGATAGAGTTAGAGAGATACACCGTAATTTTAGGTGGTTCGGCCAACACTTGCCTACGTCCACCCCAAGGCTATTGACTTCCTTGGGCTTCCTTCACTATTCTCCAAATAGCAAATACACCTTAGCTTCCGGGGTGCTAAGGAACCTTTACAAAGCGTTTTGCAAGCTCACGCTTCAAACTCTCACAAATCCCAAAACCAAGGGATTTCTTCTACCCTCACGAGTAGGACAAGTGTTCACACAACACTCAACAAGTGTTCACACAACACTCAAGTATTTTTCAAAACAATGGATACAAAGGAATAATAATGAATAGCTCTCTAAGCCGAATAAGCGAGTGAAAACTCAATAGAGTGCAAAAGAACAAGATTCTCAAAGAAAAACTAACGTTTGGCAGGTAGAAGTATAAGCTTTCTTGGTAGATGGGGTTTTTCCTCTTCTTCAAAGCACTTTCTCTCTCTAGAAATTAGGGCAAGAGTGATTACAAGTGTGTTGTCTCTTCTTTAAGAAATTTCTCTCTTTGAAGGCTAGGTCATCAATGATGAGCAAAAGGAGAAGATTTGACAATGAAGCTTTGGTCTTGAAGGAATCAGCAAAGTATTTCTTTGGATCTTGCTTTCTCCCTCTTTCGAAGGATAGATTTTGAATGATGCTGTAGATCCCCCCTTTCTCTTTCTAACTCATTCTATTTATAGCCCCAGGGCTTCAACGGTCATCAAGGATTTCAAAAGAGTCGTTGGAAGGGCTTAAATGACTTTTTGAATCATTTTGAATTAGCTGATGACGTTCTAAATTTCAGCAAAATTGTGGTATGTGTCAGCACATAATCAGCGTGTGTTGGCACATCAAAACTTGTTTTGGAATTCTACTCTTGGGAGATAGTGCTGTGTGTTAACACTAATCTTCAATGTGTCGGCACCATAACTTGGTCTGGAATATGAGTCTTCAGTGCAATGTGTCCGACGTCTCTTTATTATCCCGAGGTCCCCCTTTACTAGCCGAGGTAGACTGCAATGTGTACATCTCATCATTATACCTAGGTCCCCTATACTGACCGAGGTATCTATCTCTGTTTGTCACTTCCGAGGTATCTATCCTGGTTACTCACTTCCTGAGGTCTCCTTCACAAACCGAGGTATCTATCCCGGTTAATCACTTCCCAAGCTCCATTAGTATTATCGACTATTTCGAGGTGCTTCGAGGTGTCTGCTTTCCTATTTCCATTTCCGAGCTCGGAGGTGTTCTAAAGTGCTCTCTAACTTTTCCCTTATTATTTTCGAGGTACATTCTAAACATTCTGAGGTGTTCATATATTTTTCCGACGTTCTCACAACATCCCAAGATGTCCATACACCCGACCTTTCCACAAACATCCTGAGATACTCATACAATATCCTGAGGTCCCCATTACTATCTCCGAGGTGTCTCAGTGCAATGTGTTGACAAAATTTGACAAGATTTGATACGGAGTCGTTTTCTCGGGAGACTGTGCAATGTGTCGAGACTTTGACTTCTATGTGTCGACACTTCATCACATGGTTTGGAATGATGCTCTCGGATGTCAGTGTAATGTGTTGAGACTTTGACTTCTATGTGTCGACACTTCATCACTTGGTCTAGAATGGCGCTCTCGGGTGTCAGTGCAATGTGTCAACACTTGTCCTGTATGTGTAGACACTTGTAAGGGCTGGAGAGAAAATCAGCAACTATAAAGCTTCCAAATCATTCCATAACCTTTTTAAACACCTACAAAGGGAAAAATTGATCTTATCAACTTTTGTAGTGATGTTTAAGTCCACTTAGAAATATTTTGGAGAGATGACTTATATATTTGACATAAATCCTTAAGAAAAGTGAATTGACAATATAAAATTTAAAAGTCTTCAAAGCACTTAGAATTTTTGTTATCATCAAAATTAATTAAGGATTGTTTGCGGAACAACCTTGGGCTAACATTTTAGAAAATATCATTTTTTGTTAAAAGAATGATAAGACACACTCTTATAGTATATTCTGCTACTATTAGACAATAAATACACAAAGCCCAAGTAGTTTTTCACAAGAAATCCGAACTTTATAAAAAAAAAACAGAATGCATAACCCAAAATTCTCAAAAAACATTGAGATTTAAAGCACTAAACTTGTAGATCTGAGATATAAATGGTGAAATTTTCTTCCAAATGACTCCGCAAACAAAGTCCATATGATTTCTTATGCATTTAGCTAAGAAAACAAAGTAGATCTAAGAAATTTCAAAAAAACCCACAAGAGTTTTCAAGAACTTCGAATTTAGCATATATCAGTCATTAAATCTCACAAAAATCAAGTATAATATCTTACAGATCGTAGAGGAGTAGATTTTGAGCAAAGCACAACAAGAATTATGCAAAATGATCAAGATTTAAGCAAGTTATGAGCAAAATAGTGATAGGCTAGAGAGACGGTACGTGAGAGGGAGAGAGCATTTGAGAGACATGGTAAAAAAAATAGCACATATGGTAAAATAACTAAAGCTAGAAAACACATTAGTAAAACCATAAAAACTCTTACCTTCGCCTGTCAGCATACTAATACACTCTTGAAACTGACAAACATCAACATATTTATCATTTCACGTTACAGATTTTCAAAAAATCAAAATTTCTTCAGAAAAATCAAATTTTCTTGAAAAATCAATATTTTTCCAGAACTTTAAAAACTTCTAAAAACTTAAACAACAACATATTATCCATCAATTATTATGCAAGAAATACTTACAACATTGAACAAATACTAATTGATTTCCTTAAAAATTCAAACCTTGTTCCATCAAGGAGTTTGGTAAATAAATTAGCCAATTGGTTTTTTGTAATAATATGTTCAAGTGTTATCTTTTTTTCTTACCCAAATCTTTTTCGAAGAAGTTAAATTGCTCAAATCAATTTTCTTACATATAAACACAACTTGTTTAGACAAAGTAAAGACTTGAGAAACTAATTTATTAAAAGCTGAATTTGAAAATGTTTTCGAAAACTTACTTTTGCTAAAATTCAATTTAAAGCACTTTGATCTTACATGACCTCTTTTTCCACAATAGAAACAAGTAGGGACAGATCTTTAACTTACATAAGAGGTTTGTGAGATGTTCTTACCATGAGCAGGAATGGATAAACTCACTTTTGATTGGCTGTGGACATCTGAAGATTTTTCATTAATTACAGCAGGTACAAACACAGTTTTGTTAGCAACAAATGTATTAGAATCAAATTTTTTAAATCTAATCCATGTTCATCATTAGAGGAAGTTCCTAGACTTAACATCTTGTCAAGTTTCTTTGTACCACTAGAAAAATATTTAAGTTGTGAATTAGAATTTTCTAGTTCTATTTCCAAGTTCTTTACCTTAAGATCTAGAGAAGCATTACTATTTTTTAGATTGTCAATTAAAATAGATTGTTCACAAGTTTTTGCCAATAAATCTTCATTTTCTATTTCTAAGTTCTTAAGCCTTTTAAAATACACAAGATTCTCTCTTTTTACCTTAAGAATTTTTTCGAACAAATTATTGTAGGCAACTTGAAGAGGTTCATTAATGTCAATATCATCTTCTAATTGATCATCATCACTTGAACTAACATCACCAATGCTATTAATAGATGAAGTAAAAGCCATGTAATTAATCTTATCATCAGATTCATCATCACTTAAAGAAGATGAATCTGAGTTTAAATCCGTCCAAGAGACATTCTTAGTCTTACCTTTTGATTTAAGAAAGGTTGGACAATCTACTTTAAAATGACCATAGCCTTTGCAGCCATGACATCGAAGCTCTTGTAAATTTTTCTTTTTAAAATCTTTAGAAACAATTTTTTCTCCTTTTTTAGTCATTTCCAATTTGGTTTTCAAGCATGTTTAGAAGAAGATGAAGGTGGTTTCTTCCACTTATTTTTCTTTTTAAAACTAAGTTTTCCTAAATCTTCTAACAAATAAAGCAATGTCCTCATCATCCATAGAATCATCAGAACATTCAGATTCATTATCAGCAAGAGAGTTTAAAGCTATAGACTTAGACTTTTTTGTTTGAGGTAACGATAATTCATAAGTTTGTAATGAATCTACGAGTTCTTCAATTTTAATTTTTTTTCCAAGTCTTTGCTTTTCTCTATAGCCATAACTTTACTTCTAAATATTTCTGTTAGAGATCGTAAGACTTTTCTTACAACTCTAGATTCAGGAATTTTTTTCTCCTAGGTTATAATTTGAATTAACAATATCGTTGAATTTAGCATAAAACTCATCAAATGTCTCATCTTCTTCATTCGGATTTCTTCAAATCTTGTTGCAAGCATTTGAAGTTTAGAATTTTTTACTATCTTTGTACCTTCATGTGTGGTTTCTAAAATCTCTCAAGCATCTTTAGCAATTTCACACATGGAAATACGTTTAAATTCATCGGCTGAAATACCCATGAAAATAGCATGTAAGGCACGACTATTCCATGTGCATTTGTTCATTTCTTCCTTAGTTCACAAGCTAATGTCCTTAGGTTGAGTAGGTATTGTTTCAGTTTCACTAAGTTTCGCAGCAGTCATAGGTTTAGACCATCCTTTTTCTACCTAGTTTCACACTCGTTCATCTAAAGACTTCAAGAAAGCCCTCATCCTCACTTTCCAATAGGCATAGTTATTCCCATCGAAATAGGAAGGAACGGACAGAGATTGACTCCTATCCATCATAGTAACTAAGGGTCAAGGATCATTGTTAGGCTCTGATACCAGTTGAAACTAAGTTTAGACCCTAAAATATACCTAAGGGGGGTGAATAGGTATTTAAAAAAATTACTCCACACTTTCTTTCAATCACCAAAAAAAAAAAAAAATTCAACTAATTTTTAGTCAATCACCAATTTAAGATTTGCAAAATACTCATACACAATAGATTTTACAGCAGATAAATTTCTAAAGTAATATGGACTATATAACAAGTGCACACTCACAATGAAATGTATTTTACGGCAACAATAACTCCAAAATAGAGCAGATATTTCAACAATAGGAAAATCAAGATTATCACAATATTTCGGCAACTATCAACTGAAAACAATAAAATATATGCAGCACCTATAGTTAACAGAAATATGAACTAGACAGCAAGCAAACACTCTTAGTTATATGGATTTTATAGCAATATAAAAATTCAATGTTTAGACTATTTTACAGCAATATACAGCCAAGAACAGAGCAGGTTTTCAGGCAATAATCAAAACAATCTTATCATTATATTTCAGCAACTCTGAAATCAAGACCATGAGATATATATAGCAGTTATAAAAACAAAACAATGTAAGATTTATAGCAGCTGTACAATCAAAAACCCTGCAGATTTTTCAACACGATAAAACCAAGGATATATGATTTTACAGCAACTCAAAGACCAAGATAAAATGATTTTTCAGCAACTGTAAAATCAAGATTTAATCTGTTTGATAGCAACCCAACGTTTAAATTTCCAGCAACACAAAGGGTAGATAACAAACCTAATTATAGCAACCTAGGTTCTAAAGATGTAATCAATTTCAGCAACCTAAATGAAATTAATTAATGCAATTTCTAGCACCCTAGATGTGAATAATGAGATCAAAATTGAGATCAGCACAAGCAAACACTTCAAGAACAACAACAACAGAACGACACCAAGATTTTTGTTGACGAAGTGAAAATTTTTCGAAGATAATTTCCTTCGAAAAATAAAAACACTCCGGGTGTAGATCACACAAATCTTCTTCCACTAAAAACGTCGAGACTTTATAACACGATGATCTAGCGAAAACCCATTCACATCAAGATCCATCTTTCTTCGTAAAGTCACCCAATCTTCTTTATTGGGTTGGTGCCCAGCACGCATGCGACAACTAGCGACTCCGGTCTTGTTTTTCAATGGAACCAATGAACTCATCGGTTTGTACACCTCTGAATCCTTCAACGGCAATTGTTCTTGAGAAACCCCTCAAGAATCTTAACACTTGGTGATTAGATCTCAACAGCAACCTTTTAAGGACGAACAACCTTCAATCAGCGAACTATCACACTCAAATCTTCCACCAGAGGGAAGGGAACAAACTCTCACAATCAAATCTCAGCAAATCGTTTCTTGAGCAAAAGAATATTCAACGTGCATAAATGACGCAAGGCTATGGGGAGAGGGTTGTATTTGGTTTTTGTAAGGGTATTATGGTTAGACGAGGTCATTTTAAGTTCTGAGTGTGTTTCTTGAAGTTTTTCTCCAAGTCTATAAAATTCTCGCCAGGCTGACCCAACCACCTGAAAATTGTCCAAACAGATCAGCAACAGCTCCTAAACCTTTTAGATGCAATTAGAACCCTTCCAGCTATTTCCATCACGTTTTATTTAGCTCCATGTCTTCCTAGATTAATCAAGTTGCCACATACAATCTAAACTAAAAAATACATTTATAAAATGACTGTTTTGACCATGGAAATGATGCCAATTTTACATAAACACTTTCACAATTGAATCTAATGATGCTCAAATAGATATATTTAAACCGAAAAATAATAACTCACATTCTGTTCAAATGCTCTATAAAATCTGTCAAGAACAGAGTAAGTTTTTATACAAACTACAACTGACTCTGAACAAACTATAGAAGACGGAAATTACAGATTCAAGAACGCAATTGATCCACAATCAATTTATTAACTCAAGATAGATTAGATAAATTGATCTAATCTATTACCAGCTTTACCTCATGAAGACGTTCTTTTTTACCTCTCTTTCTTTGAACCTTCAAAGATTAGTTTAGCAATACACAACACAAGAGAGGTTAGTAATCACAGCAAATCTGTAAATCAAAAACAAGAACAAGACATTCACCACATTGACAACTGAGATTGGTGACAAAAAGAAAAACTCCTTAAAGAAACTTCTTTAAGGAGAAACAACTCTCAGGGCCCTTGGCCAATAACGAATCTTCACTACTTTCAAACTTAGGTTACAAAGTGATCTTCGATAATTAGACACACCTAGGCTAATTCTATCCCCTTCGAACCCTTTCTATACGACCTGCTTAGATGTACAATTTGCAGCAATCTCAGAACCTCTGAGCAAGCTTGAAAGACGACTCAAACACCGAACTGTAGCCTTGCTGATCTTCACACATGAACCTCACGCAATCAGCACTCCAAGTGCTAGAACTTTAGCCACTCTTCACATTTCCAACAACCTTTGAAAACCTTCAACACTTTTAAACGGTGTTTGGTGAAACGGTGATCAATAATGACGATCTTGTAATGCAACCATTATCAACAATGTTGCCCTTTACGAAAATCACCAAATATTCAGCAAGAAAAAGACGTAGAAGCCATCTAGATTCTTGGAGAATCTCGTTCTTGAAGGATACACAAATCTTGGGGATTGGGCAAATGTGTACACCTCTCTATGAGAAAACCCATTTGGTATATACATTTCAAGCATAAAGAGCAAACTGAATTCATCCTATTTCTAATTTCTTCTAGAAACCATGAAAGGACAAAAGTACCCCCCATACGTTTTTCACGTTTAAATGCCAAAAACCGTTATATTATTTCAATACACATAATAAAAATGGCGCACTTAGTATTGTGTTCAAGCTTTCTCCATCATATGGCAACCTTGAGTATGTTGGAGACACTTTCTTGACTTGTCTTGGAGTCTTGGATAGGAGTGTCAATATGAATCCAAAGGCTAGTTGTCTTTTGAATGTAACTCAATAGACCTTCAAATCCTTAAAAGATGAGGTCCCCTCAAATTTTGATTCCCACGTATCTTCCTTTTTGCTAAATCTAGAACCATGAAGAAATCTTCTTTTTCTGCATTGGGGACAACCAATAGGACTGATTAAACCTTCCCTGAGAATTTGAACACTCCCCCTATACAATACCCTTCTATTCAGTGCAAATCTATCAAAATGCTGCCTATAACAGAGCTTGTGTTGGCCTTGAACATGTTGAAAATGAGCACTGTGATTCGGCCTCTTCGTGTGTTTAAAATTTGTGCTTAAACAAATGTTGTTTATTGGTTAGGTTCATAGTCAAAGGCCTACTCCGCTTCTTAAAGGGCATGGCAAACAATTCAGAGTTGCATTCAATGTGGGGAAGGTTTGAGTGTTACCTGAGTTAGCAAACAATTTATTTTCAATGGGTTCGTAATTTTTGGGTACAACTTAGGCTGTGAGCCTGATTTGTTTTAAATAGGCCGAACAAGAATAGACTTACAGGCTGTCACTCATACGCATGGCCCAAATCTGCGGTGTAAAAGGTTTAGAATTTGGCTCCCTGCAAACTGGGTTAAAAATGATTCTGGGCTGCTATGGACTAGATTTTAAGGGCACGTTCGTTTTGATAAAATTTTAAGTATGCTGTAAATATTTAAGTGATGTTAAAGTTTTATTGATATTTGTTACCGTTAGATGAAACGAGGTTGTCCTAATCTTTTTTTTTTTTTTTTTTTTCCTTAGGTTCACTATTGTCCTTCTCACTCAGTGCCTGAATTTTTTGTTGTTTCTCGTCTGGCGTCTCTTGCTTCGTAAAGGTTGTCTGAGATTATATTTAATAAAACAGCTTTTACGGTCCCTTTTGGTCATTATGAATGGAATGTCATGCCTTTTGGTTTAAAAAATGCACCCTCAGAATTTCAAAATATTATGAATGATATATTTACTCCATACACAGATTTTGCTTTAGTTTATATTGATGATGTATTAATCTTTTCTACTTCTATTAAACAACATTGGTTTCATTTACATAAATTTCATAAAATTATTGAACAAAATGGTTTAGTAGTTTCTGCTCCGAAAATTATATATATATATATATATATATATATATATCTCACATGGAATCAGTGATTTAGTTAATTGGCACGCAAGTCAATTTTATTGGTATGACATGTCAATCCATTAACTTTAGATGACAAATGAGTAACTTTTTTTCACTCTTTATCCAAATCAGATTTGGATTGCCAATAATGAATTATAAAATTCAGGAACCATTTTTAAAATGAAGACAAAACTAAGGTACTAAGACAAAACAAAATTAGCGTATCAGTTAAAAAGTTTCATTGTGGAGCATAAAACAAAGAAAATGAAAAGAAATAAACAATTGCATCAAATGTAAGGGAGTGACTCACCTCCTATTTTTAATTCTCCTTTTTTCTCCTGTTCTTATTTAGATAAAGAACACCTGTGCAAAAAGAAATATAAGGAACAAAAAGTAACCAGGTCACTACCATATCAAAGTAACGATAATGATCTACAGTCGAAGAGAGAAATATTGAAAAGTACTGCTGAATTTCAAAGTCAGAGACAGAGAGAAAGAGATCGATGTATAAGAAAATGAAAGACGAAGAGACATTGAAGGCAAATCTTGTGCACAATCAATACAATTTGACATAGTCACCGGTGGGCCTATTTAGATATTGATTCCTATATCGGAAACGTGTTTTCTCTTTTTTTTTTTTAATCTCATTTAATCTCTATCTTCATCCTTAGTCCAATTTAACATGTTTTATCATTTCAATATCCGCAATTCAATATAGATGTATATATACCAATATATAATATATACACTCTCCTTTCTTTTCTATCGTTTTTATCATGTAATTTGAAATATTTGAACGGTCATCCAATGAGCTTGGAGGTGATAGCCTTGTTCTCTTGATGAAACATCATTTCCATGCCTCCGTCATTGAACCGGATACAAGTTCTCTCTTCCTCACAGTTTCTCTCTCTACACAGTTTGCTCAATCTCGAGCTGTCTTTTGTTTTTTCCTCTCGAACTTCGTTTGTATCTCGTCGTTAAGGTTATTTCAATGGCCATCTCATGGCAAATTATTAGTTGTTTGATTTCCTCTTACACATGTTATTTGTCTGAGATGATATGGGAGGAAACTGGAGGATTAGGAACGGAAATGAGCCCCTCCCTAAACATGTAATTATCTTAAAAGAAAAAGAAAAAACTAAACAATTACACGAGATTTTTCCCATGAAGCTTTTGTCACTCACAACTCTCTTAATCACCGTCTAATTGACTAGAATCAAATCTGGGTGATATTTAATAAAATCACAATCTTTAAAAAAAAAAATTAGAAAAAAAAATTTAATAACAAAATAATAAAATCTTAAAATTTTCGCATCAACTTTAATACATAATTCTCATCAAATCTTCCCTCTCATCACTATTTAACAAACTGCATTAATATTTTATTAAAAAAATTTCATCAGATCTTTAAAAAATAAAAAAAATAAATTGCAATAAAAATCTTTTTAAAATCTTTACCACGTTTTTCAAATCCCATAAAATTTAGTGTGTCAGAACAATGAAGTTGTCGATTCAAACGATATAATTGTTTAATTAATATATGCTTGACCAATTATTTATTTTAAAATAAATGATCGTAATTCACTGCATATATGTGATTGATCATGTTAAATATTAACTAACAAAAATATAATTATCTATCTTAAAAATGATAGTTGCAAGCTAATTTCCATTTGAATAATTCATGTTTCCCTTCTTTCCACATCTGAGCTTCGGCGGCGGTTTCTGGCAAGCATGTACTACGTGGTGGGTTTCTACCACTCCTTTTTACAATTGGCTTTTCGTTAGTCATTTCAGTTTACTGTCTTTATAGGTTCTCTACCCCTTGAGGGCTTATGTATGATTTTTTAGCCCTTTTGCTCGTTGACCCGTCGCCTTTTCAAAAAGGTCTGACTAGCCATTTAGAACAAGTAACTAAGGTCTTTAAATCTCCTTGATTATTAATAAACTAGCTGTTTTGATTAAAAAAAAAACTCATATTTCTCTTAAAAAATTGCATCTACGTATTATTTGATCTATATTATCATTCTAAATATAATGCTTGGTTTTCTTGATAAGTAGGGTTGTTTTACTGTGAAATCTTCTCTTCAACTAATTGGTAGTCATTATTGCACTAAGTGTTTTTATTAAATGCATGATAATTTGTGAGATAGTTGATTTCATGGAATCATTAACATTTAGATAATTTTATTATGATGTTTGGTTTTTAATTCCGCATAGAGTTTATGGTTATATTTTATATGCAATTTTCTGCAGGTCTATTTAACCCTCCTAAATATATAAATAAATCGGATACTTGTACAGTCATTAATTAAGTATTATCGAAACAATTTCAACTAGACACCAAAATTATGGAAAATGGATTTGAGACACACCTCGCAAACAAAAATAACAACAGGAAGAAATTAACAATTTTAATTATTGGGAAAAAAAACTCGTAAATAAAAAGGAGAAAAATAGTTACTGTTTTTATTTTTGGGTGATTGTAAAAACCTTATTGCTTCTTATTTTATTTTCACCACCAAGCAGCAACCCCAAAATGTTTTCTTTTTGTTGGAAAACGGGGTGACTGACCAAGAATAATACATCTTCAAACACTAACGAGGGTTTTAAAAAATGCAATTGATTTGTAGTCTGTATCGTTTCAAAATACTTTAGAATAAAAGAAGAGGTATTGTATAATACCTCATTTTACTTCTCTCTCTTCCTCTCCCTCTACCAACGATGGAAACTTTGACCAAACGGAGGCTTTACAACCCACACAAACCACCCAGGTACAGAGGACGTCGGTAATAAAGCTCTCTTCGTTAAACTGTTAAAATTCACATAATTTTTTTTTTTATTGAAGGGAAAGTTGTGTAACTTATGTCTACTGTCTAGTCTCCAGTAGTGGTAAATTTTTACTCGGGCAAGATCTCACGGGGTCCCCACAAGTGGGTCCCGGGTATGAGCCACCCATCTACCATTCAAAGTTTCAGAAACTTCCTCCCTTTCGTCAAATGAAATTCTCCTCCAGTCTCCACGTAATAGGGCTCTTCCCTGTTAGTTGTATGAGTTAATTGTCTTCTGAAAATCAAAAAGTTGTCTTCTGGAAATGGAGTTGTTATTCGCTCGAATTGTTTTGTAAGTCGAATCCCCGGGTTTCAGTTCCAAAAAATCAAACCTGCAGCCGTATCAGCAAGCATCTGGTAATATTCATAAAATTCTTTCAGATTTCGACCTTATCAACTGTTAGTCAAGTTTTCCTACTCAGTTTTCAATTCTTTTTCGTAGTGATGCTCGCCTACTCTTCCTGCAGTATCCATTTTGCATTCGTATTTTTGAGTTTTCTTTGGTGAGATGCGTAGTGTCGTATGGAATGAATTGATTTTCCTTGACGAGTTCGAAAGCTCATTATCCGAAGATACGAGCTTTCAATGGCGATGGTTTCTGTGGCGGAATTCATCCGCAGTGAGGACCATGGAACGTTGGCCCTTTTTCACTATCTTGTTTTATTTAGATGGGAACGTTAGAAACGAATATGGACGAATAATCTTCTTGTAGATTATCGTAGCCATGATTCTCAAGTTTTATTTTGGATGAGTTTGTTAAACTTTTGCTGCAATTATGAAGGATTGTCAAGCATCGTCTTGGAAAGAAATTTACGATACTTTGCGATCGTATTTTTTCTTTTCCCGACAAATAATGGGGGAAATCCGGTGAATTTCATTTCCCCTTTCCCCCATTAGTTGGATAGTATTTATTTACCTGTGATTTTTATTTATTAGCTGCTTACCATACTGTACCTCTTTTCTTCCTCTTTTTTTTTCCTTTCTTTTTTCTCCCTGTCAAGGTTTATGAATTGTGGAAGAAAGAATGGGACTGTCATCTGCTAGTGCTCCGCCTGAAGCCATAAAATTTTGTATATTTGATTTGAGGAGGGGACAGCAAGAAGGGCAGGAGCTGGACAAGATACTGTTTTTCTATCCTTCTGATTTACCCTTTTCATCCCAGCTTTCCGTAATCGGGCTGAGTGAAGGACTCATCACGTTTACAAGGTTAGTTCGAGTGGGTGAGTGATGTCTTCCGTTTTTGTTTGCCCTCTCGTTCCTTCTTTGTTTTCCTTTTGATGAGAGAAGTTTGTGCTAGAGAAGCTACTTACACACGCACAAGCACATGCATGTGCACACACACGCGCTTTTATTTTCTTGATACAATAGCAGTTTAATGAACTTTTAGGGTTTTTCTATAGAAAATTGATTTACAATGTTATTGGAGTATCTATTTATAATTATGAACGTAAGAGACCTGTTCTTTCACTTTAATAAACAAAAGGCAGGTTCTACTCATGTATGTTTGCCTTTGAATACTCTCACAAAGAAACCAAAATAGTTGGCCCTTTTCACACCCCTACATTATCAACATGTGTGCATTTTCTATTCTTGCTGGTAATTTGAAGATGCAACTTTCCCTTTTTATACAGAATTTTTTCACCCGAGGCTGCTTGTGAGGTCATAGAAGCAGAGAGGCACTCTCATGTTTTTTATGAGGCAGAAACAGATATTTGGATGGTTATGGTGAGCTACCTCTTTGGTCTCGTATTTTTAAACTTTTTTTTGTTACATTCTTGTGAGTTTCTAGAACTATCATACCTACTTACTAGTTTGATGAAGCAGTTGCTACTGTCATATGTGATTAGTAGCATGCATTTAATTTTCGAATATATAGATGCAAAGATTTCATATTTCAATTGCAGATCTGTTATGGTATCGCTGTGCCTCCTTGTTTAAGCCTTTGGAAAGCATCTCTAGTGTAATAAGTTGGCATATGCCTATTAGGTATTGTTTGCTAGTTAATTAAAATAGGTCTTAACTTACCTTAAGTTGCTTATACTATTATCTTCTGTTTGGAGGGTTCACTTTCCGTGGGCCTGTGTGTGTGGATTTGGTTAAACGCATGAAAAGTTTGCCTGTATCTTGTGTCTTCGAGTGAGAATCACATTGACTTGTAGAATGACCTCAAGTTTATCATAATTTGATAATTCTGTTTGACATCTCGTTTATCAGCAGTGTTTTTAGCAAAGGAGAATATAAATCTTGATTGATGTTTCAATTTTTGTGTCATGACATTTGAATGCCACCGGTTATAAGCTTTAAGTTTCTAGAGAGTAGTTCTAAATTTTGCTCTTTTCTTGTAGGTAGTGGAGAAAAATGATTCAGAAGCTATATGGCGGATCAATGCATTGCAAAAGGTTCTTAAAGAAGTTCACTCTCTTTTTCTAATGTTTCATGGCTCCATAAGAGCAATGCTAGCAAAAGAACCTGCTGGAGGATTACTTCGATCTCATTTGTACCCATTCATCATGGATTATCTAAGTGGTAAATCATCAAACACCCATATGCCTGTAAATTACCGTAAATCTTAATTTCTTTTGTCTATGGTTCAAAATATTTCATTGTCAGTCACTAATTGTCAGCATGTCAAAAGCGGTCTCCATTGGATAGTTGCTGCTGCGGTAATGCTGAAGTTGCTGTATCAAATGCTCTCCATTGGATTTGTGCTACCCAGTATTGCTGAAGTTGCCATATCTCATACCTTGTAACTTTTCTCTTTGAGGCAGATTTTCTTGTTGGCAAGAAACTCCCATTACCATCATTCCGTGACTGTTTAAAGGAGCGTGGAACCGTGCAGATGCTGACTGTAAGTCGGGAGGCTGCCATTGAAGTTCAGGTTTGTCTTTACAAACTACGTTTGTTGGTTATATGCGAATGAAACAAATGGGCATTTTCATAATAAACTCAAAATGTGGTTTAATGCTTTAAGAGTGTTTGCTAGACTACTATGGTGTTCTTCTCTTTTATTTCCCCTCTTGTATTGAAGATTTGTTTTCTGGTATCTGTGGTTATTTACCTGCTTTCATTTTGGCAAATGAATAGTTTGAACTCTTTCTAATTCAGATTTCTATTTCTGTGTTTGATTGATTTTAATATGTTTACAAATGGGAGCTCTGGTGGAAAGGGTCACCCAAAATTTAGTAGTGGGTTTTGTGACCTGTTCTATATAGCAACTGAAAAATTCTGGTGTCAATATTTCTGCATGAGTTGTGAGCAGCATTCGATCAGGTTTTGTTTATATCTACAGGAACTATTTTTTTTCTTTATTAGTTGCAATTTTTGCCACTGTTTTCATCATAGTTATTTCCACCATCACGTTCAAAACTATGGATAGTTTCTCCATTTGTTCTACTCCATTGATCCATATCGTTTGATTAAACTACAGATACTTTCTCCATTTGTTCTACTCCAGTGTTCTGTACTCTTTAAGTTCAGCATAAATGTTTTAGTCATATGCCATCTACCATACACTAAGGGTTCATATTGAACTAAGTGACATCACACCCTCTGTTCTGCTTTCTTCAGGTCATTGCTAATTTGGTTGGTATTTATTTTTCTGAGAATACTAATTTGGTTCATTATTATTGAACTTATCTTTTGTAGAGTTGCAGTAATGAATCATTTAGTGGGAGTGCCTTCCAAAAATCACACTGCAACTGAAAATGATCAAAATTTCATTCTGTTTCCTACTAGATATTTCTGTCTATGTAGACTTGCATTTTTTGCATTTCTCAAAGTACAATAGAATTCTGACATTTTGTGTTTAGCAAAAAAGATCAAGTTTAGCAAAAAAGAATTCTGACATTTTGCCTTCATTTGTATCGAAGAATGAAGTAAAGCTAGAGTCTTCAGATTAAGGGCAAATCACTTTTTTTGTAGTTGATCTAATGTATGATTGACTAGTTTTTCAGATATCTGGGTAAAACTTAGGGGCCACTTTACACAACAGTCAATTTTTGTAGTCTTCTTGATCGTTGTATTTATTTAGGTTTAACCTAGTTGCAAACCACCAACCAAAACATAAAGGAGGAACTTAAACATTTACTCTTTTTTGTCTTTTTTGTCTTTTCTATAACGTTTTCATTGGACCGATTTTTCGCTTATTAATAGAGTTTCTTCAAAGTGTAATATTCACCTAATTGCGATGATTGTATCTTGTTGTGCAGTCGCTTGTCAGGCTGCTAGAATCTTGTGCTGGAAACACACCATGCTACTCGCTGATTTTATTTCAGGACCTGCTAGTTTCCACTACACTTTCTCCTGTACGGATATTCAAGTCCTATTTGATCTTGGTGCTTTATCTTCATATTATATCTGAGAGATTTCAATCCAAAAAGTTGACAAGATGCTCAGTAATTGAACAACATTCCTGTTAAAGAATTATGATAGAGATCATTGGTTAAAGAATTTTGTTGCTGCTCTAACCTTCATAGTAAACATTTTGTCAGGTGGACACCATTAGCTTATTTACATATGCTGTTTTAAGGTTGACTCCACGGGCTTTAACCTCTGGACTAAGCTCTTGGTCCTATTTACGCAAAGGAAGTGCGGCATCTCAAGTTGCCACTGGCTCTATGTTAGCCCACTCATCTTCTGTTTCAGAACAAATTTATGGTTCTCGGGATACATTTCATGGTGGAGATAACAATTATAATGTTGCAAGGCCTTTACAGCCAGACAGGTGGTCCAAAGGCAAAGATGGTTTTCTTGTCACTGACATATGGGGTGCAGATGCTGGTAATTCGACTTCTGCCACCCCAACCATTTGTCTCCAGCAGACAGAGGAGAGAATGTATCTCTGTGCTTACCAGTATAGGAGCCTTACCTTAATCGTTATCGTTCCTGTCGCCTCCATTCTTGATGGGGAGCAAGGTGTTTCTTCGGTGAAGCAGCAAGTTCTTGAAAATGTTAGTCCCCTACCTGTTCTAGTGACTATGGTTTGGTCTTTAACAAATCTCTCCGTATTACTTTTTCAAATGATTTTGTGCCTTAGTTGTTACCCTAACCAATTGGGCTTGTGACCCCCAAACTGATTCAGACACTTCTCTTAAATAATGCTGTTGTCGGTAAAACATATTTTATTTGTTTAGTTGGAATCTGTCTTGTGTCTCTTCCTCTTCTCTCATTAGTTCTTTATGTTCTACATATAGGGGAGGGTGCAGGAGGACGAACAATTCACTCATCCGTTTCCCAACCTACAAGAGCAATTCTAGGTTTATTGAGTATAATAGCACTAGTTTTGAGAGTTTCCTAGTAGGATTAAGCAAACTGCTGAGAGTATAAACAACTGAAAACCATTACATTAGCCTCCTTCCATTCTTAATAGACTTCTTATTACTTCAAAGACATAAAACGGTTGAAAAGCAACATCCAACATGGTACATCCACTCTTCTCATACCATTTGGCTTGCTTATATAACATCTTGAATGCGCAGAGAAGCATGCTATGAAGTGTTCCCAAAGCAATTTCAAAGAAATAATGATTCTGAATTGCTGAGCAGAATGTTCTTGCTGTAATCCATTGAGAATTGGCATATTTCTAGAATGAACATGGCTGTTTAACAATTCATAGTGAATTGAAATGTTATGACTTGATGAGATAGTTGTAATCATAGTGTTCTTCGATTCTTAACATAACTTAGGGAACAATCATTGTTGATAGAAATAGTACCCCCTTCATTCAACAATGATTGTCTTACTTTTTTCTCTATTTCTTTTTTTTTTTTTTTGCCTATTTCGAGATGAGTGTCCATTTTGAGGGGTCTAATTTTCAAGTTTTTTTATTTTCTGGGATTGCTCCTTGTCTACTAGTAATGGTTTACTAGAATATCATAATAGAAGCGTAATCTTGAAACACCTATACTTAAGAATGAGGTTTAATTCAATTTGACATTAGATATTTATTTTGGTTATCCTGCTAGATGTTGAACATCTTGTTTGGTTATAAGATATCTTTTGTTTTCTGCTCTATGTGCATTTATCGGCAGCTTTCTTGCTCTGCATTGTACATGAGAGGCAGGGGGAGCAGGAGGTATAAGTTTAGTGTGTGAACGGCTCAATATTTTAATGCTTGGCCTGTTTTTTATCAGCTTAAGGTTTAGAGAAAAGCCGTTACCTGACATATTCATCCAGACACAGAAAGCTTGTCTATCTGCTGGCTGAATCTCATCTTCTTGCTCATTCTGTCAGGCATCACTGAAGATTTTGAAAGTTGAAGAGAAGCTTTCAAAAGGATGGGGTGGTGAGAATGCTTATCATGTCAGTGGGTATCGTTATTTACTCGTAGATGGTGACAGAAATGTTTCCAGAGCATCTCCACCAGGAAAGGTTACAACCCTAACAAAGGTAAAGTTTCCTAGCATTGTGTATTTTGGTCACGGCATGCCTGCTTGGTCTTGTGCTTCACAACGAAAATCATATTTGTTTGAGAATGTGATAGCTTAAGCCAAGATAAAACTGCGCTAATGTGTCATGTTCTTATGGTGAACAAGCATATGCATCAAATTCTGTGGGTCAAGATTTTGAAGAGCAATTGTTATCTAAAAGGAAGATAATGAAAAACAAACCCATTACTAAATGGTTAACTATGGGAACTCAGGAGTCGTACATTATGAAAGATTTTGGGATGAGATTTTCATTGTTGATAATTATTGGTTTGTGAGACTGATTTGGTATTCATCTTTTTTGAGGATGAGGACCTCATACTTTCTCATTTCCATTTTGGGTATATCAATTTTTCATCTTTTTTTTTTGGGTGAATAATTTTTCATCTTCAATGGTCTATGTGTATGGAAAAAGTATTCCCTGTGAGTGTGACTCTGAGTAGAATATCATGAACTTCACATTTTCTGTCTCAAGACTGAGTCACATTGGAATGTAGGTTGCACGTCCAAACAAGCTCATTTTCCCCCATTAATAGAATAAGTTAAAACAAGTACAATTATATTTACTGTATGGATTCGAATCTTGGCTGCGTAATGATTTGACATTTACAATATGAGTTTGCAAATTTGTCTTCTTTAGTAACTGGAGATAAGCAGAAATATTTGCTAATGTGACCTAGCTCTTACATGAGCTTGGTAACAATTGAGTAGTTTTTTAATATGTAAGTGATTTAGGTGTTCAAGGAGCTGCATTTCTTTTAAATATCTGCTGTGGACTACTTAAGTGTTCCACAAATCCTTAGCAGGATTGCTTGATTATTGATCCCAATGGAACAAACCAACACACAAACATTAATCAGAAGGCATGTAAACAGTGGTTGGCCAGAGGTGGCAATCCTTGCTGCTATTGCTCCTAAACTAGACACACCTCTTCTGGACAGAAAATTGCCTCTTCATACTTTGTCTCCTAGGACGGACACTAAGATGGAATAGACCTGCTTCTACGCCTAATGTCCCTGCTGCAATATGATGTGAGGCTATTCCTCCCGGAACAAAATGATCAAAACCTTCTGCACCCCACGCTGGATTTACAGATTGTACCCTTCTGGTTAGTCCATATGGATCGAGGATCATCAAAATAAGCAAGAATACTATTTTTGCGAGTTACGGGTATTTCAATTGAAATACTGGAAGGGGGCATTAGCTCTTTTTCTCGTTCTTGAATCGATATTTACCAAAAAAGTGTCATTGGATTTCTTCAAGAAAATAATCTAAGAAATTATCATGATATCCATTTGAGCAGATAACATTAGTAAGAGGGTAAATGACATTCCAATTACCACTCCTTTTTCACTTGCACTCGTACAGGCTGATTCAGTACAACTCAGTCTTTTTTTTGAAATAGCCATTAACTTAATGGCTGTGCATGGCCTTGATGAAGTAGTGATAGTTGATCTAGTAGAATCTGAAGAGGATTTTGTCGTACTCTAATCTTTTTGGATCGGAATATGATTGTAACCTACACAGATAGCGTATTCATATGCTTTTGCATAGTTAGAAACATGAGCCAAGAGGAGACACTCTATTTTGCTTTCGAACTTCGTTCCTTTGTCTTTGTTGGGTTTGTTTAGGAGCATTGAATAAACTTTTAGTTGAGGTAGTCGTGGAGTCAAATGTTTATGTATGAAATTCAGAACGAGTTTTGCATATTTTGTCATTAACTCCCTAGGTGCTGATTGCTTTATATATTCCTTTTCCTTCTCTTTTCTTTCTTTTCTATCATCATGATTGGCATAGACATGTCTTTATATTGAGGCCTTCAGTGTCAAACTGAGGGCCTTATTGCTGCTGCTTAGGGACAGATGCTACTGGTTGGCCTGGTAGATTCTGCCTCCAGTACTGGTAAGAAGCAGATGTCCAACTTGGCATACAGTTCTGGTGAGGCAATTCCAGACCTGGAATTCTGGCAACCGGGCGGTTTGGGCCCAAACGGCCTGGATCATAGCCCATAATGCCCTGCTGAAGCAGAGTTGCCCAAAGTAACAAATACACAAGAAACCATGCTTCTCTTTCAGAGAGGAGAAGCTCAATTGTGGAAGTGAATGAATTTTAATGACACCACCAGCATGGTAGCCCAAGTGATATGGGGGTTTGAAATAAGGCACCCAAGAGAGGTTGTGGGGGAGAGATCCTTGGATCAAACCCTCCCGCTTCCATTATCACTTGCATGCTGGTGGGGTTGTGGTAACGGTCCTCCTTTCCTAGGCAAGTAGCTATGGCTCAATCCGAACATTCTGCAGCGAGTGGGAGTTCCTATGGTCACGCCCAGGGGGAGTTGGCTACACTGGTAGCCCTCATCCACTCTTTTTTTATCCAGCAAAAAAAAAAAAAAAAGAATGAATTATAATGACCTTGCAAAATTGCCTAGCTATAATTAGAATGGTTTTTCTTTTGCGATTTGCAAGGATGCTAAATTTTAACAAATGGCACCTAAGAATGGAAAAACATACAGAAAAAGAATGTAAGAAGAGAACTGGAAACATATAAGCTGTAGATTGGGAAGTACAAACCATGTGTGGTCCTGATTTCCTTTGAAAGGTGTCAAAAGCTGACTCCCACCATAGGTAGTACTATCACCAAGCAACTTATTTCGTTCAGCAGGAAGAAGGTTACATCCGAGTGAATTGCTGCTTCAAATTTTATAGAATCTTTCAGAAGATCCATTGTATTGAGAGGTCGGCAAAGAGATGAGAGAGAGGCGGCATGGGGAGAAGAGAGAGAGAGAGAGCACAAAAATTCAACTGTGTAGAGAGCAGTGAGAATTCAAGAGTGAAATCGTGAAGGGGAGGAGGGGGGTGGGAGAAACTTGAGAAGTTAAAACAAATTAATGAACCGGAATTCCACGCATCTCAGCAGAATTACTAGTTGCGCATGGTAGGCAAAACTGTCTTACCGGATCCGGCTCCGGTTCCTGGCGGGAGTTGGTGACCAGATGTGGAAGTCGGTACCCGTGGTAGTTTTGCCCACCCCTTGTTAGAGCAAAAAATGATACTAGGTTCCTGCCAAATCCTACCCGTTTAGAGGATGAAAATGGACTCTCAATGAGGCCTCTAGTGCCTTGCTGGTGGAGTTTGTCGTTGCTGCCTAGGGCCTCAAACTTGTGGTCAGTGTATGAGCTTAGGCAGCATAATTCTTTGACCGGACTTGACTTATCTTTAGCCATTTTGCAATAGCATCTAAAAGCGTTTGTTGCCTGTTGCATCATGGTAAACCCTTGTCTTGCATAATAGTGAAGCCTTTAGCTTTCCGTAGGAGGTTAAATGTTTGTTCTGTTGCCTGGAACTTGAACATAATTTTAGATAGTGGATGCGGACCAGTCTGTTTAGAAACCTCATTTCAGGACAGCTGATTTGTTATCAGATGATTTTGAACCTTAATGAAGTAATTTACTTACAGTGCCTATGACCTGCAGGACTCTTTGCTTGCCTTAAGTAAGGTTAGAGAAGAGGTTGATTTGGAGAAAGGTCAACTGGCATGGGAAAATGCCGATCGTGATAAAGACTTGGAACTATGCGTCAGAGCCAAAAACAATGCATGGGTCATTGCTCGGATTACAAAAGGGAAGGAGATTTATATGGTTCTAGAGAAAGCCGGCGAAACAGTTCTTTATGCCTCTGATGCTCTCGAGAAGTTCAGCAACAGGTAGCTGGTCTTTCTCGTATCCTTCCCTAATAGACGATTATTCTCAAGTTAACTGTAAACAGAAAAACAAAAGAAAAAAGTACGAATATGATGGCCTGGTTTAAATAGAAAGAAAAGTACTTCCGCAACCTGTTTTCATCAACATAATTTATCTCTGAGGAGTCGAAGTTCCTAAGGATGCGTAACATTTTTTCACAAAAGAAGAAAAATCGAATGGTTGCAGAGAGTTCATAGAGCAATTACCAAATTCTTAGGCATAGTTCAGGGGTAAGAGATTTCTCGAGTTAAAATTACTCGTTCTTTGTCTCTGACCAATATATTCACGACAGATTTCTACAACCATACCCATTGTAACAGCAGCTAGTCTTGATTATGAAATTGGTATGTTACAGTTCAACATAATCATCTGTTGATTTTGAATGATGTAGGTATTGCAGTGGAGCTTTTTCTTTGGATTAGGGGAAAAGACGACTTGGTTTTGGATACTTACTCTCATACAATAAAATCTAACAGTGCATGAATTTGGTCAGCTTTCTCTTATTACTTCCTTTTTCTACCCTCACACGCGGCCACACTTTTGCTGTATAGTATTGTAACACAAATGTTTGGAGAAGGAAAAGTGAAAGGATTAGTTTGTCTGTATTCACATTCACTAGTCGGTTTATGGGAAGTTATTGAATTTTTTTTTTTCCTCTACATTTGCAAGTCTCATGGTTTTCTTTTGAAACCCGGTAGGCCTGTGCCGAATTTTTTGGGGATAGGACTGGTTCCCCACTCTCTGAAGCCGAATTTTGAGCGGGCAAATTTCAGTCAGGAGAGATCCAACTCGTACAAGTTCACTAGTTGTTGATGTGATTGCACAATACTCGGCTTCCGCATTACATCTAAACCATTTTATTGCAAAAGCTTCTTGCAGATCCCAATAAGCGTGTACTTTTTGTCTAACGTGTAAAGAATTGGGAGCATATGTATTTTGTTTGAATCAGTACCATTTATGATTAATTATATATTGAAGCAAACGACTACTATGCGGTTGGGCCTTGGGCCAAGTCGTTCGAAGTTGGTCAGTGTGTTTACAGTTAAGCCTCATTCGTTCAGTCCAGTGTACAAAGGCCAGGTGCAATGGATTTATCTCGTTACACCTAAAAGAAAAAAAAACAAAAAAACATGTACCGAGAAGGCCTCTTAAAGTGACTATTAATTATAGGACTATTAAGACTATTTCAATTAGGTCAAATCTGTTTGAACTCGGTAAATCTGTTTTTTTATACGGCATGGTTGCCGAATGCTTAAATACAGCAATGGGATTGAAAAAGGCCATCACTGGGAAGTATGTGCTTAGTGCAACGTCTCATAACGTGCCATAGCTGCTTAAAATTCTGATCATGTTACTAAGGGTGTGTTTGAGTGTTAAAATTTTGGGGATGTTAAAATTTTAAGGTATTGGGTTTAGTGAAAAAGTAAAAAAAGGTAATTTTTTATATTTTTTTTTAGTGAAAAGTAATGATTTGATGGGGAGAGAGAGATTATATTGTAATTTTTTATTGTGTTAAAATTTTAGAGGATGTAAAATTTTAGGTGTCAAACGGACCCTAAAAACTTTAAAATAAAGTAGTTTTCATTTTTTTTTTTCGTATTTTTCTGTCCTTTCTAAATCCAAATAATGGAGTTCTATCAACTCTCATCTTGTTTTATACTATAAAGTTTTATAGCCGTTGTCTGAATTTATATTATATTTCGTATATATATATATATATATATTGTGAAATAATTAAGGCCCCAAAAATATTTTATGCTCAAAGGTTACAAGTAACTCCATCTGTGAAATAAATTATTTTTTTTTATTTTAGCAACTTATAAGTGAGTTTTTAAGTCTAAAATATCTAGTTTAAAATTTTATTTTCTATTATACTAAAAAATAAAAAGGCCCCACTTTAAATTTTGCCTTAGACTTCAACTTTTATTGAGACCTGTTTTCGATTCATGTATTCCAGACCGGTTAGGAGATTGCATTATTTGTCTGGCCTTTCCAATATTTTCTTTTCTGTAGTGCAGCAATGGAGATTAAAGAATCTAAATCAAATATTTTTTTAATAATTTCCTTATGTTATTTCTCGCTTTCAATTCCTTTTCCGCGGTATCATTTTTTAGGGAAAAAAATATTTGGGCTACGGATCTGGGTTCGGGCCAACCCAACCCAACAAACCGGCCTTTGCTATAAAACCTCACCAGCTACAGAACTAGGGTTTTTCAAGTTCGGCCTATAAAGCGCTCTCTTGACACTCAGCAATTTCATAACTCTCAAGTGTCAGATCTTGAAGCCTGATATTTAGGTGTGCTTCTTTTGCTTGCATCTCATATCTGTTGTTAAGATCTTGGGTTACATGGTATTGGGTTGTATTTACTCATTTTTGGGTGCTGTGCTTTTTGTGAGGTTGGTTTTTATGTCCCTGATGATGATTTAAGTTGAAAAACTTTCGTTCTTCTGAAGAAAATTCATGTGGAATGTTTATGGAGACCTGAACTGAGGGGACATATTCTGTGTTACTCACGTTTTACCATTTATCTGCTTCATCTAGTTGGCTGGGTCCGTCATTTTTCTTTCTCTTGATTCACTTTTCTTTCCCAAATTACACGTGTTCATTATGGAATTTTCCTTAGTTGATTCTTTCCTAAGCTTTATTATAACTATACTGTTTCGTTATTAGTTTGTTTTTCTACTTTGTTTTATGTTGTGCCTGTTGGATGGGGTGTTATTTGGGCATGAAATCTTATGTTTGTTCATTGACACTAGCGTTTTACTTAGTTTTCTAAAGGATGAAAAGCGAGTCGAAAAGACTATGGTTTAATTATGTTCAGATGAGTTTAGATGGTTTTTATTTATTTATTTAAAGAAATGAAGTGTCTGAGATTGAAATTTTGAATTCCTCTTAGTCTTGCTTTGTTTCATGCACTAAGGTGTTTTAAGACCACTTTTCTTGTAGCAGTAGGCAATCAATATTAGAGATTATAGAGTTTCCATTGCCTCTGAGGATGAAAAGAAAATGACTTTCGTTCTTCCGAGATGTTCCATGCGGAAAATTTTGGAGACCTGAACTGAAGAGGCTTCACTAAGTAGGTTTCTTTCCCCTCTCTTGCATTTTGAACCGGCAGTGTCATGTTTTCCTTAATTATAGCTTTTTCTTCCTCTGAGCTTTTTTCTTCAATGGTCATTACACCCAGGATTGGTGTCCTGCTTGACAAGAGCGTGATAATTTTATGTCTATATGTTAAGCTACTACACTCTGTGTGAGACTTGAAAATTATTTATTATGACCTCAACCTTTTATTAAGGATTTTTTGGGCTTTTGGACAAAAAGCTATATAATTATTGTGTATCTGTGCACTCAGACAAAGGGTTTTCTGCCTTTTGATTTCCTTCAGCTGTATTAGTTTCTTTGGTATTGGAGATCTTCTTGCCTCTTATGATGATGACAATAAAACTTTCGTTCTCCTGAGCTTGTTAATGCTGAAAACCATTGGAGACCTGAACTGAAGAGTATGTTGAGAAGATCTTTGACGTCTTTCATGTTATTCTAAACTTCATAGTAGCTGTAATAAGTAGGAATTTAATGTCACTATTTTCACGTTTTGGTGCCCCCCTTCCTCCTCTCCCTTCTTTCTTTCTCAAGTACTTTTAAATGCTCTCTTTGTAGACTCAAATACTATTTTAATCACGATAGAGTCTTAGAATATGAATGGATTATGGATTATTCAGTATGATCTATACCTCGTTACTATGTTTAGTTGTACACCATGTTATTCTCATGTTGAGGTTTCCATTTCTGTGACAGTTCGGTGCACTAAATGTTGTGTATGTTAATTTTTCTCATTTCTGAGTTATGTTTTTACAAGCATCTTTCCAAACTGGTCATCTATCTGGCTGTATGGGTAGATATTTTTAATTATGTGGTTTTGTGAGTTTGGGTAATCCTTACAAACATTTTTTTTTTGTCTTCACTGATGTTATTACTCTGTTTTAACAACACTTTTGGTGGATATGATCCTTACCATGTGGTGTATCTTCAGGATTTGGTTGAAGAAAACCTCAGAAACCACCACTTCCTTTCTAGATGAGGTAGTTATTTGTTTCTCTCTAATTCATTTTCTATGAATTCAATTCACGATTTTGGCTGTTATTCCTTGTATTACTGACTGCTCTTGTTTTGTTTTCTGTTTTCATCTCCTTGTTCTTTTTCCAGCCGGCCAATGGAGGAAGATGTTGTAAGTTATTTTGCTTTTTCAGCTAATTGCTCTCATGGTTTCTAAGTGCATCAGTACAAGTTGTCATCTTTATTTGTCTCCATCTATTCTCCACATATGCATGTTATTCGTTGCAGTATCTAAATGTCATGGTTAAATATAGTTATAACATCAGAGAATCAGCGCAGAGTCATGGGATTAACTTTTCCTTTGATCTGTTTTGTAAAATGGATATGGATATTGAGATTGTTGGATTCTTGGCATGCTGGAAAATTTATAAGCTTGGTAATCAGGGGTTTGGTTTTTCATGCGCTAGATATAATGCCTGGACTTTGGTGAGACTTTTTTTTTGGGATTCTAATTTCCACATAAGAAAGAGAAAAGAAAATGAAAGAGATTGTTGCATGCCACCAATCCTTTCCTTATTTGGTCTAATTGGTTGTGCTTCTACGCAAGCCTTTAAGATTGTCGTAGTAGTCTTCTTCTGTGAATTTCATCCAATATTCTTCCGTTTTATTAGGAGACCTGGAGACTCAATTGTGTACGAATTAATTAAAGATGATTTCTGCAGGGTGGTAGCAAAAATGAGGAAGAGGAATTTAACACTGGACCGCTTTCTGTTCTAATGATGAGTGTAAAGAACAACACCCAGGTAGTGTTCTTATTTAGTCTCATGGTTCTTGATTGCCAGTGCAATATGCATGTTCGAAGGTGTGTAATTGATTTGTTCCCTTCTAAAGGTACTCATTAACTGTCGGAATAACAAAAAGCTATTAGGTCGTGTCAGAGCCTTTGATCGGCACTGCAACATGGTTCTTGAAAATGTCAGGGAAATGTGGACTGAGGTAAAGTTTCCAATTGGAAAACTTCCCCCTTTTTTTAGAATAGGTTTATAACATTGTTTGTAATTTTATCTACTAATTATTTGTATTCGACCTCATAGGTACCTAAAACTGGAAAAGGTAAGAAAAAGGCCCAGCCAGTTAACAAGGACAGATTCATCAGCAAGATGTTTCTACGTGGAGATTCCGTAATCATTGTTCTTAGGAATCCCAAGTGAGGTTGATAGGCAATTGTTGTGCAGACAGTTTTCATGAGTTGTAGAAATAGAGATTTTTGTATGTGTAATGTGCATTCAACCTTGCCATATCTTAGTAGCAACTAACTGGGTTTAGACGCCCAATCTGGCATGTCTTCAAACTACGGAGGTAAGATCCTAATAGGAAGTTTGTTATATTTGCCTCAGAAAGTGGAAAAAGAAGGAAACGAAACGAGTTTATGAGGACTCGCATTAATCCTTACAGGAACTTTACTCAACTCTTCTGGCACTGTTCTGTAAATTCGATTCAAGCCACATATGCTAGAACAGATGGGCCAATTATCAATATTGTTCTTTTATGTGAGCAGTGCTAGTGCTATTGGTTCAATTATCTTCCATATAGGAAAAAAAAAAAAAAGATTCGATTTAACTTCCGACACTGATTACACCGTATGGTTTCCAAATGATGATAACATAAATTGCCAAAAGTATGAGAGCGAACTCTCGGTTACCCATGTACCGATTCTCCAAGGATCTACAAGTTTCTGTGTAATTGTCGTGTCTTTCAATCCTTGATCTTGGGTATCGTTGATTGCCTGTGTTTCTCTGTCCCCTGTCTGCCCACTTCTTTGTGTTTATGTTGTGCGTGCATTTAGCGGGTGGGGGGTCTGTCTCTCGGTGCTTAGGGCTCTGTTACTTTTTGCTTCTCTTTTTGGCTTTTAAATGAAAGAGTGTCGAGACTCGAGAGACGAGTAGGTTTTTTTTTATTGGATGAGAGACGAGTAGGTTGCTCTGGTCTTTTTTGCATCATATTATGGTTTCCTCTCTTAAGCGAAGAATATCAGTGCCCGAAGTTCCTTTCTGTATGCACTGCTCTTCATACATGAGTCATGAGTCTCTCTTTCCAGTTATTAGCAAAAAATCCCATTGTCTATTCATTAAGAAAGAAAAGAAAACAAATGACGTTGATTTCCACCTTCAATGAATTGCCTAACAATTGTGTGGGCGAAACAAGAAAACCAGAGAAAACATAGTTGAGACTTTACGAACTCAAATCAGTTCAAGCCAGACTTTATATCACCGGCCCGTTGGTTGGGCTGCAGGGCTAGCAACCATGCACGTAAACGAACAATACCCACGAGGGGGAAATACAAAGAAGAATGCAGTATGCAGTGGGCTCTTTTCAGGTATCACGATAGGGGATCAGCCGAAGTGATAAACGTGAAAAAGCAAAAGAGAAATTAGGCCGTGTCTCGCGTGGACATGCAGAAAACGAGGGCATACCCATTTTTCCTCTCGTTCCTTTTTTCCACAGACCAGTCTAGACTCCTTTCTTGATATTTGAGAAACGACATATCCACCTGACACAAGGCATTCATACTAGTCGGCACTTTTAATAGCAAAAGAAGGATAAATTTTTCCAAAAGTCAAAAAAGCTGTCTCTTGATCTTCCTCCACTGTTTTTGTGTTGTGCTTTCGAAGAGAAGAGACTCATGAGGGCTCACGCTTTAGGTAGATAATCGTCAGATCATCTCATAGTTCCGTAGGACGGTACCGTATCAGAGGCGAAAGTGATAAGTCGATACATAATTCCGAGTGGATCAGACAATAACAAAGTTCAGAGGAACGAGCAGTTCTAGGGGGTAGTCTGCAATTGTCCGGTCGTCTTTCTTGTAGACGCAATTGTCCATCATCTTTCGTACAGAATTGGTGGCAAAGGTTTAATTAATATATTAGCCAAAAGGCACAGGCCCAGATGATATATGGTCGCCGAAAACATATACTGATGAGTAACAGAAGTCGGAGATAACATCGGGATTGTTTTTAGCGATCAGAACTACAATAGTAATCGAAAAACAGTGTAATTCCCGAAGATGAGTTATCGATTGTTAGCTGGAAACATCTCATCTAATTATTAGCGACAATAGAATTACACTTAGTTTAGGATAGTGAGTTTATATATGATGTGACATAATATGACCAGGTCAGCCCATCGAGACACATGAGCCCATCTGCATCCCATCCAAGGCCACAGATGCATTCTAGACCCTCAACTCACATAAGAGTAAATTAATCTCTCTAAGACTTTAGGAAAGATAAGGACTCTAGATGCTTTAGGATTCTAGGTAAGACAAAGAGTCCTGAAGCCCATATCACTGGATTCTCTTTAGAATTCTAGCATCCCCCTCTTATAACGATAAGGACTCCATGTAAGACAATAATCCAAGAGGCTTCAGAACTTTAGATAAGATAAGGAGTCCTGAAGCCCATACTATTAGACTCTCTTTGGGACTCTAGCACCCCATCATATAAATAGCCAAGTACCCACCCTTTATATTTTCTTAAACTTAATTACTTCTTGAAACTCTTCTCAAGATCTAATTTTGGCATCGGAGTCTTCCCTTTGACGCCACCCCAGTTCTCTTTTACATATTCGAGCATTGGATTCAGACTTGCTGATTGTTCTATTAATTAGTGATTTTTAACATCATCAATATATATTATATTCGCAAAGCCTAATAGGATTTTTTTCAATCGCTAAGAGTGATTTCTAATAGGATGCTAATTGTCCAATATTAGCTAAATTACTTTGTTAGTCCCCGTGATTTACACTTTTCTTAGTTTAGTCTTTAGGGTAAATTTTGTCCTATAGAAATTCTTAGGATATTGACTCTTTCCTGAGTTAGTCCTTCAGTTTACCTTACTAACATGAGTGTCGACTTGGTTAACAGTAACAATAAAAAATTATTAAATATAAATATATTAACAAAATGAGAAAAATATGTAGAAAAATAGAAAAAAATGCTACAAAAAGATATGACCCTCCACTCCTTGGAAAAATATAATAAATTAAATAAGTAAATAAATAATACAAAAGAAAGACAAAAATTGAAATCCATTGTAAAAATGCAAATCAAATGAGAAACGCACAGAAAAATGAAAAAAAAAAAAATCGAAACCTCAAATTCTTGAAAAAAATAAAAATTCGGAATTAATGATTTGAGAGTCATACCTTTTTACCATTAGTTTTTACTTTTTGTGTATTTTTCTCATTTGATTTTTATTTTTAAAATTTATTTCAGATTAATTTATTACATTTTTTTTTATTATCTTTCTTTCATATTTTTGAGGTATTTATTTAATTTATTATATTTTTTCAAGGAGTGGAGGCTCATTCCTTTTTTTCTTTTGTATATATATTTTTTTTCATTTTAAGTATTTTCGGCATATTTATCTCATATAATTAATTTTTTATTGTCACTGTTAACCACGTCATCAATTCTATTAGTAAGGTAGACAAAGGACTAAATTAGGAAGAGTCTCTACTCTAGGGATCTCTATGAGATAGAATTTACTTTAAGGACTAAATTGAAACAAGTGTAAACTAGAAGGACCAATAAAATAATTTAGCATATTTATTCCTTCTAATTCTTTGGTATTTTATTTTTAGGATGCTTTTATTGCTATACAAAGAATCTGCCACGGGTCGCTTCAAGGCCAATCATTTAATTATTAAACTCAATCAAACCTGGATTTGTACCATTGCCTAACACGCGGCTGACCATACGAATATTCCGACCCCAACCTATGGTTGTTTTTTAGTGTTAAAATTTTGAGGAGGTTAAAATTTTAGGGTATTGAATTTGGTGAAAAAGTAAAGAGAGAGATGATTTTTTATATTTATTATAGTGAAAAGTAATGATTTGATGGAGATAGAGGTTATATTATAATTTTTTTATTGTGTTAAAATTTTAGAAAGTGTAAAATTTTAGATTTCAAATGCACCCCTAGCTAAAATTATGCAAATAAAGGCACACCTTTTGTTGGAGGACAAAAAAAAAGTTCTAATGCATGGTATGTATGGAGGCGTTTGTTTGCCTAATTTTTGGATCCCACCAAACACATTTTACAAACTCCAATAAACTTCACATTTTTACACATACACTTCACACTTTTCACAAACCCCAATAAACTTTAACATTCAAAAGATTCTCAAAATTTTAAAATATTTCTCAAAATTTCGATAAACAAACAACGCCATATTATTCACCGAGAAAAGTACATTGAGCAGCGCACTCACAAACAAAAGTGTTGAGGTATATTTCCTCATTCCCGGTGATCTATGTAACATTAATGTTGTTCACAATCATATGCAACTCCATGATTTTATACTATGTCAAAGCTTTTTTGTATTTTTGTTTTTAGGTAAGGAGTAAAATCTAAACCGTCACCTCTAGTCAGTGGCGGAACGAGTGGGTATCGACCCAGGGCGGTCGATACCCATTCGTCCGCCCAAAACATACTTTTACATGCAATTTTTTTTTTTTTTTTATATCATTACTTGGCCTGGGTCCGATACCCATCAGGCCAGCCAACTAAAGTTTTTTTTAACTAGATTTTTTTTGGGCGAGGATGTCAATAGGGAATTCAACTAGAGTTTTTTTATTTGAGCTTTTATGTAAAATGGATTTTTTTGTAATTTTTATTGGGTTATTGGTTGATGGGTCTGTAATTTCAATTTTTCTGCTAAAATATTGTTTTGCTGTGAATTTTTGAAGTTTTCTTGGTGAGTTGGTATTTTTTTTTTTTTTTTATCATATTGCATGTGATAGCTCATCTTTGGACATAGATTAGGTGATCAACTGGTTAGACATAATTGTGCACAGTGCACCTCTCAATTGGTATTTTAATTTCTGAAATTCCCCCATGAACTATCAAGATATTTGTTATTGAGGGACTTGGGGAAAGCAATTTCTTCTTGATCAATGCTGCTAAGCAAAATACGCAAGTAAAAAATAAAGCTTGTCTACATTGATGGACTCGAGAAGAGAAGGAAAATTGAAAAAATTGTTGCTGTTAAAGAACAACTGGTATATGGTTTTCCACCAGAGTATGATGCAAAATCGTAGGATACAATTGTCATCTTTTCAGTTGTAGTACATAGTACGGTACATGTATTTTAATATTTTAAATACTTTTAGTCTTTAATTTTCGACATTATAATTTTAAGACAATTTTTTGCATTACGAAAAAAAAAAAATTTCTTGTCATTTTACCTTTAAAGTTCGACACCCATAGATTTCAATCCTGGTTCCGCCACTGCCTCTAGTCCTATGTACTTGGTTTTAACAGATTGAACCCACTCTAATGTCTTAATACCACATAAAAATTGATTTCGATTTCAACGATTCCAACATAAATTGATTTCGATATAATTTTTGTTAAAAATCGAATTTGGAAGTATATACTGTATCCACATAATCTTAAATTCGTTGTAACCACGGAAACAATACGAGGATGAATCAACTTTGACAAAGTTCATCAGAATTGAAAGCTAGGATAGGGAAGGAATCAGGAAAGCTTCTAAAATAAAATAAAAATAGCATAATTTATATAAGGTAATTCTACTTTAAACTTTAAAGCCTGTAGTTATTCTTTCCTCTTATTCGCCTTCTCAAAGCACAGATCACGTGAAAAAAAGCAGAATCTCAACCTGGATAGCTCCGTACAGAGATACCTTTGACAATGTAGGTGTTACAGGGAATATAGGATTGCAGCAGAGTATTGTCACATCCGGTTGCGGAGGATAATTGCTTTTGCTTGTCGCAGTATTCATGTCTTGACAACGTAGCGTAGGTGTTATATAGGGAATATCGGATTGTCTTTCTTTTCAGATTGAGGGGTGTTTGTTTGCCCGATTATTTGGGATTTAAAATTTTTACTATATTAAACATATTTTATAAATTTTATATTTTTATATATATTTTACATTTTTTATAAATTTTTATAAATTTTAATATTTAAAATGTTTTTAAAATTTTAAAAATATTTTTTAAAAATTTCGATAAACAAATACTCTGAACTTCTCTTGGCCCTTGGCCTTTTCCTTGAGTTAGCGTTGAGAGCACAGGTTGTCTGCCCCTTTGGCCGATGGCTAAGACCTATGGCGCAGGAGAAGCAAAGGCAAGGGCGGAGATTTCTATCCTCTTCCCTTCTTTTCCTACCACCCATCAACATCCTGCTGCTCATGGTTTTTCAGTACCTAGATTCGCCACTGGCTTCTCACTCGTGGCAAGGCTTTTGGTCGTGGAGGATAATTGCTTTTGCTTGCCGGCAGTATTCATGTCTGGCGCAACAACAGAGGAATCAAAGCCGACTAAAAGAAGCAAAGACATAAAATAATAAAAAATAATAAATTGCTGAATGACTTTAAAATCAAAGTATGGACTAACTAATTACATCTTAAGGTCCATTTCATTTGTTAATGTGTTGAAGGAATGAAAATCGTTTATTAATCTTATTATTAGGACAGAATTCAAACCCTTAGTCCCTACGTATTTTCTGTATTTTGGCCCTTTTAAAAACATATTTTAACATACTTACCTCTCCCTAGTTCTATTTTTTACTTAATTCCGTAAGATGATCAGTGGCAAAGTTGGGATTTAATCTTTGGGGGCCAAGTTAATATTTTATTCTTTTTTTTTTTTTTACTTAAAGAATATAATTTTAAATGATATTGCATAACATCCAAGATTAAAAATTTTACCTATCAAATTAGGGGTACATGGCACCATCTTTAATAAGAGGAATAGATTAAAAGACTTCTATATAGAAGGTTCGAGAAAAATCGTATATGATGAGTGGTGAGAAATATATATTTTTTATTTTGAGAAACGTTTTTAATATTGAGCATTAAGAAAATTCAAGTTCTTAAATTAGGACACAGATTATTCGGAATTTCAACATTCAAAAACTCATTTAGAAAAATCAGACGTTACAAGAGAATTCTTTAACGAAAGGGTTTAATTAAATTCATTTTTTAAGAGCCAAAGCAATTTTTACAAATAATTTTCTTTAAAAAAAGTGAAGAGAAAATTGCACTTTTTATATTTAGATGGTCAAAATAGAACGTTTAAATTTTGTTTAGAGAGACCAAGGGAAGGAAGGATTTTCATTAGAAGCGAAAAGAGGATCACCTGAGTATTTGTAAAATTTTTGGGAGGGGAGTGCAAAACATGATTTTACAATAAGGGTGAGTACCGAAACAGATGGAACCGGAATGGGCCATTCCGGTTCCGATTCTGGTACCCACCGGAACTAATAATTTCATTCCGATTCAATTCCTAAATTTTCCGAAATAGAACTGGAATGGAACCGGAATTTCCGAAAACGGAATCCGGAAATTCCGGTTCTATTATTTTCCATTTTCAGCGTAGCAATTATCTTCCATTTTTGCTTAGAAACAAAAAAAAAAAATTATCTTCCATTTTCGCAACATCTCTCTGCGGCATTTTATCAAACACATGTTACACATCCAACTCAAAACCCATCAACAGAATCATTCCATGACATAATCATATCCAACCCAAACTTATATTATTCAAACCCAACAGAGTTAAAGTCCAGGGGGAGAGAGAGAGAGAGAAAAGAAAATAAAGTCGATATTCCGGAATATTCACATTCTCTACGAGCATATCAAACATCACACATTCAACAAACACAACAACACCCATCAGCCGAATTTCTACCCTGCGTGTACAGTTTGTTCTGGATAGCTTACCAAAGAACAAAAAGTGCACCTGAGAATGCAACCACCAAACCATAGGAAGCAAGCCGATATTCCAACACAGAGAAAAAAAATTACATGCTCGAGAAGAAAGCCCCTTCACGCCGTTTCATTTCTTCAAAAATCAATGTAGATACCAACTACACACGACTAAAACAACAGGAACAACAACCTCTGAGATGATTTGAGTGTTTTACAGCAACGCGAGAAAGAGGGAGAGAGAGATATTTCGGAAGGGAGAAAGCTAAGAGAGAGAGAGAGATGAGATTTCGGGAAGGAGGGAGGGAAGACGACGCAAGACGGAGGTTGGACTCAGTTGGGGGCGAGGGGTGGCTGGGCGCTGGCGAGCGGCGGCTGGAAGTTGGGACGGCGAGACACTTTGACGAAGTCTTGAAGAAGACTCTAGAAGAGAAGAGAGACTTCAACTCTTCTCTCGCGTGACTTGGGTTGTTTTGACCCAGGTAGCCCTTTTTTTATTTTTTTAACGCTAGTGAGTAGTGCCCAGCCCTGAATTAATTTTTTTTTAAAAAAACTTCTGGAACCGAAATTTCTCAAAAATGAGATCTGGTTTTGGTACTGGAATACCGGTATCGAAAGCGGAATCGGAATTTTCGGTTTCCATCGGAAAAAATTCTCACCCTAATTTTACAAATCCTTTTCCAAGAAAGCAAGAGGAAGGGGGTAGAGAGTGACTGTAGTGGTGTTCTATAGGAAAGAAAAATTTATAGGCGAGTATTTGGAAAGTAAACAAATAATGTTGCTTATTTCAACACTTTGAAGGTTTCACAATGGAAGGTTGGATTCAATGGTGATCGTATGAGAAAAAATTTGGTCAATTAGGTCATAAATCTCTTAGGTATTTTTTTTCTTCTCTCAATGGAGGTTCATAGGATTTCAATTTGACCTCCTTCGGGTTACAAGACGACATCTCAAACTATGTAAAGGATACCTTAAGTTTCAAGTGGAATGAGACTCTAAAAAGTATGATTTTCTGAAAATTGTTGCTTCTCGCTGTAGCCAGGGTTGAGCAATAGTCGAGTGAGCTTTTTTGTGAAAGCTTCATTTGAGCCAAGCAGCAAGCGGTGGGTAAGCGAGAATAATCTGTAAATCATTCACATCCTTCACTCGAGCGAGATATCGAGACTCAGGCGAGTGAGATATCAAGTTTGCTCGAGCCAACATAAAGCCAAACTTCTTGCAACTATCTAGCTCAAGCTAAAAGCAAGCCAAACTCTCCGTAACCACTTGGCTTGAACACCATGCAAGTTCTAGACTAGCAACAACTCTTTGAGCATCATCTTCAGCTCATAACTTGAATAATAACAAGATTACAACTCAATTAGACTTAGCTTTGATAAGGGATTTCATCAATACATAAATACACTAACATTGAAGGATCAGTTGGGTGAATGGCTGCTCTAATTCTTTTGTCAATCACGGAGCCTTGTGGGCTTATTTGATCTTTCACAACTGATCTGTGAGTGCTGTTGTGGTGTGATGTAACTGTTACATGTTTTTATTCCGGTCTCAACTTTGTACATTTGATGTTATTAATATACACATGAGACTTACCACTTCCAAAAGAAAACAACTATTAGCTCACTAAAGTTCCTTAAATGGCAAATCTATGGAGGGACTGTCGACAGTCGAAAAGGAAGAAACGGTGAGATGCACTCTGGAATCATTCTGTTGTCCACCTTGACATTGCGACCAATGGATTTAAAAAGAAGCAAAAGGTGAATTAAACAATTTTAAAGTTTTGTAGAAGACAATAATATTTCTAGCTGACACTTTTTTGTTTTGCGCACTGATATCAGACAGATCTGATCTAAATTAGATCATCGTACTCTGAAACATACCAATTAGCGTGTTGGCCGGGAGCAACAAATTTTAGACACTCGAATCGAACCCGTAGCCTGAGTATCAAATCTTCTAAAACTGGAACAAATTTCATATCTTTCGAATATTAACAAGTGATGAGACATAATCTTTTAAGTATCTCATTGTTAAGAAATTCCACTGGCGGCAATTTCATCACCCAGCCAATTAAATCATGATTGGAACATTAGTGCTGCTTGGATTGATGTCATTCTTAAATGGCCATAACGCACCGCAGAAAGCAACCTATGCAACTGATGAACATGCAATAAAGATCACAAAGGAGAGCCAGCTCGTTTCTTACCTACTTTACCTAATATTTTAGTTGTTAGTCACATAACTATCATATTCAAGCTGCCCACCGAAGTGGAAAATTCCAGACGAGTATTTTTCAGTGTAAAAGTCAGAGAACCCTAGGGAAGAAGGAAAGCAAAAAAGCAACGTTCAGAAATATGCAGGATCAGCATTGGTGGCATTGTCAAATATAAAGTACAGAGAAAAAGCTAGAGCCCGTGCTTCTTATCCTTCCCGATATGTCAGGGCGTGTGGCTAGCCTGTGCCATTACAAATGGACCAGTTCAAGGATTGCCAGCGATTCTTCTTCTTCTACCTTTTTCTCAGTGCGTGTGAGGTTGGTATAATAAGCGAATAAAAACAAAACAGGAAAGTAAAAGCCAAGAGGGGGGAGGACCCTCCAGATAATCACTACTTTAACATATCATTTTCTTTTCTTTTTAAACTTTTTGCAACTAAAATTATGTCTGCTTTACAGGTCTCTCGTGCCCTGCGATATTCAGATTCTTGTTTGCATTGAAAAGATGGAGTAGACTGATTTGTAGCTGGTAATCAGTATACCATATGGGATGGCATTGGTAGTGATTCTGGTTGAGTGTGCGATAGAAAGATGAATAAGACTTGCTCACATGACTTTCTGATCCGAAAACATGTTCGCCTGATCACTTCCACTCGTTTCTTCCTTCTCTCCGGTCAGTGGGGTGGTTTTTATCAAGACAGAGACTTACGATAACAAGGGCTGGATGATTAACAATCATCATGCTTCTTTTCTGCAGAACTGTATATATTTACTACATCTATGCAGTTTGATTATAGGTTCTCTGAGTTTTTACCTATAATATCCATATAAGAGGAAGCTAATATGGGTTGAAAAGAATGAAAAATCTGAGTGAAAATTGGGGCCGGGGGAAACTCCTGAGGAAGCAAGGCAGCAAAAGTGAAACGACCATCAGCCACAAATCACGGTATATCCGCATGCTAACAAGTTTGTTCAACGAACATGGAAGTTTCAAACTTTGTGTCTGGGATGCTCGAAATTAAATCTATCTTAATTGATTGCCTAACTTGACCAGTAGAGTGCATCTAAACGTAGGTTTCAAATATTTATGATTTTATGATAAGATTTGAGCTTGTCCCAAAAAAGCAATCAAGAAAGCACAGCAAACAAATCTTAACAATCACTGCGAAGGGGCTTGTTTGGAAATAGGTTGTGGTTGTGGTTCTGGTTTTAGTTTTGGATTCAACTTTCAAATTTCAAATTTCAAATTCAAATTTTAAGATTTAAATATTATTTAGTTGTAAGGACTTGTTTGGTTGTTTAAGATTTGGAATGATTTATATGTTAATTAAATTAAATAATATTAATTTATAGTTATTATAATATTCAAAAAATAAGAAAACAAAAAATGATTTTAAAAAATAAGAAAAATATATAAATTCAAAAAATAAATAAAAAATAAATTTATAAATATCAAAAATTATAAAAATAGATAAAATATGAAACTAATAAAAAAACTATATTTAAAATAATATAGTCGGACACTCAAACCGCGGCCCGTACGTAGAAGACAATAAAAAAAAAAATGAAGAGGCAGCAGTGTCTTGGTTCTCGGAGACAAAGGGAGTGTTTGTTTGTCAAAATTTTAAAGAATATTTTCGAAATTTTAGAAATTTTTATTTTATTGAAATTTATTAAAATTTGTGAAGGTAAAATATATACGTGTAAAAGTTAAAAATTTTAAAATATATTTATTTTACTGAAAATTTTTATGTGTCAAAATATTGTAGAAAGCAAAGGTACCAAAATAAAAAGAGATTAGCGATAGAGGGTAAGACCTATAATAAAGGCAGAGATGGTTATGATCGATATCCAATAAAGTAAAGATATTTCTGTCGTTTAAAGAGAACCCACGTGCAGAAATTGTAAAGAAAAGCAACAGCTATGATGGCTAACAATAGAGTAGATATTCTCCACAACTGTGACAGGCCACATGGCTATGAATAATGGAGGAACAGCCATAATGCCCAATTGTGGTCACCGCTCATACAGATAGAGTTGATTTCTCCAAAGTTAAAAAGCTTAACGTCGAAAAACAATATATTGTTCACATGTCAAATGTCAAAACATGTGATTCATAAAGCAGTTATAGGTCTGAACAAGCCCTTTGGTTCTAATCAGTCAAATGCATCATACTGCAGGACGGTGGACAATTCCAGATTGTGTACATATTTCCGTTTTATACATCCGGACAAAATGTCAATTTTGGTGCAAATTTGTAACTCCGAATTTGTAACTTCCACTTAATTAGCAGCTTTCTTCAGAAGTAAGGTGATAAAGAAGAGTTGATTTAAATTTTTTTAAATTATATTTTGTAATCTTCATCTTTACTTTTGGATCCCTGAATCTCTCTTGATTGGTAGCTCAAAACACGGATAATATTTCAATTGAAATGGGGTGAAATGCGAAATCAAATTTTGAATTTCTCTTCCAAATAATTTAAACTTTTTAGATAAGGAGTGAAGTGATTAAAGAATAAGTGACAGACCGAAAATTAAAATCCACTCAACTCTCAACTTGTTTATAGAAATTCTATCCGGGGGCCTGTTTTGTGTCTCGAAGTGTCATTAGTCAGCCTACGAACAATATCCAAATTAACACGAGTCTCTGAGCAAAACCAAGTAGAAGAAAAGAAGCGAAACAAGAAATTACAGAGCTCTAGGTTCGGGCTTTGCCAAGTTCCCTCAACACGGGATTTTTTGGGGTTGGCGTATTCGTTTGTTTTCTACATCTATGTTTTGGTCTGAACAGGAGGCCTGTGCCAAACACACGCCGAATGGATCCCCAGTCCAGCTGATCCTTGACTCGTCTAGTTGAGAACCTTGCGTGTGTCCGGCACAAGCCGAATAGAGCCCCAGTCCAGCTGATTTTTGACTTATCTAGTTGAGAACCTTGTGTGTGTCCGGCACACGCCTAATAGGGCCTCCGAGAGGGCAGAGGGTGACGTCTTGAGCACGATGTCGATTACAACTAGTCCGTCAGTAACGACAACGGCACCGTGTCTAATTTGGCACAAAGGCTTCTGTCAAACACACGCCCCTCTGTACAAACTACAAAGGCTTCGATGAAGCTGATGAGTTTTTAACCTTTTTTTTAACTTTTTCCTCGCATATTCATTTACAAGAGACAGAATGAAAGCAATCATTCGTATTAGTTGAAGTAAACAGAGAATGAATCCAAAGTGAACACAACTTTTGATTTTTTCACAAATCTGCGGCAAACACAACACAAAAGTGGACCCAACTATTGTTCACTACTTTTCATTCCTTTTTCTTTTTATGGATTCTGATTTCTGTGGAAAAACCACGAACCTTTATTAATTTGCATACGGACAACACTATTAATTTAACCCACATTCTCTTCCTATATATACTCTACTATCAGTGACCAACTTCATCCCAACAAAGAGTTGTACTCTTCTTCTCTGCTACTCTCTTGTTTTTCTTTCTATATATCTTCTGTGTTCAAGAGTTTAGCGATGGCTGAAAATGGACACAGAGACCTTGAGAAGCACCTTCTGCTTCTCCAAGACCACGAGGAGAAGCATTTCATGTCCAGTGAGATTGTCCGTGACATCATTCTCGGTGTGTCGGACGGTCTCACTGTCCCTTTTGCTCTTGCGGCAGGTTTGTCGGGTGCCGAGGTTCCATCCTCCATTATACTCATAGCTGGTATTGCTGAAGTTGCAGCCGGGGCCATCTCTATGGGACTTGGCGGGTATTCCCTAAATTCCTCTAAGATTTTGCTGAATATAATTTGGAATATTTTCAACATCTCGTTATTCATTAAAGAGAACAATTGCTTGCGACTCTGTGAACATAAACTCCAATCTGGGGAGAAAAGATGAACCTTTTTCATGCCGCTCATATCTGTAAGGACTGATGCAGGTATCTCGCAGCCCAGAGTGAAGCTGATCACTACGCGAGGGAACTAAAGAGAGAACAAGACGAGATCATTGCTGTCCCCGATATAGGTCTCGATCCTCATATTTATTTTTTCCCTTTTAAATTAACCATCACTTTACCAAACACTAATTTTCTGACAAATCCATCCCCGATATTCTCTATTAAATGAATACTCTATATTGTTGCTGTCAAGATGGAATCAGATGTCACCTCCCACAAGTGCCACCAATTTCTTGAGGATTTGTTTTTTTCCTTCTTGACGAGTTTATCGAGAAGAAGTAAATAAGTAGTAGGAAACAGAAAACCCGTCTTTATACCACCACTTCTTTGGTTTCATCTCTATCATCCACCCCATATCTGCGTTCCCTGCCTCCTTCTGATTAAACCAGAGTAATCAATGGCCTTTTCCTTTGAGCTGCGTCTTCCACTTGACTTCCCTCTGCGAGTCTGTCTTGCATTTCCTTGGTTGTCCTGGTGACGAGTTCCTAAGAAGAGGTCAAGAGCTTTTAACTTCTTTTTTTGCCTTTCCTTGACATGTTTTCAGAGTCTGGGATGAGATAATAGTAGAATATAAATTGTGTCAGTGTTTTGAACAAAAAGGGATTTGCTTATTGAAAATATAAACATAAATCAGGAGTAAACGACACGCGTTGCATATGCCCAGGCACTCTCCATAACTTTCCCTTAGATTTTTGGTAGTGGCCAGCTACACTGCCGATCTAGTTAATGAACTACCAATAGCTATTCTAGAACCCATTTCTCCAGAATATTCATTTTTGTTTTGCTTTCTAAAGAATATTTTTTTTTCCTTTTTGGTCGGTGTCCATTATCATAGTCATCATTAAATCTTTCACAGTAAAAGATTGAAGCCATCACCTTTATCATGACCCACTAACACGAGATGTATATTTTTCTGTTGCTTCAAAAACACAGAAGCTGCTGAGTGTGCAGAAATATTAGCACAGTACGGGGTGGAACCGCATGAATATGAACCTGTTGTGAATGCTTTAAGGAGGAACCCACAAGCATGGCTTGATTTTATGATGAAGTAAGTACTTGAAAAGTGAGACCTTCTTTATATGATTCATCCTTTATGTGCAAATAAATAATTGCTTCCGATCCTAGTAGTATATTAGTATCTGATCTCCATGGGGTTTCAGGTTTGAGCTGGGACTGGAGAAACCGGACCCAATGAGAGCACTGCAGAGTGCCTTAACAATTGCCATTTCATATGTCGTGGGTGGATTGGTGCCCCTCTTGCCATACATGATCATCTCAGTCGCTAAAAAGGCTCTTGTTGCATCTGTGGCTTTAACCTTAATGGCGTTGATAATTTTCGGCTTAGCAAAGGGATACTTTACCGGCAATCAACCCTTCAAGAGTGCCTTCCAAACTGCCCTCATAGGAGCCCTTGCATCCGCAGCTGCGTATTCCATTGCCAAGCTTTTCCAGCAAGTATAGGGCTCGCACGTCCTTCATCATCCAATAAACTAGTTTCCTTCCTTTTCTGCACCCTCCTCTTGTTTTTCCGGCTTTTCTGAGTGGACGTGATTTGTATGCCCCCTTATTCGGGCAAAGTTATCCATCCGTTTCGATCTGGTTGTATATTATAATTGCTGCTACTATATATGAGAGTTCCACGAGCTTTTGGTAGTCTTGTCGAATTAATGGATTTAAATATACTTTTTCTTAAATTTAACTTGTTTTCTGGCCATAAGACATGAGCAAATGAATGAAACTTTAAGCTAGCTGGGCATTAGTCCGTCCAAGCTATGTCGGAATCGGGTCAAGTTAACTATATATGAATCAATGGATCTTTGGGACTCCAAAAAATGAAAGTGACGTTCAAGAACTCCGAACATAACCTGCAAATTCTAAAAGAAATGTTACCGAGGATTCTCCAGACAATGCTAAAGTTAGAGAAGTTGATGGTAAGGAACTAATTAGAGCAGAATTAATTTTTTTTTCTTAGCAAGAGCAGAATTAATTGCTAGATAAAAAAGTACCCATATCTAATTTTCAGCTGCGGTCTCCTCCCCTCTCTCTCTCTCTCTCTCTCTCTCTCTCTCTCTCTCTCTCTCTCTTCTCTCTCTCTCTTTCTACGTTCTCACTCTCTCTCTCTCAGATCTGTTTTATTACCACCCACGGAAGCCCCATCGTGGTTCTCCTTCAAGTCGGCACTTAGAAGAGATTGTTTAAATTCTGAATTTCTTAATTCCTAATCTATCTGATTTTCGTATTGGCCTTGCTTACTTATGGGTCTTGAGGTATACATTAATTGTTGATGACATCTTTGATTTCTAGTGAAAAAAAGCCCAATAATGGTTGATTGACGGGTTGTATGGATTTTCTATTTAGGATTCTATGGATTTTAGAGCTAAGGACATTGTTAAAGAAACTATTAAATCATTTGAAAGAGTTTTATCATTTTAGAGTCATGAAGAATGACTCAAACTCTACGTTGGCGTTGATGACTGATGTTAAATATTGATTAAGGTTCCGAGTGATTATTTGGTAATTATATGAGAAGCTTTGAGCTTTGGGCTAAGCATTTGAGGTAAATGGCTCTTTAATGAGATTTTTTTTTTAACTTCTTGCATTGTGAAAATTAAGTGCATGAAATGTTCGATTCACAAACGAAATTGATTTTGAAACGTGAATTAAATTTTTTGATGTCTTTATGACATTGATGATATCTTCATGGTATTTGTACCTCTCATGGTACATTTAGATATGTGTGACCAGTGGAGATTTGTGTGACCATTTTGATACCCCTCGTGGTATTTTGAGGTATATGTGACCATTATTGATTTTTCTATATGGCGTGGCTTTGGATATTTTGTTACAAATTATATTTTTGAATTTGGTATGGTTCATGTTGTTTTCTCGACCTTGTTTATTGTTATAAAATTGTTATTTTCCCTACCCATTGACTTTCTACTTAGTGAGCTAGTCGTAGCTCACTACTAACTCTCATATTTTTCAGAGTTGGCAGAAGTCAATTAGAAAAGTTTAAGGAGTTTCAAGTAAATTTGTCTTTCAAAAGGGTGATTTGCGAGAGTAGATTAATTTTTGGAAAGTCATTATTTTAATTCATTTGAGAGATTAGTCTATGTTGGAAAATACCGAATATGTTAATATTATTTTGAAGACACTGACTAAGGTTTTAAGGATGGATATTTTGGACATTTTATTATTTATAAATATTTTGTTAATGTTGGAATAAATACTTTTGAAATATTGGGGCCTAGAGAAATCATGTAACCCGGTGAAAAGACCTTATTTTATACGGAACTCTTTTCGTTTGGAGTTTGGGCTTGAATGTTACAAGAGAAATTTGTTGTACTGGATCTTTGTGCACTAAGTTCGGAAGAAACTGACCCAACTGAGAAACGTACCAATCGAGCGAAGCGCAAAACCACAAATTTAGACACTTGAATCGTCTTTGCAGTTCAAAGGTCATTTAAGTTAACAACTTATAAATAATAAGATTTGAACTCATTACCCACCAACTGAATATGATTAGTACATAGTCCTGAGCAAATATGCATGGACAATTGAACCCTGCTCTCTGAGCCCCTGAGCAAAATGCTCTATCTGGAACCTTCCTTCTCTGCTTCCCAGTACACTCTGACAAAACCACTTTCTTCCATAGCACTAGAAAAGGACAATGCCCTAGCCCACATGTCACCTGTCACCTGATACCTCTCACTTCACCCCCTCACCGAATGAGTCCTTGATGTCTTGGTGGTATGATACCCTCTTTTATTCTGCTAAAACTACGTCCTTTTTACTTCAAATTTTTTTTGAAATAGATATGGATTCTGTCCTTTTCCTATAAAGCCTTTTGTTGTGGCCTTCTGGTTATTGTCTGATTATCCTTGATTTTATATTACCTGTGGTTCTTTATTTTGGCCGTTCGAGGATAAGCTGTGGGCAGGGTCTACGTGCGTGGAAAGAAATTTTGTCTTTAGCAAAAAGTAAGAATGACTCGAAGAAACCTCTGAGTGATATGGAGGAACTTATGGAAAGAACGAAAAATCTTTCTTGGGATGATGTGTCTGGGTTGATGAAAGTGAATATAGAGAGAGTGACGGACTTTGAAGCTTTGATGCTAGTGGGAAGGTTAGTAGCAAGGAAGATTATCCCTAAACCTATAATATCCTCTGATCAAGGTTGGATGGAGGTTTGCTCCAAACCTTAGGATTGAAGATGCAGGTCCTAACATATTCTTATTCTCATTTCAAACTATGGAGGATGAAGGAAAAGGTGCAGAGATTAGCTCTCTGGAATTTTAAGGGCTATTTGATGATTCTTAAGGATTGGAGGAGAGGGGAGACTATTAATGAGGTAGAGTTATCTCATGCTCAGTTTTGGGTACAAATCCATGGGTTTCCTTTGGAGAGGTTGGATGAAGAAAATGCAACGCTGATTGGGTGTAAGTTGGGCATAATTGATAAGTTAAATCCGGTGGATATCAACAAGCCATATCTTAGAGTGAAGGTACATTTTGATCTGGAAACACCTCTTCATCCTGGATTTATGTTGAATAGAGAAGGTTATAATCCTATTTGGATATCATTCAAATATGAAAGGCTTTCAAGTTTTTGCATGATTTGTGGACGCATTACTCATACTGCAGGTACTTGTATCGATGATGATCATCCTTATCATTATGCTCTAGGAGATGAGATGAGGGGGATGATACCTCTAGATGAACTTGAGATTATTTCTCCTATTCAGGCTAGGATGGGTCAAGGAACTGGTGGTAGGGGGAATTTTGGGGTTGCTGGAAATACCATGGGTGGTGTTTCTGTAGGTAGTGTTCGGAGGGTGAATGACAACTTGGGGGTTTCTCCGATTCCAAGAATGATCCATACCCAACCAAATTGGTCCACGTTGGCTCAATTGGTTATGGGCATTAAGGGACCATTGGCAGAATATACAAGGTGGCAGTCGAGTGGGCTACACATGAAGGAATTTGTTGTTGTTGTTGGGAAGTTGTCTACTCAGTGTCAGCGGCAAAAGGGTCTTTCAGCAGTCAAGATTGATTTAGCAACAGAGGATCATGGGGCTTCTACTGTGGGCCAATTAAGCAAGCTAAACCTGATTGAGAAAGGGCCAAATATTATTAGTAGTGATGGGCTGAAGATGGATAGTAATGTAAGTAATGGGCTGGTTTGTGTGGGCACTAGCAAAGAGGGGCCAGTCTCTTTTGTTTCTTCATAGGATAGATTATCTGCTATGGTTGGGGCCCAGGATGGTGTGTTGAATTTAAAAGGAGGAGGGACATATGATTTGAACCCGAAGCTCAGCTAAAGAAACATTGTGAACTTCCGGCTTCTTTCCAACTGCCTTTGGAAGAAACCTTGGAGCTGTTGTTTAATCAAAGGGTGAGCATGGCAGATGGAGTGAGAAAGAAGAAGAAACTTGGTCCAAAAAAAGAAGAAGGAAGTTGAGGGTTTGGTAGGGGTGGAGTTGACTCTTGATAATGAAGTGGGTAACTCTGTGGCTGGGGCGACGAGCCTATATCTCCCCTACCTCAGCTATGAGTCTCATATCATGGAACAGCCGGGGTCTTGGTAGACCCGCGACTTTAAAAGCTCTTAGGCTGCTTGTGAGAAAGGTAGATCCTATGGGCATCTTTATTATGGAGACCAAAATAAAAGACAATCAGCTTAGGTCGATCTTTCGTAGTTTGGGTTTTGTGCATTTTATTTCTGTTCCTCCGGTTGGTTGTAAGGGTGGTATTGTGTTTTGTTGGTGGCCTGGATTGCAGTTCAACATTCTGAAGTCTACCAGGTTCTATTTCCATTTGCTCTTTAGACCTGGAAATAATTTTTCTGATTTTGTATGTTCTTTTGTTCATGGTCCTGCTTACTGGAAGGATAAGGTGGACTTTTAGGAGGATTTGATTTCTCTTGGTGATTCGAATACACACCCGTGGGTATGTGTTGGTGATTTTAATGAGGTTTTGCGTCCAAATGAAAAGCAAGGGGTTCGGGTGGTGTCAAGTTCTAGTTCTAGAGGACTGAGGCACTTTATGGATTGTTTGGAATTTGTGGACTTAGGCTTTTCGGGTAGAAGGTTTACTTGGAATAATGGGAGAGTTGGATTGGCTCATATTAGAGAGAGATTGGATCGCAGTATAGCTAATGTGCAGTGGCGGTTGGATTTTCCTAATGCTGGGGTTCGTTATTATAGTGTGACTAATTCAGATCATACTCCCCTTATTCTTAATATTTTTGGGGAAGAAATTAGGTTGGCAAAGAGTTTTAAGTTTGAAAAATTTTGGGCTAGAGAAGAGTCGTGCTTTGGGATTATTGCGGAGACTTGGAGAAAATCGAGGATTGAGAATCATGCTTGGGTGCTTTTTGCTAAAATAAGAGTTGTTAGGGAGGCCCTTAGACAGTGGAACTGAACGGTATTTGGGGACATTCATGTTGCTTTACATTTTGTGAAAGAGCAATTAAGTATTTGTCAATAGGGTGAACCGACTGAGTAGAATTTATGGTTGGAGAAATGCTTGGAGTTGGATGAGCAACTTAAAAGAGAGGAGCTTTTATAGAAACAAAAGTCGAGGGTGTCTTGGCTATCTTTTAGTGACTTAAATACGAAATTCTTTCATGCATCTACAGTGATTCGTCATTGTGGGAACAAAATTTTGGAGCTGAAAGATCATGGAGGGGATAGGATTTCTGGTCGGCATTCACTTGGTGATGAGTTAGTTTCTTTTTACTCTTCTCTTTATACGACTGAGCATCCTTCTATACCTGCAGATTTGACAAATTTGGTTGATAAGGTTATTTCTAAAGAGGAGAATGATATGATGATTCGGGTACTTGATGCAAAGGAAATTTGGTAGATTAAAGGTATGAATCCGGATAAGGCTTCGGGGCCTAATGGGATGATGGTCTTCTTCTTTTGTCAATATTGGGAGATTGTGGGATGTGATGTGATAGCCACGGTGCAGGAGTTTTTTTTTTCTAAGGGTCGATTGCTGCCCCAACTTAATCATACTAACTTAGTATTGATTCCAAAGGTGGATAATCCCTCATTGGTTGGGCACTTTCGCCCAATCAGCTTATGCAATGTGATTGACAAGATTATTTCTAAGATTTTGATTGAAAGACTCAAAGTTGTGTTGCCTAAGCTCATTTGTCCTTATCAACTTACTTTTGTCAAAGGTCGATTGATCCAAGATAACTATATTGTGGCTGATGAGGTCTTTAATGGTATGAACCATAAAGGGGACGTGATGGATGGATGGCAATAAAGGTGAATATGGAGAAAGCTTATGACCGGGTTGAATGGTCTTTTCTTCTTATCATTTTGGAGAGGTTTGGATTTTATCCTACTTGGATCAATTGGATTAAGCAATGCATCTCTTCTTCTAGTTTTTCGATGTTGCTTAATGGAAGCCCCTATGGACATTTCTCTCCTTCACGTGGTCTACGTCAAGGAGACCCCCTCTCATCGTTGTTATTTTTGTTACGTTCGGAGATCCTCTATAGGATTATTATTAGAGAGGAGGCGGCTGGTCAAATAAAAGGTATTAAAATTGGAAAGAGGTCACTGGTTATTTCTCATCTATTTTTCGCAGATGATCTTCTTCTTTTTGCGAAAGCTAGTATCAGGGATGCTCATGCTTTGGATAGATGTTTGGCTTTATATATGAGTTGGTATGGGCAAAAAATCAATCGAACTAAATCTTCTATTCATTTTAGTTGGAATTTTAATGGGGCTGCATCATTGCCTATTTGTGATCTGTTATAGCTTAAGAGAATGTCAGCCTAGGCCAACTCTCCTCTCTCTCCAGCATGGCAGCAGTAAGCAGCAGCACCTCTCCTCTCTCCTTTGTTTTGCCGCTGCCAGTTTATCTCTAACCGTTACTGGTAAAACCGAAACCGCAAGGCCAGTTATTCTTGCTTGCAGGTACGGTGCCCTTTTTTTGGACACCGGCCATAACAGTGACGATGCCGGTTTTAGCCAAACCAGCACCTACATCACCATTACTCCGCCCTTTAGTTGATTTGATGGAGCCATAGAGGTGACGGGCCAATGAGCTAGGAGACCGAGTGGTCTTACAAACCCAAACAAGCATAAGACTAAAATGATTACAAGTCATAATGGGTAGAAAGTAGTAAACAAAAACCCTATTGGGTGGATGATTGACAAGGTCAGTGGAGGAGGTCGCAGTAACAATACACGGAAAAAAACCCAGGGTGCAGATTTGATGGAGCCAAAAGACCCAAATGGGTTAAGAACTGAAAATGCCGGAAAAAGAGGGTGACCGTAATTGATTTGCGCAGGCCATAGCAGCACCGATGATGGAGGAGGCGACAACAATGGTAGAGGCAGAGAAAGGGCTAGCAAGGTGGAAAAGAGCTAGGGGCGTGAGTGGGCGTACACGCGCCGGCCGGATGTTGCTGTACCCGTCTAGAACTGCTAGCTAGAGGTCACTGGTTCCATTTGTAGGGGTAGTGTGCATAATAGGTTGCCAAAGACTCCGAAATCTAGCCACAACCTCCTCTTGAGAAAAGACCTGAAAGAAAGAATAAGAGTAGGAGTTTTTGTAAATCTGAAAGGTATGTGGCAGGAGCAGGAAGAGATCAGGGTTGGACGGGAGGAGCTCTTCCGACCAGATTTGGGGGTTAGGGGGTTGTTTAGGCAATGGGGAGGGGGGAAAGGTTAGACTGCGAAGCAGAGCTCTAACCAGACTCGTTTTTTGATATCGCCCATTGACTTTCTTTATTCTGTTACTATTATTATTAAGGATATTACATACTTTTTCTTTTGAGATAATGCTCTATGGACTTCATTAGAAATGCCTACGTGAACAAGAATGTTAAGGAATGAAGTAGTTTTTAAAAAATGCATTGTCATATAAATCTTTCTTCACTTTACATTATTTAATTCTACTCATGTACAATTTCAGGCATTGCGAACTATATAATATTTAATATTTATATATCTACAATTTGAGTAAAAAATTATAAAAGATGCGATTTGGAGTGCAAAAAATTAAATAAAATGGAAACCTTACCATATTTCAGCGAGATCTTGCATGCAGTTGGGCATTTATGATTTTGTATGGACTTTTTCTTGTAGTGTACCATATTTTAGCGACATTTTACATGCAGTTGGGCATATTTCAGCGAGATCTTGCATGCAGTGGGGGTTTGTTCAGGTAATAGTGGTGTTTGTGTTTTAAAATTTTTAGGTATGAAAATCCATGAAAAAGTGAAGAGAGATATGATTTGAATGAATTTTTTTTATTTAATGAAAAGAGATGATTTGATTTGGGAGAGAGAAATTATTTTTAGTTTATTTTATTAGGCCAAATTTTAGCTTAGATAGACACAATTAGATTTAGAAAAGCTCATTCAAAATTAGTACCAGAAAAGCGTCATTTCGTTTTGTTTCTATTCTTCATTTTCTTCTTCTTGAATTCATGAACTATGAATGTGTTTTCACTACCGTGTTACATTATGAGGACAGTATCTTCCAACACTGAATTTTATTAGAAGTAATCAAAGATTCAAAGTAGGCAAAAAAAAAAAAAAAAAAAAAAGAGAGTAAATTTAGGCCTAATGGTAATGGTACTACATCTCTAACTGGATCAGAATAAAGAAAGCCTGAATCACCTGCTTTTTCTCCCTAAAGCTCAAAAAGCCCATTTCAAGTACCCATCAGATGGCAACTATTCAGCTGTTTTCTTTTATTTTCTTTTCTTTTAGACAACAATATCACGTAAACCCAAGTACCTAACCTAGCGGCATTAAGACACTTATTTACCAAAGGCTTTCCCAAAATGATCAATTGGGGTATCTCAAGTGGAGAAAGGCTTGTTTTAAAAAAATTTCACAGGTAGAATTTAAATAATAAAATCTGTTACTTTCTTTCATAATAAACTCTTGGGGTAGGTTAATAAGTAGTAGAACTAAAGTTCTTGGGTAGGTTAATATGTACTAGAACTAGAGTTTTGAATTGGAGACTAAACTCTGCACTTTACTTCACTCAAAATTATAACCTCAGTCCTTACTCAGATACTATTTGAAATCACTTTTTTTTTTTAAATTAAAAAAGTTAAAAATTAAATTCTTAAAAAAAAAAAATTTTATTATTTGATTTATGTTCTCTAACAACTTGTTGTTCACAGTCCTAAGAGGGAATGTTTTTGTCAGTGGAAACTCATTTCTTACTACTTTTTGGACATGTTTGCAAAGCCATTTGGTTAATGGTCTTGAATATCTATGTACAAATAATGTCCACGTAGTTGATAAAGTTGCACCAATGATTCCAACTTCAATTGCAGATCAAACTGCTTACTTTTACTTGTGCTTTAAATGGGATTGGGGATGCACGTTGTCCCTATGACAATGATTTATGGATACAAATGCTGCAGCAATGATTCCTTTGGGTTCAACTGAAGTGAAATGGACCTTTTACCCTTGACAGCAAGTTCTGAGTTGGCATTGCATTCATAAATTCCTTTGGGTTCCATTTTCCCAGTCTACCTCAGGGTTCCACGTTTAGTGACTGTCACCTTCTCCAATCTGATATCGCTTTTGCGTCATAGATTCCAATCTACAGGAAGCCAAACAATTGGTACAGCAAAAAGTTGGACTACACTGATCACACAACGTGTCCACCGTATATAGGAGTGTTTGTTTTCTTAATTTTTTTTATCTAAAATTTATATTTAATATATTTTATAAATTTTAATAACTTTTACACTTTTTATAAATTTTATTAATTTTAATATTTAAAATATTCTTAAAATTTTGATAAACAAACGCCCTTGTATAATAAAGAAGTTCAAAATTTAGAAAAAAATAAAAAACCGGCTGTAAAGGAAAAACTGGACCCCGTGATCATGTACTCCGCAATGTAATTATGAGTATTATATTAGACTGTTCAAATTATTGCACTGCTGCCTAACATGGAAAATAATTGCCACTATCTTCACAAGGTTTGGTAACGAGCTATACGAGTTTTTGGGATATAAGATTAAATAATTCATATTCCAAGAACTCAAGTAATTAATAAGTTTTTTTTTTCTTTTTCTAATAGCTTGGAAAAAAGAGATATTATTTCACCACTCAATTAGTTAGGTATCCATCATATATATTACGGTTGGAGAAAAGCTAAAAGTTAAGTTTCATACATTTAAATACAAAGTGATTTGAATTGAATTTTTATTAGAGTTTATAAAAAATTGTAACTATCTAAAATTTGATAGAGTATTTTAATAAAAAAATATTAGAATTTGATGAAAAGATAAAAAGATAAAAGATTTGATAAACTATTTTAAAAAAGTTTATGTGAAAATGTATTAAAACTTATGTAGAATATTTTTTAATATTCGGTTATAAGTTTTTTTTTCTTTTTGCTTTTAAAATATTTTTCTCAAAATTATAAAATTTTCAAATGGGGCTGAGAGGCAGCGTACATCGCACCAACTGGCAGGCGTGCGCAAAGCTCGTAGAGTCGCTGACAAAGAGAGGACATCGGATAGAACATAAACCCACGGCTCTTGTCTTTTCCTTCGTGCCCACGCGGATGGTATTGGTATGGACCAGAGGCGGCAAAGGACCCAGTCAATGTCAACACGAATCTTTGCTGCAAACTTGGCCTTTTTCTGAAATATGCTTTTTGTAATTACTGTATCCTTTATTTCGGTAGTAGCCACTGCCAAGCCTGCTGGCCCCTCTCCTAAAGTACTCTGCTGATGTTTTTTCATTTGGCTGTGTTCAAAGGAACTCATTGTGTTAGTGGCAATATTTTGAGTTATAATTAAACTACCAATCTCTTCCATATTACAACCTGTATCTATCAAAATATGTCAGTCTACTTTAGATTTTTGATTGTCAAGAATTAATCTCTCTGGGCTAAGCTCTTTTTTCACACATTTTAATTGTAAGAACTAATTGAAACAGCTATAAATTTTGATATATAGTTAAAATGGGTAATATTGTGACGAAATTAACGTTAGTTTAAACTCTAAAATTAACCGCATAAATTTCAAGTGAAATTTCTCATAATTTATATATTATTTGGAATTGTGAGACAAAATACCAGTTATCGGGATCTTATCTTTGAAATTCTTTAAGAGCAAAAGCACGCAACAAATATTCATATAAATAGCAAACACAATTTGCTTGCAATATAAAGCATTCATGAATACAAAGTATATATATATATCCAGAACATATCTTTTATTACAAGGCGAAACAACTACTAATTACTGTTGCAGTTTTTGTAGCAGGCTTCAACCACTACAAGAAACTTAGCTTTAGGTGATAAAATTTTGGTTGTAAAACTAAATTTTGTCATCTAAAGTGGCCGTTTAGATGGCTTTGTGGTGTGATAATATACACCTAGTCGCAAATGGGTGATGACAAAAATGATGACAAAAACTTAATATCCGTCAAGACCAATAAACAAACCGTTTAGACGTTTATCTGGGTGACAAAATCCAAATCATCGTAACTAAGTGACAATCATAATCGTCACAAATTTTACAAGTCCGTATGGATTTCACTTTGAAAACGTCCGAACAGACATTACCTAACGAATAATAATCGTCATCATGTTGTGACAAATTAAAAATCTTCATGAACACTCAATACTGTCCGGACGTATCCATAAGCATTCCAATGCCAAAAAAATAAACTCGTCCGGACTTTGAAAACACATCCGCATAGATATGAATGTATCTTTCGCGAATCATGTGGTTCTACGTTACAAAACTTAACACACGTCATGTCGAAACCGTCGTGACCACTATAGACCGTCTGGACAAAGTAAGTTCTAGAAGATTTTTGAATCTGACATATTTAATGACGTTGAATTTGATTGGGCCATGTGTGAATCTAACTGTTGACAACCGTCTGAACACCTATGGAACCTGTGCAGATGCCCTGCTTGTCACATAATACCTACCAGACTTGTCAATCACACTTTTACCATCTCTTCTCTCAAACTTTCGAGATTTATTTCAAGTTCTCTAAAAAAACTTCAGGTAAAAATTTCTTCCTAACTTTGCTTTTTAATTTTATTGTTTTTTGTTGGATAATACCGCTGTGTTATTTGTGTTCATCGAAGTGCCGTTCGGACGCTTTAATATCTATGTTCGGACATGTTTAGTATAGTCCGGACATTTTTCACCTTGATCGGATGCTTTCTAAATGGAAACGTCGTCGTTTGAATTACGTGCGAACAATTTTTGCTAATGTTCGGACGGTTTTTGCTAGGTTGACCATGGATCACTTCGAGAGAAATATCATCAATGTCGGGGCACAAACAGAGCAACTAGCTTGGGTAGACGATTTACTACTGAAGCTGAGGGGGAGTATTCAGGCGATACTGGAGCTGACGCATTCGTTGTGCATGGAGCTTCATTCCCGCTTAACCAGTCTGGAGAACAATTTTGTTCTAACGGATAGGGTTTGAGGGAGGAGCTAAATGCTATGCGGATGAAACTATTTTCTGTGGGAGAACAAGCATCCTATTTGTCCTAGTCTGTCCATACCATTCCGATACAACTCTAGACACTCATCAAATAGGTGGATAATATGGAGGAGCAGTTGAGCATGTTCATGACCCTCGGACAAGATCTGGACCAGCCAGCTCGTGATTCGGGCTAGTCTCCTGTTTATGTTTTATCGATATTATTCACTTATCCTTAGAAAGACCGTTTCTCGCTTGTATTAGACTTTATGGTTGTGTTTTTCGTTTAGTACTTTGATTATGTTTGCTATTTTTTCATTAGTTTAAATTTATTACAATTTAAGCGGACGATTAGTACAATTAAATGAGTGATTAGTAAGAGTGCTAAGTTAACAGAATGCTTAGTATCATAAGTTATAATATAAAAGTATGCTTAACTATATATAGATTTTTTTTATGTAGCCAAAATAAATAAATAAAGTTAAAATTTTGAGTCGAATTACATTTAGTTTTTTAAATGATTTAAATAAATTAAATTGAGTGAATTAAATGAGATCCATAATAAATTAAAGAATAAAAGTAATATCAAATAAATCTGTTAAGTGTTCGAACGTCATTACCCCGTTTGGATGCCTCACATTAATCGAGTACATTGGAAGGAACGAAAACAACATCTGGACACCCTTATTGCACTAGCATGACTTACACGTGTTTAATGAGGATGAAGGTTGAAAATATCTATAAGTGTTCGAACGTTGAAGCGTCAAGTCCGTACAGGTATGATGAAACGACGCTGTTGGAACGGATGAGAGTACCATCCAGACAGCTTTGTAACAGTCGCATGGCTTATACGTGTTTGCCCAGGACGACGGTTGAAAACAGCTGTCACCGTCCGAACCACTTGGACACCGTCTGGACTGGACATGACATTTATTCAACCAAACGTGTACTTCCACATCACACGAATTCAGGGGAATGGCATCAGAACGGGTAGGTATTGATAAAGTGTCAAATATGCATAATTAAGCACTAGATTTTAGTGAATAAATTGTTTAACTAAAAATGAATTAAGCTCTTAATTAAGCACTAGATTTTAGTATTTGAGCTAAATTTATAACAGTTGATATTTTACACTTAAAAAAATGATTTACGTTGCTGTTGTTGTAACAAGAGAAACGTGACACTCACATGCTTCATTTTTACCTTTAAAATGATATACGCTGGTGTTAATCTACTGTAGGGCATTTTTGGAAGTCAAAAAGACACCTACAGACTTTGGGTATTGCTAAGCTGAGCTGGAGGAGAAGATTTGCGTAGTGCAAACTTGAACAGAAAACAGTTATGAAGGAGCTACGCGAGGGGACCAAGTGCGGCAGTAAAAATGAGAGATTGGGAATTTTGGAAGGAAGGGAATCTCAGGCAACAAGTGGGCAGATCTGGAATTTTGGAAAAGCAAGCAAATTGTCTTCTCTTGCTTAAAAGCACACTGAAGGGAGGGCTGGAGAGGATTCATATTTTATTTCTCTTCTCGTTTTTCAGCTTTGTTCTCGTTTTCACTTTTGGGAGAAATGGTTTTTGGCTTTTTGGGCTGGAACCTACGGGAGACTTTGGGAAAACTCTTTTCCCTTTGCCCAAGCCAAAGGCCAGGGGACTTTTAGCTTTCCAATTGCATCTTTATTTTCTTTAATGCAACTCTTTAATTCTAAATGTTTTTAACAGAGTTTGATTTAGATATGTTCGGCTAAATTTCTAAGCTTAAGTTTCAAGGAGTAGCCTAGAATCAGATTGTTTTGGATATCCCAATTTCCTTTTGATTTTCATTTCCTACATCTACTGATTTGTATTGCAATTTAATTTTAGAAAGGATTGGAGTTCTTTATGCTTAATCTTGATTTGTCGTTGACGATGAGGCACAATTGATGCTTGAATTTGATAGAAGACTCCATTGGCTTTCTTTCGATATCTAAAGTTGCTATGCAATTTAGTAATGAATTTTGGTTACAATTGACTTTGTGGATAAATTGCTATATTTTCCAATCATGATCTTTATGAATGAATAAGTGGTTGTAGAAAGAGAAAATTGAGTGTTATTCAACAACAATATGTGAATGGGTAAAACTTGAAGTTTAGGTGTTTGATTTATTGTTTCTTAGAATATTAGTTCATTCTCTACACTTTACTTTTAAAATAGCTTGCATATGTTTATTTCTGAGTTCATTGTTCTTCCATTTCCTTAGTTTCATGAAATTATGATACATAAACCTCAAAAGAAAAACCAACTCAAAATTTTCTTCTCCATTCGCAAATATACAGCATTTCATTGATTTAACATTGATGTAAATCCATCTTTGATTAAAAAAAATCTACAAATTGCTATTTCTATTTTCCATTTTCTTTCTTGGTATCTAATGCATGAATTCCTTTGTATAAATTCGATCTTGGCACTAAAGAAGTTTCCCTAGAATCATTAGATTGATTTCTTCTTTACTTACTTGAAATGTTGACCTTTGGCTAGTTGCTATGCAATCAATTGACTCGATCTTTATGCATATGTGAATGCTTCCATTCGCTTGCATCTGAGTTCATTGTGTTTCATGTTGATACATAAACCTCAAAAGAAAAACCAACTCAAAATTTTCTTCTCCATTCGCAAATATACAGCATTTCATTGATTTAACATTGATGTAAATCCATCTTTGAGCATAAAAAAAATCTACAAAAACTTTTCTATTTTCCATAGCAATAACTTCTTTTGTTACTAATGATATCTAAAGCTTGCATGAATTCCTTTGTTCCTGTAAATTCGATCTTGGCACTCATCCCTATATTACTTTGACAGCTTCTACACTTGGAAGTACTACCAGAAGTTGATCAAGTTTTTGGCGCCGTTGCCGGGGAGAATTAGTGTTTAATGAAGCATTTTCGTTTGAAGAAGTTGTAGTTTTTGATGTTGTGAACCTCTTCACAAATTTGGTGATATCTAATACCCTTTTTCTTTTTCCAGTTATTTATTTTCCCTTTTACAGAATTCTTGTTGCTGTATATGTCTGTTTAGTTAGGACGCCTTACTAAAGCTCGAATGCTCATATGTATAGTTCAGTCGGTTTTGAACCCATCCGAACAGTTTTTGCTGTTATGTTTCATGCATTCATTTAGTAACCTTAGCCTCGTTTAAGAATTACATCTAGTTGAAATAACAAAATCAGTATAATTCTTGAAGTGTCCCCGTTATGGACAATTTAAGTTTACAATATCCGTAATGTGCGTAATTGTATATGCTATTGTGGCAGATGTGTTTAGAAATTTCAATGCAAATCTCCTTTTGTCCTTCGGATACACATTCAGCATTGAGCTTACACACCCACCTTCAATGGTGGGTTTTTATGCTCAATGTTGTAGGCATGGATCTGGGGACTGAAGGAAAATGCTGTCGAAATTTCTAAAGCATTGGTCACAATGGTCGGGTCAATTGCGTATAGTACGTGATATTGTAAACTTGAATGAGATATGACCTATCACCTGAAGAACATGGAGTTCAATGTGAATGTCATCATTATGTCCATTATTGTTTGTATTTTCGTCTTTGAAGGAGCAATATAGATAAGAATTGGATTTATGAGGCTGATAGACTCAAAAGTGCGAAGTATAGTGATGGTGTTCGAGATTTTATTAGTGTTGCCTGTAGTTATATAAATAGTTGTGGACTAATAAGATATCCATGTAATAAATGTAAGAATGTGTGGTTCCAATGTGTAAAAGAGATGGATGATCATTTATTCATAATTGGGTTTGACCAGAGTCACACTCATGGGTATTTCAGGAGAGTCAATTTCATAAGTTTCTATTCGGGTAGTGACTTTAGAACTTGAACCGAGTAGTCAGGATTTTGAGGAAAATGTAAATGATGATATGAGAGACATGTTAGAGGATTTTAAGGCTGGAGCAGGGGTTGATGATAATGCTGGTCAAAATATGCTGGTTCTTGAAACAAATGAATTGGGGTCTGAAGACGGGTTTTCTACGTATACCAAGTTATGAGAGGATGCTAAGCGAGAGTTGTATCCCAGGCGTAAGAAGTACTCAAAGTTGTCTTTCATTGTTTGGTTACTTCATGTGAAGTCAGAGAATAATTTGACTGTAAAGGCATTTAAAGATGTGTTAGGGTTGATAAAAGATACGCTGCTGGAGGAAGAAACACTTTTTAAATCTTATTATAAGGCAAAAAAGTTAAGAAACAATTTGAGATTTAGCTATGATAACATACATGCGTACTTAAATGATTATGTACTGTTTTGGAAGGAACACAGTGAGTTACAAAAGTGTCTAGTATGTGGGGTATCGAGGTAGAAGTATAATCAGAATAGCAAATCAAAGGTTCCTCAAAAAGTGTTGTGGCATTTTTCCTTGAAACCGAGGTTGCAACAATTGTTTCTATCAAGGAAAACAGCAATGGATATGCAGTGATACCAAAAGAAGCATGTGGTTAAAGATGAGATGATGAGGCATCCTGTAAATTTTGTGGTATGGAAGGACCTTGATAAGAATTACGACTGATTTGGTTGGGAATCTCGACACGTTTGATTGAGTTTGACATCTAATGAGTTCGATTTGTTTGGCAACATAAGATTATCGTATAATATATGGCCAATGATACTAATTCCATACAATATGCTACCATAGAAATGTTTGAAGGATTCAAGTTTCATGCTCTCATTACTTATTTCGAATCCAAGAAGTGCTGAGAATGATATTGACATCTACTTGCAACTATTGACAGATGAGTTGAAGGATTTGTGGGAAAATGGAGTGCAGACGTACGACGCGACTGTGTCAAGTTCATTCAAGTTACATGCTGATTTGCTTTGGACAATAAATGACTTCACGACTTATGGTTATCTATTGGATTGGAGCACGAAAGGACGTTAGCATATCCTAATTGCAATGCGAATATAACGTCGTTTTGGTTGAAACATGGGGGCAAACATTATTTTTTGAGATATCGCTGGTATTTGCCCATGACGCATAGGTTGAGGTATGATGTCAACATATTTAACGGGAAAAAAAGTTTAGTGCAGCGCCTGAAGAAGTCATTTCAACAACTTGAATCGGTAACGTTATGTTCTTTTGAAAAGACTCAAAAGAAGAGAAAACAGGTTGAAAATTAGTTAAGTTGGACGAAATGCAGCATATTCTTTGAGTTGTCGTACTGGTTAGATTTGAAACTTTAACATAATTTGGACGTCATGCACATAAAGAAGAATATATGTGACAATGTGTTGTGAACTTTGATGAATGTTGATGGTAAGAAGAAGGACAATGCTAGTGTTCGGAGGGACTTGGCATTAATGCGAATATAACGTTGTTTTGGTTGAAACATGGGAGCAAACATTATTTTTTGAGACATCGCTGGTATTTGCCCACGATGCATAGGTTGAGGCATGATGTCGACATATTTAATGAGAAAAAAAAAGTTTAGCACAACGCTTGAAGAAGTCATTTCAACAACTTGAATCGGTACCTTTTTGTTCGTTTGAAAAGATTCGAAAGAAGAGAAAACAGGCTGAAAATTAGTTAAGTTGGATAAAGCGCAGCATATTCTTTGAGTTGTCGTATTGGTTAGATTTGAAACTTCAACATAATTTGGACGTCATGCACATAGAGAAGAATATTTGTGACAATGTGTTGTGAACTTTGATAGACGTCGATGGTAAGAAGAAGGACAATGCTAGTGGGGACTTGACATTAATGGGCATTAAAAAGAATTTGCATTTGCAGGTTCAAGGTCAACACAAGGTGATGCCTTAAGCATTTTTTACTTTAACAAATCATAAACGTAAGAAGTGTTGTGAATGGTTAAAGGGTGTTAAGTTTCCAGATGGATACGCCTCTAACATATCCCGGTATGTGAATATAAAAGAAGGGAAGATAATGGGTATGAAGAGTCCTGACTCACACGTCTTGTTGCAGCGATTGTTACCGACAATGATACACGGGTTGTTAGGAAATGAATTGTGTACAACATTGACTGAGTTGAGTTTATTCTTCAGAGACTTGTGCTCACGAACAAGACATTTAGACGTTGTGGACCAGTTAGTGAAAGACATCAGAATGATTCTTTACAAGTTGAAACATTTATTCCCTCCATCATTTTTTACTATTATGGTTCATTTAGCCGTTCATTTACCTCGGGAAGTGAAACTTGGAGGTCCAGTTCAATTTCAATGGATGTATCCAATGGAGAGGTACAAGGGGAAGATAAAGCATTTCGTTAAGAACAGAGCATGGTCTGAGGGCTCCATAGCATATAATTATGTGTTAAATGAATGTCTAACTTTTTACTCAATATATTTTGATACGGTTGAGAAGAGATTCAATAGAAAAGACCGAAATTATGCTAATAATGATGATCAAAGTTGTCGTATTTCTGTATTTACTCAAAGTGTTCACCTGCTGGGAGCTGGTATGGGTCACGATTTGAATAAAAAGGAATTTACAAAAGTGCAGTAGTACGTACTCAACAACTATTCGGAAATCAGCTAACATATGAAATAAGTGCATATTACAATCGTGACTCATTTAAACACTTATCAGTTCATTATATTTTAATTTAGGCTAAATTACTCCGTACATCCCTGGGGTTTGACCTTTTCCCAGTTTGGTCCTCAGGGTTCAATTTTCCCTAAATGCATCCCTGGGGTGAGTACCCATTACCAAATAGATCCTGGCGTCAACTTTTGGACGGAAATGCACACGTGGCTAACGGTTTACACGTAGGCACCGACAGCTGGATTTTTTTTAAAAATCTCACCCAATCGTAATGTGACACGTGTCATACAATAAATAAAAATAAAAAATATTTTTTTTAAAAAAAAAAATCTAAAATCTAAAATCTAAAAAAAAAAAAAAAAAAAAAAAAAAAAAAAACTTTCGGGGAGGTCACTGGAGGCCCTCCACCGGCCCTGGCCGCCAGAACTGGGGCGGGGGCCCTCCCCCCCCCCGGGCGGGAGGAGCCCGCCCTGGGGAGGCCAGCCCCGGGGAGGAGGGAATCTCCCTGGCCTGGGCGGCCAGCATGGGCCGGTGGAGGGGCCTCCACCGTGACCCCTCCACCGGGAAAGGATCGGGGGTCTCCCCCGATCCAAAAAAAAAAAAAAAAAAAAAAATTAGATTTTAGATTTTAGATTTTTTTTTAAATATTTTTTATTTTTATTTATTGTATGACACGTGTCACGTTGCGATTGGGTGAGATTTTTTTAAAAATCTAGCTGTCTTGCCCACGTGTAAACCGTTAGCCACGTGTGCATTTCCGTCCAAGAGTTGACGCTAGGATCTATTTGGTAATGGGTACTCACCCCAGGGATGCATTTAGGGAAAATTGAACCCTGAGGACCAAACTGGGAAAAGGTCAAACCTCAGGGACGTGCGGACTAATTTACCCTTTAATTTATTATAAAATATCTTATTTCTTTATAGCGAGCACTTGAAAGAGATGAAGAGGCAATCACCAATAAATGTTGAGAAGAGGCACGAAGAAAGATTTCCGTTATGGCTTAGAAATCGGGTATTTATTTAATTTTGTCCCTATTATATGTTCTATTTTTATTGATATTTTTTTAATTAACACATGTTTATTATTTTAGATTCAAATTATGCGTAATGAAAATCCGGGCTCGGTGTCGGATAATTTTTATGTATTAGCATCTTGTTTGGATCAACGGGCACTTTGTTATTCTGGGTGTGTAATGAATGGAGTTAAGTTTCACACGGTCTTTCGTGAAAAGTTTCGTAGTACTCAAAATAGTGGGGAAGATGTTGATTTTTATGGCGACTTTGTTATTCTTGATAAAAGTGGTCGGTTTGTTGGTATTAACATATCCCAAAAGTGGAACAAAGACTACCTGTTTGTGCTACATCTTAGGGGAATCAAGTGTTTTATATTAATGATATGAAGTTAGGCGGTCATTGGAAGATTGTTCAAAAGATTACCCCTAGAAACACGTATGATATTCAACTTATTGAAGATGAAGCTAGTGAAGATGGAGAAGGACCATCAAACCGTGAAGCATACTAGGAGAAGGAGTCTATTGAGCTTTTGTGGACTTTAGCTCTTTTGAGATGATCCCGTTGACTAGAAATGACGTTGAGGCTTATGTGCCGGTAATCGATGAGAGTGGTCGATAACAACGTGAAATAGAAGGAAATGATGAATCCTCGGAATCATTCAATGAAGATTGTAGTGATTCTGAAGAATATGACTTCGAGGACTAAAGTAACTTTATTATTTCAATTTACTTTGTGTTTCTATTTTATATTCATTTGTATTTTTTTCACTACTATTGATTTATTTGGTCACAGGACGACGTCATACTGGTGGAGGAAAACGTCTTCGGTGCAATTCTTTAGTTCGAGCTATGAGTACTCCCGGTAAACTAGCAGTGTCTGTTCCTTCACTTAGAGATTGCAACGAATTACTCTCCCTTACCACAACAAGTCCATTAGGCACCCAAAGTAGTTGTGCATCTAAGTTATCTTACCCCGTCGATCTTGATTAAATATTATGAGTTTTAAATTTCTATACTAACTGAATTTTAAATTTTTGGTTCTTCATTTGTAGCGATGTCCGGAATCAAGCATGGAAGGGGTAGTACGTGTGGGATTGCATTACTCATGGCTCATACTGGAGGAAAGCTGATTGTCTATATCTCTAATGGACGTACGGGCGATGATGACAAGGCATCATCGATCCTCTCAAGTGATATTGGTAAGCTCATTCGACAGCATTTTCCATTTTAGACGAGTAAATGGAGGGAGGTCTCCGACGAGGTTAATTCACACGTGATGAATTGAGTGTTGGTAAGTATAATTTATTAAATTTTAATTGTGAAAACTTTTATACATACTAACTGTTATATATGTTAAGGATGACTTCCAACTTGTTATGACCGAGCCAAGGATCGCATTTGTGTGATGTCTACTATGAACATAGCGTACAGGATGCACATATATATAATGTACCAACATTACTTTGTATTTAATTCCAAAGAACAGGCGTTAGAGCACCCGTCTCTTGAGATGAACAAGGAAGAATGGACCCGTGTTTGTAATTTTTTCGCGAGCGAGGAATTTCAGGTTAAAAATTTTTATTCCAACATGAATGTTTATTTTATTTTATTATTAATTGTAGTAACAATTGTAAATGTACAATGCAGAGGAGGAGTGCAATCAACAAGGAGAATAGAGCTACGCTGAAGATTGTACACACATCAGGAGCAAGGTCCTTCCAACGCGAGAGAGTGTTGTAGTAAGTAATAAATTTATATTTTTTAGAGATATTACTTAAATAAATGATTTAGGTATTTTAATATGCACGTTGGATATTTCTTTTGGTATACAGAAAAATCTAGAATCTGATGAGATTAATCTTGCGTTGCTGTATAAAAAAGCACACACACTAATAAGGATGGCATGTGGACATCAGAAGATGCACAAATTTTTTTTGTAAGTTGTAATGTTAGATTTAATGATGCATTCGTTATCTCTTATGTTTCTAATGTGTTAACTTTATCTACTTGTAAGGAAAAAATGGAGACGTTACAGTAGCAGTACAAGTTAGAGGGAAAGTCATATGTAGAAGTGGAGATTTTTGCTGAGTATTGGGGACGAAAGCGAGTTACGTGCGAAGTTTAGGCCGTTTAGTACGATATGTTGGATCATCATCTTCAGTATCGTCTGTTGATTTATCTTGGAGATTAGAGGAGGCCAGATTAGAGATAGAGGAGATGAGGGCTAGACAATGGAATATGAATGCTTTTGGTCAAGCGGTCATAAATGGAGCAGACGATGCGAGAGCATTAGTAGATGATGGAGGAGCAGCAACAGAAGAAAGACGAAGAGCATTAGAACATGATGTGGGAACAACGACGGAATCTAGTAAAACAACAAGAACTGAGGATGCAACTAATGGAACAACAGATGTGTGAGTGGATGATGGAGCACATCAGACAGCTGACATACTGTAGACACCCGAACAAAAATTTGGGTAAATTATGTATTTTCACAATTTGATCAGCTCTAATTGATTATGTATATTAGTTACTTTTAATGACGATTGTATATTTGTAGACATTTTATTATTATTATGAGTATTGAATATCTTCTATTTGTATTATTTGCAAATTATTTTTAAAATTTTAATTAAATTAATCAAATACGTAACAAAGGGTTCGAACGGTAATAAAATTGTCCGAACGGTTTTAACAGTGAGCACATCCGCACTCTTAACAATCTGTCTGCACACTTTGCATGAAATAACGTCCATCTGCAGGGTTATTCTTTCATGCACACAATCATTTAATTAGCACCCGTTCGAATGGGATGAAAACATGTTCCAACATTTTCCATAGAAAAAAGCATCCGCACTCTCAATGTGAGTGTTCGATCGGTGTTCTGAATGTGACAAAAACCTATTTATTCATAAATGAAACATAGGTGTGGATGTCTTCATGACGCTGTCCGCATGTTTTCATGTTACCGTTCGGACGGTTTTATATTACCGTGCGCACAAGGTTTTCATGAAAAAATTCATTTCGTCACATTGGACCAAACGTTTGCACTCCTCACTCGAACGTATGGAGAATATGTTCCACCTCTCATGCAAACAGATGGAGGGTACTGAGCATGACGATTCTGAATTCCGTCAATATAGAAGAAAACCGTTCGGACGGTTTATGTATCCGTTTGGATGGTTTCGAATGACAAAACAGGAAAATTGTTGCCTAAAACCTTTGCTGATGGGTTTTAGGTGACAACTTGATTTTGTCACCCAAAACCTTTGGTGACAAAAATGGCACTTTGGGTGACAAAATTTTTTGACACCCAAAACCATTTTTCTTGTAGTGAACATAGCGTTGAACTTTATCGGCACATGTCATATTAAAAGAGAAAAATAAGAATCCTGTTGTATATATAATATATGCAATGTATATTTATGTAGGCACATGTGTACATGCGTAGATATATATATATATATGAATATGCTTACACATGGAACCAGAATTTAAGAATTCATGATGCAATTTAATAGGATTATGAAAGAGCTTCAGAATCTCAGATTTTTGCCCCACACGATGGAGTAGATGATTAATTGAGGGATGCATGGATGATCAGCTAGCTTTATATATATATAGGATATAGTCCCTAAATTTTATTTCAAGAGTCAATTGATGGTATCTCTATATGGCACTGCAAAATATAACCTACTAATTAATAGCCATACTAGTTACAACCCAGGTAAGTTGGCAATGCAGGGTGTGCCACCTTGCACTTTTCTTCGCATTCATAGAGACAAAGTGATAGATGTGTCACTATGACGTGTGGGTCGAGTACTCATGGGGAGTTTATAAGGTCTTCTGATGTCAACATGTCTAGAAAAATGGCTTGGCGCCGGAGGGAGATGGAAATCATGAGAGCCTGAGCAAGATTTATCTGGAGGTCGCTGAGAGGGACCGAGAGTGTCATGAGCTGCTGCTCTGATCATAACAAGCACCATACGTATAGTCAGCGCCAATAACAGCCATAAAAGTTTCATTCTACCTTCTGTTGGAGTACTTGCTTAGTTGCTTGTTATGCTTAATTAAACTATATGGCAAATAATTGCTTATAAAGTAGAAACCTCTTGTTCTGCATGGGTCGGTCATTTTACGTGATCTTCACCGAAGGTGTTATATTTTTTCTCGAAAAATCGAGATAAAGAATGGTAAATGATTTTGCATCCAAAATAAAAATTTCCAATTTCGTTAATAATGTTCTTGGAAAAGGAGGCTTTTGGACATCGTTGATTAGCGTTAGAAATTAGGTTGTCATGACTCTTGGTTGAAGACAATACTGCTTTTCACAATCTTTAATGAAAGTCATGTATAAGTTCAAGGACGATTGGCTTCCGGTGATATTCCGTACGTATAATGAATTAGTAGCTAAGTCACAATTTTGATACATAAACCCTTTTGAAATTCCTATACGATGAAAGGTTACATGACTCTATGGGGTGGGATCCAGCTGTTTGGAATCCTAATTTATTGGAAATATTTTGGATTTTTGTCTCAACCTCTAAGGTGCTTGGGTAATGTGTGGGAGTCATTTGGCAAGAAATTATTTATATGAGATAACACGGGGAATTAAAAGAAGGCTTAATTCTACTATAGGTCCTTGTGGTTTTGATTTATGAGCTGAATTTAATTTCGTTGTGGTTGCATTTTAATGATAAGATGCAGTGTGAGTAAGCTACAATTTATTTTATTTATTATTGTTGATCATTATTTTTGTCAACTTTGTAGATATCTTACTAAGAAAAATTCAGTTTTCACTATGGTGCGGTTACCATTTTAAGGTCTAAACTATTAATTTCGTCACATTATACCCTCAACTTATCAAAATAAATCAATGTGCATCCCATGATAATATTCAAATATTAAGAATATGCCACACTAGTCTCTAGGATTTAGACTTTTCCCAATTTAATCCCTAGGAAATTGTGTTATTTTCCTGCTATTCCTTGGGTATGACTCATTTTCCATCTTGGTTCCTTCGTCCTCCTACCGTCCATTTCCAGACGGAATTTACTAATATGGCCAATGCTGAATACATCACGCCCAAGAGGCACATGAAATGTGTTCCTTAATCCAACATGCATACCAAGTCTACATCCAAAATCCATAGGGACTAAATTGGAAAAAGTCTAAACCCCAAGGACTAGTGTTAAACTATCAATTTGGCTCTTTTTTTCCTCAGTATTATGGTCTATAATTCTTTCGTTAATCTATTAGCCTCATTTTCTTCAATATTATTGTCTCTAATTGTTAAATTAATCAATTTGACTCATTTTTTAAAATATTTTTTATCTATTATTCTTCCATTAATCTATTAGTTTCTTCGTCAATATTTTGGTCTCTAATTTTTGAGTTAATCAATTTGACTAATTTTTACTCAATATTTTAGCATATAATTCTTCTATTAATATATTATCTTCATTTTCTTCCATTTTAGTTAAACTCATTGATCAACTAGTCCCTGAGATTTAGACTTTTTCCAGTTTAGTCCCTATGAATTTTCAGTGTAGACATGGCATGCATCTGTTGGGCGTGACATGGTCAATGTTGGCTATGTCAGCAGATTCTGTCTTGAAATGAACGGCAGGTGGACGCAGGGAGTAACATGGGAAATGGATCATACTCCGGAGATTTGAATTAAAATTTGACACGGAATTTTACCAACACTAACACACTAACAATTTATACTCCAAAATTGATCGCATGATTAGGAAGAAAGTGGAGTTTCTCCTTACTACTTCGACTCGAGAGACAAAATGCAAATTGTGGGTCTTTTAAATTCCTTAAGAGTAAAAGCATGCAAAAAAAGTTCATATAAATAACAAAGACAATATGCTTGCAATTTAAAGCATTCACGAATACAAAGTATCCGAACCTTAACTTTGTATCTTTTATTACAAAACTAAACTAACTATTAATTACTGTTGTAGTTTTTGTAGCAGGCTTCAGCATAGCTTTGAACTTTATCCGCACCTGTCATATTAAAAGAAACAAAAAATAAATAAGAATCCTACAGTATATATATATATATATATATATATGCGCCCGCCTACATGGGTACTTTTGTGTACGCACATTTAAGAATTCATTGTGCAATTTACTGAGATTTATGTTTGTCGGGACAGAAAAAATAGAATTCATTCTATTCAGGAAGAGAAATTGTTGAAAAACGATCATATCACAATTACAACCTTTGAGCTAGATGGCCCCACGTTACAATATTAGTACGTTCGAAAAAGCTCATATTAATCTATTTAAAAAATTAATTCTTTAATTTTTTTTTCATAGAAACTACTACACATTCACAACCACCAAAAAAAAATTTCGTAGAAATTAGAGCTTTCACCTGCTGAGACACAGAAGATCAGCTTCAGTTTGCCTAAATTTTATAGGAAGCCACAGTACCACGGAGTAGATAACTAATTGGGATGGATGATCAACTAGACCATGCAATTAATTTAACCTGTTGGAATGGCCAAGTATACTCATACACGTTGCTCTGTTTTTTTTGTTTTAGGACGCCATGTTGCTCTGTTGAGTACTAATTATAATACATATAGGTCATAATTTTGAATCGATTGTGCTTTGCTAGCATGTGTGCCAACACTGGCAACATTAATGAATTACATCCATAGTCTATTAATATATTAATTATTTAATGTAAATATGAGCCATATTGATGAAATTCATTAATGTGTTGGTAATATGAAGATCTAAACTTTTCTCGTGCCCACACAGTACATATGTGTAATTCTTAAGCTAACAAAACTGATCAGGATATACATCATATGAATGTTCTTGAAATTGTAGTCAAGCAAATTGCATGTTGCAAGTCATGATCAAGTTCAAAAGCACCTAAGTCAACAAAACTTATATGGGGCATTTGTAACCAAATATTCTTTTTTTTTCTCTCGCTGAATGCTTTTTTTTTTTACCAAGAAGAAATTCCAATGCTTTACCTACCAAGATTCATGCTTGCATTTTTTTTTTTTTGAAGAAAAATACTCTTCAAGAAAATTCACTTAGGGATTCCTTATATTTTAGATTATTTCCTTTTGTTTCCATGGAAGTAGAATCATATATAATGATTGTCCTTATTATCTAACTCTAAATATTAGAGTTTTGAAATCATGAGAACATAACTAGCTATAGGATAGTCTTTAAAGTTGTTGCATCAAGAGTCATTTGATGGTATCTAGGCACTCCAAAATGTAACCTAGCTTATATATTCAGGAGTTATGGAGGGGGAGACAAAGACTAAAAAGGTTAGAAATCTCATACCATATTGTCCAACAGTGGCGGTCATAAATGTGCAACCAAGAGCGCAATTATAGACGACGGCGGCTGCATTTTATGGGCAGACATGTGATCATACAACCCAGGTAAGTTTGTATTGGGTATGCCCTTTTGCACATGTCTTCGCACGTATAGAGACAATGTGCGAGGTGTAGCATTGTGAGGCGTATGCGGAATCTAACCCTTTGGAACAAAGGATATCGATGTTTCTGGTCGACATGTCCAGAACAATGGGGCGGCGGAGGGCCATCATGGAGAGAGCTGCAGGATGGTTCCGGAGGCTGAGAGGGAACGAGAGAGTTATCTGCTCTAATCACAACAAACAGCATACATGTATTCAGCGCCACTAATATCCAAAAGAATTTCATTCTACCGATTCCATCCATGACTTATTTTCCCCCCACCTTGATCGATCCTTTGGAGTACTTTTTTGTTATGCTCTGCTAAAGGCCGCCAAATAATTGCTTATAATCTTATTTTGCATGGGTCATTTGACCGTATCGAACAAGCTATATATATTTACTCGAAAAATCGAGATAACTTGTAAAGATTAATTTTCCATCCAAACCAAATTTCCAATAATATTGTAATAATTAAATGGAGTTACATCTTTGGAAAAGGTGGCTTTTGGAGAAGCCGATCAGCGTTATAATTAGAAATGGGTTATCACGTCCCGTTGAAGACAATATGTTCAAGGATATTGATTGGCGTATGATCAAATAATCACAATTTTGATAAAATAAACACCCCTTCGGAATTCATATGAAAAGTTACATGACTCTATAGGGTGGGATACAGATGTGTACGTATATATATATATGGCTTGTTAAGAGTCTCACATTGATAAGGGATCATTTAATCTCATACTTTATTTTGATTCCGTTTCTTGACATGGTATCAGAGGCAAGTAATTTCTGAGCTTCGCCCACTTATTTGTGTACTCTAGTATTGTCCACGTGTATGGACCATGTTCATTCGGCCTGCACATGAGGGGGAGTATTAAGAGTCCCACATTGATAAGGGATCATTTAATCTCATACTTTATTTTGATTCCGTTTCTTGACATGGCTTTCAAATGTACCCTTTCGAAAATTTTATGGGTCTTTGGTCTCGACCTCTAATGGAGTGCTTGGGTACGTAGGATCCTCCTTTGGCCTGACATTATAAGTTGGTTAAAATATAACATGCGAAATTAGTTGGTTAAATTCTCCTTGGTTAAATAGTAGACTGTAGATTAAGCCAATATTGTGCTGATCATAAGCTGGACATGATACAAACTATGCTAGGTGGAATTAGACGTACTGTAACGCCTAATATAAATTGTCACGGGTCTGTAATAAATATAGTAGATTGTAAAGATGGTGTAATATATATGGGTATTAAGTCCCACAATATATGGAACTTTTGTTAAAGAATCATGTTTGGGCTCTACAAATGGTTTGACCTTCGATACTCTCTTTTACTAAATCCTGAATCAATTTTATTATCTGAAACATCTATGTGCGTGGTAACCTTTCAAAATTTACTTAGGCCGTCAGTTGAGATTAAAAATTAGAATTATTAAATATTACACAAAAATAAATTAGCATCAAGCTTGGTAACATTGTTTGAGGATGATCAATTGTCCTCTCTACACTTGAGATGGTCATGGAAAAGTTGATAAATGGAAAATTACTTAAAAAAAAAAAAAAACAATTCTATGGTGTATAGGGGTGTCACAAGAAAAAACTGATCGTATATGATAAAAATTAAAGCAAGGTCTTTTTATTTTTTAATAAGATAAAAAAAATAGAACTTTTGCCGCTGAAGAGCAAATCTGATCTAGATTCACGAACCTTTAATTAAAGCTCACTTAGAAGTAACAAAAGGTGAATAATTTCTTCCATAAAATGGAATTTCGTATAAATTTTGACCATAAAATATTTTTGAGGCCTAATTAATACTAAAATTCATTGACAACAAAATTGTCCCCCCCCCCCCCCCCCCCTAAGCGTCACCCTTACTTGGGGTCATAGGCAGCTGCCTGCCCCTTGAAACCGACCCTAATGATGTAATGTATACCAGCTGACATGACCTAAACAAGTGAAAATAAGTTTAGGGTCAAGATATGCATTTTTAGTCAATTTAAAATTAATCTGGACACTTTCATGCAGAGTCGTGCTCCTAAGGCTTCGCTCAAGTGAGTATTCCTTCCCTTTCGAGAGAGGCTGGTCATATATGGGATCAAATTTCTGAAATCAAAGCCTTAATCATCTTACTAAGTTTCTATACAAGTCCAAAACAAAGAAAAGATACCAAATTTCTATGTAAGCACTACAACAATTTTGTTCTTTAGCAATGAACTTTTCAGTGGCGAAATTGATTTCATCGTTGAAAATACATCTTTAGCGACGAAATTATCGGTTCATCGCTAAAGAGTACTTCAAAACTAAAACTAGAGAAACCTCAACTAGCAATAAGATATATTTGTAAAATCCAAGGAGTTGGCTTGGGTGGTCAAAATCTAGGGCCTAGGGGTGTGCTCCTTCTAAGGTCTCAAGTTTGAATTCCTCCAGGCAATGGCGGAGGGAGAGGGGGCCAACCCAAGCCCTGGCCTCGGTTGGCCTAATGCAAAACGTAGGTTTTTTATTTTTATTTTTTAATAACTAATATTTCTCTTGGGGTTTCCAATTTTATGCAAAACAAAATTTCCAATTTTATTAAATGGGGTTTTAGAAAGCTTGTGTTAATGGAGCTGGGAACAAGATTGTTGATCCTGTTGTCTTGGTGATTATCTGCCTAATTGTACTGGCCAGCTCGTGTGAACAAGGGGTTGTATGAACTAGAAACTCTTGGAGCTGTTGAAATTGACTCATGACATTATTATTTTCCTTTATTTTCGGGGCAGGCCCCCTTGAAATAGAATCTCATTTTGATGTTAATTCTCTTTGATTTAAATTTATATACATACAATATATGAATACGTATTGGTTTTAGATTAAGATCTTTGGTGCTTCTAAGATCTTAATGTTGCTTTTTGTTATGATATTATTTGTAGACTGAAAAGTATGCTTGAGGTAATTGAAATTTTTAAGAGGACATGTTCAATCTTTTGATATTCTATTGGATCCGCACTCTGTACCATCTTGGAGGTCGAATGTTTAAATATGTCCTCTCTTTTTATTCACTTGTTAAACAAAAAGTAAAGATTAGATCTTGAGTGCTCTTCCTTCCAATAACAAGAGAGGGGCAAGTTGCAGAGGCTAAGCAGCTCTGCCCTAAGATTTGTACATAGTTAACATTAATAGTATAAACTAATTGTTGCATCTTTTCTTTGCCTACCAACATAAAGTACCATTATTACCCATGACGGAAGAGGCATAATATATTTTTAATTTTTTTTAGTCTTTAATTTTTAATATTTTAACTCTAAGACAATTTTTTTGCATTATGTAGTAAAAAAAATTTTTCCTGTTATTTTCCCTTAGGAGTTGGCCCCCTTCAGATTCATTCCTGGCTCCGCCACTGCCTCCAGGTGTAAACAATTTTTTTGGGCCACACTCACAGTAAAACTGGACTTACTTGACATGTGTGCATTTGAGAAAAAGAAAAAAAAATCTTTATCAAACTTGTGCCAAGATACGCTGAAGTTATTCTTACATTTATCTTTATACCTCCTCCTCCGTGTTACTGTCGGAGTCTATTCTCCATTTTTTATTGTTTAGTCTATTCTCCTCCTTCACCACCTTCCTTTGTTTCCTACACTTACATCCACTGAAATGGAACATTTTTAAAACTTCTGTTGAGAGCGTATTACGTGCAATTTATCAGGAAAGCAATCTTACATATCTCCGACCACTACAACAAATTCGGGCTATAGCAACAAGACAACACGTCGCTGCAACCCCCCAAAAATGTCGTTACAGAAAAAATTTGACAAAAATAAAAACGTCGCACCTCTGTCGCTTTTACCGCGTCACTATAGACATCCGGCGACATTTTTTTCTCTCTGTTGCTACTGCAGAACAAATTGCAACTTAAGATGGCGTTGCAAGAGGGCTTCCTCAAGGGTCGCTATTGTGGTTACCCCATTGCCATGACCGTTGTAAAAATGCTCATTCAGCAACGAAAATCAGGGGTCACAAAAATGCTTGTTCAGTAACGAAAATCTGGTCTCGCGAGTGCTTATTTTCGGCCATATAATTTTGTGGAAGGTGTTGTTTTGCGACTGTCATTGGAACTTCAAAATTTCTACGACTTCCCATTTGTCACTTTACCAATTCAATAGATTAATTCAAACATAAATCTCGAAAGGGGGAAATGAGAAGGAAGAAATGGAAATTGTAATTTAGCTGCAGGGAAGAGATACATTCAGATTGATTACAACACACAAGCCTAACAATCCGATTGGTACAAAACAACAAATCAACGACGACAAATCAATATTCACATTTTTCACAAATCAAAACAATACTATCTCTCAACAATACCTAGCAATCAAAAACTCAGTACAAGTTCAAAGTGAAATAAAAAAGAGATCTTGACCGAGAAAAGCGTAGGATCCAAAACACCGTGAGAATACTGCCCCCTTCTCCATCGCGGTGGTGATCATGTCTTCGTTCATAACGTGCTTCCATAGATTCAAAATATCGTGAAATGTTACCCCTTGTCAGTCGCGGAGGTGTCGTGGAAGTGGAAGACGAAATTTTCATCTTCATTTTGAGAGAGAGAGAAGGCAGAGGGAGCCGAAAGATTTGGGATTTGGGTTCGCCGAGGGAGACGAAAGAGTTAGGTTTGTCGTGGGAGACGAATGACAGAAATTCAGAGAAAAGAGGGGAGGCAGTAGTGAGAAGAAGATAAGTTAGGGTTTGGGTTTAAATGAATGGTTGAAGCGTGTGTTAGGGCAACAGTGATTGAAAGACAATCATGTCCTTGTCTGTTCTAAAAAATAACCATCTAGTTAGGGGTATATAGGTAATAACGTATGAGTAAGAAACATCAATTACTAATTTACTCCACAAACCAACGGAAATACCTTTCTATCATATCTTTTAATTTATAGTTATTATGATATTCAAAAAATAATTTTAAAAAATCAGAAAAATATATAATTCAAAAAATAAGTAGAAAATAGTTTCATAAATAGAAAAAATTATAAAAATGGATAAAATATGAAACCATTTTCTATATTATAAAAATAGATAAAGTAGAAAATTAGTTGATATTTTATCTATTTTTATAATTTTTATATTTATGAAACCATTTTCTACGTATTTTTTGAATTTATGTTTTAATTTTTTTAATATCATAATAACTATAAAAAATAAAAAAATATTATTATTTAATTTAATAATATATAAATCATTCAAGGCCGCACTTGTATGATTTATATCTCTAAGTCGCGCACGGCCCGCGCGACTTAGAGATATAGCGCGCGGGGGCGTGAAATTCCAGCGCCCCCCCACGCTCGCGTCCTGTCGAGACCTATTTTCAGCGACACAATTTTTTTGTCACGATAACACTTTTGGCGCGACAATGTACAATTTCGTCGGTAAAAAATATTTGTTTTACCTTTTAAACACGAATAATATATTTGTCGCAAAAGAAGTATTTTTAGCGACAAAATTGAATAGTTGCTGATAAAGTCGTCGCTAAAACTTCCTTTAGCGACAAAATTGAGTAGTCGCTGATAAAGTTGTCGCTAATTAAGTCTATAGTGACAAACAATATTTATGTTGCAAAAGCATAGTTTTAACTACGAAATTAATTTCGTTGCTGATAAATTTGTAGCTAAAGGGCAAATTTCTTGTAGTGGACCTACAGTACTAAAATTGAGATATCAATTACAACGTCCAGAGAAGGAAAGTTTGACAAGCTTAGAAAAAAATCTCTTTGAATCATCAATATCTCTGTATATAATACATTTGAAAGTTAAAAATAACTTATTGTGCCTTCAATGTGTCGTCATTATAGTCTCCATCAGTATCCTCTTGTCCTCCCGACAAGTGTAATCTAGGACGAAATCATCTTGCAAAGATATCAGAAAATATAATATTATAATGAAAGAACAATAGTAGTACTTACTATGTTTACAAGTATTTAATATTACCAAAATCCGTCCATAATATACTCTTTCACTTCTTGAACACCATCCCACTTGTTACTTATGGGTGGAACCAGTGACCGTACCGACAACCAAACTTATTGGAAAGGGAGGCAGCACTACTAGAATCTCCTCCACGTGATCCTTTTGAGATGTGCATAATACTTTTCAGACTCAAGACTCTTCTCCAAACTCATTCATGTGTCCTACTTCGCCGATACTTGGAAGCAAAGGTTGCTATAGAAAAAACATGCAAAGTTAGTTTTTTTTGTATAACTTAAATAAAATACAACGAAGAATTGTTTATTACATGCACAACTACTCTAGCAAGCCTATGTGCCACGACTTGTCGGAGATGGAGCAGTCACATTTGGAGATGGCGCACTCGAACTTGGAGATGGGCTTGGAGATTGACTCATACTTGGACTCAGCTGATTCATGGTGGCATGTAGCTCTACAGATGTAATGAAAGGAAATTCTCGATGAGGTTTCATTTCACTTTGTGTGCAGTCACATAACAAAAAAAAAATGTCATAATGTATTGATAGTAAAATAAACATCATATTCAGAGGTACATTGACATTCAAAACACATCAAAATAAATTAATAAACTATTGATATACTTCTAAGAAGTTATTAGTCGGAATGTGATTCTTGCACGTTATAGGTTGATTCTTCATCATCCGTCATTTTGTTGTTGCTTTCAAACAAAACTTCGTCGTTTCTTTCTTCAGAATATTCTTTAGTTTCCCCTTCATCTCCCTTTGAAGCATCATTCTTGTGTAACCACATTTTCTTGTACATTAGAAATTTCGACAACACTTAGCGCATTACCTTCCCTCTATATAGGATAAAGGTTAAACAATCGAGAGTCTATAAATAAATCAATGGAGTCATCCTCTTGATACATTTCATTCATTGTGGATGCTCTCGATTCTTCGTTTCCATCAACTTCACCGTTTAGCTCCCAAGGGGGGAATGTCATATTTATTCCTACAAAATAATTTTTGCACGACTCGGCATGTAGGTCGATGTTTATTATCTATTAAATTGAACACTTAGCTAACTTGGTCTGCTAAAATAGATCGATCTTCTGTATATAATCGTTGGAAAATGTTTATGCTTATGAAGTTCTTGTCGGTATGAATTTCACCTAAGTGTTCCCCAACATCCCACTAATCACATTTAAACAGATACACTGTATTTCCCCACAAGTATCACATGACATAAATGTTTACAAGTGTCTTGAAAAATTTTATTGGCTGCCTTTCATGTATGTTGAGAAACAATACCACTGTTCTGAATTCGTCATTGTTCTTCACGTTGTTCTGTGTTCACTATCTGAAAACTAGTGTGACACCCGAGATCTATTTTTTTTAAATTATTTGAATTTGTTTTTTGATAATTGAAATGTCTTCTTTATTTTTGAAATTTGTGTTTAACTCATTTAAAATAGTTGAATTTTTATCTTTGACCTAGTCAAACCTTTTTAAAAGTTTAAAGATTTTATGATTAATTAAAATTAAAAGTTTTAGAGTTTTTAAGGGAGTCTATTACTAGTGTGAGTCTATATATAGATTTACATATTGGTTTTAATTTTTACACACCACACTTTTATGCCAACAAGAGGAAAAAGAAGGGTTTTCTTGCTTCAACAATCTAGACGAATTTTCTTGCAAATTCAGGTATTTCGAATTTCTAGATATTTTATTTGTATTCTTTTTATGAGAGATCAAACCATAGGTGTCTAGATCTAGCCCTAATTATTTCAAGATTTTCGAAATAGTTTTAATGGGTTTCTTGGAGTAATTGAAATTTGGGTTCAAGATTTGTTCAGGAAAATTCAGATTCTTGATTTGAGTAGTAGATCGAATTATTTTTTTATAGCCCACCCTAGATGTTGAAAAATTATGATTTTTGGATTTTACTAGACAAGGAAGATTGAGTTAAAGTTTTGTGATTTTTGGAGATATATTGGTATGGTTTTGAAAATCTTAGGTTAGAGAAATCGGAATTGCTGAGAAAGATCCTTGATACAGATTGGAGTTTTGAACCGGATGACATAGCTAGGCTTCGAATTTCGGCATGAAATTTTAATCTTTATAACACATATATGAATTGGTATAAATTTGGATTTTTGGATATCGGAATAGATCTTTATGAATTTTGGAAGTGATGAGTACCGAATTATTCAGGGTATAGTTTGACTCCGTGAACAGAGGTGAATGTCGATTTTATTGACTGAGTTGTACAAGGAATCTGGATATGAAATTTTACAGGTGTATATTTAACATCTTAGGGAAGAACATATTTTAATTTGGGGATTTTAGGGAAACTGAGATAGGTAAGTTATATTTTAGAATTTGACCAGTGAATTTCGGATTTAATCCTGTCGGGCAGATTTAGAGTTTCATTTGTGTTTCCGTTTAGGCGTATTATAATGTGTTAAATTTTGTATTGATAGGTGCTAAGTCAGAGGCTTATTTGCTTGAAAACCAGGTAAGCGGGGTTATTATGCTAGATTTTCTAAAAGACCGAGGTGATATTTGAAAATTGCATGTTTTATTGAAAACCCTCGGAGTTTTATGTGCATTACGTTATGATAAAATTGTCAAAGATTATAGCATGAAATATGTAAACATGAGCCTATTTTTATGACCAATGATATTTCATGATATTTTTAATGTTTATCAAAGCTTTTTGATATTTATTGTTATTCAAGATTTGTGAATGATATTTCATGATGTTTTCAATATTTAAATCAAAGTTTTTTATAGTTATTGTTATTCAAGATTTGTGCATGATATTTCATAAAAAGAAGAGAAAGATGCAAAGTTCAAAGTGATGTTTATTGTACGATATGTTATATATGTATTTTCAAACCCTGAGGCCCAGAGTTACAGAGACAGAGACAGCGCATTGGTACCAATTGCAACCAATTGAGTGCACCCATTCTAGAAACGAAGTGGTTTATTTTATAGATTCTTACTGAGTGCACACTTGGACATGACCAAGCCTTAGTAGGAAGAATTCTACCCATAGTATTGGCTTAGTTTAGCTGATCCCCAAACTAGGTAGTAATTGCACAATCCTGTCACCGGGGTAAACGTGACTCATGCCTAGGCCTTATGCCACCAACCAGCTCAACAACTTGCTTTGATACCAACTGTCACACCTCGTGCTAGTACTTACCCCCTAGGCTCTCTTATAGTAATAGAATGCACACAGGCGGGGATTACTGCACGAATTATCCTATAAAGGTCTGATAATAGGCTTCGAAAAAGCTTAGCGGAAACGTTTTAGTGAAAGGAGATAAGTATATGGAGGAAGGGAATAGCTAAAATAAAATAACTTACTCTCTTAAATAGGTAGTCTAAAAAAAAACATATTTTAAAAACCAATCTGGTAGCTCGTGGACGAAACAGGATAATCTGGAAATCTCAAAAACAGCGATACAAAAATTTTCCACTATGTACAAAGAACAAAATCCTTCACAAGGATACAACAGAAAGACAAAGTAAGTACAAAAGTGGAAGCTGTCTACAGCTTTCCATCCTACAACAACAGACAACAACCGAATGTACAACAATTACCTTAAAACAAAACGACTGCTAATCTATTCCACCCTCGACTCCGTGTCAGAGGTTAGGTCTATAATTTCATTTTCCCCTATATCCTCTACCGGCGCTCCGGTAGAGGAGGGATGTCAAACAGAAATGTCGGGTCCAACTCAACTAGTTTGAAATCCTCAACTACGGGAACTGGGACTGTCAGAGGCTCCTTAAGATACCATTGGGGTTCGGACTCCACATAAACTTCAAACGCGTCAGTAACAAATGTCCAAATCGTCATCACTAGAATATATGGGTTGACATCCAAAAACTCCTCACGAGGTTAGGTGGGATATGGTAAGGATGCATTTAATGTCCACCACATGGTTAAGATACGTAGAAAAAGTAAACTAAAAAAGGGAACTCGGGTATACAGGACTTAGTCAACCCGTATGACAACAAGCCCCGGACGTAGGTTAAAAAAAAACAATCTCGGGTCCAGGTCTCCCGAGTAGTGCTCGGGTGTCATAGCTCCCGGGCCTGCTGCTCTCGGCCAGCCTAGGACTTATCCCCCACCCGGGTGCAACCTACTCGATGACCCTGGGTGTTACTACTTGGTGACCCCGGGTGTTACTACTTGGTAACCCCGACCTCTCAACAAATGTACCCCGGGAATTCTTTCCCCGGGCATTTAAGCTACTGGCCCCGGGAAAGTCCCCCCCTTCCCGGGCCTGTACTAATTACCCGGGGCTCACTCCAACACCTGCTCTGACCCTACTTATTTGCCCGGGCACTCAAGCACCTGCCTTGGCAGCCCAGTAAAAGCAAACATAAGGAAAATGTCACATGGGCACAACGATAATTATTATAACTTATATAGAAACACTATAAGTGATACATAAACACTCTAAGTGAGTCAAAAACTTATATATATAGATTGTGCAAACTTAGTAAACAGTAGATCAAACAAGAGAGGGGTGTTACAGTTGGCGGGTAGCTGAGAGATTATTAGAATAAATGTTTTAACGCTAGTATGAGTCTAATCATGTTTAGATTTGTCTTTATATTCTGAAAGAGTTTTTTTAAAGTTTTTAAATAAAGTTTATTCTGTATTTTTTTTAGATATGTTTTTAAATCAAAAGTCTTATTGTTTATGTTTAGTAAGTCACCCTCTAGCCCTGGAGATTTGAGGCGTGATAACTAGTCCTCATGCCTACGGGTTGTGTCCCCATCTCCGTGTCTTTGCAGATCATCCTTGTGTTGACTGTGCAAGAAAAATTCAAAGTTTATGAATAAACTCCTTATGTTTTTGTACATATAATAAAAAATTCAAAGTTTATAACACTTTCTCTATGTAGCAACTGATGTCCTTGTCATTGTTCAACACATATCATTAAGTTTTTTGAATTTCTTTTGGTACATCGAGTGACAATTCTCCTAGTTCCAACTCGTATGCACAATCGTAGTTTTGATCTTTTCGATTAAACATTGTTTCAACCCCACAAAAAGTACTGAGAACAAAATGTTGAACACACTACAACAAATTTTCTCTTTAGTGACCAACTTATTAGCGGTGAAACCAATTTCCATGTATAAGAGAGTCGAAGTTCGAGAGCATCACCAAATGATCTGCCAACATAGGCAGTAGTTAGATCTATCACGAAAATTAAAATTAAAACTTGACACAAAAACTGAACTTTTAGGGACACAATTTGTTTGGTTACCCAGAATTTCAACACAAAAAGTCAAAATTCTGGTAGTGAGTACCAATGCATAGGGCTACTTATGTAGTTCTAGTATTAATACATTGTTTACTCTTAATATAATTATCATAACTAGCTGTTAATATTAGCACTAGTTAATGCTTTTGCTTGGTAATTAAAATAACTTAGTACTCAGTATTTAGACTATACAATACATGGTATCGATGTACTAATTAGTTCCAAAATAATTTAGTGCGAATGGTACCTTTTTTTTTTTTTTTGAATAGTGCGAATGGTACTTCGCAATGGTATTTTGATCATTGAACATTTTTAAAATAATATATAATACCTTTTATATTGACTAGATACTTAGAACTAATAGTATAGTTCGATTTTTTATTTTTAAAAAAATTCAGTTTAGAAGGGGTCTGAATTCAAATTCCCCATTTCTTAGCCAGATAAGTGTAGTATGTACCCTTTTTCAAAAAAAAAAATTCTGTTTATAAAGGGTGCCTTCAAGTACCCTCAATTCTTGGGCCAAACAATTGAAGCCTGAACCCTCTTGCTTCTTAAAATTATGCACGTGCTTTATTCCTTAGAAAAATAGACTCTTAAATTTTAAAAAGAAAATATATAAATTTTAAAAAGAAAATATATAACTAATTAATTACTCACTAATTTCAAACTAACTAAAATTTAAATAAATTATATAACTAAGAAGACTTATAAATAAATTATATATATATCACACAAGACAAACTCTAGAAAAAAGAAGAGATTACTGAAAGTGTGTCAATAGCTTATTTTCAAAATCTATGTATATTCCAAAATTATATATTTATGTGTACTTTCTCTTTGTTTTATAGATTATTTTAAAGCTTAAAATTTAAATTTTAAAAATATGTAAAAACTAATGATATTCATTTTTTCGTATAATAATTTTTATTTTATTCTTAAATCTCTTAAATCTTTTATTATTCACTTTAAAATTTTTAAAATCACCATCTCAAGGGAAAAAAATATTGAGCTAAACTTACTAGTTCAATAAAAAAAAAAAAGTATAGAGTGTGTAATCCAAAAGGATAAAATATTAGATGACTATTATGTGATTTATTATTATTATTGTTGGTAATATGCCTTACTTGAGACATTATTACTTTCTAAATCAATAAACATGTTCAATGTATATGGTATCGTGAAGTATACTTATGAAATTATTACTACCGTTACTATAAATATATAACAAGATAAATAATTAAAAAATAAATAATTATTATGATATCTGCACCAAGACAAATTCCTAGCTCCCCCACTGCACCTGTCCAGCCTATCCTCTCTCTCTGTTTTCTCTCTTTCCTTTTTTTTTTTCAAAAAAAATAAATTATTTCCGCTCTGTTTATTTTAATATCCTCTTAATTATCTTTCCTTTTCTTCCCTCTTTTTGCTTATTTGAGGAGGAAAGATTCCAACAAAATCGGTACAGCAAAATAGCCCAAATGGTATGCCCACGCTCCCACAACCGGGTCCGGAAACACGTAACCTTCCTTCTTTATTCACAAAAAGACATGCCCATTAAGATAACGCTCCCAATATTCTCTGCCGTTTATTACTCTCGCCTACATCACTCCCATTTCAGAAAGAGACCAAAAATTTCGTAGCCTCTTCAATGGCCTCCGCTGAAGAGAGAAGCATAGAGCCCGAGAAGCAAAGGCTGCTCAACCAACACAAGGAGAAGCACTTCACCGCTGGAGAGATCGTCCGCGATATCATCATCGGCGTATCGGACGGACTCACCGTTCCATTCGCCCTCGCCGCTGGCTTGTCCGGCGCCAATGCCACCTCCTCCATCATCCTCACTGCTGGCATCGCTGAGGTCGCCGCCGGCGCCATCTCCATGGGACTCGGCGGGTAGCTTTCGCACTCTTTCTAAATTGTTTCGGTCATCAAGAAACGGAACTGATTGTGGAATGAAATGTTTTTCGATTTTGAAGGTTTACTACTTGAGTTGATTGTGTGGAATGAAATGTTTTTCAATTTTGAAGCTTTACGACTTGAGTAAGCAAGAAGATTAGAAAAAGGAAAATAATAAAGGGAGAAAAAGATTTCGAAATTTTTAAATCAGATCCAAAGGAAAAAGAGAAAATAAAGCAGTATTGAGGCATTAGAATTAGAATTCTAGTAGCTCGATCCAAACAGATAAATTGAAAAGTAATTCACTTTCACCTCTATTCGGACATAAAATATATCTGCGTAGATTTTCTGAGCAACCAGGCAAAGAATTAAGGGCCAGTGTAAAATATACTGCTAGTAACACGTCGATTTTTGAGCAGGTATCTTGCGGCCAAAAGCGAAGCTGATCACTACGCGAGGGAGTTAAAGAGAGAGCAAGATGAAATCATTGCGGTTCCCGATACAGGTCCGGCCTTTTTGCTTCCTAACAATCCTTTTCGGTTTCAGTCTTTTCCTCTATTCTCCTGGCGGGATCACACCTTTTAGTCTGAAATGTGATGAGATTTATGAATCAAAGAATTGCAGAAGCGGCGGAGGTAGCTGAGATACTGGCACAGTATGGGATAGAGGCGCATGAATACGCCCCCGTCGTTAACGCTCTCAAGAAGAAGCCCGAAGCATGGCTGGATTTCATGATGAAGTAAGTAATATAATTTTCCCTTTTTAAAATTTTTTTTTCATAAATTATTTCCAACAACTTTGTTCGTTATTTTTTTTAAAAAAAAATGAATAATAAATCTGCTACTTTATTTGATGAGTATCTGGATTCTGGTGAGTAGGCTTGTAAATCCAAAAAGTAGGCTGAATATACTGTATATAAGGTACTTTTATATGGCAAAAAAGTTGGTTCTACTTTTCGGAATGTGGACAAATGTGGTCCGGATTCCGGTCCCAGGTCGGGACTCGAAGCATTTGGTGGAATAATTATTTCTCCACTCGTGATTGCTAGGTGTCAACTTTTGGATCACAACTTTTTCTTTTACCTTCCTATCGGTTACGACAATGTCGAGTGGCCTTTTTTTATTTTTTCTTTTAATACTTCTCGATGGATGAGCCATGCCGGCACCACCACCCCCCCCCAAAAAAAAAAGGAACAAATACTATCCAAATGTTTGTCCAGGAAAATAGAGTGAGTTTTGCAGACTCGGGAATAACCCAAGTACAGAGGCCCGTTATCTCTTGTTACTCCTCTCATCTCGGCCGCATTTAGACCCATCCACTTGGGCCCAACATATGAATAGGGTTGTCTGGAAGAAGGTCCACGAGTACAAATAGAATTGTCCATTGGGCACCATTTATTTTTTTCTTTTTCTTTTTCTTTTCCATTAGTTGATTATTCTCTCAAAATATAATCTCGTAACAAATATTAGAGAAGCCAAGATAGCTGCAAAATAACTGCGAAAATTGCTCTGGAGAATGCAGGTTTGAACTTGGATTAGAGAAGCCTGACCCAAGGAGAGCGTTACAGAGTGCACTCACAATTGCTATTGCTTACGTACTGGGTGGAGTGGTACCGCTCGTTCCTTACATGTTGATTCCAAGAGCTAGAGATGCTTTGATTGGTTCCGTTTGCTTGACCTTGTTGGCATTGCTCATCTTCGGCTATGCCAAGGGTTACTTCACTGGAAGTAAACCCCTCACCAGTGCCCTGCAAACTGCTCTCATTGGAGCCATTGCATCTGCGGCTGCTTTTGGTTTGGCTAAAGCTGTGCGGCTTTAAAACCTTGTAGCATTACATAATAAAGTTGCTTCTCGTGAGAGTTTAAGCATGTATCAGTTTTACCATCTTAGGATTTGAACATGTCTTTGCGCAATCATAATAATGTTCTGGGTTTTCAGTAGCAGAATCATCTTCCTCCACAATTGGTCTTAGCCTAAAAAAAGAGTTAACTTTTATTTTGTACAACCCATCTTCAATAGTGCTGAAATGTTGGGGTTTTATTCATTTCCAAGGAAAATAATCTCTCGTAGATCATTGATTTCTGGAGTAGTTTTCACTGTGACAAGTCTTTTTACGAATTGTATTTTATAATTTTAGCAAAACTCGATCAATATTTCTTGGGTTGGGGGTTTCAAACTTGGATTGGTGGAGCTAAATACAATGGGCAACACCAACAATTGTGTGCTTACATGAAATCCGAGTATTTATATGCGGAAAGTTTATATCAATGGCAGATAGTTTTTTAGTTCATATCAATGGCAGATAATTTTTTATTTGAAAAAATATTGACGAGGAAGACGTTTGGATCTCACTGGAGATTCCAATCGGTTTCTCCAAAATTTACCGATAGTATACAAAGAACCTAATCAGAAATTTGATGTCTGCAGCCCAAGCCTTAGAGTTGGAGGAACTTTATCGAAGAGAAATTATGCATGGGCAATTAACCCAACAGGGTGGCAAGAAATCATTGACGGAAATAATTATCGTGTGGGGAGATGATTTTAGCCTCAGCAAGCTGTAATCCCCAGCGGCCCAACAATTGCAATTGTTTATTAAAAACTTAAATTTCTTGATCACAAGTTTTATTGTAATCTATTTGTGTTCTATGGTAAATAATTTTAAAATATTTTGTTAAAGGTGCAACAATTAAATGAAGATAGAGATGAACTGTCTAGCGGTGGCAGAGGTGATGGCGGCAGAGGCTGAGAGTAAAGAACCACTCTACTGGCAATGACATTTACTTTCCCTTCTCTTTTTGTCGTTGTTGTCTTATGGCACCAATTAATCATTACTATATTTCGAGCTATCGTTAATCAGTATTTTAATCTTTCTTCCATTTTTTTTTTTATCAATCTTTTCTTCCATTTACTTTCGTGCATGCACGTGTCTATGTGAACAAGAGAGACATATATATCAGTAATGTGACATATCCATAAAAAACTATTTTCGTTCAAACGATACCGTTTCTCTTTATTTCTAATAGCCCTCCAAGCTCCAAAATAAGTCATGATAACTCTGCTCCCAAGAACGCAAAGCATACAAACAAAGTGTGTGCAGATATTAGCGATACCACTTGAAAAATAACAAAGCACATAAGTAGTAGCCCCTTAACTTACCAGTGGCCGCCCATAGAAGCATGGTAGTAGAACACCACCACAAGCAGCCCAAATAGAGTAGAAAATGGCCGGGAACGTGAGATCCACGCACACGTGTTGGTGCACGTGCTTTGACTAATTGCCTCTAGATGGGCGTAGAGAATAGTGTTTAAATCTGTTGAGCTCTTCCTTGTGTTCGTGTCCACCAAAAATCATCCAAAACACCTAGCTCTAGCTTTGAATATTGTCAAGAAAGTGGAGCTAAATACAATGGGCAACACCCAACAATTGTGGTTGGTTGAAGAGGCAGCCTCTAATGTAAAAGAAAATGAAAGTTGTCGTCTCCTGACTGAAAGATCACCCAAACCCCTAAGAACGAAGGCACCAGTGGACAATGCCACTGCAATGGTCAAAGATTCCCTAGTACATAATTACTTAAAAATGGTAGCCAACAGTTCTTAGATTATGAGAAGAATTAGAACGGTCAAAGGCCTGGGACTATACGTCTGAAAATAGGGATAAGACGAGCTCAGTGTTTGTGGAAACTCATTCAAATCATTCAATGATCTCAAATGAAGAGGATAGTCATACTTTTTCTTTTTCTTTTTGAAAAAGAAGATGATGAAGGCCCTAGAAGGAGAAGCATGAAACCTGTTGAAAAAGAGCCCGACAAGCGAGGAGCACGTGAGCTCATTAAGGGAATATTTAAGTTAGTGGTAGTAATATAATTTCAAATAGGGATAAAATAAGGGCTTAATGGTCAATTAAGAATTAAGATTTCTCTAGGTTACGTTTGGAACATATTATGGTCAAGAACAAAACGCATGACCCCCGGTCCATAGACGTAGACATGTAGTAAATGAGATGCCCTTCAACTTCTGGGTACAACTTAAATGGGAATCGAAAGACTTGAGGTTGATGAATGGATGCCTCAGGAGTCATGGTGTATGACTAAGATTGAACAGTTCCTAGAAAACAATAGAGCGGTAAGTGCGCAGAGAATCGTGGGAGAGAAAAAAAAAAAAAAACCTAGAAAGTATACTGCTGGAATACTCTAGGCCTGTTTATGCAGGAAAAGGTATTTTGGGCCTTTATTGTCCTTTTTGAAAGGACAGGCCCGATGGCTTTAATTTGGATATGGGTTCGGTCCAAATCTCATTCTTGCCAACCCCGACAGCCCATCAACCCCTCAGCCTTGGGAAGAACAAGTCGCCTGCTAAAGGAAAAGACAAGAAAGAACATCCCTCTTATCCCATGTGCTCTGAAGAGGAGTATAAGAAAGACGATTATCATCACCTCTAACAGGGTATCCAAGAATAGAATAAGATCCGGGCCTTCTTGAAAGAGGAAAAGAGACAGAGATCACACTGAACCGCCGATTGTCGATCCTTGCTCCCACCTCAAGATAAAGGTAAAGAGTCAAAAGAAAGGGCTAGAAGAGGACCAGAAACTATGAGTTGTCCAATCACCTACCTAATTACCCCTCATATAAATAAGAGGCCCAAACCATTTGGATATAAGGGCGGAGGTTCAAATATGAGGTAAGGCCAAATTTTTTACTTTTCACAGATAATAAATTGAAAAAAAAAAACTGACTTGAACATGGGAGGCTGAACTCAAGGTGAAGCTCCCTCTTGATATTTTGTTTTTTTCTGTAGGAGCAAAATCTCTCTATTGAGCCCAATGCAGTCTTGTTCTTAACCCAGCCCTCCTGAGCCACATGGTGGGCCGGACTTTTTCAGCATCATCATATGCCAAGAGGATTGTGAGCGAAATAGAATGTGTTTTGTCTAGTCTGTGCTGTATGTTTTCTTGGCAAAATATATTGTGACCGTGATAAATAGTGAAAGGTCTAGAGAGAGAGAGGGGGGGCTCTGTCTCTTTGGACTTCAGAAAAGTTTCATTTGCTTGAGCATATTGGTAGTAGACCGTAAGGTATTCCTTGTGGCCTTGGCAAATGGTTGAGAGTGATCTCATTGTAAGAAAATACGTTGTTCACCTCTATTTGCACACAATTAGTTTTAGGTTTTCATCCCAAGTTATAGCAGCACGAGCACTGTTCCCAGTAAATTCAGAGAGAACCCAAGTTTGACGACCCTGTCTCTCCTGAAGCCATCTGGGATTTTCCATGAAGACTTTGCATATATGTCTTCTTCTACAGCTAGCTTTCAGACATCAGTAAATTGATATATAAATATATAATTGACAGTAACACGTAAAAGAATCCTAGTCCTGCAAATGAATTTAAAGAGGATTCTCAATTTTATTTCATCCAGTAGCAGTCACCCTTAAGAAAACAGGACATCCAAACAACTAAAGGTGAATTTTTTTTTTTATTATATGAACTGATCTGATGTTGGGTGCTCAAGTGTTTAGCTTCTCTTTGATCTGGTTAATGGCTATATGGTCGTGCTATAACTCGTCCACGACTAGGTTGAGTCCACTCACGTACTTGGACTTGTCGCTAGCCAAGAACAATGCTGCATCTACTATATCTTCTCCTCCTAAAATCACCCCTTTCAAATTTGCCACGACGGCTACAATCTCTTCCACCTGTTTCTTCTCCGCTCCAGTCCCAGTCGTTAGCATAGGGGTGGCAACGCTGAATGGGGATTAATAACACATGTCTTCCACAGCTCACCACCTCAGCACTCATGTGAGCATTCCACCATCGTCTACCAGCTGTACAGATCTTCTAGAACAATAGTTTGTTAGAATCTGTTTGTAGTAATGATTGTTGGTTGTAACGGAATAGAGGATATTTGTAATATGTGCTCAGCCACAAATATTGGTCTGATGCACATCATCTATTTGTATAATTACCCCATTCATTGAAATGAAAAGGTGGAGATAATTCTTTATTTTGTCATGTTCTTTTATGGTATCAGAGCCTCTAAAAAAGACTCACGTCTTCAATGGCTGACCTTGAGGAAAATGTCTCCTTTGGTAACAACACCTCATCTCTTCTTCCGACTTCTCCTCTCACCTCTCTTACCCACCAGGTCACTGTCAAGTTGACCACCGAAAATTATCTCCTCTGGCGTGCTCAGATGTTGCCTTATCTTCATGGGCAGGATCTCTTTGGCCACGTCGATGGCTCTCTTCCAACCCTCTCTAAACTTTCTGCTGATAAATCTCCCAACCTTGCTTACAAAAAATGGTTCAAGCAAGATCATCAACTTCTTAGTGCTCTCATTTCTCCTCTCTCAGATTCTCTCGTTGCTCAGGTTGTGAACCACAACACCTCTTTTTCTCTCTGGATAGCTCTTGAAACTCTCTTTGCCTCTTAGTCATAGGCACGTCAGATGCAATTGTTTTACCAACTTGCTACCCTAAAAAAGGGTTCCGACTCTATTTTTGAGTATTTTCGCAAAGCCAAGACGCTCATAGATACTCTTGCTACCTCTGGCAAGATTTTTTCTCAGTCTGAGTTTGTTATGTTTTTCCTATCCGGTCTTGGATCAGAGTTTGACTCCTTCGTTTCCTCTGCTACAACTCTTGCTGACCTTCTTAGCTCTGAGCAGCTGTTTGCTCTTCTCCTCACTTATGAAGCTCATCTTCAGCAATAGCAGACTGTTAGTCAATCCACTGTTGAGCTCTTTGCTAATGTCACCACCAAGCATCCATCCTTTTCTTGAGGTGGTCGTGGTGGCCGCTACCTTCCGCGTGGCTCTCATGACCACGGTCGAGGTGGCCGCAACCAAGGTTTTTCTCACTCTTCAGGAGGCTTCTCTGGTGACCTGAAGCCCACCTACCAAGTATGTGGCAAACAAGGTCACATTGCTCTCTCCTGTTATAATCGGTTTAATCTCTCTTACCAATAGCAACAGTTGCCTTTTAGCCCTCCTTCGGCGTCTTACTATAGCTCTCCCACAATTGCCTCTGATTCTGCTTGGTTCCCCGACAGTGCCTCCACCAACCATGTCACTTCTAATCTTTCTCAACTGAATCTTCATGCCTCTGAATATTCAAGTGACAATCAACTGCGTGTTGGTGATGGTAAGCCACTCTCCATTTCTCATATCGGCTCTTTTACTTTTCCTACACCTACTTCTTCATTTCGTTTACATAATCTTCCTCATGTCCTAGAAATTACCAAAAATCTTCTTTCTGTTTGTCAATTCTGTGCTGATAATAACATTTATTTTCAATTTTCTTACAAGGTTTTTCTATCAAGGATTGCATTTCGAAGACTCCTCTACTCCAAGGTCACACTCGTAATGGTCTGTATGTCTTCCTTACTACTGCCCCGTCGTCTCCTCTCACCTTGACCACCACCTCCAGTACCTCGGCTGTCTCTCTCGATTGGCATGCTCGTTTAGGGCATCCTGCGTTTCGTGTTGTTCGCCATATTTTGTCGTCTTCTTCACTCTCTAGCGCTTCTCCTCCATCATCAGTGCTCTGCCCAGCCTGTTGCACCACCAAGATTCATCGTCTTCCTCATCCTCCCTCTCCAAATCGGTTGAAGGCACCTTTACAATTGCTTTTTGTTGATGTTTGGGGTCCTTTCCATGTAGTTTTTGTCTCTGGTTTTCGTTACTATCTCACCATTGTTCACAATTTTAGCCGCTTTTCGTGGCTTTTTCCTATTCAATGCAAATCTGCTGTTCTTTCCATTTTTATTGCCATTCAACGTTTTATTGAAAATTTATGTTCATAAAAAATCGTTTCCATTCAAATCGATGGGGGTGGAGAATTTCGCTTTTTTCATCCCCATCTCCTCTTTGCTGGTATTACCCACCGTTTGTCTTGTCCTCATTCACACGCCCAAAACGGCACCGTCGAACATAAACATAGGCATATACTGGAAACGGGCCTTGCCCTTTTGGCCCATTCCCACACTCCTTTTTAAATTCTGGCCTGAGGCTTTTACTACTGCCGTTTACTAAATAAATCGTCTACATTCCCCTACCTTGCGTAATCAGTCTCCTTTCTCTATTCTTTTTAAATGGGCCCCTGACTATAAGTTTCTTCGTGTCTTCAGTTGTGAATGTTGGCCTAACCTTAGGCCTTTCAATAGACACAAGATGGACTACATGTCAGCCCGTTCTATTTTTCTTGGCTACAGTCCATATCACAAAGGTTACCGGTGTTATGTTCTCTCTTCCCGCAAAATTGTTATCTCCAAAGATGTTAGGTTTGCTGAGTCCTCTTTTCTTTTTCAGCCTACAAATTCTACCGAATCCTCTAAGCCCATTTCTTCCACTCCCACTTTGTTACCTATCTCTATCCAAAACACCGGCCCACCTCTTTCTTTTCCTACCCAGTCCACTTCTATATCTCTTTCAGTGTCGTCTTCCCCGATAGTGCCTTCCCCTCTATTTGCAGAAACTTTTGCAGATTCTTCTTCCCCTTCGGCTATCTCGCCTCCTCCTCTTCCTCGTATTGTTACTCGTTTTCAGGCTAATGTTCACTACCCCAAGACTTTCACTGATGGCACAATTTGGTGGCCTCTCCCAAAGTCTCCTTGTCTTGTTTCTCTTACTGCAGATCCCATCTCATATACCGAAGCTTCCCGTTCTCCTAAATGGTGAACTGTTATGCATGAGGCATTTCATGCCCTGCTCGCTAACAAAACTTGGAAACTAGTCTCCTCCTCTTCTTCTCAGAAATTAGTTGGCTGCAAGTGGGTATTCCGTACTAAGAGAAATGCAAATGGCTCTTTTCAATGCCGAAAAACACGGCTTGTCGCAAAGGGCTACCACCAACATGAAGGTCTTGATTTTGGCGAAAGTTTCAGTTCGGTTGTTAAACCATCCACTATTCGGATGGTTCTTGCTTTAGCTGTCTCTGCTGGTTGGCGTTTGAAGTAATTTGATGTACAAAATGCATTTTTGCACGGTGACTTATCTGAGGAGGTCTTTATGCAACAACCTTTTAGCTTTGTCCACCCCAAACATCCTGAGTATGTTTGCCGTCTTACAAAGCCCTTGTATGGCCTCAAGCAGGCACCCCGCGTATGGTTTCATCGCCTTTGACATCAGCTTCTTCACCTTGGTTTTATGGCTTCCCATTTTGATTCTTCTCTCTTCATTTATCGCAATTCCAACATCCTTGCTTATATGCTGGTTTTATGTCGATGACTTGTTACTCATTAGTTCAGACCCTCTGTTTATTCAGTATGTTGTTGAGCAGCTTAACTCTTCTTTTCCGGTCAAGGATCTTGGTGCTTTGCATTATTTTCTTGGTCTTGAGTTTCTGCCTCAATCGAATGGTCTTCTTCTCACTCAACAGAAGTACATCTGTGATTTACTAGCCAAGACCAACATGCTTGAGGCCAAACCCGTGACCTTTCCTATGGCTACCTCCCCTGCTCTTAGGACTATGATTGTACATGTTGATGGAGAGGTGGAAAGTAAAAGTGAAAGTGAGGAAATGCCACACTTGAGGCCGCTTGTGATGATGATGTGGAGTATCCAGTAGAGGGTGAGTCACTTGTGGCAAGACGTGCCTTAAGTGCCCATGTCAAAGAAGATGACATAGAACAACAAAGGGAGAACATTTTTCATACTAGATGCCACATCAATAATAAGGTATGTAGTATGATTATTGATGGGGGAGTTGTACTAATGTGGCTATCACTACTTTAGTTGAAAAGTTAGATTTACTTATCTTAAAACATCCACGACCGTATAAGTTGCAATGGTTGAATGATTGTGGGGAAGTCAAGGTAAACAAGCAAGTGTTAGTTTCCTTCTCAATTGGAAAGTATCAAGATGAAGTACTTTGTGATGTTATTCCCATGCACACGGGTCATGTACTATTGGGCAGACCATGGCATTTTGATAGAAAGGTTACTCATGATGGGTTCAAGAATAGGTATTCATTCATAAAAGACAATAAGACCATTACTCTTGTTCCTTTGACTCCAAGACAAGTGTATGAAGATCATATGAAATTGAAAAGAGAAAGTGGAGAGAAAAAGGAGAGTGAAAAGAAAAGACAGAGAGAAGAAAAAGAGAGAAGTACAAAAAAACAAATGAGTTTTTATGCTAAGCCGAGTGATGTCAAGAGTGCTTTTTATACAAATCAGCCTATGTTTGTACTTCTGTACAAAGAGGCATGTTTTAATACTAACGAATTTGACAAATCTTTGCCTAGTGTTGTTACTTCTTTGTTGCAGGAATATGAAGACGTGTTCCCCGTTGAAGTGCCTAGTGGATTGCCACCTATAAGGGGAATAGAGCATCAAATTGATTTTGTGTCGGGAGCGTCAATCCCTAATCGTCCAGCCTATAGGAGTAATCCAGAGGAGAGAAAGGAACTTTAAAGGCAAGTTGAGGAGTTGATGGCCAAAGGACACGTGAGAGAGAGCATGAATCTGTGCGTGGTACTAGTATTGCTTGTACCTAAGAAGGATGGAACTTGGTGAATGTATGTTGATTATAGGGCTGTCAACAACATCACGGTAAAGTATAGACATCATATTCCTAGGTTAGATGACATGTTGGATGAACTACATGGGTCATGTGTTTCATAAAAATTGATTTGAAAAGTGGGTATCATCAGATTAGGATGAGAGAGGGTGATGAATGAAGACTGCCTTTAAAACTAAATATGGATTGTACGAGTGGTTGGTAATGCCTTTTGGTCTAACTAATGCACCTAGTACATTTATGAGGTTATGAATCGTGCATTGTGTGCATTTATAGGCAGATTTGTTGTTGTCTATTTTGATGATATCTTGGTGCATAGGAAGAGCTTAGATGAGCATATAGAGCATTTGCATTGTGTGCTTGATGTTTTGAGAAAAGAAAAGTTATATGCCAATTTAAAGAAATGTTCCTTTTGCTTAGAAAAAGTTGTGTTTCTTGGCTATGTTGTTAGCACAAAAGGAATCGTGGTGGATGAGGAAAAGGTAAAGGCTATTAAAGAATGTCCCACACCCAAGTCAATTTTGGAGGTAAGAAGTTTTAATGGTTTGGCTAGTTTTTATTGACGCTTTGTCAAAGATTTCAGTACACTAGCCGCACCGCTCACTAAAGTTGTTAAAAAATCCGTAGGTTTTAAATAGGGTAATGAGCAAGATCTCGCATTTAGTGAGATTAAAGAAAGGTTATGTAGTGCTCATGTCTTAACATTACCTGAATTTTCTAAAACTTTTAAGATTGAGTGTGATGCTTCAAGAATAGGAATTGGAGCTGTTTTGATGCAGGAGAAACGACCCATAGCCTATTTCAGTGGAAAGCTAAATGGAGCAGCTTTAAACTATCCAACATATGACAAGGAGCTTTATGCATTGGTGAGAACATTTGACCAACGTCCGAAAGAATTTGACATACATACCGACCATGAGTCCTTGAAGCTTTTGAAAGGACAAGGTAAATTGAACAGAAGGCATGCCAGATGGATGGAATTCATTGAGACCTTCCCTTATGTAATCAAATACAAATAAGGTAAGGACAATGTTGTGGCTAATGCATTATCAAGAAGGTATGCCCTTATCTCTACTCATTAAAGAATTGTATGCTGATGATGACTTTGCTAGTGTACGAAGCATGTGATTCTAAGTTCTATAGGATGCGAGCTTTAATAGTTCTATGCGTGAGTTGCTATAGGTGGTTTGATGGGTCACTTTGGAGTAAGAAGACTTAGACATATTGCATTTCTTTTGGAAGAATGAAACGTGATGGAAAGAGTGCCATTACCTGTTCTAGAGTCTACACATGTTATACACTCCTTTGTACCTAGTGTGCCTTGGGTCGATATTTCTATAAGGAATGTCATAAGTGCGATGAGAACCACTAAACCATCGAAAGGCATGCCCTCGAGGTGGACCCCAAGAATAGGAAGATTATACGATGGCTCGGAATACGCATACTTCAGTGTTGTTTTCCCTGAGAAATGTGCACCCATGGGACGTTGGACCCTGTAGACAGGCCAAATCTAGAGTCTTATCACATGACTTATACACTCCTTTGCCCGTACCTAGTGTGCCTTGGGTCGATATTTCTATGGACTTTGTTTTAGGATTGCCTAGGTCAAAGACAGGTAAGGATTCGATTTTTGTGGTTGTTGATCGGTTTTCTAAAATGGCGCATTTCATATCTTTCGAGAAGTTTGCTTCCCAAACAAATAAAGGCCGATGACACATCATATTCGAACTAGGAGATTGGGTTTGGGTGCATATGCGCAAGGAATGCTTCCCAAACCATCGAAAAACTAAATTGCACCCTCGAGGCGATGGACCTTTCCAAGTTCTAGAGAAGATCATGACAATGCTTATAAAATCGATTTTCTAGGTGAGTATAATATTTCAGCTACTTTCAATGTTTTTGACCTTTCTCTTTTTGATGTAGGTGATGATTCGTGGTCGAATCCTTTTGAGGAGAAGGGGAATGGTGGGCATTAAGGTGGACAGAGTCCTAGAGATCCATTACAAGTTCCAGAGGGCCAATCACAAGATCAAGAGTAAAGAAAATCAAGAAGCAATGCAAGGATTGGTGCAATCTACTTGCACCGAGTATGCCAATTTACTTTTTAAGACTCCAGCGTTCAAGATGAGATCACAAGAAGAAGAATCAATCCTATGTCTTGTGATATCAGCTATAGAGGGAGGCACAGCCTAATGTTCTAGACCAATATTTAGGTTTTATAATTGTGGGCTTGTTGGGTTTTTATTTATTTAAGGTTACTATTCGTGCGTTTAGGGTTATTGTTCACGCGTTTTGTGTTACTATTCATGCAACACTATTCACGGATCACTATTCATGCGGCACTATTCACATGTGTTGTCCTACATTGGTTAGAAATAAAGGACTTCTATAAACCTCTTAGTATATTTAAGAGATTCTATGTATTGTTTTGGACCATCAAAGAAGTTAAATATTATTTTCTCTGAGAGAGAGTTTCTCTTTTAGTTTTTGAGTGAACTAAAGAACTTATCAAGGATTCTTTCTTGTAGCGTTCTAATTTCAATCTTGGTTCTTGAAGCAAGATTTCAACGGGTCAAGATTATAACTATAATCTTGGTTCTTGGAACAATAATTCAACGGGTCAAGATTATAACTATAATCTTGGTTCTTGGAACAAGAATTCAACGGGTCAAGATTTGTTCCTTGACTTGATTTGTGCTGTTCTTGTGTCTTTATTCAAATTTTTCGTGAGTTTAAGGGGTTTCAATCCTGCGGGTTCACATCAGCAATCTTTTTGCTAATCTAAGCAAAATTATCTTCAAGAACTTTCTTTTAAGATATATTTGCTAATCTAAGCAAAATTATCTTCAGGAACTTTCTTTTAAGATATATATGTAACCAACTAATAATGAGTCGCATGCTTAATAAAGTTCGCTCATAAAAGGGTATTTGTAACAACTTTTTTACTAATTTTGCCCCATTTTCCGATTAACAATTCCAAGCTGGATTTAGGTGCGGAAAACTTGGTTGATTTATTTTAAGGTTTGGGATCTGCAAATAATTTGAAGTTTCGAATTTACCTAAAAGCAATACACTGCAAAAAAAAAGAAAAAAGAAAAAAGAAGCAATTGGTGTCTGTTAGTTTCTTAAGGACGTTTATATTCACGACACGGTAAATTGATTTATAGTCATGTGAGTGTTGATAAAGAGATTGCGTGGACTTAATAATGGCTTCTGAAAGCCACATTTTTTGAATTCTTGAGCTTCTGGCCTTGGAGACTTTTGAACTTTTGATTTTTTAGATGGAATGGATTCGGTGTAAAGTCAAATGGTGCAAAGACATGCAAAGGAAGGGTTGGGATTGAAAGAAATAAGTCCAACGTCCACAGAAGGGCTACGTTATTTAATGAGACGGGGAAGACAAAATGACTAATCAGATCGGCTTGGTTTATCCTAACCAATTTTTTTTCTCACTTTTTGCCTACATGTCTTCCCCAATGCATCTTCCCTGCATTTTCTTCTTTCCCCTAGAATCCTTCTTCTTCTTCTCCCCGAACAACTCTCAAGCAATCTCTCTGAACATGGCGACCATCAACGAAAGCTCTTGGGCCCTGGCAAACTCCTTGAAAGACAAGAAGCTAGTAATTGTTAGGGTTAAGTGCAAAGTCTCTCAATCCCCCCTTGACGATTTTTGTGAGTAAAAGTCTTCAAACATAGATTCTCACCGTGCCTATTTTTCTTGTCTTGATATTCAGTACTGCCAAGAAAATTGTACTTCTTGTCAAAAGACACTGATGAAAAAATCTTAGCCCTCCCTTTGCAGATGACCTATTTATACATAGAGTTGATTAAATAGAATTTATTCAACCATCTTTCCTTTATCCAGATTCAATCTCTATTTTTATTGCCAAACCTCAATCTAGTTAAATCTCATTGATTTGTCAAAATTCAATCTCTCCTTGAACCAAATCTCCAAATCTCATGAACCCTCTATTCTTAATTTGGAGATCACGATTGTGTAGATTGATGGCTTCTTGTTAGATCAGGAGCTGGGTCCTCAACAAAATGAAATCCTGATTGACAGTAGAAATAATTCTTAAAGGAGAAATAGGCAGTGCCAACTTACCCCCCGAGTAGAGAAAAAAAAATGTCAACTTACATTTGCTTAGAGAATAGTGTACTGGGGCGAAAGACGGAATATGCAAAGCTGTTTCACTTTTATGTATCCTAAATAAGCTGTTATAAAAAGTAGTACTTCAAAAGCATGTGAGAGGAGCACATGAAGACAACAAAATTGCACTGTCCTCCAGTTTTTTTCTATTATGAACCATGTTTGCGTTTATGTTCAGATGACAAAAGTCCCATTTGCTCAATCAGAAGACCCAAGTTTCGCCACTACTCCAAATGAGCTTTACAACAGTTATTCCATTCCCAATTTCTGAGATTTCTCCATTTGTTCAATCAAGAGCTCAAAGTTTCGAGATGCTTCCAACTGGCTTCCGGATTCTGTTGATTCTACCTCCATCCCATGATCCATGGGCTCTTCATTATCCAGCTTTCCATCCTCAGTATTTTCCATGGAAGTATTAGCCAAAAAAAGCTGTTCCCATGAACCATCAGCTGGTAAATCTGATAGGATAAACGGAGCGTGATTATCTAAACACAATTTTTCATCCATAAGCATTTTCAAAAACTCAGCATTCAGGAAATAGTCTTTCATCCCATCAGGGGACTGATCAACTTCTTGTTGTTTTTTTGAACTTGGGGATCGTGTCTGTACAAACTTTGGTGTGTCATCTATCCGTGGCTGGTACCTTACTATCACTCCATCAGCAGCTATTGGCCCATCATCCTCTGTACCTACTTCTAGCATATTGGCTACTTCAGCCAGGCGCCAATTATTTTCTTTTGGTTGAAGCAGCTGAACTAGAAACCCAGGGAATTGCATGGCCATCACTAAGAACGACAGCATTTGCTGCTGATTCTTTTCCATCCCTTGGAGATGGTCTCTCAAGAGGAGCAACTTATTGTCTGAAGTTTCCTGGTGCTGCTTAAGTTTGACCAACTCCTGCATAAGAGCATTTTTATCTGTCTTTAAATTCTCGATTTCCTTCCATAGCCCAGAGTTTCCAATACTCTCGTTCTCAGCAGGTCCATCAGGGTTGTCTGCCTGCTGCGACTTTTTCCTTCTACATATATTTTTCAACAAGTGCTTTTGACCTTGAACAAACCTTTCATTGGCAAATTCCCAGCGATCTGTATCAATTTTTCTAAAACCCTAAAAGAAAACACTAGCCAAGTGAGTCTTGGAAACATTGAAGGAAACACATTGATTAAGACACACACAAAGAGAGAGAGAGAGAGAGAGAGAGAGAGAGAGGGTTTGCATCTGCATGCCCCTTTGAAACTCATATTTTAGTGTCTATGCCCTTACTACAGGCGTCTCTATTGACATTGATTCAGATAGATTGCTTCAAAGGAACAGCTTTCCTTCATTTGCTGTGAGTTGATTTTTTTTATACCCATAAAAGTTGTACAATCTACCATTTTGTTTTATGGCACACAGATTTTAGAGGATAAACAACCATGCCTTGTGATATTCAAGGACCACAAGCAACAACTTACCACTCTTCTTATGTACAAACAACATCAGAAGTGGAATGTATTGGAGGTTCAAACGATTTTGAGCCCCAGATAACTATTTTTAAGGCAACTCTACTGTTTTGAACAGTATTTTTTCTCACAAGTTGAAGGACAAAAGCCCAAAATCACACCTGATCTGGTGACAATCTCAGTATTCTTGGAGAATGACAGCTTATGCACGAGGTACTAAATAACATATCCTAGAGGAGGACTTTACCAGCCTCATTGTCTATTCTGATACTAATGTGGGGATCTGGCCGCATGGTAATATATTCCCAGGTTTTCTACAATCACAACAAGATGACAGATATGCAATAGCAGCTTTTTTTTTTTGGTGAATTGGTGAATAATATAAATTAAAAGGTCAAGATAAAATACTCAAATGGGACGGGTTACACAAAAGCATACAAAATTGGATACACGAGGGGGGGAATCTGAATGGCCCAGAAATTATAGGGGCCCTGCCTGATACCGAAAAAGACAGACTACAAGGCATTGGGGGACTGAATCACAGCTAGAGTGAAGTGCTGAACCAGTAATCACTTGTCCTACACTGGAAGACTCCAACTTTTCAGATATGTCCTTATTAAAATTCAGACCTGTTGGTCATCCATGTTTATGCTGCCTAAGAGTGTTATCGATGAAGTGGAGGGTATTCTAAGGCGGTTTCTATGGAAGGGAAGTAATCTTGGTTATGGAGGTGTTAAAGTCTCCTGGTCAGATGTATGCAAGCCGAAATCTGAGGGTGGGCTAGGCTTAGTGGCCCTGCAGGAATGGAACAAAGCGCTCCTTGCTAAACACATTTGGAATTTATTTAATGATGGTAATCTTCATTGTGGAAAAACTAAATACTCATCTACTTGGATAGAAAAAGAAGATTTTTTTTTTTTCAATTACTTTGACAGAGCTGCAACAATGATGGCTACAAGGCTATGAAAATGACTTTCTGATATCACTAATAAACAGTCCGTCAAATTGGGTTCATGTAGGCATTCATTACATAGATTCATTAATAGGAGTATTATTACAGTTCTTAAGTAGTATCATGACCAGATGAAGGCGTTAAGGAGCATTTATGGAGGATAATAACCACGTGAGTTGCGGATAATAAAAGAAGAGGAGTCTACATATCGAATACAAGGTACAATTTTCTATATATAGAGAAAATACAAAGCATAATAGGAAAGATATTCTCATATAAATTCAAAACCTAATATCTTGATAATGATAATATCATATCAAATCTTATAGATTGATTATGATATTATCTCTAACAGCTACGTGATAATTTGATGAGACCAACAACAGACCTATATTCTGAAATTGGCCTATTGAATAGTTAGCTTAGATGTCACAACCCTAGGACTGATAGTCATGTCTAAGCATGAGCATTCACTATACAGGAATGTAGAAAACCCTTGGTAGTATTTGATGGCACCACTGCAAACCATGAGGCACAACAGTCAACACAACAGCTTTTTGGAGCCCCATAAATTAGCTCGCTTTAATTGGAAGGATTCCAACACTGTGACATATATGGTTATAGCACTAAGTTAGGCCCAAGAGAGGCAAGCAAGATTGAGTCCTAGACAAAGCTCGACTCAAAAAGAATATTACTTCGAAATTATGACTGATAAAACACTAGTTTCCTTGGAAATTAGCAAAGATAATCAATCACTCATAATGTCCTGAACAAAAAAAGGGACGGCTCTCTAACCAAATACACCTGTTAAATCCAACTGAAATAAATACCAAATCTCTCTCTCCTAATTAAATCATACATGGTGCAAAGCTCATGCTATACTGTACCATACAGTACAACTGCTTTAAAAGGTGTCATTTAGTCTGATCTACTGAGACTTTAATGCTTCCCCGTACCAATCAAAGTGCCACACCCTATGTACCATAGATATGATGTTGTCATTTGAGTGACACATCTTCTGTGACAAAACATAAATTCACCTCCATTCCGGACCGTTAAGGTCCTTTTATTCTGTTACAACCAAATACCCTAATGCAAACAAGGAGTTTCAATAGGCAATAACAAAGCATTGTAATCAGCAAACACGGAGCACTCGATGGCGTCCCACCTAAGAAAAACAAAGTCTCCACAACAACTAATCCTTCAAAAGATCATCGTCCATCAATTTTCAAGTCTAATCTCTATTTGGCAACCAAGAGATTACCTTCCATTTTAAAACCCTTTGTTAGAAGCACAAAGGGAGAAATGATAGGATAGCACAGAATCTACACTATTTTCCTTAAGAGCACAAGTGACCACTTCACCCACCCCCATTTAATCTCTCTTCCTATCCCACATCAAATCGGGAACGAACAATGTACAATTGCCGGATATAAAATATCTACTCAACCAAAGAAGTGACTTAGTCAAAAAAATTTCCCTTCCCCCATTGCCATATGCAGAGCATGACTTCGACGGTAAGAAAGAGATACAATCATTGAAAAGGCATTAGTTCTTTAAATCCAAGCCCCGAAAATAGAAACTACATTTCGGAAAGCATTTATAAGTTAAATATGGAAATTGAAAATTCTACGATTACCTTGAGAGACTATTAGTGACAAAAATTTATTTCATCTCAATACAAGGTCTACTAAATTCACTTTAGCCTAGCACGTTTAACATCTCCGTTTGCTTTAGACAATTTTGATGCAGGCCCAATACCAAAACCAACGAGGGATTGCCAACAACCCAGTACAAATGTAATCACAAAGAGAACAAAAGCAACTCAAGACACCACAAAACATGCCCAATTAACGATCAGCCACTAACCAAAAACCAACAACGCAAAAACCAGAACAAAGCACACCCCTACATCGCAAAACAGGGGGAAAGGAAAAGCAGGCTTACATAGATGTTGAGTTGCCTCATGAAGCTGGAGAAATTGCTGTGCTTGAAGTACTTGGGAAGCAACCGGACCGAGAACTCGGTCATGTCCGAGATAACAAAGCTCTCACCTGTCTGACTCCACGATATGATCGGGTCCGTGGCCTCGTCGTCCAACATCTCGTAGCATTTCTTGAGAAACGGCGGCACCGAATCCGACCCGTTCTCGTCCGATTTCTTCACCATTGCTGGCGAAACAAAAAACGAGTAGCGGGGAGAAAAAGGAGTATCTGCGACGCTGTAATTGGAGTGTGCGACGGGTTTGGAATAATTGTGCACTGAAGACTATTTCAACACCAAGAAGTTATATTACAAAAAAAAAAAAAAAACACCAAGAAGTTATACCCCCATAGCGGGCCGACATGTGGATTTTGCGGAGAAGATTTTTTGTGCTAACTTTTCTCCAGCGGAGTACATTTTTAGGAAGACGGGCCGCTGACTCCCACTGATGCTGCCAATACAAAGGCGCTCTTCCTCGTCTTTTTTATTTATTTTTAAGACAAGTACGTAATTAGAATTTTATCACATTAAATATATGAATTATTAAAATTCATTAATATTTACTTTCAAATAAGATTTGATTATTAAAATTGTATCATATAATCTATTTATAATATGTGACTCAATCGACAATCTGATCTTATTTGGAATTGAAGATTAATGAAACTTCGCTAGTTTAAGAGTTCAATTTTGATAAATTTAATAGTTCGGACCTTAACAATGACTCTATAGTTTAAGGTCGCAAAATGACTTTTTCTTATAATTAAAAGGACCGATTTCACTCCTAACAATTTGTGAGTGAGTGAAAGTAATGTCTACAAGCAAATATTTGACTCATTGATACTGAGACTCTGAAACCGATTTGAGTGATAAAAGTTTGTTGTTGCATTCTCATTCCAATCAGTACATTTTCTAACTAAATCAGATTTGTCCAAATCTAATATATAAAAAGTAGTATACGAAGAATTTAACATTCACGTACACAGCCCTTATCATGATGTCTTTTGATGTTCAAGTAGGCAATTGTGATAGAGGTAAAAAATGAGAGGCACCTCTTGGCTATCCGAGTGCACCGCATGCCTATCGAGTGGGTGCGTACGTGCAAGATCTTCCCCCTATAGTGTTTTCAGTTCTCGCCATATAATCATCTCATTTAATTTTGTCACTACGCTCAATCATACTCTTTTAATATTTTCCTATTAAATCCTAAACATTAATACATTAATATAGCAATTTGCTTGCCACATTTGAACTAAACTTCAGGAGGGTATTAATTTATACAAGTTACTTTCGAAGCTACTTAAAACCATTATAAAGATGGTTTCCACCTAATAATAAGCTCTACTGTGAAACTTGCCTGGCTATTGTAACTTCAAATGGAAGTTGTCATTGAAATTAATTATAAGGTTCAGTGCCAGCTAGCTAGACATGTCTTAATTAAAGTACAACTTTGGAGATCAAATACTAAACAAAATAGAGTCCTTTCGACTACCATAGCGGCAAACTTCATTGTATGCTAGGAATTTATAACATGCACATTAATTATTGCTAATTAGAAACTTCGTCCTAGGTCTCAAGATTATTTGTTGAATAGACTATGTCCTCTGAATCACAAATTAATGGACAGTTCTCTTCTTTAATTTTGATGGTTTATCCTAAAAGTGTTATGTAAATTGACAGTTTTCTCATGGTCAAAACAATATTTTAATAAATGTACTTTTTCATTTAGAATTGCTGCAGCAACTTGATTAATTCAGGAATGACGTGGAGCTGAATAGAAAGTGGCTGGAAGGTGCTGGTGGCTTCTGGAACAATTGGAAATGGACGCTGAGCTGTAAGGCAGTTTTTCAGTTATCTGGGTTAGCCTTGGGTCAGCCTGGCGAGTTTCTACAGCCTTCGTATACCCCTTCCAGAAAACACGCCCAACAATATATCTAACCTGTTTTTACTAAGATACCCTCACAAAAACAGACTAGTACCTGGGAAAACAGAATTCACATTATTCACCATGAGGATTTACGTACCTTGACCGAAAGAACTCAAGAACTCCTACCTACCGAAAAATCCGATTTGTCTCTTTACCTGCGGAAACAAGATCTGAGTGCATCTTGCTGTGAGAGTTGATTTGCTTCCCTCTGGTGGAAGGTTTTGAGTGGTGTAGACCGTAGATCGTTGGGTCTCTTGTTCCCACTCGGTATTGATTGGATCGTGACATTGCAAAGACGAATCTTGAGAAGTTGATCAAGACTGGTTGCTGCCAAGTGCTTTTCTGAGGAAGAATCGAAGGGTTGATGAGTTCGTTGACGTCCACTAGTGCAGATCAGAGTTGCTGGTCAAAGAAATTGGTGCTGGGCACCGTCCTAAGAGAAGCCTTATCTTGGGAGGCTTTACGAAAGTATTGGGGATCTGGGAAATGAAAAGGATTTTCATACTTGATCACCTTTGTGTAAAGTTTTCAAGCATATAGTGGATCGACTGGTGTGGCCTTTGCACACCAGAGTGTTTTTTTCTCTTGGGGAAAATATCTTTAAGTGATTTTTCACTTCGTCAACAAAAATCTCAGGTGTTGATTCTAATTCTTGTTTATCTTAAATCTTGTTTTAACTAACTCATATTGTGATTACCATTTTGCAGATCTAAAGTGCTACAGACGTGAGATTTTACAAGCAAATTGGTTGCTGTTGGTTGATCTTGATAATTGATCTAAGTCATGATTTTTGGATTGGTTTTGTGAGTTGAATGTTTGGAATCTTGGTGATTGTGTTGCTGATTGAATTACCTTAGTTTTGATCCTTGAGTATTTCTGTTAACAATCTTGCTTTAATTACTGTGTTGCTGAAATCTTACTATAAGTGTTGCGTTTACAGGGTAAGAAAAATCTGCATATGTTGTGGTGGTATTGTTGCTAAAAATCACATTGTTTCTTGATTGTTTAGTTGCTGTGATTCACTCTAGTTTGAGGTTATAGTTACTGATCATATCTTGTTGCTGCCACTCTACTATTGTCAATAAATTGTGATTATCTAGCTATTTCCATTTGCTGAATATGTGCTTGGCTTTGTAAGTTTCTGCTGTTATGTCTCAGAATTTAGTTGATTGACTATTGGTTAATTGATTCTATTTTTCAGTGTCATATACATCGAGTAGATAATTTTTATTGTACTTATTCACCCCCCGTCTAGGTATAGCTTAGGGTCTAAACGTACTTTCATATCCTATAGATCACATGCTGCTGCAAGCTTGCAGGTTGACATTGCATATATACCTAAAGGCCTATTTGCACATATTCTGGCTGGCGAAAATTATCAAATAGTTTGACCATATATACACCCATAGGCATGCAGCCTGTACAGACCACCGAATTAAACATCATTTTGTTATAATTTTTCTTGTACAAAACCATGTCAAAAAGTGCATGCAGCATTGTGCCAGTACCTACAATAAAACATTGATCCTAATTCCAAAAAAAAAAAATCCTTTCTCCATTTGAGCCGTATTTTTTATATTAAGAAAAATAACCAAAGCAGGAAAATCCGGTTATGATTCCAAAAAATGCTAAAAAATTATTTCGGTTCCAGTTTTGATATTTACCGAAATTTCGCTTATGGTCGAAATATTTACCCACTCCTACAAATGAGGCTTAGGTATGTAGATCACTATCAAATTGGCTGTGTTTGTCATGGGTTTCATAATTTCCATTAAGACACCATACTTCCAATTATAAGTTTTAAAAAGCGCTGCAAAGAGTACTCTTTAGCAACGTTTTTAATGACCGCCGCTAAAACGATCATTGCTATAGGTATTTTTTTTTATAGTGTTACAATCTATAAGGGTTAGTCCATTCCCTTTCTATTTCTTGTTTTTCTTTCTGAATTCTAAGATTCAACTCTTATGTGCATTTACGGACTCAAGCAACTTTAATATATAAATTTTCATGTGTGTTGAATATATATATATATAATGATTTATCCCTTTTCAAGTGTCACTAGATATGTTAAACCATAAAATGAGAAGTGTTAGTTTGTTATAATTTAGGGTTAAATACACTTTACATCCCCAATGTTTGAGGGTTCTGACACTCTATACTTCAATATTTTATTTTTGAGACATTGAACCCGTCATCTTACTGACTCTATCGATTTGCACTCTATGTTTAACTTCACCACCAATTTAAACAGTAAGTGACAACATGTGCCAACCACTCGAGTGCTTGGCATTTGCATTATTGTCTTGCCCCTGACTTTCAAACAACGGAATTACTTTTTTGTTAGGCTGATTCAATGATAATAATGCCCCTAAATTTAATTTGCTTGACCTCAACTCCTCAAACCCGAATGGCACATGACTTGCGAGTAGAAATCTCCCAACTGTTCTGTTTCTTGCCTTAACCCACGCGCATTAGCTTACTCTCAATGATTACCATACGTGACCTACCGAAATTGCAATCGGCGTTCTTTGAGGCTGAGATTCTTCATTACTATAGAATTGCGCTCGCATTGGGAAGGAGCAAATAAGCGCAAGAACTGGTTTTTGCAGGTAACACATGTATGCTTAATGAACGATTTTTTAGATATAGCTAGATCCCAAATTTTGAAATATTTATAATCAATATTTAACAATGGTTTCAAATAAGTGCAAACTCCTGGGTCCCAATGCTCTTGAACGGGGTGTTTGTTTGCCAACATTTCAGAGAATATTCTCGAAATTTTGGGAATCTTTACTTTATTGAGATTTATTGGGGTTTGTGAAAGGTGAAGTATGTATGTGTAAAAGTTAAAAATTTTGGAGTGTGTTTGTTTTGCTGGAAATTTTCATGCCCCAAAATATTGGGGAAACAAATAGTACCTTTGTGGTATGGGCTACCTATATGCTTACGGGTAACTGGACTACAAGAAATTTAGTTATGGGTGACGAAAGCAATTATTACTAAAAGCTATAATTTCATCACCAAAGATTTTGGATGCAAAAAAAATTATCACTCGATTTATCATAATAAGCTCTTCACGAAATAGTTTGGGTGACAAATTCTGAGCTTTGTAACGCAAATCCATCAGGACAAACAAGTTACACATTTTGACGGTTATCTGTTTGCATGATGAATTGTGAATTTTGTCACGCCTCAATTCTTTTTGTACGTTGACATAACGCATGCGAACATTCTCTAAAAGGTGATGAATTTCTACTTTGTTACTGATTAGGCGTCTGCATGTATTAAAAAGGATGTGCGAATGAATAATCATTTTGAGTTACAATCAGAGTTTTCGTTATTGGGAAGTGTGAGCAGTTGTCAGCTTAGCCCTATTTTGGCCGTTGATTTTTCACTTTTCCTCTAGAATGTATATTTATCGTGTTAGAAAAAAAGTAAATAAAGATTTTGGATTAAAACAATCCTTAGTGATGGTATATTCTATTCTTATGCACCATGTACGTTGTGTTAATTGTAGATGTCTTAACGTCCGCATGAGTTCAGATACATCGTTCGGACGTTTGGGAAAAATGTGTCCTTGGTAAAAAAATTCTTAAATATGGCATCTGGATAATTCATCTAACTGTCCACACGTAACAACGATGAAGATCGAGTGGACTCAACTATGACTGTCATCCTCCCCATCCCACAATAAAATAACACAAAAATACATCTAAAACAATCCATAGCCTAAACCAATCAATAACAATAAAGGATTAGCTACCCACCGCTAGTGATGGACGGAAATTGAACACAAAGTCATAACTATAAAATTTTACAAATGGAAGATTTTGTGGCTAAACCATAAAATAAAATCACATAAAGATTACTTGCGTGCAACGTACTCCTCGAAATAGTGAAAAAAGCAGTTGTTTTCAGTAATTCAGGGATGAGAGATTGTGAGACCGAGAGAAATATATGAAAGAGAGGATGTTTCAGTTATGGATTCTAAGAGGAGTTTGTTCATGTTTAAAATCTGTTGCATGTGCCCAATCTTCTGGACGTGCCAGGACAGTTGGACTTCTACTGTTGCATGTGCCCAATCTAATTCATCCACATTAAATTTCAAATCTTGCACTGTTATTTTTTTTCAAGAAACTTCTATTGTCCATTGTCCGGACGTCTTCAAGCAGGCATATGTCTCAAACATGCAATGGGGAAGGAAACGTATCTGACAGGAACCTCACTAGAGGCCCTCAAATATCAAGTCTTGCAAGTATGCTTGAGAAGACCTTAAGAGAGGAGAGGCTTGCTCATGGCTCTCCTAAGGACAACTTGGCATGGCTAATATCCTTATTTATCACCAACCAAGACCACAAGCCACAACATGACATAGGATGGGCCTATAAGGAATTGGTGCTTGAAGACTCAAGATGGTTAACTTAGCACAATGATGGCACAATCACATGACCACCGGCCACGACAGTACAAATAAAGACACAGGAGGAGTTGATTCGATGAGGTTCTCAAAACGTAGTGTGAGATTTGGTAGGACAACCACAAGGCCCCCTGAAGCGGTGGCGCATGGCGGAGCACATGGAAGGTTGGTTCCAATAGATCTAGGAAGCTACAAGGAGCCGATTGGTGTCACCACCCCATAAGGTGGTGGAGTGGCGACGTTGGCAACCACCATGGGTGGCAATGAAGAGCTATATAGAGTGGCCCATTCCTATATGGCCGAATCCCCCAATTCCCCAATTTATAAGAGTTATGTTTATTTGCTTTTGAGTCAAAAAATTACCATGTTGGTAAGAGTCAATTAAGGAAACAATCTTAGTCCTATTTTGAAAGATTGGATCTTTGATTGACAATAGAGATTTTAGAGCATGTGGTAATTAGGGTTAGCTTCCAATATGAAAGCTTATGGCCAGCCACATTAGAGTCAATAATGGGACAAATCAATCTTTGATTGATTGGCTCTCAATTAGGCTAGTTTTGGCCACAAGGAAGGATCTCTTCAAGATCTTCCCTTTTTGGCTTGCTAGGAGATTTGATTGAGTGGCTATCAAGCCTTTCCTTTATAAAGAAAGGCCCTTGCCACCCAAGCCTATAGGTGGAGTATAAATACTCCCTAAGGCACCCATTGCAAGGCATTCATTGAATATTTATCAAATTGAGTCTTCGTAGGAGCTTTTGGTCGTAGTGCCTTTTCTATTGGTGCAGGTTGACCCTTGTCACCACCTTGGCCTAACATGGACATGGTTCTTTCATGTTAGACTCTAGCTTGGGCATGATTCACTCAAGGCAAGGAAAACTAGTGGGTTAGTGGTGGTCCCTCCACTAGCGGTTCATTGGCAAGGGAAAGGGTATTTGGCACGGGCGTAGTTCTCTCATACCTTGGTGTTTCTCTTGACACGGTTCCAAAGCTTGGTGGCAAGGAAAAAAGGTATTTGGCGAGGGCGTGGTTCTCTCGTACCTTTGTCTTCCTCTTGACATTGTGTCAGGTTCATTGGTAAGTAGGAAAGGTATTTAGTTCGGGTGTGGTTCTCTTGAGCTTTGGTCTTCTACTTAGCAAGGTTCCTCTTTCGGGTTCTAGGTTCATTTAGGGTGTTAGCCCATTTGAGCTTAGGCTCGTGTATCTCTAAGTACTAGGTTTGTCAAGGGTGTGAGCTCTTCAAGCTTAGGCTTACAAAGCCTCGAGTTATAGGTTTGATTTAGGTGTTAGCTTATTCAAGCTTAGGCTTATTTATTCTCTTTTCGTTCACCTTTTCAACCATCCATATATATATATTTTTAATTTATCTTTATCTTTCCTTTCTTTTGGTTGGATACTCATATAAAGTACCTCAATGAGACTACCAATTAAGTATCATCTTTAAGGGGTGGACTTGCTGTGTGTACTTATGAGCCGTACTTGTGAGGGATTTGTACATTGGTTAAGGTTCTAGGCTGTGGTCTCTATCAATATCACTGAAAACAATGTGATTACTATCTCCACGAGTCCATTAGTTTGCGGATGAAGATAGTTGTTTACCACCGCTGACCACGTCAAACACGTGGCAGCCATGCATACTCCCCTAAGCATTCAAACGGCATAAAAAATGTCCGAATAGATTTGCATCATTTGTGACGAAGCACTTTTCGTCATTCATTGGTAAATAGTGATGGTTCTTTGCCAAAAAACTGTGTGGCCCGACCATTAGTGGCACATGGTTACAACTGTTGCCATGTTATCTGTGTCATGCATGTTCCAACCATGCGCACAATCCCTTTTTGTTCGGATAGTTTTCATAAACGTCTGGATGGAATGTCACAATTTGTGATGAAACTGAAGTGTCACACATTTGTCACTGTAAATGGGCTCATCACCCAAACCACGTCCGGATAGTTTTGATATTCGTTTGGATGGATGTAACATGCAACAGACTATGGTTTGGTAGCTTTAGTGATGAAATTTAAATTTGGTCATTGAAGAGTGATGTTTAGTGATGAATTTCAATTTGTCATTGATAAATACGTCACTTAACGTTATAATTATTTTAGTGTTAGCTGGTGAACCTGATTAGGAAACTCGTTGTTGGAGCTGTTGTGTATCACATATTGTGTGAGAGTAACTCATGTATGCACTCGAAGCAGAATAGGATTGTTGAGGTCTTTGAAGAGATCACCCTTAATGTTAGAACTAAGCTTTGGGACTATGAATGTGGGGTGCCATCAAGGTAACAGACTGCTTGACTTCTGAAGAATAACTAGATAGATCATGATTATATGCTAGCTTTATGTTCTTGGAACTACAAAGGTGGATGCTATAGAGCAAGATTTAAAAGATAGGGAATAGATTTTGAAAATTCTCAAGGACCATCTGATTATGGCTAAATAGCATAGGATGAAAAATGTTGATATACATCGTACAATCGGGAGTACCAAATTGGTGACTTGGTATATCTCAAATTGTAGCCTTATAAGCATCACAGTGTAGCCATTTCGTTGCTCAATGTCGCTTTCCGCTTATTATTTTGGTCCCAACGAAATTATTCAAAAGATTGGACCTGTGGTGTACATGCTCCAGCTTCCTCCTAATGCCAAAATCCATCCGGTTTTCCATATTTTGGAGCCAAAGCGCACCCGTAAGCCTAATCACCAATGTGCAGCCCACTTTGCCTCCTGTCACAGACGCCGGTGTCTTCCAGCCTCAACCAGAAAATATTCTTCAATGTCACATGGTCAATCGATTATCATCATAGGAAGGCCACCACTGAAGTTCTAATCCAATGGCAAGGAGCTGAGGAAGGGAATCTAGGGTTCTTTGCGATTAGAGAAACCGAGGCAGAAATGGTGTCTGCGATGTGTAGAAGATGAGGGCATAAATGATGTCGTTGGCGTTAGGTTGTTTTTTTGTTTAAAGACTTATTGAGCTGGCAGACACGTGGCGCAGACGTAGTGAGTCATTTTTAAGTGGACAGGTGGTGCTTTCTAATTCGTTATGACGTGAATTTTAAAGCCTTATCAGCAATGGTCGTTAACGGGGTTGACGTGAAATAGACGAAGGGGCCTCAATTTGTCTTACAATCTACCTCAAAGGTCTAATTGTTGAAAACGTTACCTTGGAGGCTTTTTGACAACCTTTGCATACCTTAGAGGCCCTAGGTACAGTTAAGCCTTAATTTAATATAACCTTGGTTTAATAATCTGTGATTGGATGTTTGATTTGGCCTATGTAGTTGGGCGTCTGTGAACTTGAGAAACTATGCCGCCTTGACAGTTGCAAATTTTGATAGCTTCAATACACTTATCACTTAGCTAAAAAAAAAAACACCAGGAAATTCTTGATTGGGACAGGAGTGACAGATCTGAGCTAAAAGTTACAATCTTAGTCCATTAATTTCATTCCTAGCTAGTATTATGAGCAATAGATCTTTTACAGCTGTTTGCCGTTCTTCCCCTTTGTTGTTGGTACAATCGGCTAGGACGTTGATTCTATATATATACGAGTGCAGCAGGTGTGTACCTTGTGCGTTGGAAAGTACTGTCGATTTTTAATCCTAATTCAAGTTATAAACCATGTACGAATGTTACTAACGAGAAGTAAAGGTTTGTACCAAGATGTTGTTTGCTTAAGGAATAAAATGGAACATAAATCGTCAACAGATCTGATGTTCACAAACCATAAATTTAAGGTTAAGAACTAGTTCAGAAACCATGAATTGCAACATAAATCGTCAACAGATCCTTGCCTATCAAATTTTGCATACTGTTCATCTTGGTTCTTATTGCAAATAAGCTCAGATCGGTTTGCACTTTTCATGGGCCACTGAGCTCGTTAAGCTGAATATACGTAGCACTGATGAATGACGCTGTTTTCTTCATTGGTTCCTCCATGGCTTCTTCAAGCCTGCCGAGCATCGTGCAAAATGCTTCCTGTAGGTTCAAACATGCAGGTTCTCGTCAGTACAGCCGTTTGTATCTTTGTTCTGCAGGGAAACCCAATTCCCTGCCTGCCTACACGCGCGGAATTACGTGAAATTCATCCACACACATAGAAATAGAGAGAGAGTATGTGTGTGAAACCGTACCGCAAATGGAGCTATGTGTGAATAAACTGCATTTTCTCAAAGCCATATTAATTAGCTTTAAACTGCTATAAAACACTTGGTCAATGAAAATACACTTCATCGATTTTTCAGAGCCGCATCATGAGTAACTTTCATGTACGTGCAGGTGTGTTTCTAGTAAGAGGCTCTCCAGTAAAGGGAAGGTAACTAGGCTTTTACCATGAAGTGATCAAGGTCTGACGAACTGGTGTTGGTAGAAAACTTGAGCTTGGAAAGGGAAGCCTGCAGGTCTCCAACATTTTCTGCACCAACCTCTCCAATTTCGCCTAATGCGGCCACCTAGCATTTTTCATCCAAACAAGAAAGATCCACAACTTTATATAAGGATTAAGCATTCTACATTCCACAGTTGCCTTAACCATTGACATAAGTGGCCATTGACATAAGTGGCTACGAATGACACTATTATCTTATGTGTAGACCTGTTCCACCATTAGCCCCATTTCAAACGGAAACTTCTTGGAAAACTGAAAGACATATTTATTTCTGTCCATCAAACTGTCGTCTGACCTTCTATTTATTTATAGAACTGACGCAAAGTGCAACAATTTTAAAATGCTTTGAAACTCATTTGCGTCTTTCTTTGTTTATCCCTTTTGTTTTTTCGTTTTGGATGTGTTTTCATCGTGAACTAGACTCTCCCACCCTATCTTCCATTCTGTCTCTTTCTGGGGAGACGCAGGTAGGCCGAGATCTACCACGGTATCAATATCTTTCTTCTACGCCTCAAAGATACGGACGCCAGACGAACAAAGCGAGAGGGATGTACATATTCATCCATGAGTGATAGAAGGTGAGTTTTGACTAGAACTGGAAGAGTACTTTCGGCCTGTAGAAGCTAGCAGTCTACGTAACAGAGCATGTTTCTGTTATTTCTCTCAAATGTGACATATTTTATCTTTCAGGTTTTCTTTCCTCATTTTTCTCTGCTTTTGTATTACGCCCATGCATGTCAGGAACAAAGGATTTTCCATTTACTTCTAAGTTCTATCCATAACCCCGGCTCCTGAGGCCGCATGCAATTCCTTCTAGCTAGTTTCACGGGGTTAGTGGATTGATCATGGTGGCTATGAACAAAAACAATATGCTGCAAAAGCAAAGGAATGAAAGGGGAAGAACGTACCTCCAAACATTTCAAGTGAGTTTCAACCAACAGCCCATACAAAGGATGGGCTGTAATCATCCTCTTAACTAGAACCTCCTCATGCTCTTCTTGATCGACAATCCCACCTTTCTCAGCACTCTGAACATCCATACCTCTGACCTCCCACACATACAGCTAGCACGAATCATACATGGGCTGTGCATGAATGCCTTATATATCGTGCGTACGTAATAGCAAGTAGGTCCACGCATAGGTACTGCATGGTTGCGTTAGATCATGCATGCGCAATAGCAAGTACGGCCTCATACTTTTTCTTTGCTTTGGAAGCAATCAGTATGAACATAGAGGTTCATGTCTGATGAAAGCTCACGATAAAAGGTGGTCAGTAATTCACTTTTTCTTCATCTTTTTTGCCCGAAAGGGACCAAACAAGGTTCACTCATCGATTAAAGCTCCTTTCAAGTACAGTAATAATGTAGCCTTAAGACAAAAAGTACGGCGATTATGTCGCTTTCTTTTAGGTATTATCCTTGAGGACTCGTCAAACTAGAATATATACATTAGAACCTGTCGGGAAATATCTGTGTAGAGGTGTGATTAATATGAAACAGAAAATAGACAGAAAAATCGACCTATAAGACTCATGATGAGGAAGTAAATACATAATCTATCTGAAGTTTTTGCAATTACATTGGTCTATAAGTGAGATATGGTTTAAGTACTGCGGAAGAAAATATATATATATCTATAGGTAACCTAGCTGATCTTTTACCCGAAAATTTTAAGCTAGCTAGCTAGTTTATTAACAACTCAAATTCCTATAATAAGCTCACCACAATAGTGGTAGTCCAACTGATTTGGGGGCCTAAAAATTGGGGAATCTAAGAGGGAGTGTGGTGGCAGAAGCTCTGCGGATCAAATTTTCAGCCTCCAAAACCAACTGCACTCTTGTGAGGCTGTCATGGTACTTCCTTATCAGGTGGGGTGGCTATTACTTCAAATTTCCAACCTCCAAAACCAACTGCACTCTTGTGAGGACTGTCCTGGTGTCCTTCCTTATCAGGTGAAGGTGGCTATTGCTCAAACTGAATAGGATGCAAGCTAGGTGTGGTAGGATTCCTTTTGAGTGATCATCGTCAGCACTCTTGTGAGGCTGTCATGGTACTTCCTTATCAGGTGGGGTGGCTATTACTTCAAATTTCCAACCTCCAAAACCAACTGCACTCTTGTGAGGCTGTCCTGGTCCTTCCTTATCAGGTGGGTGGCTATTGCTCAAACTGAATGGATGCAATAGGTGGAGGTTCTTTTGGTGATCACGTCAGGAGGAGTAGCCTACACTGGTCGACCCAGCTTCCACGTCCCATTTATTTAGGAAAAATAAAATTTGTACAAGCTCGATTCTACTCGTATAAACATTTATAAATATCTGGTTTTATATGACGTTGGTTAACGATCTGCAATCATTAAAGCATTCAGAAAAGATGAGAGGACATGAAGTTTCTTTTCATTTGAATTTTTATGAACATCACCAGTCTTGGAATTGATAGCCATATAGCTATAAGATTGCCTAAATCCAAAAATAGGGTCATATATAAAATATGACAGAAGGTTTATTATGTGAGGAGAAATTGTGTATGTGCTAGAAATCTTAGACATGGAAATCAATTAATTAATTAGTAGGTGATATTAATTTTTATACGCTTGTAAAGGTACTGATTTTTCCAAATTTGAGAAACGATTAGTATTTGGTTGCTGGTAATAACTAGGTAATTAACTAATTAAGCAGCTCGTGAGCAAGTTCGGCTATGGCTGAAAAATCATTAACCAATTGTTGCAAATATATAATCGAACTAATTAAGCAGTTCAAGTCCATTACTAGTACTGCTCCGTGCTCGAAAAGAAATTAAACAAACAAAACTTGAACACATCGAATATCTCCTAGGATACTTCTTAATCAGCACAATCCTGAAGGCGGCCAGTTCCTAAACAAGAAAAAACTTGAAGTACAACGTATAACACATATATATGAGTTCACCACGGAGTCAATCAGTGTCGGGAACTTTGAAGGCATGACATGCATCAGTCAAAAATTGTCTAAAAAGTGCATAACGCTACCGCCAAATGAGTTTTACGAAGGATGCAGGCTGTTTCATGGCTTAATGGATTTTCTGGCGTACGGTACAGTTCCGCAAATTAAACAGCGGATTGACGGAGCTCTTGCATTGCGATCTATGCTTTATCCTGAGAAAACATTTCTCAATATATCGGGCCTTAAGAAGAAGAGGAAGCTGCTAAGTCGTAATGCTTCGTGGGCCGTCAGCTGTCACCAAGAAAAAATTTCATTCCGTGCACTAACAGCTAGTGGCGGGATCATGACTCAAGTTGAGGGGGATAAATTCTTAAGGCAAAATGATAAAAATTTTTTTTTTCCTACTTAATGCAAAAAGTGTCTTAGAGTTAAAATATTGAAAATGAAGGACTAAAAAATTAAAAAAATTGAAATAAACTTACAGTAATATTGAAAATCACATTAACTAATAAACAATTCACAACTCACTAATTTCAATTTTAACAACTTGTGAAAAACTAATAGAACCAACATAAGCCTTGACCTCTAATCTCCAATAACATAAGTACTGACCTCTAATCTCTAACAAATTGTCAAAAACTACCTTCATCAACCATTGGCTTGGGGGTGATTTCACAAAAAATAAATAAATTTGGAGCTTGTATGGTTCTCTCGTCTTACATAAACTGAGCAATTACTTGGTCAAAGATTCTAGAAAAATAAATTACCAAATTTCAAATTCAATTAAGCCTTAACATTTAATCGGTCAATTCTTTGAAGTTTAACTTTTTTTCCAATTTAGTCTTTAAATTTTGTTTTTCTTCCTTCCCTTCTTGTTAATGCCGTGATTTAGAAAAGTCCTTCTACCCACTTTCAGTAATGTGAGGAATATGATGACGTGTGGCTAATGGAGGTCATATTATAACTGAAAAGAAAGGTTTAGACCCTAAAGGAAACCTAGAGGGGGTGAATATGTGTTACTACTTTCTTTTTTAATAAAAAGATAAATTTAAAACAAGTTCTAAATTAGTCTTATCTAGATCTGAAAGTATTAAACGATTAACACATATCAAGCACAAAGTAAAAATAAATGCATACATCAAAATAAGAGATTCGATGATGAAGTGGAAAATCTTATTAAAAGAAAAACTACTCCGGGCTAGCAGCCACCAAAAATTCACTAGAAGATAAACCTTACACCGGTAACTCAGACACTGGCAACATCTAGTTTCTTGACTCTGACTACTCTGAAGTAATAATTTAGGTAATCCAACTTAGACCTGCTCCCTTGTAGTTAACCCTCAGCCTTTTGAGATTCTTCTTGTAAATCTCTTCACGAACGCTCTGGTTCTTCAACACCGGTGACTCCGACTGCCAATCTCCTTAAGCTTTCTGAAGGCTTCTCACAGGAGGCTGGTTTCAATGGTAATTGAGGTGATTGATGTAGAAGAGAGAAAATATAAACACTTTAGGTATAAAGGTATCAAAGGATTTTCCTCTCAAGTATGAGATGCCAAGGAATGATGAAAATAACTTAAGTAAGCCTATTGGACATTTTTCTAATGGTTTAAATAGAAAAAGATAAGGAAATTTGAAATCAGGGGAATTTCGCTCAAGCTAAGGTCGAGCGAAGCTTGAGCGAAATACACTGTATAAAAAAGTGTCATTTTCGCTCGAGCCAAGCTAGGGTGAAACTTACTGTATGGAAAAATGCCAATTTCGCTCGAGCCAAGATCAGGTGAAGCTCAAGCGAAACTCATTGTAAAGAAAATCACCCATTTCACTTGAGCTAAGGACAGACGAAACTTAGGTGAAGATCCTATTCTAAAGATATACTTGAGAGATTTTAAGAACGGATAACACTTCGCTAATTTGAACTCCTCTTTCAAAATTCGAATACCCTTCATTCTTATCTTCGTGATTCAAATGCTTTTCAATCTTAATCTCTTTAAGAGACATCTTGAACACTTAAACAAACCCTTATCTAAATAATTCAAATTACAACTCAAATTTGAAAAGAAATCTATCAATAACATCAACAATAACCGATTGTCATTTGACACCTGTCGTGATGCATTTGCTTGTCAAGTTAAAAAATGTCACATCACCAGGGACTCATAATAATTGTCCACTTGAGAGAGTCATATTCTGACAATTACGTAGCTAAGAGTGTATAAAATGACTTTTTCAGAACAGAACATAATTAACTCCAAAAACTGTGTGAAAAAAAAAAATTATGAAAAAAAGTTAAATCCAAAGAACCGGCAGTTTAATTAAGCTTTTAATTGAATTTAGCACAGTGTGAAAACAAAACATCAGATTTTATACACGTGTTCAACAGCACATCGTAAGAACTATGAGTCACCCATAAAATGTGAATTGTCACAGATAAAATAATAATTAATCTTTTCCAATTTATTCTTGCCCTGACCAAAATATTTCACGAGGCACTCAATTTGCCCAGCAGCGCACCCGGCCTCTTGCTGGAACTCCCACTGTATTCGCTAGCTTTGAATCTGTCTGGAACGTTTTATAATTATTATAATGGTGCGGGCCCGCATCGAATCCTTTCACTCCTGCTGCGTTACAAGCTGGCAACACATCAACGACAAATATATTCTTAAATTATACTTCGACAAATATAACCCCCAGTGCCAGTAAAACCCAAATAGAACGCATATGTTTACTGAGGTGGTCCCGTCCCACTGTGGACCACATACAATTCACGCTTGTCTTAAAAGAGAAAGAAAGGGCAACACGTTTGAAACTCAAGTACTAGGGCTTCATAGCTTTTAACGTAGGAGAGAGTGTGCAGCAGAATAAGAGGACGCGGGGGAGAGGAAGAGGGATAAAGAATTTGGGGATTTTTTCACCACTTTCTTCGAGATTCAAGGGTAAATGTTGGTCTCATCTTAATGCAATTTTAGTATGTTATTCCTGACAATTAAAAGGGTTCATATTAGCTCGTGTTGGTTGTTGAAATTAATTGTCTCCAATCTCTTATGTTCTTTTTTAGATTTATTCTTAATGCTTTTGGTAGTTTCTAAAAATTATTTTATGGAGGATTATTGTAACTGCGCTATACAACTGTCCAAAAGTAACTGCGCTATGCAACTGTCCAGAAGTAACTGAAGGAAATTTCTGTCCACGCTTGATTTCACCATACAAGCTGTGACATAACAAAAAGAAACGATAAGGATGTGGTAAAAGAGACAATAACAGTAAAATCAGTTCAACAAATATCAACATTACAAAAAAACTATACTTAAAAGAAATTATAATCAGAATCTGATTCTTGCACATTATCGCCCGAAAATTCATTCTCAGTAGAGTCGCTATCACTTTTGAACGAATCTTTGTCCCCACTTTTTTTGTTATTTTCTTCAATTTCCACTTCATCCCCCTCTGAAACATCATTACTATCTATACATCTTTTCTTCCGCCGATCAATTGCATCAGAAGTTTGGATAACGTTTGGCGTAACGTCATCCCTCCGTAGCGGTTTAAGGTTAAACTGTCGGAAGTCTATAAACAAGTCAATGTCATTGTCCTCTTGATACGCTTCATTCGCGATGGTTGCTCCCGATTCAATGTTTATATCAACTTCACCGTCTAGATCCCAGTTGGGAATGTCATATGCATTTCTACACGACAACTTTTGCACGACTTGCCATGTAGGTCCATGCTGATTATCAACTAGATAAAGCACTTGACTTGCTTGATTTTCCCAAACAAATGAATCTTCTGAGTACCACAGTCGGGAATTGTTTATGCTTTTAAAGTTCTCGTCTATACGAATTCCATGGTGATCTCCGATGTCCCACCAATCAAACTTAAACAAATATATTGTATTTCCCCGCAAGTATTGCATGGCATAAATGTCTACAAGTCTCCTGTAAAATTCTATTGGATTTCCCTCATGTGATCCCAGTACTATAATACCATTGTTTTGAGTTCTCCGGAGTTCTTCCCGTTGTACTGTATGATATCTACATCTATTCACAACACATGCAGAATAACGCATCACTTGTGTATCAGGCCCACATGCCAATGAATACAATTCATCGACCGATGTACATGGATTTTGAGAATATAATGTTTGAACCTACAATAATATATTAGAAGGTCATTAAAAATAAAGAAATAATATTAATTTGAATTCTTTGTCAATAACATTTACTCGCCTTAAGAACCAATTCAAAAATTGTTCCTCATGCATACGAGAAATGTTACCAACTCCTTGCGCGCAAAGTTCATCCATGTGTTCATTGTAACGATAAGGTTAATCAACGATTGTATATTATAGAAAACCTATGAAATTTTATTTTACTTATTCTAAGTAGTTGCTGATGCCTTTGCAATTGTTCAGCACAAACCACCGAGCTTTTTTGAACTCTGTTCGGTCTATGTCATGTCCTTTTGCAGCCTCTATCAATCTAATTCTTTGAGTGAACACATCCAATGACCTTTCTGGTACCTCTATTTCACCACCAGAATTGTAGTTTCGATCTCTGCGATTAAACACTGTTTCGACCCCTCGGAGGTACTGGGAACAAAATGTTGAACACTCATTCTCAATCTACGCTTTTACAATCGACCTTTTAGGACGCGACTTATTTTTCACATACTATTTCGAGAAACCCATCAACCATTCAACTGGATATATCTATCTGTACTGTATGGGTCCAACAAGCATTGCTTCCGGCAGTAAGTGGATGGCCAAATGTGTCACCACTGTAAAAAATGCAGATGGAAAAATCATTTCTAACTTGCATAAAATTATTCCGATATCTTCTGACATCCTCTACAATACATAAATCTTCAACGTATGTGAACACAATTCTCGAAAAAACAAACATAATTCGATCACTGCGCCACCCACGTCTTCCTTCAACAACCCTCGAATCATCGTTGGAAGATCCTTCTGCAAGAACACATGACAATCATGACTTTTCATTCCAGACACCTTCAACTCATCTAGATTCACACAACATGAAATCTTAGCAACATAACCATAGGGGAATCTCACGTCTTTTAACCATTCACAGGCCCTCCTTCGCTCTTCCCAAGTTAAAGTATATGCTGCTTGAGCCATCAATTCATTCCGACTATCATACACCAAGTACAAGTCTTTTTTGACCCCCATTTCAGCTAAATCTCTATGTGCACCCACTGAATCTCAGGTCTTGCACTCGATATTCATCACCGTCCTGATCACGATGTCACATATGTTTTTCTCAATGTGCATCACGTCCAAGTTATGTCGTAACCCTAACGTATTCCAATACGGCAATTGGAAAATGATGCTCTTCTTCATCCAATTCAAAAGTTCCGATGATTATTTTTTCTTCTTTGACGCTTTGCCAAAGATAGTCTCCCCGACATGCATCAATTGTTCCAATATGTCCTCACTAGTTAACTCTTTGGGCGGAAGTCCATGTTCTTCTTTTCCATCAAACGTATCCACATCATATCTCTATGCATGCCTCGGTGTCAGTATCTAAATTACACGTTGGACATGCCAACTTCTCATTGGTACTCCATCCAGATAAATTGGCATATGTTGGAAAATCATTTATGGTCCACATCAAAGCTTCATGCATATTAAATGTCGTCCCATCTAAAGCATCATATGTCTCAACTCTATCTTCCCATAGTTGTTTCAACTCGTCCACTAAGGGTCAAAGATATACATCTCTATCATTTCCCGATGACTTGTGACCTGGGATCAAAAGAGTTATCAGTGAAAATGGGACCTTCATACACCTCCATGGGCGTAAATTATATAGAAACATACCGACTAGCCAAATATTGTTCACATTGCTCATGTTTTTGAACATATTGAACTCGTTTGAAGAAAGACTAAGGTAGACGTTGCTGGGATCTTGAGGAAACCAACTATGGTCCCTATCAAAATTCTTCCAAACCAATGAATTTGCAAGATGCCTCATACTCTCCGCATCGTCGACCCATTTCTCTTCATGCCATCTCATGTCATGAACTACATCTTTTGTGGTAAACAAACGTTTAAGTCTTAAGATCAAAGGGAAGTGACGCAACATTTTCCTGGGAATTCGATTGCGCAAGTAGTCTTCTAATTTCCACCGAGACACCCTATATACTGGACGTCTGTCTAACTCACTGTTTTCCTTCTGAAACAGCACACAGTCATTCTGACATGCATGGATCTTATCATAACTAAACCCAAGAGCCTTTCGCAATTGTTTCACCTCGTAATATGATCTCTGGCAATGCCTCTTTCATTAACTATAACACCATATCAAATGCCTTAACAGATAGCTTATTCTCTGACTTCACATGCAACAGCTGGACCGTAAATGACAACTTACTAAACTTGGTACATCCAGGATACAATTCACGTTCCGCCTTTTCCCATAACTTATCAAATGGTGTTGAAGCCTTTAGTCTCGAAGTGGGGGTTTCCCTAATATTAGGGTTCTTTGTTTCAACCCCTGCCACCCCACCTTCTAATCCCGCACGAACATCAGTTAACATTTCCTCCATCCCATCGGAGCTATCTCTCTCTAAATCCTAATCAATATGTGGCAAGCTCGCACCAGACTCTTGACTCAGATTTGAAGCAAGTTGAATACCCTCCCATGAAATACCTATAACACATAGCTCACATCAAACCCATTAACGTAAATATGATCTTTCATTTTATCCAATACTTGAAACACTATATTTCTGCACTTCCGACACGAACATCTATTCTGACCCTGAGAGTCTACACAACAAGTAGTCATACTGATAAACCCATGGACCCCCTCTGTATAGTTTTCACCAAATCGATTTTTCTCGTAAACTCAACTCTTATCCATCACTGCCAATCTAAACAATACACGACATTAAGTAACTTATAAACACCCAATCATTGGAACGTGACATTTATGCCCAACTGATAGATCCTATCCCATTCAAGATTGTATATTTGGAGTTGAATGTCAGTTCGACTTGTATCCATCCAAACCTAGAAAAAATTTGGCAGTATCTCCCCCCAGTCCCCAAGTAAACGCACCAGCGTTGGGGGCGGACGTCATCAGCAATAGTTGTATGGCATCATACACCAATGCTAGTAGTATACCCAGAAGACAAAAGGTAGATGATACCGAACTTCCTCCAAGACTGGATAGGCCACAAGTCCCGAACTCGTCCTAACCCTTGAACGGGTCTAAGGGTACACACGTTATATTCCATAAATATAACCCGTATAGAACAAGTCAAAAACACTCCAATATTCATCCTCCACGCGTCTCAGACTACATAATTTATTTCCAGAACTCAAGCACTCCTATAATCAAACATGTAAATAAATATAAATGCTACACATCATCAATAATTTATAACCTACGTGAAACACCAATCGATCGGTAAACATGTGATCAGTTGGTATTTATAGATGACTGATTGTCAAAAATATTACGATTAGCGGACGATCGATGGTTTAAAACACAACGATCGATAGGTTCTATACCATCTAATAGATGATTGATCGCCATAAGTGATGATCGATCATCTATTACCCAGATCGATAAAACCATTAAAACTCCGTCAATTGTGAATGATTTAAATGCTCCACTAACTATCAGGTCATTTTAACCTCACGACGAGTCATTCAGACATCGACACTTTCAACATTTGATTAAGCGCCGCCTATCATAACAAATGACCACATCGATGCTACAAGTGACTTTTTTTAACGGAAATTCAAGTTTTAGGAATTGATTGAAAGGGCGCGATTTGAGCAACCTCTCTCCGCATTGATGAAGAGGTCAACTCCAGAAGAAAAGTTCTTATCACTACCAAAGACTTGGGAAGCCAAAGTCACCGCTATTCAAGAAGCAAAGGACCTCACCAAATTGCCTTGGAAGAGTTGTTGGATCCCTCATGACTCACAAAATCACCATGAAGGGACATGAGGAGGAAAGTTCAAAAAGAAGAAGCATAGCCTTGAAATCCTCCGTAGTTGAGATTGAAGAAGATAATGATGAAAGTGGAGAAGAGGATATTGCTCTCATGACAAGGAATTTTAGAAACTTCCTCAAGAGAAAACAAGGAAGGAAGAACTTCAAAGATTTCAAAAGAGAAGAGCCAAAGAAGGAATACCCAAAGATGGACAACAAGAAGGACCACATCACTTGCTACAAGTGCAAGAAACCTGGTCACATTAAGGTGGATTGTCCACTTCTTAAATATAAAAAGAAAGCTATGAAAGCTACTTGGGAAGATAGCAATTCAAGCTCCTCCGATGAAGAAGATGAGGGAGAAATCGCAAACATGTGCTTCATGGCTCTAGAAGATGATGAGGTATATCTCTCGGATCTTGAAGACTCAAAACCTTCATATGATGAATTAGAAAATGCTTTTGATGAGTTATACATTACGTTTGAAAAGCTTAAACTCAAATACAATGTTTTGAAAAAGAAGCATTCACTAGCTACAAGTGACCTTGATTCCTTAAATGATGAACAAGGAAATTTGAAGCTAGAGAATGAGGAATTGAAACTAAAAGTTTCAACTTTAGAAATTGAGAACAAAGCTTTCAAAGATAAGGTTACTCGTCAAAACACCATTCTTGAAAAATTCACTCAAGGAAGCAAAGCTTTGGAGAACATTCTAAATAGTCAAAAATGTGTTTTTGACAAAAGTGGTTTAGGCTACAAGCCTCATAAAAATGAAAAGTATTTTAAAAACTTCTTTGTCAAAGCTAAATCCTTAAATGAATCTCTTCATACTTGTAACTTTTGCAACAAGAATGGACATCTAATATTTGATTGTCCTCTCAAGAAACTTGGGTGCAAAGCTCTTAGAAAGGTATGGGTTCCAAAGGGAACTATGGCTAACCCAAATGGACCCAAAAAGGTTTGGGTACCAAAAGCTTCATCTTGAATTTATTTTGTAGGATTCAAGAAAGAAGAAATGCAATAGTTGGTTCTTGGATAGTGGTTGTTCAAGACACATGACCGGTGACCCATCAAGATTCTCAAGCCTATCAACCATCAAAGGTGGAAATGTAACATTTGGCGACAACTCTAAAGGGAAAATCATTGGTATAGGTATATTGGTGGTAACTCCCTTCCTTTAATTGAAAATGTCCTATTGGTTGATAAATTGAAGCATAACTTGCTTAGTATTAGTCAACTTTGTGATAAAGGTTATAGAGTTATATTTGAATCTTCTCGATGCCTTATTGAAAATGTCATAGATGGAAAATTATTGTTTATTGGCCATAGGAACTCAAATGTGTACAAGATTGACATTGATCAAAATGTTTGTGTGGATAATTGTCTTGTGGTCAATGTAAATGATAGTTGGCTATGGCATAGAAGATTGGGTCATGCAAGCATGCATCAAAATTTGAAAATCTCTAAGCATGATCTTGTGAATGGGCTACCTAAGTTGAATTTTGAAAAAGACCAAGTTTGTGAAGCTTGTCAAATGGGAAAACAAGTGAAAACCTCTTTTAAATCCAAAAACTTCATTTCAACTAGTAGACCTCTACAATTACTTCATTTGGATTTATTTGGTCCATCAAGAATTCAAAGTCTTGGTGGAAAGTCCTATGCCTTTGTAATTGTGGATGACTACTCTAGGTTCACTTGGATTTTATTTTTAGCTTCAAAAGATGAAGCCATTCATGAGTTCATTAAATTCTCAAAAAGGGTGCAAAATGCAAAAGGATACACCATTGTGGCCATTAGAAGTGACCATGGTAGTGAATTCGTAAATGAGAAGTTTGAATCTTTTTGTAGCATGAATGGTTATGAGCATAATTTTTCAACACCTAGAACACTTCAACAAAATGAGGTTGTTGAGAGAAAGAATCTTTTTGTAGCATGAATGGTTATGAGCATATATTGCAGTTCACATTTTGGTCAACCGCTCCCTTTCCTCTCGTGAACCTCTTCTCCTCTCTCAACTCAAACCCTTTCAAATCCTTCCCAAAACACCATAAGCTATCCTATCATCCATCCTAATCATTTCAAACTATCAAATTCGGCCAAAACCCTCTCTTTTTGTGTGGATTTACATCGTAATCCATCTTGAATTCACCTTTTAGGGATTTCGGCCTCCTTTGAAACCCTAACCCTAGATTTCCATATTTCAACCCTTTTCCTCTCCAATTTTTGCTCTCAATCATCATGCCAAAGATAAAGCATGCTGCCATGGTTGGAAATGAGGCAGCTGGATCATCTCGTTCTTCAGCGGATCATTCGAGTGAGCCTGATTACTTTTTCCGCAATTCTGAATGTGCTGAAAAGTTTTACAATGACTTTTCAAAGAGAAAAGTCTTGTTGGAAAGGAAAGTGAATGTAGAATCACTTTCAGATTTTGAGATTGAGCGTTCGTTTGTGAAGCAAGGTTGGAGAAATTTGTTAGATATGGGTAATGAAGTGTTTCCCAAATATGTTAAGATTTTCTTTTCTAATATGATTGTTGGGTGAGAAGTTGGAGGTTTGTTTACTGTGAATAGTATGGTTGGGGGACGGGATATTATCTTGAATGAAGTTATTCTTGGTGATATTTTGGATATCTCACATGTCGGGATTTAGGCTTATGAGCTTAAAACTTGACCCGTGTAGAAGGGCTTTTTTAATGGATAAGCCCTAGTTTACCTCTTAGGTAATGGTGTGGCAGAAGATGCACCTAGGAGAATCCATGCCAACCAATTACCAATTCGCTTGAGGTTACTTCATTTGATTTGCACCCATAACCTGATTCCTCGGGTGGACACCGAGAGGAGGTGACTTTTATAGATATCTTTGTGATTGAGTGTCTCCTGAAAGAGAAAAAGTTCAACCTTCCTTATATTATGCTCAAACATATGGAAGTAGCGTGTGAGTTTAAGAAAAATCTACCCTATGGCTTGCTGTTTACTCAGATATTTCGATATTTTGGAGTTGCACTTAGTTCTTGAGAGCAATACACATTGACCAAGTGTGAACAATTTGACACTGCGGTCCTAACTCGAATGGGATATCGAAGGACTTTGAGAAATACGTGGGTGCCTAAGCATCAGGATAGTGATGAGGATGAAGATGTTGATGAGGATGTGGCTGAGGCTGAGGATGAGCCTAAGGGTGAGGAGGTAGATGCTGAGGTGATGGAGTTTGATGTAGATGCTGATTTGGCTGATGATCCTCCTATTATTCCTTCTCCTACTATAGTTCCCGACCTTACCTCTTCCTTTGATACGCGGTTCACTGCTTTTAAGGAGAGAATGACTGCTATGCATGAGGCGCAGAAGAAGGTCCTTTAAGAGAGTGTTACTTCTATGCAAGAAGAGCAGAGGCAGTTCTTTGCGGAGATGAGGACTTTTATGGCTCGTTTTCCTCCTCCTTCATGATTTTCATCACATATGCATTTCATTTTGTTTGTGTATTTTTCTTTATTTATGTATTTTTCTTTCCTTATGTATTTCCTTTTTATGATGACAAAGGGGGAGATAATAGTATTTTTTTTTGTATCTCTGTACCCCTTTGAAACTTTGATGTATTGCTTCAATGATATGAAAGCTCTTTATTATTCATATGCAATCCTTTCATATTATATGCTAATATTTTGTCATTGAAGTATTAAAATGTCTAAAACCCCACATCAAAGTACAAAAGTTAGGGGGAGACAAGATCAACAAAAGAAAGATCAATTAATTTATTGTCATCATCAAAAAGGGGGAGATTGTTGGATTTTAGTCACAATCAATGTTTTGATGATTACAATAGAAGTAATTGAGATGTGAAGCAAAGTGGATCCAAAATGAGCACAAAGCGATCAAGCAACATCCCCTTCAATGGAAGTGCTCTTAAAGTGAAGACTCAAGATGCTAAGGTAATCTTTGTAACTTAAGACTTCATCTTTAACAAGGATTTAAATCACACACTTGCATATTTCTTCAAAATGTGCATGAACTGTTTTACCACTTGTTTTTGAAGATTTAAAAATGTTTTAAATGGCTTCAAAATATCTCAATTAAACTCTCAAGTCTTTTATATATTTATGAGAAGTTAGTCTTTAAAATTGGTCAAAATTGTGTTTTTAAAACAACTGGATCATGTGCTTAAGTTGAGGAGGTCGACCGGCTGGTGAAGCGGTCGACCGGTTAGTTTGAAAAATGAAGAAAAGAGCAGTTCTGACCTTTGACATTATCATCGTAGAGTACCGTAAACCTGCAGTGGTCGACTAGCTCATGTAGCGCTCTACCGGTTCGTTGTGAGTTTTTGACAGCTCGACTCCCAACGGCTATTAACGGCTATTTTTCTTATGAGGCCTATATAAAGCCATTCCTACGCCTTTTAAAAGTTGCTGAACAACCAAAATCATTTACTAAGGCTAAGAGTGATCTAAAACTTTCAATCCTTGTTCAAACATCATTCACACATAATCAACACTTTCACATCCTTGTTATTGTGTGAAGCCTAAGAGATAGAAATTTCTCATTGTAACATCTACTCCATCAAGGGAGTTTTAATGGGCATTTTTGTTCATCCCTATACACTTTTAAGAGAGTGATTCTCTTGTTTCCTTTTGGTGAAGGTTGTTCATCAAAAGAAGGAGTTTGGAGAGGTTTGTTCTCAAACTCGTTCTTGAGGCTTGAAGAGGTGTTTCTCAAGCTCAAGTGTAAGAAAAACTCTCCCTTGGTTGAAGGGAGCATAGTGGAGAAATCTCAAGGCTCGGTGAAGGAGCTTGAGGGGTGGATGTAGGCGGGTTTGCCAAACCACCTAAAAATCTTGTGTTTGCTTCTCTTCCCTTATCTCCTTACATTGTGCTACTAGTTTCTTGTTCTAAGTTTTATTTCCCTATTTGAGTTGCAATATATATTCTTGTATTTAATCTTTTATTGCAATCGTTTCTCTTTGTGAGACTTGTAGCTAGCAAACACTTTCTAAAGGGTGAGTTTCTAAAAAGTTTTGAAACCCAATTCACCCCCCCTCTTGGGTTGCCTTAATCCTAGGATTTACACAACTATCCAAAAGTAACTGAAGGAAATTCCCATCCACGTTTCATTTAACCGTACAAGCTGTAATATAACAAAACAAACGATAAAGATGTGGTAAAAGAGCTAATAACAGTAAAAACAATTCAACAAACATCAACATTACAAAAAAAAATATACTTGAAAGAAATTATTAATTAGAATTTGATTTTTGCACGTTATCGCCTTATGCCCCATCCTCTGTAGAGTCGCTATCACTTTTGAATGAATCTTCATCCCCAGTATCTTCGCTATTTTCTTCAATTTTCCCATCATCCCCCTCTGAAACATCATTACTATCTATACGTCATTTTCTTCCGCCGATTAATTGCATCAGAAGCTTGGATAATGTTTGGTGCAACGTTATCCCTCCGTAGCTGATTAAGGTTAAACTATGGGAAGTCTATAAACAAGTCAATGGTATCATCCTCAAATTTTTCCAAATTTTTCAATATTCACCCTTTTAAAAAATCAATGAATTTGAGCTTGGGCTTACCCTTAAGCTATTCTAAACACTCTATCAAACAAAAGGACGATGTTTGGGCTAAGTTTAAGGGGAAAATAGCACCTTGCCGCCAGCCTGCGATCTTCTCTTGTTGTGGGAGTAGCTTTGCACTTCGCCCAAGGCCTTAAAGCATTTTGGCATTTGAAGCTCGACAAACACCGATAGATCGACACCAAAACAGATCGATCGCCTTGTCAATTTTAAAATTTTTGCTAAGTTTTTCGACTGATCGATCGTGTCAAAATGACCGATTGATCGGTAAGTGAATTGTAAATGACGTCGAATGCAAGTCATCAATCGGCAGTTTGAGACGATCGATTGGTGTCGAAAGCATAAACGACACCATCTAGTACCGATCGATAGCTAACCCACAATAGATCGGTGATCCTAATTATTAAAAAGATGATTTTTAACCAGACAAATGACCTAGGGTATGTTCGTTTGGATGAAAATTTTAGAATTTGAATCCAACTTTTTAAACTTACAATCCCAACATTACTCTTACACGCATACCAATATAACTCAATATTACTTTTTTACAAACATCAATACAACTCAACAACTTCTACACGCATGCCAATAAAACTCCAACATCACCTAAATATTCACACCATACTTAATTTTACCAAAACAAACATGCCCTTAATTATTAAAATTTTTTATTTATAATGTCATCTTAATACATATCTCTTACTAATAACTTAGAATTATGTGTTAAATAGGCATTATATCACTACTTTATTACATCCTAATACATTCCTCATACTAAGTCTTTCAAAATGTTTATATGATGCAACATGTACAACTTATACATGTTTTTATAAATATTAATGATGTGTACTTGATATATTTTATGTAATCTAAATACATCCTAACATACTTTGTTAATATATGTTTTGCATTTGCAATCATTTAAACTCACATTATTCAATCACAAATACTTATGGCTGCCGATCGATCGGTATAACACACCGATCAATCATTATTTGCAATTAAAATGACGTTGTGCTGAAGGATCGATCACCTTATGTTCACGACCGATCTATCATATAATGAAAACGACGACACATAAAAACAATTGATCGATACGAAATGTACCGATCAATTGGTTGACATAAACCAAAATGATGGCGTCTTGGCCAATTGATCGTTGGTTTTTAATGATCGATTGATGGATATATCTAAACGACATCGTTCTCTAATGATCGATCGCCTAATGTTAAGGAAAACAATGATGCATAAAGACGATTGATCGGTGTGCAATTTATTGATCGATCGGTTGAAATAAATGAAAACGAGGATGTCTTGTACGATCAATCGTCAGTTTTTAAAGTTTAATCCATTGGGTTTATCTAAACAACACTATTCTTTAACGATCAATCACTTATGATACCGATCAATCGATGATCCTAAAATTTAAAAATCTGATTTCTATTTAAATTCGTATATTACATATTTGATCGATCACTATAAATTTCTTACGTATATATGTATGTACTTAAATTTTATTTAAATGCGTATTTTATGTAGTTGTTTAGTTTGTAATTTTTGTTAATTTTGCCAACCAAAAGGTATTTTGGTCAATTTACGTATCTAAGTGTCGGAAAAAAAAAACAAATAAAAAAACACATAAACTATAATTAAAGTCACTACATATCCACAAAAAAAAAGTTATGTCCCAAATACGTAAATAAAAATCCAAATTCAAATAAACATATATGTCTCAAATAGATAAATAAAAACATAAATATAAATGTATGTCCAAAATAGATAGTAAAAACATAAAAAAAAAAAATCAAGGTCGAGCAACATTACAGAAAGTCACCACGTCATCAGAAATATCTCCTAGAATCTTCTGTGGATCTGCCTCTGTCTTGAAATCATCAAGGGTCCTCTTGATTTCTTTCAACTGTTTCCTGATGAGGGTCATATGAGCCATGATCAATTTGTTGTGCAGCATCGTAACAGTGCACTCCCCTTCAAAGGCGGTCCGAAGCTGCTGCTAGTCTTTTTAGAGCCACTGCATTTCCCGATCCAATTTCTTCATGTGCTCCTCAAGAGGCTATAGCGCGGTCTTCACAGCCGCGCTGACACGGCTATCGAGGTTTGTAAATAGTTGGGCCACCCAAGGAGGAGGTGCTGCAAGCGCTCTCATCTCGAAAGGTGCCTCTAATCTGGCAGATCTGGTGTTGGTCTTTGGCTACATAGCCGTATCTACGGCCGCTGCTTCTTTGCTAGCGAACCATTAATTCAGTGCCCCTCCTGCCACCTACTCCCGGACAAGCTAAACTTGTTCAGTGCCCTCATGACCCCTTTACAAATCTCCCCGTCAGCGATCATGACACCCCGAGAGTGAGTAACTGTGTTAGAAACACGCTGTATAGGAGGCTATGTTTCTTAATTCCCCAAGCCTCCTCCATAATCAGCTCAAACATGTACAGGGGAATCTATCCGCGTTGCTAACCCAGCAAGAGCATGCATTGAGCTCCATTGAAAAGGCACATTGTGCCATGAGTTCTGCCATCAACATTCGGCGTCCAGATGAGGTGCAAAATCCGCCAAACGGTAAACTCACTCTGCTTGATTATGCTGCCAACAACTACAGAGGTCTTCCTTGTCATAAAAGTCCACAGGTCCTGCTCTGATGTCCTCTACTCACCAGTCAAGGGTATCGCTGGAAAGTAGAAGGTCTCGGGCTGCGGGCTGTGTTAGAAATCGGCAATGACGTTTGCCAAGAATACGAACTATACTTCTCGCACTTCCATCTGCACCTCAGGTGCTCTATCTGCCAAGACAAGTGCACAGAAGAAAACTTATACGAGGGTGTCGACATAGAAACCTCCGTCCACGTGAGCTAGTGCAGGAATCCCTAGTACTCAAAGAGCTGGTAAAGGGTGTGCTCCTCATACAATAACTCATCAAAATCAAAAAGCGTCGCTAATCTATCGTTTCGCCATTGGCCTCCCCCTCAAGTACTCCATCCACCTCTCTAGGGTTATCATCGGATCAGCGACCTCTTGCTCTTGGGACGACGATCCTGCCCCAATCCTAGTTGTCCGCGTGCACTTAACTCCTGTCATTTTTGGTATGCTGCAACAATTGTATATAAATATGTGTTAATAAAAAATCACATTAACATAATTAAAGTATTAAAGAAACTGCGACAAAATAGCGATCCATCGCCATTCCCAGTGATCAATCGCTTATATCGCCAATCGATCGACTAGTTGAAAATGGTGCGTTTGGAAACATAGCGATAGATCAGTATAATTATAGCGGTCGATCACTACATACCGATCGATCGTCCAAACCTTAACAATCGATCACTACATGTAAAACGATGTGTTTCCTTATACAAACAATCGATCATCCATGCAACAAAACGTATAGTATAACTGGCGATTGATTGCCACAAAGGTGATTGATCGCTCCATAAAGTATCAATCGATCCCTGATAAAACAAAGCGATCGATCAGCTACTTTAGCCGATCTATCGTTTGACTCAACATCTACCAAACCATCTATTTCCCGTTAAGGGCGATCGATCGACACTGAGACGAAAATGCACAGATCTTATAAAATCCCAAATTGATCCATACACAATCCTAAACTCCTAAAACATACATTAACACTAAAATAAATACATTTTACGAACCTAAATGGGTTATATAGCAAATTAAAAAAAATAAACTAAAAACTCATTTAAAACCGCTTAATATCGCTTAAAAAACAACATAAGGATTAACCTTTGATGTAGATGACAACGGGAGATGATTCCACACACTTTGGAGGACAATGCAGTATGAAATGACTTCTTGAAATTTGAGAGATTTTGTGGAGAGATAATTGGTAAAAATGACTTTGGCTGTTTCATATAATCCTTCGTGCTAATCAATCAGTGGTTGTTTACTGATTGATCACTAGCTTTTTTAACACATGGCATTCTGCCATTCAAAAAAGTTATGGTTACGCTTACTGATCAATTGCCACGTCTTAGCGATCGATCGGCAAGTGTCCAAAATATGGCACACTGCGATTCATTGCAACAACGATCAATTGGTAAGTTGTGCCAATCGATCAGTGATTCATTGAATTGACGGTTATGCTTACCAATCGATCGATGTTTCACATTTTTGGATGGTTACGCTAACCGATCGAAAATGATCGATCGCCTGTCAAAGCCACATGTTGATCGGTTTATATCCATCGATTGATTGGTTGTGGTGATGACATAATTTCGTCACCAAAACTCTACGCATTTAGTGACGGAGCGTTTCGTCACAAAAGGTGCGATCGATCGTTGAGATACCGATCGATCGTCATGTGATGAAAATTTTCATCATGAAAAAATTAACTTTTAGTGACGAAAATTTTATTTCGTCGCACATAAGGTCTTTAGTGACGAATTCGTGAAGAATAATATGTTCGTCATGCTTTTTTAGTGATGAAAATTGCATTTCTTCACTAAAAATAGACTTTTAGTAACGACATTCATTTCGTCATAGAGAATTTTGTCACTAAAAGTCTATTTTCTAGTAGTGAAAAGAAAACAAAGCAAAACGTGAGTTCATTTGAATTGTAAAACGGTGAGTTTTATTTGAATTGCAAAACACTGTGAGTTTCAAATGGCAATAAAAATTGAAGTTCTTATATGTATTTCATTTCCTGCGAGCGCCCCTAGATGGAAATCTCTCCCTCCCTCTTCCTCTTTTATTCTCTGATTGAAATCCCTCTTCCTCTTCCTCTTCATCAAACACTCTCCCTCTCCCTCTCCGTCGAAATCTGTTTTAGTTTATCTCGCTCCTGTCACTCCCCACTTGCTCATGGCGCTCTCTCTCCCTCATCTCACCACTCTGCCTCTCAACTTGGGGGTTCTGTCTCTCTCTGTCTGTCGAAATCTCTTTTTGGTTTTGAGTTTTTGTTTGTTTTTGGTTTGAATTTTTGTTTTTGTTTGATTTTGATCGTTTTTTCCTCTTTTCTCAGCTGGAATGGGAATTGACATCTGAAAGGTGCTTTCTTTCAACACAGAACGTAGGATCTGAACATGTTTTCAAATTTCATTATGAACGGTTAATAAATCTTAGATCTTTTTCATCGTAAAGTGGTTATTGTAAGAAGAATTGTGCTCCAGCAGGGATTGTTCTGATTACAGTATGCTTGGAATGTTGAAAGTTGGATCACCATTACTCCATTATTGGAAAAGAGTGGGTTTGATATCCGATTTTGGAGAGGACAAGTCTGTTCTTATCGTCTTGATAATTCTCATGGTCTCTTTTACATTCCTCATGTGGCTTTCATATTGTTTTTGATTTTGTAAATTGTTCAAGTGCGCAAGTGTGTTGAAGCACCAAATGGGAATTTTGGGATTATATATCAAGCAGCAATTGCGACCGATTTCCTGCTGATACCATTTGTGACTTGTTTGTGTTGATTTCATTAATTTTGTTAAATCTGTTTGGTGCAAATTAGATGTGTTAGGGCATTTATTGACATAAGATCTGAATTCCAATTGGTTTTCCTCCCCGTATTTTTCATTTCTAGTTCACAAGATTGGAAGGTAAGACTAAAGATACTGCCAGCTGAAACACACTATAGAACTAAGGTATGACCTTGAATGCTCTTGCAATGAGTTGTCATACGATCGAATTGTTGCCACCACTTTCTTAGATAACTATTTAGGGTAGAAATTGGTCTTTAGGCTTGGAAAATAATAAACGGTGAAAGATTAAGAACCTTGTTTGGTGGGGAATTATTAAGGTCTGCATACTCTGATTGTGGATATTTAGCAACAAGGCATCTATTTATTGTGGTTGGACATAATTGTGTTTGGAGGCATAGCGGTACTTCCTAGCCTTCAAACTAGCCCTCATGTGGTTGTTAATGTTTGTGTTCAGGATGTGACAGCAACTAAGGGAAATGAATTTGAGGACTACTTTCTGAAGCGTGAGTTGCATATGGGACTATATGAGAAGGGTTTTGAAAGACCATCTCCTATTCGGGAGGAAAGTATTCCTATTGCTTTAACTAGGAGTGATATTCTTGCTAGAGCAAAAAATGGAACCGGGAAAACGGCTGCATTTTGCATTCCAGCATTGGAAAAAATTGATCAAGATAACAATGCTATTCAAGGTTTGTTCTCCAGTATCTCAATACATCCAGTTACATAGCATTTGTTGGTCTTGGTCAAATGATAATGGCTACTGCAGCTATTCAAGATAATATAGTATGCCTCTTTGATACATGAGTGAGATCTAGAAAAAGTTGTTATTATCATGTTGCTTGCACAGCTATTACACATGCGAAAATCCAAGTTATGGTTACTACAGGTGGTACTAGCTTAAAGGATAATATCATGCGTTTATATCAACCAGTTCATTTACTAGTCGGAACTTCTGGAAGAATCTTAGATCTTGCAAAAAAGGGTGTTTGCATTTTGAAAGACTGTTCTATGCTTGTTATGGATGTGGTAAATGCTTAATATCTTATTTTGTTAGCAATGATAGTTATTTTCCTGTTTGTGTTCTAGGATGTTCAGATAGCGGTAGTTTGCTTTTTATCTTTTCAAATTTCTTTTTCTTGAAGTGGTCCATTTTCTGTTATGGATCTTGGTAATCTATTTGCTGTCATTAGACCATCAACATGTTTGCTTGTTTATTAAAGTGCTGATTTTTTTTTGAAGATGTAAAAATCTAGGACTTTAGGACTTATTTCTTTGTCTTCGTCTTTTGTGCTTATAATATGAGTTAGAAGTGTTGATAAAGTTTTCCATGTTTTATCATTAGTATGCTTCTGGCGAGATATCATCCATTATGCTTTGGGATCTGGATAGAGAGCAGCTTGTTAACTCTATTTCATCTTCATCAGATTTCAGCATTTCGGCATTAAAGCTAGTGATGATGGTGCAGATGGTGCTAGAGCATTGAACCTGTTAAGGATTAAATTTATAGTTAATTGTTGTTAAATGTAAATACTCGTTATCTTTTAGACTACATAGAAACTTTTAGAACTTCTTTGTGTTTGTTGCAAAACTTGTAAGACGTGGTTATTTAGTCAATGATGAAATATATTTTGTTTTATTACACATCTTATGTTTTTATATCAATTAATTAAAATTTGTATTTCAGGATAACCAAGAAAAAACTAAGGTTTTTACACAAATGTATCTATTGCAGTGTTTTTTAAAATGATTTAGTGGTGTTTTAAAAATGCTAGCACATACTAAAAAGAAAAAATGCAGGCATATGTTTTTAGTGAAGGTCACAAAACATTGTTATAGATGTTTAAACACAGGACAAAATTGAGCTATAGCAGCATTTTTTAAAATGCAGCTAAAGACCTATAGCTGCATTTTAGGGAAACGTTGCTAAATTTTTTTTACAAATATGTTTCGAGTCTTTAGTGGCATTTATGACCACTACTAAGTGACCGTCGCTATAACTCGCCATTTTCACCAACCATCACTAAAACTTACTGTGATGGATATATAGTGGTGGTTGCGACCGCCGCTAGAAAACCGCTGCTAAAGGTCATTTTTTTTTTTTGTAGTGGTTGTACCATAAACAAAGACAACATATACTTGGCCAAAAAGTTATGTTTAAGCTGATTAATAAAGTTAAATAACAGCAACCTCATTATGTTTATGCTAAAGACAGAACCACTACAACAAATTTGACTTTTTGGGGACATATTGTATCAAATTTGATGCAAAAATAGTCGAGTCTCAATACTTTTCATTTAGATTTGTCGTGTAGAATGTATAACTTTTAATTTTCCAAAAAAAAAAAAAATGTTTTGAACATGTTCGAACGAAAACATTCCGACTGAACAGTGTAAACAAGTTAGATATAATCTTTCACTTGCATCAGCACTGTTTAGGGCCCTAGCTTTTCCTAGGCTAAGGAATGGAGCACCTTCGCCAAGAACGACATCGAGTAGTTGCATAGGTAAGCTATATATATTTTTTCTTTTGCCCACTTTTTTTAGTGATTATTATTTTTGCAAATTATTTAAGTGCTATATTGATTAAAATTTTTAATTTAGGAAAATGAGGCTGTCGGTGAGTTGCAAAAAATCTTGAAGCAATTAGACCCATCAAGACGACCAAGATAGACTATTTGTTTTATTGCATATTATATTTTAATTGTTTAGATGTTTTTTGAATATTGTGATTAATTATTTAACATGACATTTTGTTAGTAAATTCGTTATTTAATTTATTTTTTTAATAATTATGTATTATTTTTTAATTAAAAAAAAGACGAAAAGAAATCTGTTCCAATGTTAAATTTAGCGTTCAGACGACAAAGTTCCTCTCAATGTTTGATTAGATTCGAATCATTTAAAATTTTCATTCGTTAAATGTTCGAATGCCCAGATCTGGATATCAAACGGATATAACCCTACCCGTTGGAATGAATACATAACGTGTTCGAACGTGTATTTTCACAACGCCTGAAACCATGCGAACATTTATGGCGTGAAGGGTTGTAACGCATTAAGAGTGTTTACGGACGGTTGATTTTGCTGGTTTGGAATGGTTTCCAAAACATCAAACATCACATTATTGTTTTTAATCGAACGATTATTCTCCTTGACAAACATAATTAAATTTATGGTTCAAAGACTTTTGGAATGTTTCACAAAATTATTGGAAGTCGTTCAAACATTTACTTCTGGTGCCTATTCTAAAGGGTTCGAATGGTAAAATTATTTTGGGACGAAAATATGTCCGTCCCGAAAAGGAAATTTTTGGCACGGAACAAATTTTTTTTCCCAAAATACCTTTCATAATAGGATTGTTGGAGCAACGAAAAAAATCAACTCAAAAAACGTTTTTTTGGATGGAATTCAGGTTTTTTGTGTGGAAAATTTCTTTCTTGTTAGCCCAAGGTTGCTTCTTGAGTTATCTAACTCGATTTTGATGATAACAAATGACAAAATAACTTTGGAGTATTTTTAGGATATATTGTTGTTAATCCACTATTGAATTGAGAGTACTCAATCGTATTTATATCTCTTTTTAATTCATTATGCCCTATATTCGATTTAAACACCATGGCTTGTACCTAAACTATTATATTTTTCATTTTATAAGTTTGTGTTAAAATGGAACGGATTGCATATCAAAAAGCACTGAAAAACTCTGTCTACCAAGATGGTGTCGACACATGGTGAAGGAAGTGCGACGCATGCCACAGGCACCTGCGAGTCAGTTCCAGACTTGATGAAGGTATCGACACATAGGCATGTATGTGTTGACACATGTTGCGGGAACACAATTTTAAAAAGATGACTCAGCACACGAATCAAGATGTTATGGCACTTAGGGAACCTCTCCAACATTCCAAAAAGGCCCTTGGGACTTCCCAAGACTAAAGACATATAAAGGGAACCTTATAGAGAGAGAAAATAGATCTTTTACACACTTTTTTTCCTCTCTACATCATCAATCTTGACCTAGCCTTTAAAAAGTAAGAAAAAAGCAGAAAAGATAAGGGAAAATTGGCATTTTAGTCCCTGGGTGTAGATCCTTTTTACAATTTGGTCCTTCAAATTCAAATTTTCAAATCTAAAGCCCTTTTGCTTCATGCCTTTGACATAGAAGCCCTTCCGTCTTCCGTCCATCAACTTAACGAAAGGGCAATCCATGTCAGCAGCATGTCCACATGGCAAGCTTGTGCACCACATCAGCTGCCCATCTCAATCCCGCATGGCATTTTGATCAAAATGACGTAATTCTATTTATTCATAGCAATGGAAAATGCATCTTGAAACTTACTCCCGCCTGAACTGCAATTCAAATACCGATTTTCTGGTTGGCCCATCCGTAGGAGGCTGCAAGCAGAATTCAGACTCCATGAAGAGCTCGATGATTGACTCTACCTGATCAGATCCGCCCGAACTGCAATTCAAAACCCGGCATATACTCCATCGTCCTAAGAATCGCATTGGTTGATTAATATCGACCTGATGTTGTCTGGTTGATCTGGGCATGGGGCCCTAGCAAAGCTCACAAGTGTCCTACGAGTTGAATCTATTATTTTCGATTGCCATTACATAATCTCATCATCTGTACGAGGGTGGAAGAAAGTCGGGTGCAGAATCCCAATGTTGTTTATCTGCCATGGTTGGCATTCGATCAAGAGCCTGACAGGGTTTTGCGTTTGATCAAGCTCTAGGAATCTCGTCCCCCATGAAGAGTTATCATATCTCCTAAAATCCCACGAAATCTTCCCCAACACAAAAGATGATCCTCACCTGAATACCGAGCCCACAGTTGCTGCTTTTTCGGCCATGTTACGAGCTCTAACGACAAGGTGTCCTTGACATGATTGGGAACATTCTTGAAATGCCATCTTAGAACTTCTAAACCACCATAGAAAGGGACATAAAAGAGCTTTGCTTCATTCTCATTATAAACCCTGCATGTATGCTTCAAGACCCTCGAATGAAATATGTGTTCCAGCAAGTACTGATGAGTCTGATACCATCCTTCCCCAAGCTTTGTTATGGGCTGGCCCAGTGCCTTATTCTCAAAATACTTGCAGAAGTCCACCCATGGAACCATATCATGGCACTAATCCATCAAGTCCTTTGTTGAACTTCAATGGCAAATCATAGACATAAATTCCCCGCCCATCACACACCGCGTGATTCTTATTTGACCTCCACAGCATCTGCAACAGGAGTACTTGTGCCTTCGCGAATGACATTGACTGTCTCTTGTCTCTTTTATGTTGGTCTTCGCATTAGGATTAATGGCACTATTGTTGATTCCTGGAATTGGGATATCGATGTTTGGCTGGGTATATACCAGCAGAGAGGCAATAGAGGTCGTTGAGCTTACAGGAAGAGACGCAAACATGAACAACATTCCCTGATATGATGGTGGTGGAGGAACACCACAAGTAGATAAGGATCAGAAGGAAGAGAGTAGCAAGAATTCGACAGACAAAGTTAAGTGCAAACAAAAAACTTGCGGGATTGAGATGGGCAACTGACGTGGCGCACGACCTTGCCACATGGACATGCTACTGACGTGGATTGCCTTTCTGTTAAGCTGATGGACGGAAGCCTGGCGGAATGGCTTCTATGTGAAAGCCATGAAGTAAAAGGGCTTTAGATTTGAGGGACCAAATTGTAAAATGGGTCTAAACCTAGGGACTAAAATGTCAATTTTTCAAAGATAAGGCTACACATTTTCCAACAAATCTGCTACTGTCTTACTGCCATAATCATCAAATCTTATCTTGTAACCATTTATTGAGCATATTTTGCTGATTTAGCTTTAAGAGCTATTGTTTATTCATTCCTATATTTAAATTTTGAAAACCTTTTAAGTGTGGGATACACTTGGGCCTTCCCGAGATGATAGAAGAAATCTCATGAGCTTTGAGATTTGTGTACGAGTTGAAGAGTGAGCATGGGAAACTCTTGTAACGGTTACTTAGCACCCGGAAGCTAAGTTTTAGACACTATTGGATTATAGTGGAGAAGCCCAAGGAAGGCAATAGCCTTGGGGGTGGACATAGGCAAGTCTTGGCCGAACCACCTAAAAATACATGTTATCTCTCTTCCCTACTCTCTTACTTTTTGTTATCATTATTGTTCTTCGTTTGTTATAGCATTAAATATTTTCATATCTGCATTTTTATCGAAAAAAATGCTAAATTTTTGATAAATCCAATTCACCCCCCTCTTGGGTTGATATTCGGACTCACAATTGGTATCAGAGTTGAGGTTTAATATTTTACTAATGACTACCTTGTTAGCTCTTCGTTGTCTGAAGGTCAATCCACTAACTGTCCTCCTTTGTTCAATGGAACATGCTACAACTATTGGAAAGCAAGGATGAAAATCTACATTCAAGCCGTGGACTATGAATCTTTGGAAAATTATCACAACAGCCCAAGACTTCTGAAGGATGATGCCAACTTGGCATAAAGCGGAAAAAGATTGGGATGAGGCTGATCATAAGCTTATGTCTTTAAATGCTAAAGCTATGAATGTTTTATATTGTACTCTTGATACTAACAAATTTAACTATATTTCTGGTTGTGAAACTGCTAAGGAAATAAGGAAAAAATTGTTAGTTACTCATGAAGGTACTAATTAGGTTAAAGAGAATAAGATTAGTATACTTGTGCATAGCTATGAACTATTTAAGATGAAATCTGATGAATCTATCTTCATCTATGTTTACTAGTTTTACTGATATTATAAATGGTTGAAATCTCTTGGTAAAGAATATACTAATGTTGAAATGGTGAGAAAAATTCTTAGGTGTCTACCAAAAGCTTGGGAACCTAAGGTCACCGCTATTCAAGAAGCCAAGGACTTAACAAGCTTTCTCTGGATGAGCTCATGGGATCTCTCATGACCCATGAGATGAACCAAGTGAAAGAGATGAGATTGAAGGAAAAGACAAAAGAGGAATTGCCTTTAAAGCTTCGTATTCTAGTAGTGAAGAATCTTCTAATGACGATGAGATGGCCTTGTTTACAAAGAATTTAAGAAATTCTTTAGAAAGAAGCAAGGTGACAAAGATACTTCAAAGAAAAACAACTTCAAGGGTGATAGCAGCAAAAAGAATGAGATTATTTGCTTTGGATGCAAGAAGCCGGTCATATTAAGATATGAATGCCCCAACATTGAATCTCAAGAAATCAAGAGATTTCAAGGATAAGAAGAAAGCCTTCTTAGTGATGGGAAGAATCAGAAAAAGTGAAGAAGAAAGTTGCAAATCTATGTTTGATGGCAAAGGATAATGAAGATGAGGTACAATCTTCAATTTGTTTTTCATTTGATGAATTACAAGATGTTTTTGATGAACAATATCTTGAACTTAAAAAGAATGTTTCAAAATATAGTTCTCTCAAAAAGAATTTTGAAAATGTTACAAAAGAGAATGATACTTTGAAAATCAAGTGATTACTCTTAGAGATGATCTTGCAAGGATCAATGAAAAAAATGAAATCCTTTGCAAAACAAAACAAGTCTTTTGATTTTTCTTTAAAAGAAAGTTGAAACTCTTACAAAGATCTTGCAAGGTTCACTCAAGGAAAGAAAAACCTTGATACTTTTGCTTCCAACAAAAGTGGCATTGGATATGATTCTTTCAATGATCAAAAATCTTATTCTTATATGATCACAAAATCATCTCATCATTTACATTGTGTAACTTTTGTGGAAAGAATGGACACATTTCACACACTTGTCCAACTAAAAAGAAATTTCTATGGTATCAAATTTTTTGGATCCTAAGGACAAGGTGAAGGAATTTATTTCTAACACCAAAGGACCCAAAAAGATTTGGGTACCAAAAATCAAGAATGATTCTTTTTTGTAGAGTGCTTGAAGTAATGAAACCAAGGAACATTGGGTTCTTGATAGTGGATGCTCCAACCATATGAAGGGGACAAGAGTTGGTTCAACTCTTTTAGCTCAAAAGAAAAAGGATCGGTTAACTTTTGGTGACAACAGTAAAGGAAGGATACTTGGTATTGAAAATGTGGTATGTACTCATAATCCTATTATTGAGAATGTACTTTTGTTGATGGCTTAAAGCATAATTTCTTAGTATTAGTCAATTATGTGATAAGGGAAACCGAGTCATTTTTGAATCATCAATATGCATTGTTGAAAATATTGAAGCAAGAAAGTCTTGTTTGTCGGACATAGACAAGAAAATGTGTACATTGTTCATTAGAGAGCATCTCTTCTGAAAATATAAAATGTCTTTTCAGCTCTAAATGACAAGTATAGTTGGTTGTGGCATAGAAGGCTTGCTCATGCAAGCATGGACTTGATTTCAAAACTAGCCAAAAAGAATCTTGTTTCGGGTTTGCCTAACCTTTTTTTGAAAAAGATAAAATTTGTGCAGCTTGTCAAAAAGGCAAACAAACCAAAACCTCCTTTAAGCCCAAAAATGTGGTGTCCACTTCTAGGCCACTTCAACTTCTACACATGGACTTATTTGGTCCAACCCGAACTTTGAGTTTGGGTGGCAAACGTTATGGCTTTGTTGTTGTTGATGATTTCAGTAGATTCACATGGGTTCTATTCTTAGCTCATAAAGATGAGGCTTTTCATGCTTTTGAAAAACTTAGCAAGAGGATTCAAAATGAAAAAGGTTTTGCTATTTCTAGCATAAGGAGTGATCATGGAAAAGAATTTGAAAACCTCCTTTGCAAAATTTTGTGGTGAAAATGGTATTAACCATAACTTCTCGGCTCCTAAACTCCTCAACAAAATGGGTTGTTGAGAGGAAGAATAGGACTCTTGAAGAAATGGCTAGAACCTTGCTTTGTGAAAATAACTTGCTAGATTACTTTTGGGTAGAAGCATTAGCACAAGTGCTATGTTATGAACCGTGTATGATAAGGCAAATTCTTAAGAAAACTCCATATGAGCTATGGAAAAATAGAAAACCCAACATTGGTTATTTTCATGTGTTTGGATGCAAATGTTTCATTCTCAACAACAATAAAGACAACTTTGGGTAAGTTTGATGCGAAAGCTGATGAAGGTATATTTCTTGGTTATTCTATTTCCAGTAAGCTTATTGTGTTTAATAAAGAACTTTGGTTGTTGAAGAATCTATTTATGTAGTATTTGATGAATCTAATGTTTCTATGAAAAGAGATGACGATGATGTTATAGATCTTGAAAAAGAATGTGAAAAATCAGCTACAAGTGAAGTGAAAGAAGTTTCTAATCCACAAGAGCAAGATGTACAAGATCTTGAAGAAGAAGAAATGTCAAGGAACAATGATCTACCAAAGGCTTGGAAGTTTGTCAGAAATCATCCTATTGATCAAGTCATTGGTAATGTTGAGAAAGTGTAAGAACTCGCTCTTCTTATAATCAAGCTAATAATTTTGCCTTACTTTCTCAAATTGAGCCAATGAATATTTCCGAGGCAAAAGATGATGAAAGTTAGATCCATGTCATGGAGGATGAACTAAAGTAATTTGAGAAAAATCAAGTATGACATCTAGTTCCTAGACCCGAAGATCATCCAATTATTGGTACAAATGGTTTTTTAGAAACAAAATGGATGAATCTGGGGTTGTGGTAAGGAACAAGGCAAGATTGGTAGCCCAAGGTTATAATCAAGAAGAGGAAATTGATTTTGATGAACCTTTTGCTCCTGTTGCTCGTTTAGAATCTATTCGTATGTTGCTTGCCTTTGCATGTTTTAAAGATTTTAAATTATTTCAAATGGATGTGAAATGTGCTTTTCTAATGGTTATCTTTCTAAAGAAGTGTATGTAGAACAACCTCCTGGATTTGAAAATGAAAAGCTACCACAATATGTTCAAGCTCACAAAGCATTATATGGCTTGAAGCAAGCACCTCGGGCATGGTATGAACGATTGAGTTTTTCCTTATTGAAAATGGACTTTTCACGAGGTATTATCAATACCACTCTTTTACTAAAGAAAAAGATAATGAATTGCTTATCGTTCAAATATATGTTGATGATATCATATTTTGGTTCTACTAATGAAGTCTCTTTGTGAAGAATTTTTCAAAGTCATGAAAGGTGAATTTGAGATGAGCCTCATGGGAGAGTTGAATTACTTTCTCGGCTTCAAATCAAGCAAAATCATGAGGCATCTTCATAAACCAAGCAAAGTACACAAGAGACCTACTCAAAAGATTTGGGATGGACAACTCAAAACCAATGAGTACACTCCATCAACCAAAATGGAGAAGGATGAAAAAGGTAAAGATGTTGACCAAATGAGGTATCGAGGTATAATTGGCTCTTTATTTTACCTTACTGCTAGTAGACCTGATATCATGTTTAGTGTGTGCATGTGTGCGAGATTTCAGTCTTACCCTTTGGAGTCTCACCTCCTTATTGTTAAGAGGATAATTTGTTGTCTTGTTGGCACACAAGATCTTGGTCTGTTTTATCTAAAGAGTGTTGATTTTAATTTGCAAGAATACTCGGATGCTGATTATGCTGGTTGTAAAATTGATAGAAAAAGTACTAGTGGTGCGTGTCAGTTTCTTGGCCCATCTCTAGTATCTTGGTTTTGTAAGAAATAAAAATCTGTGGCTTTATCAACCATAGAGGCCAAGTATATTGTTGTTAATAACTATTGCACAAGTATTATGGATGAAACAACAACTGGAAGATTTTAATCTTCATTTTTCTCTCATCCCGATTAAGTGTGATAACAGGAGTGCCATAAATCTTTCTAAAAATCTCATTCAGCACTCTAGACTAAACATATCGAGATCAAGCATCATTTTTTGCGTGATCATGCTCAAAAGGGTGACATTATACTTGAGTTTGTAAGCATAGATCTTTAACTTACTGATATATTCATGAAACAAGAAGGATCATTTCTGCTTCATTCGTCAAGAGATCGGTATTCGTTTCCCCTTCGAATGATTTATTTTCATATGAACTACTTATTGTATCATTCATGTTTTAGTTGGAAGCTATTTGAGGTGATAATATGTTTTCATGCTTAATGAATTGCATCATACATTTTCTGATTGAAAACATGTTGTATTACACATTTGCATGTCATGTGTCAGCGCTTGAGTTCTCAGGTGTGACACTTCTGGGCTTGTTTGACGGTTTTCTCTAGAATTTATAGGTGTCGACACTATTCAGCCATGTGTCGACACATAGTCCTGTGCATATGCAATGTGTCGACACATGCTTCTGTATGTGGTCCGTATGTGTCGACACATGTTTTACATGGACATTTTTTAAAACGTCATTTAAGTTGCATTCATTAACTTCTTTTATGTTTAATGAGTCGACACCTCATATACTTAGTCTCATTCGACTTAAAAATCATTTCCCCCTAAATTTTCAAACCTTCCGTGCCCTAACCTCCATCACCACACCTCCATCTCACCACTAAACTTGAGATCCTTCCTCTCCCGTGCCCTAAAACTCCATCATTCTCCTCTCCTCCACCACAGAACCCTAAATCCTCTCCCTCTCCTTCATATAAACCCTAGCCTTCAACTGAAATGTTTACTAGATGAAGGAAGAGAGTATTCGACCATGGGGAATCCTCAAGGCCAAGGCAGGGAATCAAAAGAGAAGGGGATTCGTTTGCTCCTTCTGAGGGTCTTCCAATTCACTCTAGGATTCACCAGTAGAGATTTCAGAGTGATTTTAGAAATAAAGGTAATCTTTTGGCCATTGGGTACTGTTGTCGTGGTTTACGGAGAATGGGTTTGATTTTTAGGAGTCATTTGATGACAGGAGTGATCCAATTTTATAAGTTTGTGACGTAATTCCTTTCCTTATTTAGTTCAGCAATCTTATGCAAATTTTAATTTTGATATGTCTGAGGTTGCAACGAGGTTTGTGAAGGGCAAAGAGTTAGACTTATCTGTTAATGGGCTTAATGCTATAGCCTTTCCCCTGAATTCAGGGGTTAAATTCTTTGAGTCTTATACATGGGCTAGGATGTCTAATGTAGAGCACATTGAGATTCTTAGGGTAGTTTTGGACAACCCTGATCTGGGTGAGATTGTGAAACTAGTGGCTAGTGATTTTGATGTTCACCGTAGATTGCTCCACCATATAGTATGTAACATTATTCTTCCCTAGACGGGAAAGTTTGAGTATGTTACATTTCTGGATATGTTTGTCATGTATTTTTTGATTTCAAGGCCCCAGATGAATCTTGGCCATCTCCTGTTTAATCATATGAAGGTAGCTTGTGGAAGAAGAGGCAGGGATTGCCTTTTGGGATGCTTTTTTCTCAAATTTTGGATTTGTCTAATGTTGAGTCAAATGGAGAAGAAAGGGAGAAGCCTAAAGTCTCTAGGGAATATAATCAGAAGACTTTGCGACTCATGGGCTTTGTACAAAATGAGGATGATGAGTGGGTGAAGAAGGCAGTGGCAACTCCTTCTCAAGAAATTCAAAAGGAAGATGCTGAGGAAGATGAAGATGAAGCTGAAGAGGAAGATCCAGAGGAAGTGGAAGCAGTGGCTGAGGACAGACCAGAGAGGTACATTCCAGTTACAACCTGTCCACGTACTCCAGTAGCAAGCATATTAGTATCTTCAGGCTCTCATGTTACTAGGCTTGCCCTTCTAGAAGCCTCCATTCCAAATCTTAGGGATCAGTTATTTTCCATTCATATTGATTTTTGGATAGGTCTTGAGGAGATTTGATCCCTTCTGGAGTCTCATACTGCTGAGTTCGTCGTATTGATTCGTAAAGCTCGTATGATTCGCACCAACTGCAATAATAACTTGACTGTTGATAGGAATGTGATTTGGAATTGGTGAAAAACATTCAAATGAGTTGAAGAAATCTACGGATATAATGACTACTACTATCACACGGGCTACAACGACTATCTAGCATCATGTCAATGTCTTATCAGACACGAATTGATATCTGTGTCCCTATATCGTTAGTTGGGTTAACTGGATCAACACATCATGGACAGAGTTTATGCAGGAGTATTTGTCCCAACAGCGATCTTAATCATTACCAATTGTGGTACTCTTAGACTTGTAGAGAAAACATTCTATTGCATTTTCATATATCTTTGTAATTGTTTGACTTTGATTGATATATGATTAATTGTTCTGGATGAGTTTATGTGAATTTCTTTCTATCCTTACTTAAATCTGGATGAAAATGGTATATTATTTGATATAATATTCTCTCATTTGCAAAGCTTCGTCATTGACTTCGAGGTAGTATTCCTAAACTCTAAACTCCTATTTATTTGAAGTATATTGAAGTGTTTGTGATCTAAGATCATTTTATGGAGTTTGAGAAGTTTAGATGATGATATAGAGGTGTTTCTAACAGGTTTAAAATTTTTGAAAACCTCTAAATACAAAGGAAACTCTTGCAAAATTTTGTCATAGTGAACGTATAGAACAATACAACACGAAAGATAACTTCATCAAAATAGCAAGATAGGATGCATTATATAGACTAAGATAATGGCAGGAAGAAAAATAGCTACATAGTGAAGACAAATATCACAAAATAAATTGATATTGTAACTCACATATTGTAAGGAAACCAGAAAACATGTAAAGAAACACTAAGAAATTTAACATTTTATTACGCAAAAAAATTTGTCCCAAAAAGTACTCTTTTGGGACGGATTTTGCTATCCGCCCTGAAAGATGTAGCTACTTAGTCTTTGGGGATAGAAAATATATAAATCCATCCCAAAAACTATTTTTTAGCGACGAAAAATGTTTTTTTCAAGACAGAAATTTCCATCCCATCAATTTTTTGGGACGGATGAACCACGGATTTATGTTGTCCCCAAAAATATATGTATTTTTGCGACGAAAATTTTCGTTCAACTTTTTTTTGACCTTGATGGTTGTCTATGTCCCGACGTTTCTGTTCGAACACACATTGTAACATTCAAACAATGTAATAATTTTCTGGGACATGGCGATGTTCCGTCCCAAAAGTGGAAATCCATTCGGATGTAAGAAATATGATGTTCAAATGGCATTGTTATTATCCACGACGCGATGTCATTCTATCCCAAAAAGGGGTTACAGTTTGGACATTAAAAGAAATCGTTCGAACGTGATGTGCACCTACTGCCATTAATGCACATCATATCAACACATCTCATTTAACGTTATAACCATTCGAGCAGTAAGCATAAATGTTTGACTGGTAAACGAACAATTGCGAGCTTATAGAATTTTCATGCGTAAACTGTTCGACGGTAATAGTGTACGAACAGTCTCGTGTTTACAGCATCAATACCATTTTGTCTTTCTTGTTGATCAACAACATCAATTTCATCCTCTGCATTCATAGGATGGACCAGGTTTGTATCGGCACGTGACGCTTTTAAACCTCCAAAATATGCATAAGGGCCCCATCAGGAAACCAGAAGATTAAGAAAATTGTTAAACTCATAACAATACTTTTATTGCTTGTTAGGTCAAAAAAAAATTGTACTTCATATAGACCACCAATTCACAAGTCTTGTTTTGCGACAACATTAGTGCATTACACATAATCGTTAATCCTGTCTTTCATGCGAGAAGTAAACACCTCATGTTGCTTTATCACTTTGTACGGAACGGGTTGCTTTTAGCCTCCTTGTCAGCAAACATGTCTCCACTCATAATCATCTGGCCAATATTTTCACCAAGTCTCTGTCCAAAGCATCTCTTGCAAGCTTCAGCCCCAAACTTTCCCTCCAACCCCAGCACAACTTGTGGAAGGGTATAATTGACCAACTCAGCACAATATCTATTAATTCAAATGTCCTGATATGAACAGAGTGAGGATAATCCTCCTCATCACAATCACTTGAAACATTCAGAGGATATGGATGGTGATAAGGTTCATTAAAGTTCAACTTTTTCTCTCAAGGTAATAGATCAACATGATGTAGAAATATCCCATGATACTAGGGATACAACTCATCAACTCTCACATCAAAGTTTGAATGTTTCAAATGAGTGTGATGAAGAGGATTATCCTTATCATTCTATTCAAATGTCAACTTATCGCTCCAGCTATCCTCCATATGGAAGAATGCCCACAACAGGTGAAGAAGAAATCCACCAAGTAATATTTCTATGTTTAATCAAAGAATATTGACCTCTCCTTTGTTTCATGACCACAGCCACCACTCAACCCAGTATATTGTGGTTGCATTTTCTAAATGTACTCTCTTTCAAAATATCCACGTTCTACGTACCCAATTTTCTATCAAAGCATTTAAGATCTTAAAAAGATAGGCAGAAAAAAAGGGGAAAAAAAACTTGTGATTGTATAGGATTGGATCAATGAGGCTACTGCATTCCAAAGTTTCTCCTCTTTTAGCTTTTCCATGGCTATCAATGGAGCACCATAGGCCTTTGCATTTTTAGAATATAAAATTCCTTCTATATAGGATGTCTTGTTCTTACACATTTTGCTTCACCACATATCTTGATTCTTAATAAAATTCTCAAAACCCTGGTGCCTTCAAAATTCTAAACAAAAGACAATATTCACTTAAGGACAAATTACATAGTCTCCAGTGACTTTTCAATAAGGAAACCAAACATAATGTACGAATAGTCTTGAATTTTTTGAATGTTCATTGAAAAACCTAGTTTAGATCCTAACAATAACTAGAGGGGGTGAATATGTGTTTTCCCAATAAATAAAAATTCAATAAGAATTTTAAAAGACATTATAAAATTATTCAGTCTAGATATGGATAATAATCTACTCAATCAACAAAATAAGCAATCACATAAGAAAAATAATAATCAATCACATGAGAAGATAAAGATTTTGTTGTTAGAGTTCCAATGTCGAAGAATTGGAAAACACCTATCATCCCCCTCTAGGTGTTGTCAAGGTCTAATCTAGGTTTTTTAATTGGTATCAAAGTCTAATCTTGGTCCTTGATCCTTAGTCTAGATATCTCAAAGTCAGTATTTGTCTGTGCCTACATATTTTGATGAAAATAATTAGCATAGTAGAAAGTACGCATGAAATCGTTTTTGAAATTCTTAAATGAACGTGTCTGGGGTTCTTGAGTAAAGGGTTGGTTAGTACTCTCTACTAATGTCAATGGTGTTAAGACACTGAAAGACATGAGCACCTAATCTAAAGATGAGATCAACGAGTGTAATTGGAATAGCAAGGGTCGTCACTCTATTTTTATGGTTATTTCTCTTGATGAGTTTAAGTGTGTATTTATGTGTGAGACAACAAAGAAGCTTGGGATATTCTAGAGACAACACACGAAAGAACTAGATCTATTAAGAACTCAAAGATTCAAATCTTGACTACAAGATTTAAGGAGACTCATATGAAAGAGGATGAGACCCTCGACGAATTTTATGCTAAGTTGAATGACATTGTCAATTCAAGCTTCAATTTGGGAAATAGAATTCTTGATAATCGAATAGTCAGAAAAGTGATGCGGTTACTCCCAGAAAGATTAGGACCAAAAGTCACAGCTATTGAGGAAAGCAAAGATCGGATACAATGAAGATTGAAGAACTAGTTGGGTCTTTACAAACCTATGAAATGACACTGTGTCAGCTAAGATTAAGAACAAGTCTATTGCCTTGAGATCCAGTAAAAAATAAGTCTGTTATGAGTCAGATGGTTCTCTAGATGATGAAAATTTCAGCATTTTGTAAGGAAATTTAGAAAGTTTTTTAGATCAAATGGTGAACAAAGAAGACTTAGCAAAGGTGCTGAAAAGACTCATGGTAGCTCCATTGGTTAAAGATAGGAGAAAACAGATAAGTATGCTGAGAATGAGACCAAGAACAAAAAGACTAATTGTTTTGAATGTCAAGGCTTTGGTGACATTGGGTCAAAGTGTGCTAAATACGTCAAGTCTAAAGGGAAAGCCACGAATACATTACTAACCGATAATGAATCAAACTCTAGCGCTGATAGTGAAAAATCATCTTCAAAGGAACAAGTAAACTTTAAAGCTTTCATGTCTAGTAAAATCATTCTGAAATGCAAGAACAATACAATCATTTTGAGACATCTAAAGTGTGAACGAAAGCCAACAAGCTTCATGTACCGGTCGACCACTTCAAGGTTACCATTACCCAACAGTCACATTGTCAGAGCTTCAACGAATCTATTTCAAAATATCTACCGGTCGACCGCTACACCAAACGGTCGAAGTCCGGTCGATCTCTTCAACTTAAGCATATAATCCAGTTCATTTAAAACCACGATTTTGGCCACATTAAAACATCTAACTTTAAAGACTAACTTTCCGTAAGTATATAAAAGGTTTGGGAGTTGATTGGGGATGTTTTGAAACCATTAAAAAAATATTTGATCTTTCAAGCAAGAGGTAAAACGGTTTATGCATGTTTTGAAAGATATGCAAGTGTACGATTCAAATCCTTGTCAAAAGTGAAACTAAGAGTTACAAGATTATATCCTATGGTCTTCAATCTTTACTTTTGAGCTCCTTGCATCTTCTTGATCTTCAATCTTCTTGTCTTTGGCTCTTTGATAAAGATGTCTCTGTCTTTGAAGATGTCCATTTTGTAAACTCAATCCATTTCTTGAAATTATCAAAATATCTATTGTGAACAAAAGCCAACAATCTCCCCCTTTTTTATGATGACAATAAATTGATAGTTTTGGATGACTCCCCCTATCTTTTGCAATTGGACAATCATTCGAAACTTGAGACAAAGCATTTGTAGCCAATATTCATAATTCAATTCAAAAGGACAATATATAGTCATTAAAACTATCAATACATTTCTCCCCCTTTGTCACACCAAAAAGACAAAGAATATAAACTTAGATGGATGCATCATCTAAAATTTGATAAAAATTAAGATATGTGCATGCATTATCCATCAAGCTTTCCCAAACATGCATTATACCAATACCCATCACATGATCAAAGGGAATACAAGCATATCAACATTAAGAAATCCCCCTTTGTCAATCAAAAAATGAATGCATTGATAGAACTCGAATAGTCATTTTCATTTAAGAGGAAATCCAAAAGAACAATTTGGGCTTTTAAATGACAATCATATTGAAATGGTATAGAGAATGACTAATGGGGACTCAAGAGTCATTGCTATTACGATAGTAGCCCACCAAGTGGGTTTGTACCAACTCTTAGCTACCAATGACAATTTAAAGGTCATTCTCAACCAAAAATTTTGGCTCACGAAATCTCACAAAAGTTCATGATTTTGTAAAAATGTCATTTTAGAGATGTTCTATTTTGATAAATGCAAGAAATATGTCAAAGATAAATACATATGCATTTAGAAAATTAACGCATAAGAAATCATCATCAACCAACAATTTAGAACATATTTTCAATCAAGGATTTAGAAGTTACCAAAGGTTTTTTCCTTAGCATTTGTCCTCAAATGTCACAAGCCTTCTTGATAAGCAAGTTTCATCCAAGCACTCTTTATTGCTCCATCCTTCTTGAATCCTACAAAGGAATCAAGAAACCATTTTTGGTACCCAAGCTTTCTTGGGTCCTTCGGTGTTAGCCTTGGTTCCTTTTGGAACTCATGTCTTCTTGATAGTCTTGCTCCCAAGTTTCTTCAATGCACAATAAAAAATTAGATGCCCATCTTGTTGCAAAAATGGCATGTATGAGAAGATGCACAAAAAGACTTGGCCTTCACAAAAAAATTCTTGAAATATTTTTGGTGAATAGAAGGCTTGTAGCCTAAGCCACTTTTGTCAAAGACACATCTTTGACTACCAAGAATCAAATCCAAAGATTTCTTTCCTTGAGTGAACTTCTCAAGGATTTTGCTTTGAAAAATTATTTTGTTGTTCAAAGCAACTTTCTCTTTTTCAAATTCTAAAGCTTTTTGTTGGAGTAAATCATTTTCAAGCTTTAGAGTATTTCTCTCATTTTCTAATAAATCAATTTCTTTTGAGATCAAAATGAGTTTCTTTTTCAAGGATGTATATTTTGAACCAAGTTTTTCAAATTGACAAAGAAGTTCATCAAAGGCATTTTGAAGTTCAATATATGAAAGTTTAGGTTCATCATCTGAAGAGTATACCTCATCATCATCCTCAAATGCCATGAGGCACATGTTAGCGATTTCTCCATCTTCTTCTTTGGAGGAGGAGCTTTCATCGTAAACATGCCATGATGTATTCTTGTATTGGAGGCTTATCTTCTCTTTCTTTCTTTTGAGGAAGTTCTTGACCTTTTTAGTCATCAAGACTATGTCTTCCTCATTGTCATCCTCATCTTCGATTATGGAAGATTTGAGGGCGATCCTCATCTTCTTCTTGCTCTCATCTTCATTTTCAAGCATTTGGATCTCATGGGTCATGAGGGATCCGAGAAGCTCTTCTAGAGGTAGCTTGGTGAGATCTTTAGCCTTTTGAATTGCGGTCACCTTTGCTTCCCAAGACTTTAGTAGTGACCTAAGGATTTTTCTCACCAAATCCGAGTTAGTATAAGATTTACCAAGAGCATTCAAAAGAGCATTCAAAGAATTTATAATGTTGGTAAATCTAGTATACATGTCACTAATGGATTCTTCCGGTGTCATTTTAAATAACTCATAGTTATGGACAAACATACTAATTTTGGACTCTTTGACTTGGTTTGTCCCTTCATGTGTAATCTCTAGAGCATGCCAAATTTCCTTAGCATTTGTGCAAGAAGATATTCTATTAAACTCTCCTCTATCTAAGGCACAATATAATATGTTCATAGCTCTTGCATCTAGAGAGATTTTCCTTTTGTCTAGGTCACTATATTCATTTTCGTTTTTGAGGGTTTCAATCTCTCCAACTTTCTTTGTGGGAATATGTGGACCATTCAATATGCATAACCATAAATCATAATCAATAGATTGAAAATAAATACTCATCCTAACTTTCCAATATGCATAATCACTACCATTAAAGAATGGTGGTCTAAGTGTGGAAAGTCCCTCAACTTGAGTGTTGAGACTTGAAGTTGTCATTCTAACTCAAGATTTTTAAATCTTGTATAACGAGCACCAAGATCTGATACCATTTGTTAGTCCAAGGATTAAGGCAACCCAAGAGGGAGGGTGAATTGGGTTTCCAAACTTTTTCACTTTTAACCCCAAAGTCATGTTTGCAAAGTAAAGACTAATTTAGCATAAGTATATAGATGCAATAAGAGAATAAGTGCTAAATGTAAAAAGTAGGGATAGAGAAGTAAACACGTGATTTTTAGGTGGTTCGACAAACCGGCCTACATCCACCCCTCAAGCTCCTTTACCGAGCCTTGAGGTTTTCCCACTATCTTCCAAATAGTGTACACACTAGCTTCCGGGTGCTAGAGAACCGTACAAGTGTTTTCCCAGGCTCAACACTCACAACCTAACCAAGCTTGAGATATACCCTCTCTAAGCTTCTTCTTTAGTGAACAACCTCACTAAAGGAATCACCTCTTTGGATAGGAAGATTACAAGAATAAACTCTCTCAAAGAGTGGATATGAAATGGAAAGTTCTATCTCTTTGATTCACACAATGACAAGGATAAGAAAGTGTAATTTGTGTGAATGATATAAAAAATATGGAATAGGAAGGTTTAAGATATTTCTCAAGCTAAGTAAAATGATATGTGGTCGAGCTCTCTTCTTTAGAGACAATAGGAAGGTCTTTATATAGGCCACATGAGAAAACTAGCCATTTATAACCATTATGAATTTTACCATTGTACAGATCGACCGCTTCATGTACAGGTCGACTGTTTCATGTACCGGTCAATCGCTTCAAGGTTACCATTACCCAACGATCACATTGTCAGAGCTTCAACGAATCTATTTCAAAATATCTACTAGTCGACCGCTACACCAAACGGTCGAAGTCCGGTCGACCTCTTTAACTTAAGCACATGATCCGGTTCATTTAAAACCACGATTTTGACCACTTTAAAACATCCAATTTTAAAGACTAACTTCCCATAAGTATATAAAAGGTTTGGGAGTTGATTGGGGTGTTTTGAAACCATTAAAAAAATATTTGATCTTTCAAGCAAGAGGTAAAACGGTTTATGCACATTTTGAAAGATATGCAAGTGTACGATTCAAATCCTTGTCAAAAGTGAAACTAAGAGTTACAAGATTATACCCTATGGTCTTGAATCTTCACTTTTGAGCTCCTTGCATCTTCTTGTCTTTGGCTCTTTGATAAAATGTCTTTGTTTTTGAAGATGTCCATTTTGTAAACTTAATCCATTTATTGAAATCATCAAAATATCAATTGTGAACAAAAGCCAACATAAGGATGAGTCTGAAGCTGAAGAAAGTTTGAAAGAGGTTGATGACAAGCTCTTTAGGGAAAGTCTGAAACTGCACAAAGTAAATCGAATGACTCTAAAGAAACTTCATGAGGTTTAACTAGAAAGGGATAACCTCACTGCCAAGCTTGAAGGGTACATCAAGTTGTTTGATGATTTGAAAGTAAAGAATGTGGTGCTTGAAGCTGAGGTCAAAGAATAAGGGTGTGAACTGGAGAGATCCAAGGCTCAACTTCAGCAATTCTCTAGTGGTTCCAAGAAGCCTGACCACATGCTAACCTTGGGAGCAACACCTGAAAATAGGAAAGGTTTGGGCTACAATAAGTCGACCGATGCATCAACTTCAAAATAATGTTTGTTGTTGAATCCTTACCAGTTAAGTAAGCAAAAGTCAAAAACTCTCTGAAAAAGGTAAACAAATTGTTTCAGAATTTTTTAGTTCTCGTTCTCATGTTATTCCACCTAAAGCACATCAAATTTTTCTTTATGAGGAGTGATGTTGGTTTCTTAGTAAAGGCAATTGAAAACCCTTAAATGTGTACAAGAAGGTTTAATGGAGAACAAAAATTCAAATCGAGATTTGTTATTAAGTAAAGGAAACATAAAATTACATTTTCCAAAACATTAATTCGGACTTAAGAAACGTAAAAGACTCTTAGGGAATTGAAAATCTAAAGAGGCTTGCTAAAATTAGAAAATCATTCAAAACTCACTACACCTCGTGAATAGCTACAGGCTTCATTTCCTTGGAGTAATTTTATCATAAATTCTTCTAAAAAAACTCCAAATTGTATGCCATTTGATGTGTTGGAAACTAGAGTCATAGAGCTTTCCAACATGCTATAACTCGAGAATAAACTCTTCGTAAATCAATCCCAGCATTAATTTGAATTTCAAGTCTTGGTTTTGACCACTCCTATGTCAGGGAAATAAGTGGTTGTAATCAATTTACTTCAATCCAACATTTTGAACTCACAATATTCCAAGACTCCTAAAGAATGAACTATGTACCAATAATGTGGTTCTATCTCTTCTCTAAATTTGTATATAACCATTCTCCCAAGACTTTTAATGGAGATTCAACCTAGTTCCTCTTGCTTGTTAATTTTATTCATTTTAGCACACATGGTTATTTTCGTTGTTTTGTTGAGATAAGATCTTGGTTTTATATCACTTTGTAATCACATTTATTTGTGATATAGGTTGTTCTTGGTGATTCCATTGCGAGCATGTCTAGGAAAGGTCAATTCTTTGCTCGTTAGTTGTATTCTCTTTAAGTTGAATTTTAATTTTTTTTTTTTTAAAGATTTTATTCTATTCCTGTTGATCTAAGCGTGCAACAAACCACCTTGATAAGCTTTTTTGTGATTTATCTCACAAAAGTTATTCCCAGCATTTCTGTATTTTATGTTCAAAATATATATATTGGATGAGGTCGGACCTGTTGTACAATTGCAAGTTTCCTGGATGCCATTCAAAGTCAAAGTCCTGCTATTATTTGACCATGATTATATTGGATGTTAGCTCTAACCTGGGATCTTCCAATGCTTCCCTTAAACTATTTTCGTTGAGATTTTTTCATTCATTGGTTACTATATCTTCTGTTGTGGTTGTCGACACTCGACAGTAGTTTGCTCCATTTTTTTGCAAAGCTTGTTTCAAGATAGTATGTTGACATATCTCGAATAAGAATCGAAGGTCTTCTTGCAGCTTTTCCCAAGTTGATAGGAACACAAAAACAACATATATATACACTACAAGAAATAGGATATTAGGTGAAAAAAATTGGTTTGACAACCAAATTTTGTCACCAAATGTGACTTTTCCCTGACAAAATATTAATTTTGTCCCCCAAAATCATCCACGAACACCATTAGCGTCCGGATAGGTCCAAAAGTCGTTTGGACGTATTTGTGGTGTGACGAAATCCAGCTCGTTGTAAATGAGTGACGATTAGTATCGTCACAAATAGTTAATTTCTATCCAGACGTCTAACAACAATGTTCAGACGATTATCTGGGTGACAAAATACAAATCTTTTTAACTAAGTGACGATTAGAATTGTCACAAACTTGTCACATCTGTCAGGATGGTTTTATGACAATGTCTGAACAGACTTTACCTAACGAATAATGATTGTCACCACTTATTGATGCATTCAAAATATCATGAATACCCACTACCGTTTGAACATACAGACAAACATTCCAATGCGGAAAAAATACAAACATCCGAATACCAAAAAGATGTCTGCATAGATATGAATGCTTTTCAACGAATTGTGTGGTTCCACTTTGCAATACTTCACACACGTGATGTCGAAACCGTCCGGACAAACACAAGCCGTCCTGACGGAGGTAAGTTCTAGAAGATTGTCTGTGATTTATTTGCGAGTGAGAAATTTCAGGTTAAAAATTTTATGGGGTAATGTCATTGTTTGCCCCATAAGTATGGAGCAATTGCAATCAAGTCCCCTTAAGTATCAAAACTGCGATTTACGCCCCATAAATTTCAAATACTTTCAATCTTCGCCCCCCGTCCAATTTTTCGTCAAAAGTCACGGAATTCGGCATCACATGAGTCGCACATGTGCCAATCTCACTTGTCTTTACAATAATACCCTTCATAAGTGAGACCAAATGACTTAGCTCTGCCCTTGACAACCCCGACTACCTATCCTAGTTTTGTGCCATCAATTCCCTACTCCCCTGATTGTGTTTTGTGTGAACACTAACCCAGAACCCAGTCCCCGATCAGTTACAGATTCACTTCAAGTTACTTTTCCCTTGAACCCAATTGGCTTTGAGACACCATTAACCCTTGATTGTGCTGAAGATTATAGTGTAAGGACTGAGTTTGAAACGAAGCCCTAGAGGAGGACGACGGAGGAGATTTTGAAACCATATACAATATGGGTCAATCATACTTGAATCCACTGTTTAACTTGGTTCCCGTTGATGCTTTGATGAGTCTAATTCGCTTGATTTGGCTAGATGGAGATGTAGACCCATTTTTGGATTTTCTGAGTGTTTGCCGAGTGAGGAATGTATGAACGTCTAATATTGTGTGTTTGAAGTTGTTGTCATTGTGTATTTATATGGGTTTACTCTATCTTGAATGTGATGTATTAATAAAAGACCAACTATTTTATTCTAGTTTACATTGGTGGCCGACAAGCTGTGGTCCCTTTGCATTGTCATTGTACATTATTCTACAGTGCACATGTGGTCCTATGTATTCTTTAGTTTTTGTCATGCTTTTGTTGTCTTCATGTGCTGCCGATGTTTTCTTTTTGCAATTGTCTTTTTGCTTCAGCTATATTCACATGCAATTAGACCACTTAACTTAAGCTTTGTTTACTCTGACTATATGTAACCCTTCGTGCAGTCGTATGTAACTTTGTGTCATCAATTAAAATTGTAACTCTATTGTGTCACCATATGCTTAATTAATTGTTGACTTTGACTTCATGTAATTTTGGAATTGAGGGACTTGAATTCAGTCTCTTTGAGTTATACCAATTAGGTTAATTAGTGTACTATTTTTGAAGATTGTCACCAATTAGGTTAATTAGTTTATCATACGCTTAATTAGTGCACTATTTTGGCTGATTGTCACCATATGCTTAATTAGTTTACTGTTTTAGCTGATTGTTACCATATGCTTAATTAGATTTCTGTTTTTAAACTTGTTATAAATTGGTTGGCTTGCTGATTACTTAATAACTTTGCTGATTATGTACATATTCGAATATGTCATGGATGACATGATCTTATAACTTAATTACTTTGCTAATTAGTTATGCACAAGTTTATGTAAATTGTTTGTATGATGTCATGCTACATATTAGATTATTACTTTGCTGATTAGTTATTAACATGCTTAAATAAATTGTTTATTGTTTACAGGGCCTTACATTGTTAACTTTGCTCACTATTACAGGTTTGATCTTTTGTAATGTCGGCTGATTCCTTTGCGTTTAAGGTGCACTATAGGGGAAGTTTGACAGATCAGATGGTTGTGCATACGTTGGGGGAACGTATCTATGCACAACGATCCATACGACTCTGATTGTCTATCGTTCATAGAAATCAAGGGTGTTGTAAAAGAGTACGGATACAAGTCCGGTGATCTAATATACTATAATATAAGAGGCTGAGGGGTTGAGAATCATATCAGGGGATCCTAATGTGCTTGACATGGTGGTTGCACAGGTCGGGAAGGAATTGATCGTCCTCTACGTAGTTGGGTTTGAAAGTGGCCCCGAAGAGGAATTGGTAGACAATGTTGATGAAGATAGGGAGAGGCGTTGTATTGGCATCGGAACGAAAGGGTGGAGTGAGGCGCTAAGTAGTGATGACGACGTGTACGACATCAATGTTGGTGATGATGATGAAGTAGTTGGATCTGATGTAGAAGAGGGTGGGCTATCTGGTGAATCTTGAGAGAGGTGAGGCATATCTCGATATTGGTGTGGGTGGGTAGTCTTTTGAAGAAGGTGGGCCTTCGGGTGTGGGTGGTGGGATGTCATTTGAAATGGGTGCCCCATCAGGTATGGCAGGGACTTCATATGAAGAAGGTAGGCTCTCAAATGATAGAGATGATCATGACGACATCGATCCAAAACATGTATACACCCCGAATGTCAGAAGTGACGAAGGGGATGACAATGCAGAAAGTAAGAGACTATTTTTTCCACCAAACCAAGCTTATAATCTTATGTTTATATGGAATGGAATTTACTAATTGTGCTGTTCTGGGTAATTACAATTATGTAGATTATTTTCTGACATTACAGGGTCAGATACCCTCATATCTCCAGAAGTTAGTGAAGATAACGAGGACCACCCTCCTCGCAGTGCCCCAGTTCAAAGTATCAGTGTCCCTTGTGAAAGGATGAAATTCGCCTCTGCTGCACTATTCAGATCGGCTGTGAAAGAGGCGAATATTACACAAGGGAAAGATGTCTGCTACAAGAAAAATAGCAGTGACAAGGTGGTTATGATATGTAGGACTGAGCAGTGTCCATATAGAGTATATGGTAGGATGATTCCTGGTGAACATAGTTTCAAGATCAGAGACATTAAACCAAGGCACAAGTGCCCGAGACGGTATAGGTTCTCTCAAATGAACTTCTGGTGGATTGCCGAGAAGATGATTTATCAGATAAAGAGTCAGCCAAACATGACTATATCTGCCATATACGATGAGGTAAAGCGGAGGTGGCAGTGTGAGACGATGAGGACAAAATGCTATAGAGCAAAAAAAGAGCCTTAGAGGTGATATTTGGGTCCCACAAGGAGCAGTACGGAAGAGTATGGGATTACTATGCAACGCTTAGGGACACAAACCACGGTAGTTGTGTAATAGTGATGAGTGACCGGATTGTTCCAGAGTTGCAGCCTTTTTTTCAGCGACTGTATGTGTCATTGAATGCAATGAAGAGAGACTTTAAAGATGGTTGCAGGCCTCTAATATGCTTGGACGGTTGTTTCCTTAAAGGAAAATTCAAAGGGCAGCTCCTGAGTGTGGTAGCCCGGGATCCGAATAACAACATGTATCCTGTGGCCTTCACAGTAGTGGAAGTAAAGCTGAAGGATAGTTGGATGTGGTTCTTAGAGACCCTTGTGGGGGATCTCGGTGTGGCTCCACCAGGTGGCTGGACATTCATGTCCGACCGACAAAAGGTATGTTTCTGAACAATGTTCTTTCTGACTATTTTTGTCGATATGGATTGAAAATAACTTATTGTAATAAACTTCCTTGCATTATATTCAGGGGCATGTGCCAGCTTTCGATGCTATCATACCGACGGTGGACCACCGTTTTTGTGTCAGACACTTATATGCCAATTTCAAAGATGCTAGATATCGAGGGGTAGCATTAAAGGACAAGTTGTGGGGGGCTGCAACAGCATATACAGAGACTGACTTTCATAAGAAAATGGACGAGCTAAAGGCACTTAGCCCAGACGCGTATGAGTACCTCTGGAAAGTGAATCCAAGTGTATGGTCGCGCTCTTGGTTTCACACATATAGTAAGAGAGACATGGTCGTTAACAACTTATGCGAGAGCTTCAACTCCTACATTCTGGCAGCTCGGGATAAGCCGATAATCACGATGGTAGAGATGATCAGGAAAAAGCTCATGAGATTATATCAGCTGAAGAGAGAGGGATCCTTAAGAACACTGGGCGATTATGCGTACGAATAATGGAGAAGCTTGAGGAGATTGGTCAGGAGGCCACCTATTGTCTCCCGACATACGCTGGGGATGGATTCTTCGAAGTTGAGTGTCATCTGAGGCCGTTCGTGGTGAACATTCAGAGGCGCACATGCTCATATAGGAAGTGGGACTTATCTGGTATGCCATGCGCTCATGGGTTTTCTGCTATCATATATGACGACAAAAATCTAGAGGACTTTGTTGATTGGTATTACACCGTTGAGGCGTATCAGCAAGCATACGCACCCATTATCTATCCAGTGCCTTCTGAAGATCAGTGGCTGCGTACAACATATGAACCAATGGACCCCCCACCATCAAGAGCTCAGCCTGGTAGGCCTCAGGAAGTTGAGAAAAAGGGGACCAGAGGAACTAGCATCGTCCAATAGAAGGATTCCAAGGCGGCAGAATGGAATCATGTGCTCTGAGTGTAAAGAGTCGGGCCACAATAAGTGCACTTGTCCATGACTCAATCATAGAAGAGCTTCACGCAGTAGTCGAAGTGTGTCTAGTGCCCCGGCAGCAGCATTTGTTAGTGGACTCACACATTCAGATAGTACTCCAATTACCCGCACCACTGGATAAGTGCAAATTTGCAGCACATTGTTGTTTACATTATGATATTCGCTTATTTTTGCTAAATTACCATATGTCGATGATGCAGGAGGAGAGTCGGGGGACACCTTATGTAGATGAAGCAACACCGTCTCAATCAACAACCGAGAGACGATCTATACCGATAAGGATAAACAGCAACAGCTCCGATTATACATTAGTACATCATCTCTGGTATTTGCTTACTTCATTGCATATGCTGGTTATGACAGCTTACCCAGAGCCGAAAACTTTCGCAACTTATACCAGAGACGGCAGCAGACGGACTGTAACAGCGAGACCAAAGGTAAGCACATATTGACACTATGGATAATATAAAAATGCAGGTTGCCTAACGAGTTATTCCTTTACTTTTGCAGACATCAAAAAAGAAAGGTCGTAATGCTCAATTACCATATAGTGAGCCACCTGCAGTGGTAGATGCCCCTTAATGTTGTTGCAACAGAGACATGCCCTATGAGGAGGAGTTCTACACAGCCACCTGCATTGAGCAGAAGTTTAGCTACCAAGGGGATCGCTGCAAGAATACTAATGTGACGATCTGAAAGGTTGAAAGGGGGAGTGGGATCGCAAGTGAGCAGCAGCAGCAAACCACCAATAGTAATTGACCTAGCTGAGCTAGAATCTGGAGTAGGGGTTAGATGCTCTTGGGGGCCTCCTAGTGCCGGTGGTGTGCAGTTCAGAGTATCAGACCACCTCAGGGCTTTGGACAGCACGATAAGGGGAAGGCTCTAGCTGCAGATAAATTGGGGGTGAAGGATAAAGGGAAGAAACCCTGATGGCAGTTGTAGTGTGAGGGGTTTTGTTGGTATAAATGAGTTCTGTTTGTAGTGCACTTGATATTGCTGTTGGGACTTATTTTATGTTGGGACATGTGCTTGGTTGTCTTTGGTTGCTTTTTTGGGGTTTGGCAAATACTGTACGGTTAGCTGTGGTAGTGATTTTAAACAGCCACTTTTGTTGGAAACTGGATTGTACTTTTCATTTTGGACCACCATTTTGTTCACTTGTAATGAATATATGAAGTGGAATTATAGCAGGTGACTTTCGAAAGATACTATCCACTTTTGAGTGTAGTAATGACCATTCATTTAGTTTCAAGTATTGGCACATAAGTCAACTTCCTTTGAACAGGTTTAATGCAAAATAGTTTTGATATTTTGAACATGGTGGTTATGTTACGATGGCACAAAATATTGATCTTTTGAACAGGTTTAATGGAAAATAAGGAGAACCGGCAATTAATTGAACAAGGTCTACACATATTACAATAACACAAGACAACTACAAAGAGATTACATAGTCACGAATTAAGCGATCAATGACCCAACAGAAAACACCGAGCTGGTTGCAATGTACCAAGGGATGAATTAGAAGATAATACAAATACTCATGCCATAACATGTACCTCAATTGACTACATAGTCCAGAATTATATAGATTAGCAACTAAAACTCCACCAAAAAGAAACCAGCTGAAAACAATGCGGTCTTATAACCCATCTTCTGGACCTCGGTCTTCTTTCTCTCCATTTAAATCTCACACCGATGTTGCGTAGTCATAGCCTCAATTTTGGCTGCTTGTTCATTACTCATTGCCTCAATGGCTAATCAGTGTTGTGAAGCCATTACATCGATCTCTTCTCGATGTTGCGCAATTATGGCTTCTATGTTCTTATTTTGCTTTTGGAGCTGTCCACTAATTGATTCCCAAGAAATTTCTTCACTAAGCTTCTACCCGTGCATTTCTCGGAGTTGCCAAATCAGCCTTCGTCCATATGCACACATTTTAGGATCTCTCCATGCAAAATAATTGCAATGACCACCATCCTGCAATTAATTAACTATGTTCAATACCTAATAAACACATACATACTTAAAATATAATCAACCTTATTAAAAAGACCAAATTAACTACCTACAAATTTTAGTTAAGTTAATGACGTCAATCTGTACTATTCACGACAAAACAAAAAAGACACTAAATGTGGGGGCAACAACTAACCTTGTACTTCACACAACCCCAGAAGCATCTGCCCCAATTTTCATCCGTGAAGGCAGTGGTCGAAATTGCTCTCAAGTCGCAAAAACATCTTGGGCCCTCTATAGAAGATGCACTTTGTTCATTTCCAAAGCTACCAGTGGTGTATGATTCGGACATGGAGGCCAACACAAAACAAAAAGTACCCATTTTTCCCCCTAAAATTAACTCAACAAGTGAACAACGAAAATAACTACAACTAACAAAGAAGTCAGCAAACCTTCACAACTTAATAATCTCCAGCTGAGAAATCGGTAAGCTTGAGGATTCAAAGATGTGTTGGGATATGGAGGAGGAGGATGACAGAGAAGTGCTAAAACCTTCGACTATGACAATGGGGAGAGGCCAACTATTTTTCAGCGGGAAGGGTAGGACACCTTTAGCGAATGGGTTGGACGGGAGGAATGCTTCGGTGAAAAATGGAGAAGTTCAAACTGATAGATCAAACGCACAAGGGGTATTTGGTAAAGACAGGTGGGATTGGCGCATGTGCGACGCACGTGATGCTGAATTCCATGACTTTTGATGGAAAATTGGACGGGGGGCGAAGATTGAAAATATCTAAAATTTATGGGGCGTAAATCGTCGTTTTGATACTTAAGGGGGCTTGATTGCAATTGCTCCATAGTTATGGAGCAAACAATGACGTTACCCCAAATTTTATTCCGTCTCGAACTTTTATTTTAGTTTATTATTAATTGTCGTAACAACTGTAAATATACGATACAAAGGAGGAATGCAATCAACTAGGAGAACAGAGCTAAGTTGAAGATTGTACACACATCGAGTGCGAGGTCCTTCTAATGCGCGAGAGCTTTGTTAGTGAATAATAAAATTATATTTTTTAGATATATTACTTAAATAAATGACTTTGGTATTTTAATATGCACATTGGATATTTCTTTTGGTATACAGAAAAATCTAAAATCTGATCAGATTAATCCTACGTTGCTGTGTAAAAAAAGGCATATTAATAAGAAATATGGCATGTGGACATCAGAAGATGCACAGAAAAATTTTGTAAGTTGTAACGTTAGATTTAATGATGCATTCATTATCTCTTATGTTTCATTATGTGCTAACTTTATTTTCTTTTCTAAATTTGTAGGGAAAAAATGGTGGCATTACAGTTGTGGCACGAGTAAGAGGGAAAGCCATACACAGAAGTTGAGATTTTTGCTGAGGTATTGGGAATAAAAGCGGGTTACATGCGAGATTTAGCGTTAAGTACGATCTGTTGGATCATCGTCTTTAGTATCGTCCGTTGATTTGTATCGGGGATTGAAGAAGGCCATATTAGAGATAGAGGAATGAGGGCTAGACAAATGGAATATGAAGAGTTTCTAGTCAAGAGGTCAGAAATAAAGCAGACGATGCAAGAGCATCAACAAATGATGGAGAAGCAACAACGAAAGAAAGAAGAAGAGCATCGGAAGATGATGGAAGAGCAGCAACGGAACCTACAAGAATAGCAAGAACAAAGGATACAACTAATGGAGCAACAAATACGTGAGCAAATGATGGAGCACATCAGACAGCTAACATCCCATATGACACCTACACGAAAGATTTGGTAAATTATATATTTTCACTAACTAATCAGTACTTATTAATTATATATTTTATTTATTTATGACAATTACATATTTGAAGACATTTTATTATGAGTATTGAATATCTTTCTATTTGTATTATTTGCAAATTATTTTTAAATTTTTAATTAAATTAATTCAAATAGGTAATAACAGTTCGAACGATAACAATAACTGTTCGAACAGTAAAGCATACGCACGCGACAAAATTCGTCTGCACCCTCTATATGAAATACCGTCCATCCGTAGGGTTATTCTTTCGTGCACACGGTCCTTAATTGCCCATTCGAACCACTAAATGAGTGACAGATGCATGATCGTTAACATTTCATACATTCCCACAGGTTCAATAGAATAAGCATCCACACGAACGGAGTACATGTTCACACGGTTTCTAAGGTGATAAAAAACTATTTTGTCATAAATAAAATAACCGTTCAGATGTGTTTATATTACCGTACGCATGTCTATTCCATGACAAAATGCATTTCATCACATTGGACCAAACATTCACACTCTTCATGAGAATGGATGGAGGGTACTAGGCAATGACGAACTTAAAATTCGTCAAGATAGTAGAAAACTAATTGGACGGTATAGTTTCCCTTTTTGAATGACAGAAAACGGAAATTGTCACCTAAAACCTTTGCTGGTAGGCTTTAGGTGACAACTCGGTTTTGTCACCCAAAACCTGTTGGTGACTAAATATGCACTTTGGGTGACAAAATTTTTTGACACCTAAAGTGCATTTTCTTGTAGTGATCTGTTGAGACAGAAAATGCATGTGCTCCTTGTCCGAGTATCCTAAGCGGTGTCTCTTTTACGTGAGTGGTTAATTATATTTTCTACTGCATAATGAGTTGTCTATTTATTTTGCACAAAGAAAGGAGTAGAAATTATTCCTGTTTTGATTGTGTTCACCCTAACAATCTATATATAAATTCCCTTGGAAATCAAAGTCCTCGAATCTCATCAGTTCCATATTGGGTCACTGAAAATAAAATTAACGATCAAGATTTTATAGCAATGACAATAGTAATAACTTATTCATACGACAGCTTGTATGTATGGGCCGTACCCAAGATGCACGGTTTATATAGTGATGCATGATATCATGTATGTACAAGTCGTAAGTCATAATTAATTTATATACGTTGTTACATAACCATGTCAAGATTATGGGCCAATTAGTGATGTTTAGCCACGAAGGTGATAACTAAACCAGAAGTTTTTATGAAACTGATGTTTTAATGTCTGTCGCTTATTTTGACCTAGCAAAATTTTTTTTTTCATATCTTGCTCAAACTCTCTGACATAAGATGCCTTTGAAGTTTGCGACTGCAAGTACTCCTTAATTAACCCACTGGAATAGAGCAAGCAAAAAATGCTTAGAATTTTAGGCCCATGGACTACGAGCCTACGAGCTATCTGGGCTCGGATTAATAATTAATTGAATAAAACTATGATATTAACATCCATAAACAATATTATCCTATGACGACCTTGGTCTACCATGACCAATGTGAACGGAAGTTGCTCTGAAGATTCCCCAACTCTGGAAATTGCGACTGAACCTCCATAAAATATTAACTAAATACTCAATTCATGATATGTTCCATCATCTAGCATGCATGCGGCCCTCTGAATGTGACAGATAGGATGGCGCCATTAGCTGGCCATAAATCTTAGATGATTCATATTGTTTGATTAAATATTCTCCCACTTGCTGCATATTTCTCCTGCAATCATCGCCCCTCGCTATCTGGTCATGATTTTTCTAAACCTCTTGCTAGCCAAGTCAATTAGCCTATTAAAGCGATTAACCAATCCAACGACGAACATGACCATGATCATCACCCTTTGGTTCAATGATTTTGGCCGCTGAAGTGAAGGATATTTCTAGACTACTGTTGAGCCGCGGCCAGAGGAGTACTGAAACTCAAGTAGAACACTCGGACAAGGAGCAAGAGACTTTCTATGGAAAAGAAAAAGGGTGTACGGGGGGGTTCACACCCTAAACCCGAAGAATAAAAACCAATATTGGCGAAACCACCTTTTGACATTTTCGCACCATATCCCTTTAGCGATTCTAAACATGAGTTCTTTCCAGAAGTGTATGCGCATCTGGAAAGAGGTCAGAAATTAATCAAGCGGATATGCTAGATACAAATAGCCAGTGCATGCGCATAAACGAATCCATGGGCGACTTATTCTTTGTTTAGGAATTGCTAATTCATGGTCGGCATGAGCTTTTTCAAGCGAAAAACGGGTAGTGGATAGTGACTCATTTCTCTCTATATGATACACTGTATAGAACGTTATCCCGCAACTCAGAGATTGCGTGGTGATTTGGCTATCTCTTTAGAGGCAGTTGATTTAGTTTAATTTTTTGTCTTGCTTCTCTGTCTTATCCTTTATTCATATTACTAGTACGGCATTCTATTGCTTTTTTTTTTTTTCTTTTCCTTTTCCTTTTTCATATAAGAACGACAGTCCACTAATCTATTTCTATTATTAATTAGTCATCTCCAACCCTAATGACTTAATGATTTATATGATTTCCTGTATTACAAATCTAACAAACTCGATCGTGATTAGTGGGTCCTTTAAGTTCACTCAAAGGCATTGGTTGGAAGCAAATTAATTAGGCCTGCTGTGCTGCACAAACTAGACAGAGGGAGTCAAAAAGATTTTCCTGCAGAATCAAATGTTGCTTTTGAGATGCTTTCTCCAATAAACTGCGTACTTTGGGCAATGACCATCCCGTTGAAGTTACGTACACTACTGTTTATATTTATATGTCGATCGGAGAATGTCGTGATTCTCATAGAAGAATAAAAAGAGAAGAGTCGAGGGTTGCGGCCAACACATTCTAAAATATATATGCTTTTGCTCTCGTACGTGGTACCAAAGAAAAGCATCTACCCCATGGTCTAGATGCGATTCTATATATATATATATGTGTGTGTGTGTGGAGATGCATATATATAGATACTGGTTCTCTCAATGCGAGGTATGTATGTGCTATGAGATGTATCCAATTCGTGAGACCCTGATTTTATTCTATAATTAATTGTACTGAGATCATATCCTTTACTGGGTTTCATTTGGAAAGATTTCACAAATAATCTTCTGCCTGGAATTTAGAGCTGGAAACACTAGATTGATTGGCAGTAGCACATACCAAAAAAAAAAACAAAAACAAATATTGGAGTTAGTTGTCTTGGGGGCGAAGAAAAAATGTCATGTTAGCTAGCTGTTTATGCAACACATGCCCATATGCAAGCAGAATTCCACTATACATGAGAATGGATCATAAACTATATGAGAGGTGATTCAAGTGTAAATATATATAAGCCATGTGAAACCCCCAAATCAATATTTAGGTGAATTGGAGAAGCTAACAAATTAGAGCTGGGATAGCTAGCTCTAGGGACCTATATATATATATAGGTTAGGATTAAAGTCGGCTCCAGCTTCTTCACATGCATGCACAAGTACTCAACCACAGCCATATGCCTTTCAAGAAACTATGTTAGGAAGTAAAGGCAGACTTTCGGCCATCAAAATGGCTTCACTTTCCAAAGGGAGATGGGTCCTACTATCTCTGTATTCGTGGCCATGTTCATCCGCGCCACTTTTATAAAACGCTTCTTCATTAGTTCATAATTTTCTTTAAGCCTAAATTAGGAACAAAAGCTGTCAATTATATATATATATCTTGTGTTGTTGGTTTCCCCACTCTTTTCAACTCCCATTGGTTCGGATATCAGATATATTGCTATGGAGTTCAATTATTTCTAGTTAGACCATGCTTGTAAAGCAAAGAGAATGTGACTAGGAAATTAGGTTCTTTTCTTTATTATCATTCTGCACGCTGCAGCTCGAAAACGCAATTTCTCCAATATTGCAGGCACATCAATCAACCAATTATTTACAGCTCGAAAGAGATCATAGGTACATATGTGGGAAAGTAATTGGTGGACAAGAAAGCTCTTCCACTTTGGAGAGAGCGAGGATGACTTTATAATGCTTTTTCTTATTTGAACGTCAGTTGCTATGTAGTTTGCAGCTCTGCTAGACAGATCATCCAAAAGCTGCAATTGCTGATGACTTGTTCAGCAATTGATCTTATGTTTGTGCTGTTGCTTTTTAGCAACAAACTATGTAAAAGATCCAAGCAACAAAATATAAAGCATGCATGATTCTAACTAGTTAAAGGGTTTTGTCTCTGCCGTGGAAAAAGTTCGCTGCAGCACGTACGCAAACTAGTTCCAAGTGGCCCAGCCAAAGGGGAAAAAAGTACTGGTGTATGGTGCAATTCAAAGAACCATATATGCATTTTGCATAAAGTCCAAGATGCCTCCTAGTCATTTATTATCGCTAGCTAGCTGCTCAACTCTAATCTGTTAAAAAGGGCTATAATTAGGTCAAAATCCTCATCGGAACAACGAAGAAAGTAAGGTGCTATGTGACATTTTTTATTTGGATGGTAATGACAGCGTTCCATCCCATTGGAAAGTTTGGTGGACGGGCCACTACTACGTCTACATGTATAACTTAAACTAGGAAAGGAAAGACAAAAATGCATGGCCAAGCCATTTTTGCCTTTGGTAATCAGACTATGTAAACTTTAGGGGCGGATTCTATTATAAAAGAAAAGAGAAACTAATTCCAGAAGTGTATGACTAGAAAGACGATCGACTAAAATGTCAAAGCAATGAAACCAATCAAAACACACACACACATTATATATAAACACACACACACATTACCAATTTAGAATTTGGTTTAATATATATATAACAAAACATGAACATCCATAAACAATAAAATAAAAATAAGATTTGGAAAGGATGAAAAATTATAATGAAAATTCTTGATATTCAAAAGAGATTACAAGTTGTCATAATCAAAAATGAAAGATGACGAGCTATGAAGATAAGACACAGAGATTTTGGAGGTTACAAGGCTTAGAATACGTACAAGAGTCCTATGAGCTTAGAGAGATAATATAGTCCTTTTACGGATGGAAAAAATGCTCTAAAATGTCATTTGTGTCAAAATCCATGTGAGCCTTCAAGTCTTATATTTATTAGAGATACTATTAGAGCTATTAGAGTCTATAATTGCTAAAGAAATATGAGCTATTGTAATCAAAAGCTTATAAATAAAGTCTCTCTATAATCTCATCTTTAAATCAGTAAGTACACAAATCTATCCAATTAAGCTTTCCCACAATTGATATAAGTCTATGAACCGAATTCACTTAAATCTTGTATCTCACTTCTCTCTTCCTCTCTCTCTTAATTTAAATTATTTTTCTCTTTTATTTTTAATTTTCTTTTTAATATCATAATCAATCTATAAAATTTGATATAATATTAATATGTTATTAAATATCAGATATTAATTGAAAATATCTCCTATTTATTAAATCTCTTTCTCCGTAGTCCGTGGTACTCTTTCCTCTCTGTCCAAGTTTATATATCTTTTCTTTGAATATTATTTATCTTATCGTATCTTGTTGGAATCCTTAAATGTATCTTAGAAATTTGCCCGAATGCTGTGGCTTCATCCTTGCCTTACGCACTTCCTTGATTTTTTTTTCTTTTTTTTCTAAGCCACTCCCTTGATGTTTGATTGGGCAAAATTATCACGTAACTTATATGCATCATATAACTACTTCCTGAGTACTCTCAGCTCAACCGGAGGGCAAAACTGCACTGTTTTTACCTTTGTTTCCAAAGCATTACTTCATTAAGGCAATTATTATGCATAATATTATAATAATTCTAAAAAGGGTTAAATACACTTTTAGCTACCTCTGACTATTGATGTCCTGACACTTGTACCCCAAACTTTTAATTTCGTTACATTTTGGCACTCAACTACGATCCATTTATACTTTGCACCTTAACCGTTAATTTGAACGAAAATAGTTATTTTAGTTTAGTGAATTGATAATTCTACTCTTATAATTTTTTTATACTTATTTTTTGTATAGGATAAATTCGTCATTTTACTAAACTAAAATAATAATTTTCATCTAAATTAACGGTAGGGGGTGCAGGATCAAGATCCTCTATAATTCTCCACCCGAATTGCACGACACAATTTGGAGAGAGACATACACAGGAGGTAGAGTCCACACCATTTAGTGTTACCCATATAAAGTTTCAAGTAGCATGGGTCTTACAATGAAAACCACCTCTTGTGTCCGTCTATCTCTAAATTGCACTGTACAATTCGAGCAGGAGATTGCAGAGGATCCCCATCCAAGGGTGCAAAGTGTAAATGGTTGGCAGTTCATTGGAGAAATATAATGAAATTGATAGTTTTTGTGCAAAGTATCAAAACTCCAATAATTAGACCAAGGTGAAAAGTATATTTTCCCTTTTAAAAACATAAGTTTTTATTTCACAAAAAAAAAAAAAAGGGGAACTCATGTCATATGCGTGCCTCTAGATTCTACTGTGATGGATAGTTTCACGCCCCTTACGAATTAAATAAGTATAGGAAAGAATCATGCATTTTAGAAAATAGTTTAATTTGGTCAAGGAAGGCATCTTTCAAAGTGCAGATAATTAATAATAACAAGTTTAAAAATCTATAGAATCTATATGAATGAGCAAAGTTGTCCAAGAATAAAAGTATCTTTGATCAAGAATATGGAATCCATCAGAACAATTCTCTTAAATTTTTTTTTCTAGACCGCTAAAAAAATGTATTTACTCATTTATATGTGGATTGTACTCATGTGTTTGAATTTCGTATTTTGTTCCGAAGTTTTAGGATAAAGTAATTGATCATACAATGTTATTGGGCTAAAATATTAGAGTCAAGTGTGAAAGAAATATTTTAATAATATAAAACGGCTGGTATATATGGAGTAGCTGTAATCTTTTTGGGAAAATCGCAAGGACTCAACTGATCGGCCCTGTGGAATTAAAAAAAATGACAGCATGATTCATTCCACGTTATTTTTTGAAGTCTTCCAACAACGTCTAGGGAGATCAAGAGCATATATATTTTCATCTTCTGTTTGAAAACACATGTCTCCAAAAGAAATAATGAAGAAATTGAAGTAGCAAAATTCAGACAAAGACTCATGCACTTGAGAAGCTGCGACCCAAAATTTACCTAGATGTACGTACGGCAAAGCCATCCAATTCTTGTCACCTTATCATCATGTACAATCAATCATTCTACGTGCTGCTCCCTAATGTAAATTAGAAGATATTTGATGTCAGGCAAGTAAAAATTTTAAGAATTTTGAGAGTTTGATTTTTTATGGGTCTTTATAAGAAGTTAATGAAATAGTTTAAGAATGTATGATTGTAGAACAATTTTTATTAGAATTTGTTAAAAGCAATGAGAAAGAAGATTTGATATAATTTTTTAACAAAAAAAAGTAATGGAATTTGTTAAAAAAAAATAAGGAAAGAGAAGATTTTGATATAATTTTTTTTTTCAATGAAAAAGTATTGAAATTGGTGTAAAAATGTGTTGGAATTTGTGTGAAATTTTTGAGATTTTGATATATTAATTGGTTGCATAGATTTTGGCTTTTTTGAAAAAATTTCTTAAAAGGTTTTTTAAGAAAAATTTTCATTACCAAAAATCATTAGAACAGAAATTATTTTGTTGTTTGCTTTGTGGATAAAAATTTTCAAATTAATCCACTGGATAGCTTAATGATTATATAGATGGATAAGGCACACAGTTTTAAGTTTGATTCTCTTAGAATCATACAAGTGATTTAAGTAGACACTGGAGAGTAGTTAGTTGTAGGCTGTCGTGCTAGTACTCCTTAAGATTTACTTATGTGTTATGTAGGCTCATTTTAATAAATTACTGTATTGGATCTCTACTCCAAATCATTTTACAAATTGAACCAAAAAGTGATCTTGATAATCACTGAGCCAGGTAGTGCATTGCAATTTGACAAGCACTACAAGAAAAATTGCCTTTAGGGAATGTTTTTGTTTGGGACGGGCACAAAACCGTCCCTAAAGGGCCCCTTTTGGGACACAAAAAAAGAATCATCCCAAAAGGGGTGTTAAGCCATGTCTTTAGGGACGGTTCCTCTTTCCGTCCCTAAAGATAGGGTTTTAGGGACGGATTTCCAGCATCCGTCCCAAATAAAATGGCGGGAATTTGGCGGGATGAAACTTGGGACAACAACATTTCGTCCCAAAAATATAGTAAGTTCAAACTTATTTCCGTCAGTTTGAACTACCTTTTTAGGACAGTTAAAGACTGTCCCAACAAAGAAATAAGTTCCAACTACTATGAATGAAGTTCAGATCTAAGCTTTGGGACAATAGAAAAGTGTCCTAATAATGTTCAAGTTGGGACTATCTGGAACAAAGTTGGCACCGACGTCCGATGTGAGAACTGCATATATATACGTTCGAACTAATATGGGATTTGATTGTTAAAACTCCCCATGTTCAACACCTGTCTAAAATTTGATTTATTTAAACAAGTCCGAACTAGCTTCTATGTAGTTCTAACTTTGCAAACAAAGCAGATCGACGTGATGTGATATGACCCTTTATTTAATGCGTCAGGTAAGTCCAAACTAATATTACGTCCGTTGCAACATATGTAATAGGGATAAAAGTGCTAACTTTCTTTACTATAGTGCGGACTTGTGAAATGTAGTGCGAACATCTTTAGCGGATACATACATCTAGATAGATATCTTGTCTTTATTGTCCGAACATCCTATCTCCAAGTCCACACTATGGGTACTATATATATAAAAAAAAAAAAAAAAAAGAACAACGCCATTTGGACACAGGAGTGTGACAAACTTCTTGGATGCTGCTAAGGTCCCTTCACATGTTGGGGAGGGCAGGCAAAAGCCTCCCAGTCCGATATGCATAGAGACATTGAGGAAGAGTAGATCGTAGCTCAAACGGGCTAAGGGAGTGGTAGATGATACAGCTAGATCCTCCTAGGCCACCGAGCTTCTTAAAATTTTTGGTCAGCTTGAGGATCTTGTCAGAAAGAAGTTTGAACAGCAACACGGGATGATAGAGAAGTTAGGGAAGAAGGTCGATGACCTTAGTGGTTCGGTTGATGCGATGCAAAGGACGGTTCATTCACTGTCGTAGTCTAGTTCTTATTTTATATCTTCTTTTTGGGTTATGTGCTTATTTTGGGACAATGATATTTTGTACTTATTTTGGATATGTTGGATTCCTTGGTTTTGTACGTATTTTGGATATGATGGACACTTCTTTATGGACTTTATGGACAATTGTTATCTTTATGTTTATATTACTGATTTGTACTAACTTTTACTGTCTATGTCTCTTTTTTTTTAATTAATTTCTGTTATCAAAAAAACATTCAAGGCAAAAAAGTATTAATGGTGTAAAAGCAGTTTCAATTGGAAAGTCTAAGTCCGCACTAGCTATCTCTTAGTGTGCACTTGCGAATATAAATCTCAACTAATATTTTCCAAGTGTGAGCTGTTTGGACTTTACGAATTTAGATTCAACAGAAGAAAGAGTTCGGACCGCGTATAGTTAGGTTCGCACTATATTCCATTAGTTTGCACTTTTTAAATTTTTTTCCCGTGATAATCCTCACATCATGTTAAATTTGACACTTTTATATGGAAGTAAATAGCAAAACGATGTTGTTCCACCTTGTGCGAATGTCCTTGATGTCCTTGGGGACTAGTTCTTATGTAGTGCGAACGGGTCCACATGAATTACATAGTCGGAACTAGTTAAAAAATAGTGCCCACTAAGTTATGATCTTGAGCGAACACGCATTTCATTTGAATTTCATGTGACCACTCAAATTTTGTTTCCCGGTATGTTAAGTTGGAACTAGTACAGATGAGGGCGAACGATGATGTAGTAGTCGAACCGGGTGTTCTTTGGTGCACATTAATATATGTTAGTGTGAACTATATATTGACATTGTATTATTTATATGGTAATGTGTGTTAAATTCATTATTTTACTACGACTTACCTTTCATATTTTTATCACATGTACTCTAATGTGCGTTAAATGTCATCTTTATTTTATGTACCTACCATGTTGTGATCATATGTACACCAATAAAGTGATGATGATCGTTATGCTAACCTGAGGACATTGATAATGAGTGTAGCACATGTGAGTTGATGTGAGGTACATTAAGTTTGTTAGAATGTGCTTAATACAATTTGATAACCCAGTGATATTATGAGCACATTACTATAGATGTGCAAGATGTATCGAGTAATGAAGATCATTATGCTAACTTGAGGACATTGATAATGAGTGTAGCATTGTGAGTTGATGTGAGGTAAATTAATTTTGTTAGAATGTGTTTAACACAATTTGATAACCCAGTGATATCATGAGCACATTAGTATAAATGTGCAAGACGTATTAAGCAAATGTATATTAGGCTTGACACATTAGTAATAACCCAAGCGCGTGTGTTAATATATGTTGCAATCTAATGTGTTAAGGAGTGCTAATTTAAATTGATGTATCTATTATGTTTTCCTCACATTGTTTTTATGATTAGAAAGTGTTATAGGAGTGTGATTGAATTGTAAATTGATACGTGTTTTTTAAATTATCATAGTCCCTTTTTACGTTTTGAACTACGAACAATAAGTCCTAACTAGGCCAAATATAAGTTACGTCTTTGTGTATATAGTGCGAACTCATTTTATATAAGTCTAAACCATCATATCTACACTTCCAATCATATATAAGTCTAGTTGTAACATATATTTTCTTCAGAGTGGAAGCAAACTGTGTCGTCCAACTTGCGTAAATTAAAACTAGGTGAGATTGTTCGAACTTGAGCAAAGGGAAACCACACAGTGTCGTCCAACTTAATATCTTAGTCCGAACCTATATATACCAGTTTGAACTGGGAACACAGACTTAAAAAAAAAAAACTTAGCAGCTTCGTGCAGACCCATTTGTGCACGAAGCTGCTAAACAAAGGGGGAGTTCAGCTGGGCAAAGGAGGTTCTACGGTGTGGTGAGTGAGGACAACACTGAAGAAAACATTGGGCTACAATTTGTGGGGATATTGGGGTCTTGGGTGGCTCGAAAAATCTCAATATCGTCATGGGTTTTGTGGGTTTTCTAGGTGTGAAGGCATTTGAGAGGCTTGTCTCCGGCCAAGCTCCGGTCAGAAGTGCCATTGAGGTATTTCTTTCACATCTACTTTAGTTTTCCTTGCTTCGATTCCAATGTATGGTGGTGATTTTAAGATGAGATTTAAAGGTGGGATTTGTCGTGAAGACCTCAAGAATCTGTTGCCAGTGGAGTAAGTCGCTCTTCTCCTATGTCTTGTACACATTTCTATCTTGTTTTTGCATGGTTCTTGTTGTGATTTGGTGTCTGGATGAGGTCCTTGGCGTGGTTATTCAGTCGTTGGGTTTCTGCAGATTTGGGTCTGTCCGTCATAGTTCGAACTACATATTTTGCTATTGAAACGTATTTGTATTAGTCCGAATTGTATATTTGCATGTTGAAACTTATTTAAATCTGAATCCAAACTGAGTATTTATATGTTGTAACTGTGCTTTGCAACTCTGTCTATTTTGGATATGTTGTTGAAACGCATGAGCTATATGGTAGGAACGAATAAGATTGTTGTTGGAACTTATTTCGCGTATATTTAAACATTTACTCTGAAGTCGAACTGAATATTTTTTAGTTGTAACTGTGCTTTGCAACTGTTTCAACGCTTTATTGTTTGTTGAAACTGAATTCAATTGCATGAGATATATAGTGGGAACTCATGATATTATTGTTGGAACTCGTGTCAGTGTGCTTTTCAAATGTTGAAACTTTTATTGTCAGAATATGTTTGATGAAACTGAATTCTATTGCATGAGAGTTTGGATTATGATAGTTCAGACATGGGAGATGGGGGACATGAGACTTGAATATGATAATGAAATAAGTGTTAGAAAGCTCGAACTACATATATTGTAAAGGAAAAATGTTAATTTGATTAATGAACACGTTATATTACTAATTTCTTTTAAATTCTAACATTATAATGGGCGCCCCCATCCAGACATGGATGAAGATACTTGGGCGAAATTGTGTGACATGTTTGCTAATCTAAAATATGAGGTATATGTATATCTTTGACTGCAATTACTAATTATGAACGCGTTTAACCATTTATCATGAAACTATTTCCAGGAAAAATGTAAAGTAAACACTGAAAATAGAAAGGGCTTGACAATTTTCCACACCGCGGGTACGAGGACGTTTTCTCGATATCGAAAAGTGTTGGTAAGTGATATCATTCTTATTTTTATATTGCTATCTTTCTTTACTTCATTTCTAACTTATTACGTAATTCTCTAGGAAACTTCCCTTCTGTAACTTCAGAGATTGGGCTAGCTGAATTGTATGCTGTATTCCACAAGTAGAAAAATGGGGACTGGTTGTCCGATGTTACTAAGGACAATCATGTGAGTATACTTACATTGATCAATTTGGTATGGTGTTTATTTCAAAGTGTTAATAGTTATTGTCATCCTTGGTAGTTGTACTTGGTAATAGATCCGCTGGTTGGTGGTTGTCTTGATACTTGATTTTGCTGGTTAGTGGTTCTACCAAAGTTATTGGAATACTCTATTGCTTGTGTTGGTAGCTATATGAATTTTTGTACTCAGGAATAGTCCCTACTATAGTAGTTATGCTGCCGAATTTTCTACGACTTTCTCTTGTAGAGTTCTTTTCCATTTGTCAAATATTATAATTTCACATATATATACCAAATGAATGTAACATTAATTATTAATGATTCATCTTATGGCAAGTTTTTTTGCAGTAAAAGATGAGGGAATTGCAAGAGCAAGCTATCTCAGATGAGAGGTCCTACAACAACATTGATATCCTCCATCAAGTCTTAAGCCCCAAGCCTGGTTATGTGAAGGGGTTGGGGCGAGCAGTGAAGCCTCCAAGAAGCTTGGGATCGACATCTACTAGTGTAGCGCGACAATTAAGAGAGGCACAGTTGGAGATAGATAGATTGAAAGCGAATGGGAAGCTGAGATAGAGCAGATGAGAATAGAGCGGGAAGCAGAGATGGCGCGCATGTGAGCTGAGCGACAACAAGAGATGAAGGAGTTGGAGAACAGATTGATGAGGGAAATGAGGGAGCGCATGAATGATTTCATGATAAACTCTTCCCACAGTTTGTAGACCCTATTCCCATATTCGTTGTTGGACAATGTGATTTATATTATTTTGGAATTATGTTGGACTTATGTTAGCTTGGTTTGATGCTTATTTTGGACATATGTTATTTTTGGATTTGTGTTTAGTATCATTATATTATAAACAATGTTTAACATTTGGAGAATGATGTTATTTTTGTAACTTTGACTTATGAAGACCCGTATTGGTTTTCTTGTATGGATGATAGTATTCTAAAATCTATTGCAGCACATTCATGTATGGGTTTATTGAGGAATTTTGGTTTCAATTTTTTGGGATTCTGCATATTACAGGTCTCAATTCGAACCCAGGTTTTTCAAGTTAGGACACGTATAAAATTATAGGTCCCGGTTCGAACTTATTTATAACACGTTCCAACTACTATCTATTGAGTCCGAGAACCAACTGTTCGACTAAACCCCGATGTCCGAACCAAAACAACAAAAGTTCCAACTTAATAAACTCTGCTCCAACCGGAACCTGTTCCAACTACACTTTGTTAGTTACAACATACGTACTGTTAGTTGGCACTGGTTATAGTCTGGACTAATATAACCATGTTCCAACTGTATGCTGTTGGCACTTATGATGTCTCTGTGCGGACTGTCTAAGTTCGGACTGAAGTAAAATAGTTTGAACAAAGGCAATTCGAACTTACCTCTTGTAGTTCTAACTTGATGTGGTTCCGACTTAGTTCTGTAAGTTCTGACTCGCATAAGTTCGGACTGACTCTTTGATTGTAGTCGAAACTTGTTTCGTCAGTAGTTCGGACTATTATCGCTGGAAGTGAGTCTTTTGGGACAGTTTCCAATTTGCAGTCCGAACTTGTGTATATTTAGTTCGGACATGGAGAATTTGGAATGGACTGCCAATTGGCGTCCTAAAAACCTTCCGGGACACAGCTGTTGGGACGCGTCCTTAGGATGCCATAAACCGTCCCAAAAGACCTTTTGGGACGGTTTTTTGGCCTTTTGGGATGCTTGCCCTCCGTCCCAAAAGGCTAAATTTCTTGTAGTGAAGATTATTATGCTAAGTAAGTTTCAAAGTCTTCACCAATAGTTGGTCCCATTACCATAAGTACTCTACTCATGCAAATGTAAACATTGACAAAATACAAACCGATGGCTTACTTACTAACTGGGAATTCAGGCCTCACAATCACTAGCCAATATATTTTTTTCTCATGTATTTTCTTCGTTCATGGCTTGATATTCTGGTATCCTATAAGCGTAGAGAGACCATACCAATCCATCTCGAACTTGATGGTTAAACCCTACTGCGGTGACAATACTATAGAGAATGTCTTGTGGAAAATAGCTTGACACCAAGATGATAAAGATAAAAATCTTAACACCTCTCACTCTTATTACTTTTCAATATGAAAAAGAAACAAAAAATATGAGAAAGAAACAAAATATGAAAAAGAAACAAAATGAAATGGTTATTCAATTCAAAACTTCAATTATTAAACCCCTTCTCTCCCACTTTAGTTACTAGAACTTAGGGATCTAGTTTTTTTTTTGCAATAATGTAAATAAAGTATGCAGAGTATTGCGATTTGAAAAAGAAAAAAAATATAATTTTTTCTCCTTTACTAATTGGATTCTGCCACATTACACTTCGATTTTTTATAGTACTTATAATGGGCATCAAGGTGGACAGAATCCTAGAGATCAATTGCAAATTTCAGTACGGCCAATCACAAGATCAAGAGCAAAGAAAATCAAGAAAGCAATGCAAGGATTGGTGAAATCTACTTGCACTGAGTATGCCAATTTACTTTTCAAGACTCCAGCGTTCAGTATGGGATCACAAAAAGAAGAATCAATCCTACTTATTGTGATACAAGCTACAGAGGGAGCCATAGCCTAATATTCTGCACCTAATATTTAGGCTTCATAATTGTGGGCTTTTTGGGTTTTTTTTAGGGTAGTCTGTTCATGCAACACTATTCACATGTGTTGTCCCACATTGCTTAAAAATAAGGGACTTCTACAAACCTCCTCATATATTTAGGAGCTTCTATGTATTGTTTTGGATCATCAAAGAAGTTAAATATTATTTTCTTTGAAGGAGAGTTTCTCTTTTAGTTCTTGAGTGAACTAAAGAACTTATCAAGGATTCTTTTTTATGGACTAACTTCAATCTTGATTCTTAAAGCAAGATTTCAACGGGTCAAGATTATAACTATAATCTTGGTTTTTGGAACAAGAGTTCAACGGGTCAAGATTTGTTCCTTGACTTGATTTGTGGTGTTCTTAGGTCTTTATTCAAATTGTTCGTGGGTTCAAGGAGTTTCAATCCTGGGGGTTCACATCAACTTCGCCCATCAACTACTATATTTATACACATTGCAGTCCGTTATTGTTTTTTTTTTCTAAGCCAGTCCGTTATTGTTAATATGCATAGAATTGATATTTTAGTCACTACAAAAAAAAAAATTTGGCAAAGCGTGGTCGCTAAAAATCATTAGGGACCACAAAAGCGTGGTCGGCAATATAGACAGAAATACGATGTCACAAGAAGTCTCTATCGACTGCAAACGAACTCATCCCTAAACCTCTAATAGCGAACATCATAATCATTGGCTTCAAGTTTTGAGACTAGGGATTAGATGGAGGAGGTGAAGATGGTGCAAAAGTCTAGGCCTTTGGGGCCGGAGAGAGAGGGCGAAAGAATGGAGGCGAAAACAAGAAAACAAGGACATAAATGGTTCTAAAAGACCATTATTGTATGTTCGTTGTTTAATTAATCATATCCTCATGGGTTCCAAAAATTTCGCGCGGCAACTCTAGCTTCTTCTCACTGATTTTTTAAAAACAAGCACTCTCTATCCACCACTTACGAAGGTGTCACAAAAAAATCTCAGGTAGCAATAATCATCATGGTGGCAAAAAAATCTAAATTTTCAGCCAATTGCAACAATTTCATATCCCTTTCTTTTCGACTCCTTTTTTACTGTCGGTAATGCTAGCACATGTATGACTTTCAGTGACCATATATACTATTCCTCGACATATCTTTTCTTCCTTTATTTGCAACTCGCTTTACCGACCACAATAGAGTCGTTGTTGCTAAAGAATATTATTAGCACAACCACTTTTTGATTTATGGCTGAACAAGGGGTTTTAGGGACCATATTACTTTTAGCGACCAAATAAAATTCGACACTATAGCCCATATTTGTTATAGTGAGTTGAGTGAAATAATGATTTTAATCCCACAAAAATATAATGGTAAAAAAATTATGAGGGTGAAATTGTCATTTCACTAAAATAAAAATATTAATTTTTGTCCAAATTAATGATGGAGGGTGCGAAATGTAAATAATATTGATAGTTAAGACACGAAATACAATGAAATTGATAATTTAGAGTGTAAAATGTGTTAAAAACTTAACAATAGTACTTGATGAGCAAAAACATGAATTTAACCCAAAGAAAAATTGAACTTGGATAAATAGAAACAGTTGATGTTTTAGATTGATATCTAGCCTATAATATAAATCATATTTAATACTTCGTGATGGAGTTATTTAAACTATTAATTACATGTTCAAGATCAAGATATCAATCTGGGATTCGGTCATTCTCATATGAGCAGCTAGATATATATATATCACGGTCTGCAGATACAATATAAGTTAAAAGGCAAAATCCATGATAGATTCTAAATCTTCAAACTTATCATGTGTCTTATTTTTTGAAATTAAATAACGAATTTTGTTAACAATTTGGGTTTGAATTGTCATGTTTTATTTAACCATTGATCATTTAACTCTTGGCACATTTATTGGGCACTGCTATATCAAAATATATATTGTTGATAGCTAATTGCCATATTTCAGTATATATATAGGGGTTAGAAGCTGCACTAAAAATATTTGTAAGTAACATAATTGGAAAAAAATACACACACACACACACACAACATATATATATATAGCTCCTGATATATCCGCATGTAAACAAAAATATAATAAAAAAAGATAATACGTATTAGGAAGAAAAAGAAGTTAATTAAATATATTGGGGGTAATCGATAGACTTTATACGCAAATCAAAAGCTAGTAACATTATATGTAATAAAATATTGATAAGAATGGGTATCTACAAAACATCAATTTCTTCAAACCTAGATAATACAAATAATATTTTGAGAAAAGTTAAATGCTGATCAATAAACGTATTTGTTGATTGGTTCATAGGTCGCGTCTTTACATTCACATTCAAACTCCTGGTTTTCTACCGAAAAAAGAAAAAGAAAAAAAGGAGAGATAATAAATTGACATTATTGATGATAGGTTCGGGATAGGATTGAAGTAGAAGCTCAATTAATAGGATTGAAGCAAAGTTCTATAAAAATAATGAAATTACTAGTTTCATCTGACTGCGTGTCGGTTTTTTTTTTTTTTTTTTTCTTGTGCTAGTTATAAGCAATATAAACCTTTCCAATATATATAGCAATAGAAAATACCTCAAATTAACTGATATGTGTAGTAAAGGTTGCTACATATGTCCGGTATTTATCATGTGTTAAATTTTCAGTATGTTCAATCAAGATTAGATTTGTCTGAGTCCCAATCCATAGACGGTATAATGAACTGTCTCTTATTATCCAAAACTTATATATATATATATATATATATATATAAATCATTCAATATTTTTCTCTCTTATAAAATTCAAAAAAAAAAACATAGATTGGTTAAATATATCTCTCATATCCAGGTAGTTTTCATATTTCACAAACAAAAAGTTAAATATATGTCTATGTCTTCGAATTTTCTTGTTCCTAATGTATCTGGTCGGGTTTCGGCTCACTAATATTGTAATTATCTTGACTAAAAATATTTATAGTTATTAGTATCATGTGCTGCTCCTCCTCTTTTAAGAAAATTGTGTAATGTATTATTGTTGAGAAAATTACATTTTTCACTATTTAACTACCACTCATTTTATAATTTGTACTTCAAATTAATAAATTTGACATATTTTACCTAAAGAAACAATGCGATTACATTTTAAGTCAAAATCTCGCCGTTAAAGTTATAAAAAATGAGTCGCGTAGCACAATCTTAAGTGTCAAATTACATTAATATAGACTGCAATATATGTAAAAAGATATATTTGTTAATGAGAAGAAAAAAAGAAGTAAAAAAGGTATTAGATTTTCGAACTAAAAACCACTTGCCCTTTCAGCTTCGTTTCACCAAACCACCAAGTTCGACGAGCGTTGGTGCTTTTACACACGTGGATCTGGAATTGAATAATCATCCTATGATCCAACGGATGCTATTGCTTCTCTGAAGGCTCAACCATCAGCTGTCGAGGAGTACGGCTAAAGCGTCACCGCTCAACTACCACTTGCCGCATTTGCTTTGTCCTGTTTCCTGTGCGTGGCTGTGGATAGGACCACTGGACCCTGTCCTGACTTGCAAATTTACGAGTGATTTTTAAAATAGTAAATAAACCACGCTTCTTCTTGAATCTTTCAGCGTAGACCCCTGGGCCAGGAGAGTGGACTTGTCCGTGCTTATCCACTCTAAGCTCTTCAGGTTATGGTCCGAGTATTTGTTTATTTGTTTTTTTTGTCTGAGCCAAAAAGTGTTTCTGAGGCTGTGGGTCCCACATCCAGAACGAGCGGATAAGCCAGTGTGACGTCCAGCTGTTATTTGCATGTCGGGGCTCCAATACCGATATCAATTTTCCTTGTTTTTTTGTTTTTAATTGGTCTGATTTGATAGGCATCTTCCAGGCCCATTTTTTTAGGCTGATATCTTATACTGTGTTGGTTGACCTCAAGTGAAAGTTTAGCATGATGTTAATTTTTGTCCCTTTTTTTTAAAACAAAATATTGGTATTGGATTAGTCTGTTTGGAGTGCAAATTGCATTATAAAAAGTTTTTGATTTTTTTTTTCAATTTTTAATTTTGTACCAAATTTGTTGAAATTAAGGGTGTGTTGGTTCTGTAAAGTACGGTAGGATTTTGATAAAATTATAAATATTTATGTAAATGAGAGTTTTATAAATTTTTGTATAAAAGTTAGTGAAAATTTTTAAAGATATTTAATTTTTGTTAGAGTTTGTAAAAAGGTGTAGAGAGAGATGATTTGATGTAATTGTTTAATAAAAAAGTATTGGAATTAGGTGAAAAAGTATGAGAGAAGATTTGTTATAATTTTTTTTTGAAAAAATATTGAGTTTGTGTGAAAAGTTATTAGAGATTATGTCAAATGTATTAGTATTCAGAATAATCGAACATGCCCTAAGACTTAACTGCACGTTAGACAACATCCGCAAGCTTGTTTCCTTAAAATTATTTGATTGATTTTCATAGGTAGAGCATATATAATACCGAGACATACTCATACATTATATGTCTAGTCACCAAGCATAATTTTGTATAGCATCCTTCTTCTACTAATATAATTATATTGCACCTAAATTTGATCTAGTCCGGTGTCAGTCAATTTAGATTTGTCTGAGTCCCAATCCATAGACGGTATAATGAACTGTCTCTTATATCCATATATATATATATATATATATATAAATCATTTCAATATTTTTCTCTCTTATAAAATTCAAAAAAAAAAACATAGATTGGTTAAATATATCTCTCATATCCAGGTAGTTTTCATATTTCACAAACAAAAAGTTAAATATATGTCTATGTCTTCGAATTTTCTTGTTCCTAATGTATCTGGTCGGGTTTCGGCTCACTAATATTGTAATTATCTTGACTAAAAATATTTATAGTTATTAGTATCATGTGCTGCTCCTCCTCTTTTAAGAAAATTGTGTAATGTATTATTGTTGAGAAAATTACATTTTTCACTATTTAACTACCACTCATTTTATAATTTGTACTTCAAATTAATAAATTTGACATATTTTACCTAAAGAAACAATGCGATTACATTTTAAGTCAAAATCTCGCCGTTAAAGTTATAAAAAATGAGTCGCGTAGCACAATCTTAAGTGTCAAATTACATTAATATAGACTGCAATATATGTAAAAAGATATATTTGTTAATGAGAAGAAAAAAAGAAGTAAAAAAGGTATTAGATTTTCGAACTAAAAACCACTTGCCCTTTCAGCTTCGTTTCACCAAACCACCAAGTTCGACGAGCGTTGGTGCTTTTACACACGTGGATCTGGAATTGAATAATCATCCTATGATCCAACGGATGCTATTGCTTCTCTGAAGGCTCAACCATCAGCTGTCGAGGAGTACGGCTAAAGCGTCACCGCTCAACTACCACTTGCCGCATTTGCTTTGTCCTGTTTCCTGTGCGTGGCTGTGGATAGGACCACTGGACCCTGTCCTGACTTGCAAATTTACGAGTGATTTTTAAAATAGTAAATAAACCACGCTTCTTCTTGAATCTTTCAGCGTAGACCCCTGGGCCAGGAGAGTGGACTTGTCCGTGCTTATCCACTCTAAGCTCTTCAGGTTATGGTCCGAGTATTTGTTTATTTGTTTTTTTTGTCTGAGCCAAAAAGTGTTTCTGAGGCTGTGGGTCCCACATCCAGAACGAGCGGATAAGCCAGTGTGACGTCCAGCTGTTATTTGCATGTCGGGGCTCCAATACCGATATCAATTTTCCTTGTTTTTTTGTTTTTAATTGGTCTGATTTGATAGGCATCTTCCAGGCCCATTTTTTTAGGCTGATATCTTATACTGTGTTGGTTGACCTCAAGTGAAAGTTTAGCATGATGTTAATTTTTGTCCCTTTTTTTTAAAAAAAATATTGGTTTGGATTAGTCTGTTTGGAGTGCAAATTGCATTATAAAAAGTTTTTGATTTTTTTTTTCAATTTTTAATTTTGTACCAAATTTGTTGAAATTAAGGGTGTGTTGGTTCTGTAAAGTACGGTAGGATTTTGATAAAATTATAAATATTTATGTAAATGAGAGTTTTATAAATTTTTGTATAAAAAGTTAGTAAAAATTTTTAAAGATATTTAATTTTGTAGTTTAAAAAGGTTGTTAGAGAGAGATGATTTGATTTGTAATTGTTTAATAAAAAAAGTATTGAATTAGGTGAAAAAGTATAGAGAGAATTTGTGTTATAATTTTTTTTTGAAATATTAGTTTGTGTGAAAAGTTATTAGAGATTATGTAAAAAATATTAGTATTTGTATATAAATTTTTAAGATTTTAAATGTTAGTTTTTAAATATATTTGTATTCTAGAATAATTGTAAAAACGAACATGCCCTAAGACTTAACTGTCACGTTAGACAACATCCGCAAGCTTGTTTCCTTAAAATTATTTGATTAAATTTTAATTCCCTCTTAGTCTATTTTCATGGGTGCTTAATAGTTTTTTCAAATATTTAATTATAGAGTTTTAATACCTTATACTCTACATTAATTTTTTTATTTACATAATTAATTATTATTTTAGAAATTTTGTATCTTTTCAAACTTTTTTTTTTTTTATTTAGAAAAAAAAATTGCATAAATTATTTATTTTTTAAATTGAAAGAGAATTCTAATTAAAAGTGCATAGAGTAATTAGTAGCTAAAATATGACAGAAATTATCATTAAACCAGTATAACTTTCATAGTTTTAAGTTTATATGTTAATTATTATGGGAGTAAATATGTTCAATAATGACTGAAAAATTACTTTAAAAAAATTCAATAATTACGAAAGGAGGATTTAGCATCTCGTGCGTATATTCTTACGGTCCAATTTATAGCCTTACTAAACTTTCAGCCAATACGAAATTTCAAATATTATTCAGTTTGAATCCTGTAATATTTTTTTTCCCTTTTTGGAGTTAATTTGTATTAGAGAAGAAGGCGAAATTTGTTTGTGACTGGACAACGTTTTTTTTTTTTTTTTAATTCGTCAGTATTATACATCGCAGAACGTAGGTAGTGTATAGCAGACAGTAGGATGCTGGAAGCTAATAGCCTAATATGATTTAAATAGACGGTCAAACCTGTGGACACGTCACCCGAGGTGTGGTTTTGGTGGTGGTCTATGAAGCGTTTGCGAAACCACGCCACGTAGCCTACGGGCCTACTAAAACAAATAGTTAGAGGGCACGTTTTGCGTTGCACGGGCAGGACAGCTAATTTGCGGAAAGGCCCGCACAAAGATGATGTCTCCTGGAGAACTCATCAGGGGGACAAGAGATAAGGATGGAGGGCTTATTGGCTACTCTTGGAGTGTAACTTTTCCTTGGGTCATTTACCGTGGGATTAAACATGCTGGTATTAAGAACTAATCGAACGGTTATTATAATTTTCAGCAAGTTTTATATTTTTTTAGATTTCGAGGAACAAAACCCCAATTTTCCGTTGTTTTCAAGTCATAAATGTGCTTGGAAAGGCTGGGAACAAATGAGTTGTTAACGTGCTTCTTCGGGGGGAATTCCGAATTGTGGTCACTGAGCAATCCTCCATAAATAAAGCTACCAAATTGATTGATTTCTCTTCTCCCACGAAATTGGGATTGCATTTTTTTGGCTGTTTGCTCAAGTATCTAGATCTAAAGGAGGATAGTTTTCCACCCCCACCAAAAACGGGTTTGCGTTTTCGACGACTGGTAATTTTCTTGAACTGTTCTTCAAGTGTTTGTTAACTTCCAGTTTTGCAATGGCCATTTCTAAGCAGTGGAAGTGCCAAAATCCCTAGGTGAAAGTTTGGTCGCAGGGAAGTATTTTCATCTGAATCTATTCCATTTCCTTTTTGTCTAGATACCAAGAAGCTTGTAGGTTTTTCTAGCCCTCTGTTTTTGTTCACTTCTCGAAACTTGTCTGGAAACAAAAAAAGAGATCTTGTGTAGCCCTTCTTAGTCGCCAGTTAAGTTGCGTCTTTCCCTATTACTTGCTGTTGAATATCTTTTACTCTCTATTTCGCACTACTACTCTAACCCAGACCACAAACCTATTGCTTTGGTTTCACAGTTGCTTTGCTATGGTTTTTTCTCTTTAAAAAAAAGATTGGTAGACACGTTTTTCTGTTAGTTGATTAGCTAGGATTTTTGTTGGCTTAGAAAAGATGGTGTCTAGATCGTATTCGAATCTTTTGGAGCTCGCCTCAGGGGAGTCTCCATCATTTGGCCGCATGAGTCGGCGAATTCCACGAATCATGACGGTTGCCGGCTTGATATCCGATTTGGACGATGACCCGTCGGAGAGTGTTTGCTCTGACCCCTCTTCGTCAGTCCAGCGGGATCGTCTTATAATAGTGGCTAATCAGCTCCCTGTAAGAGCTCAGAGGAAAACAGATGGTAGTAAGGGTTGGATTTTCAGTTGGGATGACAATTCACTTCTGCTCCAGTTGAAAGATGGCATAGGGGACGATGATATTGAGGTTATTTATGTGGGTTGTCTGAAGGAAGATATTCACGCCAGTGAACAGGACGAGGTTTCCCAAATACTTCTTGAGAGCTTTAAATGTGTCCCAACCTTTCTCCCGCCTGAGCTTTTTAGCCGCTACTATCACGGTTTCTGCAAGCAGCAATTGTGGCCTTTGTTTCATTACATGCTGCCCCTTTCCCCGGATCTTGGAGGTAGGTTTAACCGGTCATTGTGGCAAGCGTATGTGTCTGTAAATAAGATTTTTGCAGATAGGATTATGGAGGTTATAAATCCTGAAGACGATTTTGTATGGGTACATGATTATCATCTAATGGTGTTACCAACTTTCTTGAGAAAAAGGTTCAATAGGGTAAAGCTTGGGTTTTTCCTCCATAGTCCGTTCCCTTCCTCCGAGATTTATAAGACACTGCCTATTAGGGAAGAGCTTCTTCGAGCCCTTCTGAATTCAGATTTGATTGGGTTTCATACTTTTGATTATGCACGGCATTTCCTATCCTGTTGTAGTCGGATGCTAGGTCTTACATATGAGTCGAAGCGTGGATATATAGGCCTCGAATATTATGGTCGGACAGTTAGCATCAAAATTCTTCCAGTTGGTATACATATGGGCCAGCTAGAGTCAGCCTTGAGCCTTCCAGAGACAGAAGCGAAGGTTGCTGAGCTTCTCAAGCAGTATTGTGATCAAGGTAGGATAATGTTACTTGGGGTAGATGACATGGATATATTTAAGGGTATAAGTTTGAAGCTTTTGGCAATGGAGCAGCTTCTTATCCAGCACCCGGAGTGGCAGGGGAAAGTAGTGTTGGTGCAGATAGCCAATCCAGCCAGGGGCAGAGGAAAAGATGTGAAAGAAGTTCAGGCTGAGACTGCCTTGACGGTGAAGCGGATAAATGAAACTTTTGGGAAACCTGGGTATGAGCCTGTTGTCTTGATCGATGAGCCACTTAAGTTTTATGAGAGAATTGCATACTATGTTATCGCCGAGTGCTGTTTGGTCACGGCAGTGAGAGATGGGATGAACCTCATACCTTACGAATACATAATCAGTCGCCAAGGAAATGTGAAATTAGATAAGGTCTTGGGTTTGGAGCCATCTACCCCAAAGAAAAGCATGTTAGTTGTCTCTGAATTTATTGGTTGTTCACCATCTTTGAGTGGAGCCATCCGTGTGAACCCATGGAATATCGATGCTGTGGCAGATGCAATGGACTCTGCCCTTGAGATGGCGGCACCCGAAAAACAGCTCCGGCATGAAAAACATTACAGATATGTGAGTACCCATGATGTCGGCTATTGGGCGCGTAGTTTCCTTCAAGATCTGGAGAGGACATGTCGGGAGCATGTGCGGCGCAGATGCTGGGGCATAGGATTTGGATTGAGTTTTAGAGTTGTGGCACTTGATCCAAACTTCAGGAAGCTCTCCATGGAACACATAGTGTCTGCCTATAAAAGGACTACTGCAAGGGCAATCCTTCTGGATTATGATGGTACACTAATGCCTCAGGCGTCCATTGATAAGAGCCCAACCTTGAAGTCAATTGAAATCCTTAATAATCTATGTAGAGATAAGAGCAACATGGTTTTCATTGTCAGTGCTAGAAGCCGAAACACTCTCGCAGACTGGTTTTCTCCCTGTGAGAAGTTGGGAATTGCAGCAGAGCATGGCTACTTCCTAAGGTGAACTAGTTGAATGAGGAACATGCTTCATGTTTTGAGTCTATTAAAATTGAATGAAATTAATTTTTCTAATTGAGAATTATCTGCTCTCAGGCTGAAGCGAGATGCAGATTGGGAAACATGTGTGACTGTTGCAGACTGTAGTTGGAAGCAGATTGCAGAGCCAGTGATGAGGCTGTACACTGAAACGACTGATGGGTCCACCATTGAAGATAAGGAAACTTCACTTGTCTGGTCTTATGAGGATGCAGATCCAGATTTTGGGTCGTGCCAAGCTAAGGAACTTCTTGATCATCTCGAAAGTGTACTTGCCAATGAACCGGTTACAGTCAAGAGTGGTCAGAGTATTGTCGAGGTTAAGCCACAGGTGTGAATCATATTTATCTCATCCAGTTCTAGCTTTATATTTCTTTCCAATCCTACATTCAATATAAGAGCTCTCTTTCAAATTGTGGCTTTTTTGTAAGCAAAATCAAAATTTCAATATCAGCTCTACCCCAATTCTGTACATTTTTACAACTTTCTTATGGCTTAGTCAAACTGTGGAAGCTCAAGTATGGGATTTTGATTTTGTGGATTCTTGTAGCGTGTGAACTTTTATCTTCACTGCCAGTATTTTTATACTAGATCCATCACCTATTAGAGAATAGGTTCTACTCCTGAACCTACTTCTTTTCATTGAAAGATTAATATGACAAATATATGATATTGAGTGATTTAGACATAATAATTGACATAAATCATGACAAGTTGAAATCAAGTAAATTTTAGTGCCCCTCGTGCTAGGAATGGTAATTATTGAGACTATCCAAACTCCCATATAGTGATATGTGTATGTTTGTAAGTATGTGGTGGCTGACAGCTGTGAACTCCTTGTGAACCTATCTGTATTTTGGGACCTCAAAACTGTGTGCTTCTTGCTGATAAGTCTTCTCTAAAACTTAGAGCTTCACTGAGATCAAATGAGAATATCTCGAAATAATCATTTGTATGCTTGTATACATGCAGGGTGTGAGCAAGGGACTTGTGGCCAAACGTCTACTTTCCATCATGCAAGAGAAGGGAATGTCACCAGATTTTGTTCTGTGCATAGGAGATGACCGATCTGATGAAGACATGTTTGAGGTAATAACCAGTTCCATGGCTGGCCCATCCATTGCTCCCAGTGCAGAAGTGTTTGCATGTACTGTTTGCCGGAAACCCAGTAAGGCCAAGTATTATCTGGACGACACAGTAGAAATTGTTCGGTTGATGCAGGGTTTGGCTTCTGTTTCAGAACAAACAGCTTCTGGGTAGGCTCAGCAAAACTGATGGGAGTATCTGTGCTCCGGCTGTTTGTAATTGAGAAAATCTTCGCTGAGCGTTGTTGCTTCACATTACTTCATTTAGTTTGTTGCTTTTCTTCCACGGTGTATATTATCTTGGTCTTTGTAAGAGGAGTTGTTCCTCCAGATACACTCTGGGTTTGATCTCCATTGGTGAAGCTGTATATATGTTTCTGCAATGAGGTATGAGCTTTTCTGTTGGTTATATATATATATGTTTCTGCAATGAAGTATGAGCTTTTCTGTTGGTTATATATGTATACACTCTTGTGCCAAGCATAATGCGGGAAAAAGGTTACTCTTTTTTGGTATGATTATTGCCATCACGTTGGACCTCTTTATCATAAACTTGGACATAAACTTATATATGCCACTGCAAACCCAGCAAAACCCAACATCATCAGAAGATTTTGCAGATTTTTCTGCAACATGGTTGGATTTGGCCGCCTGACGGGAGATATGGTGGAGGTAAGTGTAACAAAGCATGCTGTTTGAGGTTGAAATTAACAACCAAGGGGTTGGCATAAGTGGTTAAAGGTTTTAGGTGAGGTGGTATGCTCCTTTCAAAATTTTAAGTTCGAAACTTAACAGGTACTATCTATGTTTTGGGGTTACTTACAGGGTGTTTGGCTTGATCATTACTCAGTTTGTGTGGGATGAACGACTGCATAGATTTTGAGATTAGTCGGACACCCAATTTAAAAAAAACAAAAACAAAAAAAGAAACAATCAACATGAAGTGTATGTTACCATGGCATGAGGTCTTTCTTCTTGATACTTTGAGGTTACTAGACAGAATATACACAAATGTCATTTTTTCTAAGGAGGGAAGCTCATTTGCGTTCTGGTGCTATGTTTAAGCGCTCCTTTATTCGGTGGTCTGTTATAGTGAATCGCCTCTCTAACCTGGCTAGACTCGAGAATGCTTTCTTCTGCTGCTATGCTTGCTGTCTGCTGTGGTTGTACCTGTGAGTTTTGACTACCGGGTATGGTGTTTTATCCTCGGTTGTGTTCTGGCTGTATTTTGTCAGATGCTTCTGTTGTTAGCTGATTGTTACCTGATACGTTAACTGGGAGTGGTCTTCCACCCATTTTTGTACATTTCTTACTACTAAATTCGCTTACCCAAAAAAAACATCAAATGTCAGTATTGGGGGGTTCAAGCATGAAACATTGGCCCAGGACCCAAGCTAAAACCCTACAGGAAAAGTAGGTGTGCCTTAGTTTTACCTATCGAAACAAACATATGCATTCATGGCAGATAAATTTAATCGCTTGATATATTGGAGATCAAACACCTTTTCCTTTACTCCCCTTTGAAAAAGATGAACAAAAGAAGTAAGCTAGTTGAGCAGAAGAAGAACGCAGTGATACAGGTGAAACACGTACGTGAAACCTTAATCAATGGATTTCAAGTTTAGGAGGAAATGTTTCCTTTTAGATAAATGTTACTTGAGACGGTAAAAATATAAATATAGTGTAAATTTAGAAAAAAATATATATAGTGTAAGTTAAATAATTGTATGGATTAAATCTCAATTCAATGTGCTAATGTCACGTGTCTGCTACAAGCTCTTTGACTAATTTGTGAAATGCCATGTATCAACAACAACAACAAAACAAACAAAAAAGATAATAAAATAAAGATTTAATTAATCCACCAATCTTATGATTTAACTTTTTTTTAATTTGTTCTTTCATTTTTATTTTTTCCCTGCGAGTTTTTGAACTTAACTACTTATTCCAAAAATGTTCTTCTACTTAATCTCCGGGTTGCATTGAGGCAATATTCCTCTATGTGACTAACAAAAAACACATTTATATTGAGGCAATGTACCTCTATGTGAGAAACTTTAGTATATTGTGGGCAAAACTGCCCTCCCGAAGGAGACGGATGCTTCCTATGCAAAGTGGTATGCTGAAAATCAAAAAGTCAAGGGATGGAGGATGACTTCAATATCATCGGAGATTATTAAGCACTATCTTCGATTGCACACTTTACGTGAAATCTAGAATGCTCTTGCCAAAGCATTATATGATGGGTCGGATGAATCACAAATCTTTGCACTGAATCAATGAGCCTTCTCTACCAAACAGGTTGGTCGTTCTTTATCTACCTATTACGGTGAGCTCGTCGAAATTTTCCAAGAACTACATTATCGTGACAGGATTATAATGAAAAATCCTAATGATGTTATTGCTTATAAAAATTTTGTTGAATGATTGCGTGTACACATCATCCTGAGTGGGCTCAATGTAGAATTTGAACAAATCCCCTGTGAGATTCTCTAAAAGGACCCAACAATGAGTCTTGAAGACACCTATGCATATGTACGTCATGATGTCGTTTGCAGAGCAACAATAAATGGAGCACCTGATCAATTGAAGTCCTCTGTCATGATAGCTCGTCGAGGCAAGGCTCCACAACGACAAACCTACCCAAAATCAGACTTTGGCCCATCGAATCATGCTACTGACCAAAGTCTATCATCTGGATCATAGAAGGGAGCTATGAAATAGGAGCAGCAAAACCAGAACGTTCATGTACTCATTGTGGTACAACTAGACATACTAAGTCACGGTGCTATGAATGATTGGCTATCCAGATCGGTGGGATCCAGATAAGGCACCACGCAAATGAAATTCAAAAAACACAGCACCGTGCTGCCTCTATTGCGTTGGCCGAATCGTCTAACACCACTCTTGAGGCAGCCACCTCTTTGGTTGCTACTTTAGATAACATTGGTCAGGCTCTTCATATTTCTGCACCTAATTGTAATAGTACGTGGACAATTGATTCTGGTGCTACAAATCACATGACCTTTGACAGTGATCATATTCAATCTATGAAATCATTTGAACAACATATAGTGTCTACAGCCAATAGTACTCCCTCTCCTGTGATTGGAGAAGGTTCAATTACTCTTCCAAATAACTTGAATTTAGATTCTGTTCTAGTCGTGCCTTCCCTCAACCATAACTTGTTGTGTTACTCAAATAACTTGTGCCTTGTATTGTATTGTGATTTTCTGGCCTAACCGTTGTGTTTGTAAGGACATCCGAACTCAAAAGACAATTGTTTATGGTACTAGAAGGGGGAAGCTTTATCATCTCGATTTGATGCCTGCTAGCTCCAATTAGTTGGCTCAAGCTTTTTCGTTGGATAAGTCTGACAAAACTTCAAAAATTTGGGTGTGGCATAAGCGTTTAGGTCATGCATCTTTTGGATAATTAAAGAAATTGTTTCCAAAGTTGTTTTCTTCGTCAACTATTTTAGACTTCACGTGTGATATTTGTGAACTAGCTAAAAGCCATCATATGTCATTTCAATGTGTATAGAATTGTACAAGGACTGACCATTTTATAGGTGAAGAGCAAAAAGAAGAAAAGGAAAGCAATAATTACAAAATGGAAAGAATAAAAATACTCGTCTAATTGTTAAACTTGGGATTGCTCAAGAGTGATGCCCAAGTAATGAGATATATATGGAAATATATCTCTGAGATATTCACAAATATCACACGTGAAGTTTGAAACAGTTGACAAAGAAAACGACTTTGGAAACAATTTCTTTAAATATCCAAAAGATGCATGACCTAAGTGCCTATGCCACAACCAAATTTTTGAAGTTTTGTTAGACTTATCCATCAAAAAACCTTGAGCTAACTGATTGGAGCTAGCATGCATCATATCGAGATGATAAGCGTCATTTCCAAAAAATATGAATAAGAGTCCAGTACCATTTATGGTGATTCACTCTGGTGTATGGGGTCCACCAATACCCCTTCTTTGAATGGTGCACGTTGGTTTGTTTCTTTCATTGATGATCACACTCGTATGACTTAGGTTTGTTTAATGAAATCCAAAAATGAAGTTAACTTCTTGTTTTAGAAATTTCTCAAGATGATAGCCACTCAGTATCAATCTCATATATAGGTTCTCCGCACTAATAATGGTGGAGAATTTGTTAATCAAGACTTGAAACAGTATCTGCAGTCACATGGAATTGCTTACTAGACAACTTGCCCCTACTCCCCTCAACAAAATAGGGTTGCAGAGCGAAAAAACCATCATCTCCTTGAAGTTGTTCGTGCTTCCTTGTTTAGGGCCCACATGCCCACTAGTTATTAGGGTGAAGCCATCATTGTTGTAGCTTCCCTCATTAATTGTGTATGTTCTAGCTCCTTATAGTTTCAAACCCCCTTTAACATCCTTCATGAGGCTGTAAATGCTCTTACTATCCCGAATTTGTCACTTAGAATATTTGGGTGTATAGCCTTCATAAACCCTTGCGACAACTAAAACCTTGAGCTCTTCGGTGTATATTTGCTGGCTATGCCTCACATCAAAAAGGCTATCGATGTTATCATGCCCCCTCTCACAAGTTATATGTTACTCTTGATGTTGTATTTCACAAAAATGACGTGTATTATTCTGCACCTGAGTCTTCACTTCAAGGGGAGAATAGAAATGAATTGCAGACTCTAAATTACTCTTTGAAAAACTTAAATTTTATAAGTGGTGGTAACTTGGATAATAGTGGTGTATCTTCATATAAGGCAAACGGTGAAAATCCAGATTTAGAGGATGAAAATAGTCAGGATTAGATAGAAGTGTCAGCTTCCCCTCTTTATGAAGTACCATTTAACCAATTGCTCTCTTAAGTTGACTCCATATTTGAACCTCAAGTAAATTCTGAACCCCACCTGAAAGTGCTACCTAATCAAGTCACAAGAGGAATACCTAGAATAAACTATGAGCCTGTTCTTAGGTTTAATCTTAAGTATCCCATAAGTAACTCTATGTCTTACCTTAGATTATCAAAGGAAAGTGAATCATTTGTGAATCAATTATTTGTTGTATCTATTCCTAGTAATGTGCATGAGGCCTTGAGAGATCCTAGATGGAAGGAAGCCATGAATGAAGAAATGAAGTCTCTCCAAAAGAACTTAACATGGGAAGTTTGTTAACTTACCTGAAGGAAAGAAACTTGTCAGATGCAAGTGGGTCTTCACCATTAAATACAAAGCTGATGGAACCAACGAATGACTCAAAGCCAGACTTGTCGCCAAAGGATATACTCAAACTTATGGAATTGATTATGTTGAGACATACGCACCAGTCGCTAAAATTAATACTGTTCGTATCCTATTATTCTTGGCTATGAATCTTGACTAGTCTTTACAGTAGTTTGATGTGAAGCATGCATTTTTGCATGCAAATCTTCAAGAAGAAGTATATATGAAATTGCCTCCTGGATGTAATATAGAATCTAAAGACAAAAAACATGCATGTAAATTGAGAAAGACATTGTATGGTTTGAAGCAATCTCCTAGAACGTGGTTGGTAACTTGGAATGATCTAGAAGAAAAGAAGGCATTGCAGGATCACCTTGCTCATGAATTTGAAATGAAAGATCTTGGTTAGTTGAAGTATTTTCTTAGAATTAAAGTGTCAAGATCAAAGGAAGGTATTTTCCTGTCTCAAAGGAAATATGCCTTAGTTTTGTTGATTGAAACTGGTATGATAGCATGTAGTCCAGTTAGCACTCCTCTGGAAGAAAATTTGAAACTAGGCATGCATCCGGATCAAGTTTCTACTAACAAGGAATGATATCAGAGACTAGTTGGAAGGTGTCACATCTCGTGCTCAGACTTACCCCTTAGGTTCACCTATAGTAATGGTATGCACACAGCCGGGGATTATGGCACGAAAGTCGCTAGAAAGTCTTAGTCGATTTACCATGAAACTTAGCGGAAGGCGTATTTAAAAAAATAGAATTGTAGTGGAAAATTGGAAAAGATTTAAGGTAAAAACTCTATGTTTTTAGAAAAAGGCAATGAGTTAATACAATCCCAATAGATTGAAAATGTTAGATTAGGCTTTTGAGTAGAAATAAGAACTTTGAAATAAAGGATGAGGAAAGAGACACGAAGGAGGTTGGAAACCTGAAATAACAAAAACATCTTTAATACAAAGAAAGTTCAGGTCGTCCTCCCGAGACTACATAAAAGGCTACATTACAAAAATTCGGGAACTTCGTACAATTTGAAAACTGATTACAAGGAAACAAATACCCTGGAGACTAACAAAACACTCTAACAAGCCTAAGAGGGGTACTAATCCTCCTCGTCCGAGTCTGATGTAAGATCAATAATCTCAGACCCGGAGTGGTACTACTATTTCCGTTGGCGGGGCCGAGGGAACGTAATCGAACCTTAGCCACTCGGGCGGTACATCTGGTAAACCAAAGTCCTCAAATCGGGGTAACGGGGATAGTGGGGGTAGTGGGGTACAGGGGATGGTGGGGGTACAGGGGATGGGGGTGAGGGCTCCCTAAAGAACCAGTGGGCCTCATGCTCCACTGATACTCCAAGGAAATCCGAAACCCACGTTTGGATCTTGAGTACCAGGATATAAGGGTAAAAATCGTAGGTTAACTCGTCCTCGAATAGCTTCATTCTTCAATACCCACGTTCGCCAAACATTGCAAAAACAACATAAGAGAAAAAGGGTGAGTCCTATTGACTCAGTAAGGTGGGGGCGGGGAAACATGATCAAACAAATACAGTGCATATAATTCACTTAAACATGGTGTAAAACTAACTTCAAGCATAATAAGTATGAACTTGGATGAATTAAAATATGCAATGCATCACACCATCATTGGTTCCTGAGGAGTTCCGATGTCTGCTCTGTTCACCCCCAGAGTCGGGTTGTGCGTCCCCTCCCCTTCTATGGGACTGTCCCGTGCCTCCAGCACCAGGACCCTTAACATTACGCCTTAGCGTTCATAAAGGAGCCCACCCACTCCCTGCTGTGGGGGTTGCACGTCTCCTAAGTGCCCGGTACTGTCACTACCATTAGGGGAACCCTCGCAGGCTTAGGGGTTCCTCACATTTGTTTTCCCTCTTATGAATGCAATCTCATGTCCAAGCATTAAAGTACACATGTAACATTCCACCCAAACAATGTACACTAATTTGCAATGAACTTGAAAGAAGCATAACAGGTTTAAAGAATAATCATTGACAATTGAAACAACCATGATAATAACTAGTAAGATCTAAGACATTAAACCCCATTGAAGGCCTATTGGGCCTCCTTAGACCCTGCTGGGCCTATTCCCAAAGTATTATTGGCTTGGTGCTATTTTAGGGTTATTGGGCCTAAAGTCCATTTAGGCTCCTAAACGGGCTTTGTGATTTGAGCCCTTATTTCAACTTGGTTTGAACTCAAATTTGGGCTCCCCCATCAATTTTCGTGCTCTATCCAACCATGTAATCATTTTCTCATTTTGGACCCTTTTTCCCTAATGAATTAGGCAAAATGTCGTATCTGCCCTCAGAGACCTCCAGGGGCATTTTCGACTTTTCCTTAGCCACCAGTTCAACATGATCGAACTAAACATGTTGAGATTGATAGACATTTTATCAAGGAGAAACTGAAGGCAAAGCTTATTGAAGCGCCTCATGTTCGATCTCAAGACCAACTTGTTGATGTGCTCACCAAGGCTGTCTCAAGCCAAGCATACAATGGCTGTCTCGACAAGTTGGGCATGAGCGACATCTTTGCACCAATTTGAGGGGCAGTGTTGACAATTGACGATTCTGCAATCGTCTCATTATTTCCAAGCTGGTGTTATGAATATCTTACAGATATATTTCCATATATATATATTACTTGGGCATCACTCTTGAGTAATCTCCAACTTTAACAATTAGACAATTCTTTTTTATTCTTTCCATTTTGTAATTATCCTGTAATTACTGCTTTCCTTTTCTTCTTTTTTCTTTTCACCTATAAATAGGTTAGTCTTTGTACAATTATATACACATTGAAATACACAAAATTCTCTCAAATTCTTCCGCTTGCATTCTTTCTACTGTTTGAACGGTTCATCCACCGTTAGAATATGATAATGTTTATGGCTTGATGAAAATGTTATTTCGTTAGAACATATAACATTTATTGTTCGAAAGGTACTTCAAGGACGTTCAAACAATTTTTAAAAAATTATTTCGATCCAAAAAACTATTTTTGTTGTAATGATAGTTGAGGTACGAATAGTTCAATGCCACGATGATTATTCTTTGGAACAACCTCAAGATCATTTCAATTCATCTAAACAAGTGAATAAAAATTGTTACAAATTGGAACCCCAAGTAACACCACAGCAAAAATGATTTTTTAGGATGGAAATTTTTCATCACAAAAAGTTTTTTGGAACGAATTGGCCCCTTCTTCTTCTCTCTCGAGAATCGAGTGTATGGTTTGTGAGAGAATGACCACATTTGGAGATTTCTGTATTTTTATTTTGATTTCACATGGGACGTTCGAACGATATTTAAAAACATTTCACGGAAAAAATAGGATAATTTAGGTGCTTAATTTTTTATTTTCATTCAAAGATTGTTCGAACGATATTTAAAAGGGTTCCAACGATAAGTGATAAGCGTTTGGACCTTTTTTCTTGAGATGTGACAATATTTTGTCTCAAAATATTTTCAACCGTTCTAACGGTCAGGTGTATGTTCAAAAAGAGTTTTAGGTACAGACAAATTAGATCATAAAAATCCTCTTTTTCGAGATGGAACACAATTCTCTTAAAAAAAAATCTTTTTCGAAACAGATTTTAATTTTTGAGACTATTTTTCAGAGTTTCAAAAAAATTAGTCTCAAAAAATCAAATTTATTATAATTTACCATCCCCTGCTACCACTTCAAAATCTGACAGAACTTTGTTGGTGTTTTACTTTTTTTCTTTTTGTCTTTTACTTTGTTAAAAAGTAGTGTTCTTACTTTCCCAAAAACAACAAAGAATAGTCCTTTGCGGTCAGGCATTGACTTGACCGGGTCCTCGATCCCATCCAGCATCACGAGCTACGTCCGTACTCGTTCACAACATCCTTGTGAACACATGGCTTTCCAAAGCATCTCTTGACTCGTTTTTGTCGTCCTTTGCTTTTAGAAGAAAAAATGAAACAGACACCAACCCGCATCTTCGTGCACGCCATGATGAGTTTAGGAATATCTTTAATTAGTAGCTACTTGTTTAATTATTAATTTCTACCCCAGGCTTTTTGCACATTTGATTCGATCGCCTTAATTTCAGCACACAAGTTGCCGGATGATAGGGCCCACTAAACGTCGACCATTTCTCAAAAGAAATCAACCAATCATATATATATATATATATATAAAATTATCAGACCTTTAAAAAATAAATACAAATTAAAATGTCTTTAGTATCTCACTTTGTTTGGTGCGAACATACGCGGTAACGGGAAGGGGATTTTTTTTTTCTTGTTGGCCCAAAGCCTAAGATATTGATCGAGTCAACCGCCCCACATGGAGACAGGTTTGGGTTCCGCTCTTCGAAGTTGTTTTTAGTCGTTGATCGCTCTCTTAATTAATTACTTCCGCGTGCCAAACTGTGATGCCATGAACACGTCATTCTTGGTCTTTTCTCTATCATATCTGTTAATATATATATATATATATATAGGATCTATTTCTTATGGATTCCTTATTATTGGTAAGATTATTATTTGCAGTAAATTTGTTCAATTATAGAGCAGCTCATTTTCACTCTAACCACACGCTATAAGATCGAGTTGTGGGATAATCATGAGATGCTTCCTTGGACCTTAGTGTTTTGATTTCCGCCTTTCACACTCATCATCAACATCGTAGGCGCAGTCCAAGAACAAAGTGTAAACGTATCCGACAAACTGTCAAACTCCCCTATTTGGATTTACGAGATACTTCCGGTGTTGGGGCTAAGAATTAGCGTGTTCGCCTACAACCCAAGAAGCGAGTTCAGACAGTACTCTTCACCTGTTATTTCATGTACTTAGTTAGAAATTCTTCATAAATTGTGGCAAATTTCTTAATGCTCTTGGCTTATAGATGATAAACTTTTTTTTTCCCCCCGAAATAAGATTGTTACAATTATGCACTGGACTAGAACGAACCTCGTTCAGTACTATGATCGCATGAAAAGACATAACGCCACCATAAACTCTAAACACGTACGTCATCTCACCAAACATGTTAATTAAGTGGTGATAGTTTTGCTCCTATCGATATTAGAAGGAAACGACCTCCCATTCAAAAGGAATGCACCGTTGCCGTTTCCTCTAACTCGAGGGGAAACAAATTTTTCTATCACTAAGTCAATTTACGTACGTGGCAAATTAGGATTCACTGCTTTTGGAAGAGGACAATATATAGGCCACGTGCAGTATATTAAATGGCTATTCATCTATGGGTCTATATCTATAAAAAAAAAAAAAATCTATGGGTCCGTTTTTCTAAGTTTTTAGTTGACTTTGAAGTTTTCTCTGTCACAGTCCCATTGGCCCTCTTATCCAAGTCATAGATATAGCGTGAAAAGACAGGCAAACAACACATTGAATTAAATCACCATCTGTCCGCCAAGGAAATATTACAATTAATTACTTATCCCAAATAAAAAAATTACTTATCTTTGTAATAAAAATCACCATCTGTCCGCCAAGGAAATATTCTCTGTTTTTGTTTCTGGTTATTCTGTTTCTTTGTAGTTGAATGATATTATCTCTGCCTAGAAAAAAAAATTACTTACCCCAAATGATAATAACGTACCAAGCATAATAGCAAGTACAGAGATTATAGTCAACGTTCAGCTCCAAACAAGAACCCGAACGAAACTTCCTAAACTTTGGACCGTTTCCTGCCTTCTGTTCAATCTGCATATGATCATCGTCATATAAGTAAATACATAAAGTCTTGGTATTAATTCTTCAATCACGCCCTTTCTTCGGTTCTCCTACCATGCCACCTAATTTGGATACATCTTCTTCACCGACGTCAGGATTGCTTACCTGATTCAAGCACCCAAAACAGGCAGGGAGATGGGTGAATTAGGAAAAGTGGAGAGGGCTCTCAGCTGCCTAGGGAGAGGATTCGACTTTACTTCAGATTTCCGGCTACAATACTGCAAAGGGGAAGATAGATTAGTCGTGCTTAATGAAGCACAGAAAAGAGAACTTCAAGTTCCGGGTCATGGAACCGTCTTAGATGTCTCAGTTGACATCAAATGCGACAAAGGAGATCGAACTCGATATCAATCAGATATCCTTAGCTTCAATCAGGTATAGATAATATAATTATCGTGTATATATATATCCTCGTTGTTGTTGTTCTGGGATTTATGACTAATGGAATAATATTACTGGGTTAGATGTCGGAATTTTTCAACCGAAACTCCTCAGTGCCCGGAAAAATCCCGTCGGGGGTCTTCAATGCCATGTTTGGTTTCAATAGCGATTCGTGGGCAACCGATGCGGCCAATACCAAGTTCTTGGGACTTGATGGTTACTTTATCATCCTGTTCAACGTTCATATTGATCGCTTCCCGCTTGTTCTCTCCGATGAAGTTCGTGATGCAGTTCCGTCCTCATGGGACCCTAGTGCCCTTGCAAGGTAATATGCCTGTTTCGGGACGACCAATATAGCATTTTGATGGATGATGACTTCTGTTTTAGGTACAAAATATCTTGAATGTTTGTTTCATCTCTAATGAACGAAAGAGGGAGACTTTAGGAGCTCAAGCGATCAAAACCCAAAAAAGAAAAAGGAAAGAGAAAGAGATAGAATTAGGAGTTCCACACTTAGAATGATCAATGCAAGTTGGTGAAAGATGGTTTACAGTATTAATGAAGGAAATCCCATCTTCTTGATGATAGGATAAATGCCAAAGCATGGGCTAGAAAACGGGAAGTTGGGTCAAAACACAACCCAGCAAAGCAATCGTTTTGGTCTATATATATGTCTAGAGTCGTCTTATACGAAATCCGCCATTTAATTCAACCGGCCCTTGGGTTCCTCTAGGCTCTAGATGCATTGGTTCATGCTTCTCTGAAACTTACGGAATTCAAGTTCGTCTCGAATTACACATTAATTGCATCTGACCAAGACAAAGAGTACGCAATTGAATAATAGAGAAGCATTATTAGCGGGTGGGCATATATACCACTTCTCGAAACTGACGCTATGCTTTGGTCGAGGGACTGCGACAATTTGTCACGCGCTCCCTTGTGAATTATGAACTTCGCATTGCAAATTTCCAGAAAATTTGAGTACAAGGTCCGTCAACTTTGGTTGAAAGTTCAGGTTCTACTTTCATAGTTGAAGACAATTTTAAACCAATTTTCTGACTTTTTTATGGACTTGTTTGAGTTGGCCTCAATACTCTTTTTTCTTTTGACACTCTCAACACTTCTAGTCGTCTACCTTATCCTCTTTTTGTTTGTTTTTTCTAGGCAGAATACCGAAAACAGTTTTCTTTTTTTGAACCTTGTGACATATGAGAAAAGGGAGAGAGAGTCCGCAAACCACCAAATATTATACAAGATGCGTGCATGTCAATAAGGATACATATATATATCTGACACGGAACCTAACATGCTAACCATTTGGCACAATTAATGTCAAGGTCCATCTTAGATGGAGACATGTTCATGTTGTTGAGTTTGACCAATAATTGCTGATTGTAATAAGTACCCGACTTATATATGCAAAAACAAAAAGGTCAACAATATCCGGCGGATTAGCTGTTTCGGCACGATATATAAATATATACTAGAAGCATAATATCTCGAGTATCCTAAGTATATATGGGTATTTGGGCCAGGGGAGGCAATATGATCATGTTGTTAGCCCGAAAAAAGAAAATACAAAAGATATTGATTAATTTTCAAGAGGCAAAGCTTAAATTTATAATATTGATTATTGGAAACTATATTTGAACTAGAAATGCGAGTTTATATAATTGCTCAACAAATAGTAATTTAACAATATGTATTGTGTTTACCCAAATTTGAGAGTTCAATTCAAAAGAGAAATGCAAGGGCATACATTTAATATTGTAGGACCATGCCGTTCGATATTTAAAACGGACAATATTTAATGATATAAAGCTAGCTTATGTGCTATATATCTTTAAATTGGACTACCTATCTAGTTCCAACAGTTAACAAATCTCCTCCTAAATTGTATTGCTCAGAATGCATTCATGTCACCAAGAATGCGGCAAATACAATGAGTCTAGGAGCAAGGAAGAAAGAGATGTATAGTTGGTGTCCTTCTTGGCCAGCTTAGGATAGAGAGTTTGTCCTTAATGGGTAGCCAAAGTTGGAAGGAGTGTCTTGGGATTGAACCCTTGAACCAGACCTCTTGGACCATTAATGAGCCATTGGTCTGCTCGGCCTAATAATTTCTAGCATACTCCTGAGAGAGAATTTCCGCCTTGGGTCTAAGAACCAATTGGTAGTCTTAAGTTTTTAGAAGGATTAGTCCTTGAAGTTGGGGGAGGTTTTTCCTGCTCCACTTCGGCCAAATTACATAAGTGTCTTGGGGACCAGGACTAGTTATTACTAGCTACAATGTGATCTACCCAAGCCCATGGACCGAGAGAAGAGCTACTCCATTGATCATGGCTGAATCTGGTGGCTAGTGGCCCCAATGGACACAGGCATGCATGGTTATCAAACCGAAGAGCACATGCGGAGCTCTGTATTCATGGGCAATTTAACAAACATATTCTTTGCATATACTGTTCTAGAAGAATCGTAAAAATATTTCTATACATGTTGGGTTCCTAAGTACAATCAACAACTCATCCCATGTATGTTTCATAATATAGTTGCATGGTTGCTGATCTTGAAAGGATAGTTTTAGTTTCTTTAGAATTTTAGTTGCTTGAAAAATCAAGTTGGTTTGTCATTGTCGACCAAAGCAACTCAAGAACTTTGTGCTTGCGTGGGTTTCTTAGGACACTTTACCGGTTAATTTGTCGACTAGTTGGCTCTTCGTTGATTTGTGGGATTTTAGGGTTGTTGGTGCAGTTGCCGCTTTGAACATCTAGGAGCCATGAAACACAATTTATGGCTGGAGGATCACTGATACCATGAAAGATAAGATAAATGCACTACTAAATTGAAACATAATATGGAGACAAGAAAAATAGTTGTTTTAAGTAGTTCGGTTTAGAAGACGTAGATCAATTGTAAAAGTTTACTATAACTGTATTTAACGTTATGATGATCAGTCGATACAAAATGAAAGGTAAAAATTTCTATTTATAAAGAAAATACAAAGAATGATAGGAAGGTATTCACACGATTAAACTTTGAATCTATAATATCTTGATAATGATAATATCATACAGGTTCATTGAGAAATATGGAACACACATCATTGTGGGGTTTGGCATTGGCGGCCAAGATGTGGTGCTAGTCAAGCAAGATAAAACTTCCGACTTGGGGCCATCAGACCTTAAGAAACACTTGGATGAGCTTGGGGATCAGCTGTTCACAGGCACATGCAATTTCTCCCCACAACGTCCAAGAAGCAAAGAGAAGGTATGTATATATATATATACCAATTAATATATTATCATGCATTAACGTCATTTGCTTGTACTTCTCTTCAATTTTTTTTTTCCCAATCTTCTTCTTCTATTTTAGATTTGACTCGACAGAAGTATTGCTAGCTGACATAACATGATTATTTTGGTCCATTCCAGGCACCGGGGGCTTTCAATATCTTTGATTCACAACGTATTGCCTTGAATAGCTTGTCGTCCATCAAATCAAAAGATGTAGGTTCTGTTACTCCATGAATTATCATTCTTATAATCGTAACTCACAAATTTTAATAAGTACATGAAAGATGACACAAAAAAAATGCTTAATTAATTACAATTAATACCATGAAAAAAGAAACAAATATCATATTGTAACTTTCTTTAGCACAAAGCAATTAGCAGTAGAGACTGATCACGTACGTTGGTTTTGATCAGGCCGGACACATTCATATGTGTCTTCTCGAGTGAAGATTCAACCATGCACCCATATATCTCTTGCTTATAGCAATTATAACACTAATTTGATGTTCTTCTATTGAAGTATGGTGATTTTGCAGGGAATAACTGTTATATGTTGCAAAAAAGGAGGCGATCCATCAATCGAAAGCCATTGCGAGTGGCTTCCGACAGTTCCACTAATGCCTGAAGCAATTCACTATAGCTTGATCCCTATCACTTCTCTGCTTACAGGTGTTCCTGGCAAAGGTTTTTTGTCGCATGCCGTCAACCTGTATCTACGATGTAAGTTTACAACTCTTACTCTCGGCTTTAGGAAATTAAACCAAAACTCTCCATAAAGTGATTTTAAACTGAAAATGTCAGCTCTAGAAACTCTAGGGCTTAATCGATTTAGAGTATCATCTAAACACTCGGCTTTGTATTCCTTTGTCTTTATAAAAAATGTGCGATTTATCTTTTAATAAAAAGAACTTCGAGAGTGCTTAATGTCAAATTTTTTTTATATGTGCAACTTTTATGATTCAGTAAAGTGGGCATGCATGCATATATAACCTCATAGTGTTTAATATGCACGGTACCACTCAGAGGTACTATCGTCTTCCATAACCTGCAATGTCACTGTTAAAGAAGCTCATTCAAATGCTAACTTAATGTTGATCATCTTTGTAGCACCCCAGCGCATGTTTTTGCTAGCTCCAGGACAGTAATTTTAATAGTCTTTGCACTTCATGGACTTCTCTTCTCTCTCGTACTTGTTGGAATATGAAAAGAGCAGATTGATATTTGTTTAAAAAAACAGAGTATGCATGGAGAACTTTCAACCAAAGAACTGCTTTGATTGATTCTAGATGTTCTACTGATTACACATGCAAGAATACAGATTTATAGGCTTCTTTGAAAAACACAGAACATTAATCAAAACTATTTCCAAGAAGCTCATTAACAGCGTAAGCTAAAAATAACAAACTAGACTAAAAATAGCCTTTATTGAAAAACTGCATCATCAATACGCATCAGCTTCAATACTCCTCCTTGATGCATTTTTCTGTAACTCCAAGCATCATTCTTAGCAGCTGAAACTTGTCTCTAGGAAGAGCTTTTGTGAAAATGTCATCAACTTGTTCTTCAAAATTGCAGAATTTGAGTTCAATTTCACCGTTTGCTTCAACTTCTCTTAAGAAATGATACTTGATTGCAATGTGTTTAGTTCGGCTATGATAGACGGGATTTTTAGCCATAGCAATGGCAGATTTATTATCACAATAAATCTCCACAGGTGTCTACTATTTTGCCCCCATATCTTCTAGGATTCTGCTAAGCCAAATGGCTTGGTTGACAGCACCAGCAGCTGCAACGTACTTAGCTTCTGCAGTTGACTGTGCAACCGTAGCTTGCTTCTTTGATCCCCAAGAAAACACTCCAGATCCCAGATTAAAGCAATATCCTGAAGTGATCCTCATGTCATCAAGTGAACCAGCCCAATCACTATCAGTAAAGTCAATTAATTTTGAGTGGGGACATGAATCGAACCAAATGCCAAAATCCATAGTTCCCTGCACATATCTTACAACTCGTTTAGCAGCACCAAAATGAACTTGGCTTGGACTTTGCATAAACCTGGACAACATACTAGTAGCAAACATAATGTCTGGTCGTGTAGCAGTTATATATAGCAAACTGCCAACCAAACTTCCGTAAGCTACAGCATCTGCCTTCTTTGTCCCATCTTCTTTCTTCAGCTTCTCATTTGCAATCAAAGGACTTGCTACTGATTTGCATCCGATCATTTTAAATTTCTTCAAAAGGTCTTTTGCATACTTTCTTTGTGATATGAAGATGCCTTCTTTTTGACAAACCTCCATTCCAAGAAAGTAATGCATTAAGCCCAAGTCACTCATTTCGAAAGTATTCATCATATCGTGCTTGAATTCTTTTATCACTTCTAGATCATTTCCTGTGACAATCAGATCATCAACATACAAGGAAACTATGAGAAGAGCTTTACCCTTGAGTTTCACATAGAGTGTAGGCTCACTCATGCTCCTTTTGAAGCCTTGATCACAGAAATATCCATCAATTCTTCCATACCAGGCTCGAGGTGCCTGTTTAAGCCCATATAGAGCCTTTTTTAGTCGAAGCACTTTCCCTTCTTCTCTTTCAAAACCTTCTGGTTGATCAACATAGACTTCTTCTTCAAGAACACCATTGAGGAATGCAGACTTGACATCTAGTTGAAAAATCTTCCAACTTTTCTGGGCTGCAAGTGCAACAAGAGTTCGGATTGTGTCTAACTGGGCAACGGGTGCAAAAGTCTCGTTGTAATCAATCCCTGGCTGTTATGAATAGCCTTTAGCAACCAGCCTTGCTTTGCATTTGTTTAAGGAGCCATCAGAGTTAAGTTTTCTTTTGAAAATCCACTTCACCCCAATAACTTCTTTGCTGTCGGGGCATGAGACCAGCTCCCATGTATCATTTTTTTCTATCATTCTGATCTCCTCCTCCATTGCATCTGCCCAGATTTTTTCTTTTACAGCAGCTGCATAATTTTCAGGCTCTACAGATGAGTAATTGCAAGATTCATAAATCTCACTTAGAGACCTTTGCCTTCTAGGTGGAGACTCGGGTGAAGAATTTTCTAGTGAAGAAGATTCATCAAAGCTACTTCCAGATCTATGTGATGAAGTTGGAGTAATTGGAAGGTCTTCATGGCCTGCATTTTCTTCATCTTCTTCAGTTTCTCCTCTTTCTGGTATAAGAATAGCTTGAATGAATTTCTTTTCTTCTTCCCAATTCCAAGTGGTTTGTTCATCAAACTCAACATCTCTACTTGTGACTAATTGCTTTGTCTCCAACTTATAGAGTCTATATTCCTTGGATTGAGTGCTATATCCAAGAAAAACTCCTTTCTCAGACTTTCTTTCAAGCTTGTGCCTCTTCTGTGAAGGAACATGAATATAGCAAATGCAACCGAAAACTTTCAGATGACTTGCAGTAGGCTTTTGACCACTCCAAGCCTCAATAGGAGTTTGATTAGGGACAGCTTTCGTTGGACATCTATTGAGTAAATAGATTGCTGTGTTGACAGCCTCTGCCCAAAACATTTTTGGAAGACCTTTTTCTAATAACATTGATCTGGCCATCTCCATTACTGTCCTATTCTTCCTCTCAGAAACTCCATTTTGCTGTGGAGTGTAGGCTACTGTCAACTGATGCTCCAGCCCCTCTTCTTTGCAGAAATCATCAAACTTTCTTGAGTTAAACTCTGTTCCTCTATCACTTCTCAAAGTCTTGATTTTGCAACCACTCTGGTTTTCAACTAGCAGCTTGTATTTCTTGAAAATTTCAAAGACTTCTCATTTCTCTTTAAAAAAATAGACCCATGTCATTCTTGAAAAATCATCTATAAACAAGATGAAATACCTGTTTTGGCTTTGAGAAGGTGTCCTCATGGGGCCACACACGTCTGTATGCACAAGCTCCAAAACTTTCTTTGCTCTCCAAGCTTCTCCAGTAGGAAAAGTGTATCGATGTTGCTTTCCCAGCATGCACCCTTCACATATGGGCATGTTCTGATCTAAGAGAGGCAAATCTCTATCTTGTTTTTCTAATTCAGCAATCTCAGTGCATTAAGGTTGTAATGACCAAACCTTGATGCCATAGAGTTGTATCATCAATTTTAGCTATCATAGCTTTTGGGTAATGCCAGTAAATGGGAAAATTTCTGCAATTTCCCATTCTTACTTCAGCCACTTCTTGATTGTTGTTCTTTAAATCACAAATGGTGCACAGCTCTCCTTCAAAATGTAGAGAATACCCATTTTGCATCATTGTCCGACACTTAGAAGACTTTGAGCAAGACTTGGAACAAGTAGGACATCCTTGATAAATCTGGTTCCTTTCTTGGTTTCCATAGCAACTGTGCCTCTCCCTTTTGCTTCCACCAGTTCACCATTTCCCAGTTTGATCTTCACTTTAACATTACCATCAATCTGTGAAAACATTAAACTTGATAACCTTGGATGAGAATAGAGTTGACATCTAGTTGGGGCTGCAAGTGCAACAAGAGTTCGGATTGTGTCTATGCAAAAGTCTCGTTGTAATCAATCCCTGGCTATGAATAGCCTTTAGCTTGGCATTTGTTTAACCATCAGACTTTTGAAAATCACTTTAACATGAGACCAGCTCCCATGTATCATTTTTTTCTATCATTCTGATCTCCTCCTCCATTGCATCTGCCCAGAACAGCAGCTGCATAATTTTCAGGCTCTACAGATGAGTAATTGCAAGATTCATAAATCTCACTTAGAGACCTTTGCCTTCTAGGTGGAGACTCGGGTGATGAATTTTCTAGTGAAGAAGATTCATCAAAGCTACTTCCAGATCTATGTGATGAAGTTGGAGTAATTGGAAGGTCTTCATGGCCTGCAGTTTCTCCTCTTTCTGGTACTTGATCTTTTCTTCTTCCCAATTCCAAGTGGTTTGTTCATCAAACTCAACATCTCTACTTGTGACTAATTGCTTTGTCTCCAATTATAGAGTCTATACCCTTGGATTGAGTGCTATATCCAAGAAAAACTCCTTTCTCAGATTTCTTTCAAGCTTGTGCCTCTTCTGTAAGGAACATGAATATAGCAAATGCAACCGAAAACTTTCAGTGACTTGCAGTAGGCTTTTGACCACTCCAAGCCTCAATAGGAGTTCGATTAGGGACAGCTTTCATTGGACATCTATTGAGTAAATGATTGCTGTGTTGACAGCCTCTGCCCAAAACATTTTTGGAAGACCTTTTTCCAATAACATTGATCTGGCCATCTCCATTACTGTCCTATTCTTCCTCTCAGAAACTCCATTTTGCTGTGGAGTGTAGGCTACTGTCAACTGATGCTCCAGCCCCTCTTCTTTGCAGAAATCATCAAACTTCTTGAGTTAAACTCTGTTCCTCTATCACTTCTCAAAGTCTTGATTTTGCAACCACTCTGGTTTTCAACTAGCAGCTTGTATTTCTTGAAAATTTCAAAGACTTCTGATTTCTTTTAAAAAAATAGACCCATGTCATTCTTGAAAAATCATCTATAAACAAGATGAAATACCTGTTTTGGCTTTGAGAAGGTGTCCTCATGGGGCCACACACGTCTGTATGCACAAGCTTCAAAACTTTCTTTGCTCTCCAAGCTTCTCCAGTAGGAAAAGTGTATCGATGTTGCTTTCCCAGCATGCACCCTTCACATTTGGGCATGTTCTGATCTAAGAGAGGCAAATCTCTATCTTGTTTTTCTAATTCAGCAATCTCAGTGCATTAAGGTTGTAATGACCAAACCTTGATGCCATAGAGTTGTATCATCAATTTTAGCTATCATAGCTTTTGGGTAATGCCAGTAAATGGGAAAAATTCTGCAATTTCCCATTCTTACTTCAGCCACTTCTTGATTGTTGTTCTTTAAATCACAAATGGTGCACAGCTCTCCTTCAAAATGTAGAGAATACCCATTTTGCATTTGTCCGACACTTAGAAGACTTTGAGTAAGACTTGGAACAAGTAGGACATCCTTGATAAATCTGGTTCCTTTCTTGGTTTCCATAGCAACTGTGCCTCTCCCTTTTGCTTCCACCAGTTCACCATTTCCCAGTTTGATCTTCACTTTAACATTACCATCAATCTGTGAAAACAACTTGCATCTGGTGTCATGTGATTGCTGCACCCACTGTCGAGAAACCATTCTTTCTTCTGTTCAGTAGCAGCTTGACAGCAAAGAACAATGCTCCTCCTTGTCTTCTGTAAAGTTGGCTTGTTGATTCTTGTCTTTGAACCGACAGTCCTTCTCTACATGGCCAAACTTCTTGCAATTCGTACACTGAGGCTTCCCACGATGAAAGCAATCCTTCTCCAAATGATTGGTCTTCTTGCATATACCACAAGGTGGAAATTCTCCTTTCGAAGCTCCCTTCTTCTGAGAACTTTCTCCTCCTTTTGCTGTGCCTTTGGACTTCCTTTTGAAATCTTTTTGCTTCTGATTTTTCAGATTGACTTTTAGCTGGAATGCATTTTCTAGAGAGGCTTCACTCCTTCTGTCAATTCTTTGTTCATGGGCATTTAATGATCCCATCAACTCAGTGACAGTTAACTTTGAAAGATCTCTAGATTCTTCGATTGCAGCAACCACATGGTCATATTTTTCTGTCAAGCTAATCAAGATCTTCTGAACAATTCTTGCATCAGACAGCTCTTCTCCATAAGCACACATCTGATTTACAACCTCAATGAGTCTTGAGCAATAGTCTTTTGCAGTCTTCGAATCTTTCATCTTGAGGTTTTCAAGTTCTCTTCTTAGCCCTTGAAGCTTGATTGTCTTGACTTTTGCATTTCCTTAAAACTCCTGCTGCAGAATCTCCCAGGCCTACTTTGAAGTTTTTGCTCTCATCAATCTTGGAAAGATTGCTTCACTAACAGCTTGCTGTAGAGTAAACAAGGCTTTAGCATCTCTTTGCTTATCAATCTTGTTTTGGGTTGATTCTGAAGTGCCTTCTACAGGAGCAGAAACGCCACTTTCAACAACATCCCAAAGATCAAGTGACAAGAAGAGAGTCTTCATCTTGATACTCCAATAATCGTAATTTTCACCACCAAATATAGGAATTGTGGTAGAAGACCAAGAGCAGCCATAACGCCCTTTACAGATCGAAGAAGCTCTGATACCAACTGTTGGAATATGAAAAGAGCAGATTGATATTTGTTAAAAAAAACAGAGTATGCACAGAGAACTTTCAACCAAAGAACTGCTTTGATTGATTCTAGATGTTCTACTGATTACACATCCAAGAATACAGATTTATAGGCTTCTTTGAAAAACACAGAACATTAATCAAAACTATTTCCAAGAAGCTCATTAACAGCGTAAGCTAAAAATAACAAACTAGACTAAAAATAGCCTTTATTGAAAAACTGCATCATCAATACGCATCAGCTTCAATAGTACTTGAGTCCCTTTCTGTTTCCATTTTCTTGTTCATTGAACTGATAGTCATATTTTGAATATTGCAGATAAGCCTCCTGTAGGTGATTTAAAGTATTTTCTTGACTTCCAATCACATAGAATTTGGGCTCCTATTCACAACGATCTCCCATTAATTATATGCCGTGCCACAAATAAGGCTACTTCTTCATCGACCATCTATTTCAACATGATAGGTCCTAAGTTATATGTGAACTCTATTAAGGTATTTTTCCTTCACTCGTAGTGTTTCATCAATTATTTTCAGTGCTTTCTGCCCAGTGATCAATCTGACATGCAGCGACTCATGGCAGGTTACGGTAGGAAAGAGGCCGGTTACGGGGATGCGCTTGTATCTTGAAGGCATGAAATGCAATAGGTATGTAGGATGTCAGCATAACATTCATCTTTAATCCTTTTCTTTTCGTTCTGTTCTTTTGGTTGTTATCTAATAGAATTCGGTCACTATAATTTACTTCTACTAAAATGATCATATGTGTCAGGCTAGCTATACATCTGCAACATTTATCGAATACACCAATGATGTTAGAAGACAAGATTGATGAAACATTAATATGGAGAGGATCAGAAGATTGTGGAGATAATCAATACTTCGAAGCAATCCACAGAAAAAAGTTTTCCCATATATCTACAGCGCCGGTTGAAGATGACCCAAGATGGATGTCAAGCAAAGATGTATGCTTCATTGTCACCGGCGCTCAGCTTTATGTAAAGCAATACGACTCAAACAGTGTCCTCCATCTTAGGCTCTTGTTCTCTAAGGTGTCCGACTCATTCGTCGTGCAATCAACATGGGCACAAGGCTCCTCTGGGTTTTTCCAAAAGTCTGGCATTTTTTCTGCCATAAGTACGTCAATATCGGGGAACCTTGTGAAAGATAAAGAACCAGCTATTGTCGTGGATTCCGGTGTGTTTCCTACAGGGCCTCCAATATCGGCACAATCACAAAAGCTTTTAAAATTTATAGATGTAGCAGAACTATGCAAAGGACCACAAGATAGTCCTGGGCATTGGTTAGTCACTGGAGCAAGGTTGGACTTGCAGGAAAGGGGGAAGATATCTTTACAAGTTAAGTTCTCCTTGTTAGAAATGTGTTCCTGAAAAAGCTCAGGGTCAAAATTTTGAGATAACGATGTGCATGCGATAATGGAACTACGTCGTATTGTTATGTGAGTATATAGCAAGTTAGAAACTTATATAACTCAAGAGAGACGAAGGCAACTAATTAATGCCACACATATATGTACATGGGCTTTCTCAATGTAAAGGCATGGGGTGATAACATATAGTGCAAACTGATCTTATATATATATATATATATATATATATGTACATGATCAGAAACAGTATTTTAGCAACTATATATATGTCATAATACATTAATACATTGACTAATTTCATATGTCTTGTTGATGATATTCATTAATATGTTGGCAGCATTAGAACTCTCTAGTAGCACCGAAACCTTGTCCATAATTTTGGCTCTTCAAAGATACATGTAGAAGGTGTTGGAAGAACTGTTGGTTTTCCTTAGAAAACCATTGATCTTTCCTAAGGTGGTTCACTTTATCTATTGATTATAGGTAATTATGCCTTAATGAAAGGTGGATAACTCTTGATATTCTTTGATGGATGGAATAATATGTGAGGGTCCCTAGTCTTACCTATATAAAGGGGCTTATGTTTTCATTAGAACCATCCACAAAGTTCTAAGGCTAAGACTAGAAGCCTCTCCCCTACAAAAAAACTCTACTCGATCTCTTTTGCAGGTATTCTAGTTTGCTGGAGCACAAATGTCTAGAAATAAAAGATCATATTCTAACTTATATTTTTCAGTTCTTACATAAGGAAAATATATCAAAGCCTTAGATCCCCAGCTGTTATATAAGCAAAATTATTGTCACCATTTTTCATGTATAAAGATCATATTAGAGGTAAGGTTGCTAGTTTAGATTTTTTGTTAGGTGAGCGATTTAAGAATCTTGCATATATACAACGCTAGTCCGTCCAAATGCAATATGTTTCTCACAATATTCCTTTATTCCCTCGTAATTGCAGGTAGATGCGATCGAGTTGTACCCTTTTATTTTCCTCCTCAACAAGCAATTAAGGTTTGTCTGGTAGAAGTGAGATCCCCACATGTCATCGAGTTTGATATCTAGTTTCCAATATTAACCATTATATCCTCGTCATGATGAGGATAATAAGTGTTATAAGATTACATCACAGACTCCATAGAGAGTCAAATACTTCGCCCGCAAATCAGGTAATGAGTGCAGCCGTTTAAATATCAAGCAGAACATGTTAAAAAGATTCAATTCAAATAATAAAATATACATCTTCTTAACGAAAGTCTTTGTGTTCGAGACTTTGGTACCTCTATTTCAATTAAATACTACAAAAAATAAGGGGTTTTTCTTTTCCCTCTTTTCTTAAGCTAAACGTGGGATGATGATTAACCAGTCTTCTCTATTAAGTACATAAAGACTCAAGACATTCTCCTTCTTAAATTTAATGCTTTCTTCATATAACTCTTATTAAGACTCTTTTAAACATTCAAGTTCATCAACATCCTTAGTGATGATTTCTTCTGCATCATCAAAATCAATAAACTCATTAGTTTTAATAGACGATGTGAATGCAACGAAATTTACCTTATAATTATTCGAGTTTTCAGGATCTGAGGAGTTTGACTCTAAATCAGAATCTGAAAGTGAAGTCTTCATAGCGTTCTTTCCCTTTCATTTCAAGTAGGTAGGACATTTAGCTCTAAAGTTCCCAAAGCCTTTGCACCCGTGACATTGTAGCCCTTGTTCTTGCTTCTTTTTGAACTCTCTCTTTCAGGTTTATCCCTTTGGTCATCGTTCTTCCAACTTGGTTTAATAAAGGGTTTCAGTTAGATTTATGGGCCTTTCCAATTTCAGCTTCTTGAGCTTAAACGCTTTCCTGAATTTTTTTAACGAACAAAGCCATGTTGTCTTAATCAAATAGGTCGTTTTCAAACCCGAATCCTCTTCTATTGTATTCAAAGCATGGATTTTCCTTTCTTTGTTGTAGGAGAAGTCATTTCGTAGGTCTGAAGAGAACCTACAAGTTCATCTAGTTGATAGAATCTAAGATCTTGCTCTCTTCAATAGCTGTCACCTTAGGTCTAAATCTCTCTGGTAATGACCTCAAGACTTTACGAACTACTTTAGATTCAGACATCTTCTCGCCTAAGCTAAAGCTGGAATTAACCAAGTTGGTGAGCTTCCCATAAAAGTCATCAAACCACTCATCATCTCTCATTCTAAGTTCTTCAAACTTAGAGATATTCATCTGCAATTTGGAGTCTCTAATAGCCTTAGTACCTTCATGGGTAGTCAAAGAATGTCCTGAAGCTTCTTTTGCCGTTTCACAATTTGAAATTCTTATAAACTCCTCAGGGGACATGCTCATAAAGATGGCGTTAATACCCTTGCTATTCCAGCCCGCCGTCTTTCTTTCACTCAAGCTCCAAAGTGGATCCTTGACACTGGTTACTTCATTCACCGTAACAGTTGGTTTTTCCCATACAATAGTCACAGTTGTCCAAACTCTCTCATCTATGGATTTTAGGAATGCCCTCATCCTAACTTTCCAATATGCATAGTTTGACCCATCGAAGAATGGTGGAACACTCAGAGATTGACTCTTGTCCATCTCTAATAATTTAAGTCTAAGAAATCAAGATTCGCTCTGATACCAATTGAACAGGATGATTTAAGACCCAAATCTATAGTACCCAAACCTAGAGAGGGTGAATAGGTTCTACAAAGTTTTCTTAAACTTTTTACAATTAATAAGTTTTTGCACAATCTTCACAAGTACAAATAAGCAATTTCAACAACTATAAATCTATATTAAGATTTATCAATGCAAAATATAAATCATGCACATCAGAATCTAATTATCACAAATTCAAGATAGCCAAGAATACTATCAATTCTCAGCCACTGTTCAAGATTAACAATAGTTAATCAAGAACACCATAAACTTAACAATAACCACACAATGACACCAATATTTGGTTACGAAGAGAAAATCTCTTGGAAACAAATTCCAAGAGAAAAAACTCTACGGGCCCGTAGGTTGGGAAAAATTTATCACTAGCTTTTTAAACACAAAATAGACAATGATCTATAGACTCAAGAATTCCCAAATTTCTAATCAAACACACTCAATTTCTTACCCAAAATACCACATATGGATCTGCAACCAGCAGGGAGTGAGAACATCTCGTCCATTCAAAAAGTTCTAACACTTTAGCTCGCTGTTCATAGCACGTTGTCCTCCATGTGAACTCACACCAACATCAACTTCAAGAACAGGGCACTTCGTGACCTCTAAGAGTTTCCAACAATTCTGAAGATCTTGAATTTCTTTTAGGTAAAAGTATGGTGATCAAATCTAAACTAAGAACCTAAAGAGAGGGCATAAATTTAAAGGATTCATGCTTAGTTCGCAGAATACAATCTTAGCAAATAATAGAGGCTCTTGAGAGGGTTTTTTCAGGGAAGGCACAATATTTGTATTTTTCTAAGTTAGGAACAATAATAAAATTTTGGAATATATACTAGGGGTAATGCACGGTATTAGGAGGAAGATTCTAGACCATCTTGGCCTTCTTGACGACCAGAAATCAGTTAGAATATCTCTAATTGGATTCTGTTATAGCTATTGTAAAACACAATTATGTCGAACTTCCATCTAACTTTGAGTGAACTTAAGCTTTCTTAGGAAAAAAGTAATGCTTCCATCTTGCATTAACTGATTACGTGCATACTCCAATCAAACTTGAAATCCATAAAATAAGTCTAAACATGTACTTGCACTGCTATCTTCAATTATACTATGGAGCTTTAAGACACCTTTAAATCTCAGGAACTAAACTCAATTCAACACGAAGTTAAAGATTATACTCTAACACAACTGCTACTCTTGATCAACGTAATGGACAATCGAGTTTTAATATGTTCTAAATGGTTGAATCTCTGACAATGTTCACTGAAAGATCAAACACCTTTGCTTCTATTTAGTCCAATATTCTTGCTATCATAAAATTTTTGAAGCTGCATATGATGAAATTAGTGGTTGATATTATCCACATCAAAAAGCATTTAAATATTACCTAAAAAGGATGGAGAGTCAAATGCTACTAGTCCTACAAAAGATACTATTGGTGTTAAGAAGGATCTCGAGTCTTTTGCTATTGCAGGCGAAGAAGAAGAGGAGAAAGATGAGGAACTAGATGACTCTGCCACTTTTGACGATGAGGAGGATGAGTAGAATCGTGTTTTTGTCTACTTCCTGAAAAAATCAGGGAGTAGTTGAATGTTTGAGTGGTGGTTGGGGTTTGTTGACTAATGGATCTGTTTTGGTGGATTGTGGTTATTTTGGAGGTGCTTGTGTTTTGGTTTCCTATTTCTGTGTTGAACAATTTGTTTATGTGAATTTGTGTTTCTATAACTCTTTTTGTTGATGTTTTGAAACTATTTTATTCTGCTTTTACAAATTGTTGGTTTTGATCAAATTACCTTAGCATCTTTTAATTTGTTTTTGCTAATGATGTTATGTTGTGTGAAATTTTTTATAAGCTATGCTGATAGAGCTAGAGGGAGATGCTTTCTATAGTTGTTACTTGCCTCAAGGGAGACTTGTATCCTTTTAGATTATACTTATTCAATTTTATTGCATAACTATTGATATTTTGTTAATATCTGAATTAATGAGATTATTTAGTTATGTGTGCCTGTTCAGATTGTATTTTTTAGTATTGTAAATCTCAAGAATGGTTTAATTAGCCTATGTTAGAGTATATAGGTTGTGGTCACTTTGTAAATGGGTTATGTGATAGTGATCAATGGAATTCATGGTTTTAGAGGGCAGGTTAGTTTTGTCATGAAGTTTGTCAAATGGAGATATTGTAATTGGCATTAAACTTCATGATCATTGGTTGTGTTTGTATAATTACTGAGATTGAAGATTATAGAAGCTCTGTGTGGTTACAAATTGATTGCAGAATTTAAGAAAGTCTGGAAGTACTTTCTGAAAATTGAAGTTTGCCTAAAGTCTGCATGGAGTTCATTAACGTGAGTTTGAGGCGTAACTATTTTTTGAGGGTATTTGGAGTTCACCTGAAGTTTGATAAGTCTCTATTTTGTAACTGAAACAATAGATGGTTGTTAGAATTAAACAAACCATCTGTTGGATGCTCAAGAAGACTAGAATGCACGTGAACCATCCTCTCTAACCAAAAAGAACATCTAGAATAAATATCCAATTGCTTTATTCATTCTCTACCTTGAAACTCTAGAGATTAAGCATCACAGTGAAATATTCCTCTAAGACTCTCTGTTATCTTTTCTAGAGTTTTCTGTGTAAACAAAGAATAAACTAGTGAAATACTGTACTCTTTCCCTCTTGTCTTAGTTAAGAGACTGATCACCTTGAAATCATCTAAAAGATTTGGAAGACATTCTAGAGTTGTTGGAAGTTGTGAAGGTCTGGAAGTTCTTTTTCTTGAAGCTGGTCATGTGAGGTTCACAGGGAATACCACTTGCAATGGACAGATTGATGAAGGATCATTTTCTTTGAATAGAAGAGAAGTTTCTCATTCCTTATGATTTAAAGATCTAGATGTTGTATTCTGTGTAAGTTGACTAGTGTTTGGGCTAGTGATTGGAATTGTGTAACCTATCGATCACTTGTGGTCCAAATTCAAAAACTAGAGATACCTTTTCTTGGCCTGGGCCTGTAGAGCTTTTTTATCTCTTGAAGTTTGTCTTCAAAAGATTTTCCTTTTTGTAACCAAGACCCGGTGATTCTTGTGGTGATTGTTTTGTTTACTTTTGTTAATTTTTGTTTTATTATTGTGCTGACCATAATCTTCTTTGATTAAGAAAATTTTCTTAGCTATCTTGTAGTTGTGATAAATTGTTTAAATTTGTATTAGTTTACTATACTATTCTAATCCATATAAATCTTAATCGAGATGTATTGGTTCTTGAAGTTACTGATTTATTTGTAAATTTGTGAAGTGATTTTCAAGAGTAAAAAAATTGGAAGAACGTATTCACCTCCTTCTAGGTTCGGTTTTTTTAGTGTTGAGTCTTAAACCTGCTTGTTCAGAAGGTTATGCCTTTTGGGATTTTGAATGCTTTTAGCACCTTTATGGACCTTTTGAATCATGTATTTAAATCTTTTAGAAGACGTTTTATTTTGTATTTTTTTGAAGATATTTGGGTGTACAGCAAGTATAAGGAGTGACACTTGGAACATCTTCAACAATTATTTGAAACACTATAGGAGCAAAGCTGTTTGCTAATTTAAATAAATCCTATTTCTTTACGAAGAGCCTTACCTTTTTAAGCTATGTTGTTTCAAAAGAACTGATAAAGATGGATCCTAGCAAGATTGAAGCAATCATAAGTTGGCCTATACCAGGGCCGATTCATGATATTCAAATCTTTCATGGTCATGCACCTATTACCAAGCACTAGGATCGGGTTTCATGACCACAAAAGAAGTTTCGGTTGTAGAGAGACTCATTGAATAAACCTTGGCCGACCACAATACCTAACGATGCTTTGGCCCCATGTTTTTACTTGACAACAATGAGTTAACGGTGGAGGAAGTTGGAGCTTTTGCTGATGATAAGGCTTTTTTTTTTTTTATTGGCTGCGATGAGCGCTTTTCTTGGGTTTCTTTTCTTCGCCTTTAGACTCGATGAAAACAGATTAGTTGTGGAGAAAGTTTGAGCTTTTTGCTGACAATAAGGTGGTTTTTTTAAAACGTGCGTGGCTGATTTGCAAATTTCTTATAGTGACACACTTTTAAGTGGATAAGTTGTAAGTTTTTAATGTTTAAGCTTTGGCAATATATTCAGTGTCAATTAATTCTTGTAAGAAATGTGGTCTTGGATGAAAGTTGATGACATGAAGGTTTTAGTGAAGAACAAGTTCTAGAAAGGTGGAGCTAGCTTAAGGCTCACCTGGTGCTGAGTGCTAGAGAAAAAAATTGTATTGGAACAGGTTTCAGTAAAGTTGAGCTGGCTTAGTACAAGCCTAGAGTTTGATGCTGGAACACAAAGTGTTGAAGTTTAAATAAGGCTTGATGTATGCTCAAGCTTGACTTCGTCAAAAAATAACAGACTATAGTTTTCACACCCTATTATGTTGTAAAGCCTTTTTAAATGATGAAACTTCATTCTCTCAACTTAAACATGTACTGAATATTTCAGAATAGTTGAGAGTGTCCTCCTGAGATGCCAGATCATAAATGCCCAATTCTAGAAGAAGAAATAACTAAATACTCTCTCTATTTTTGATCACAAAAGAAATCCACATGAAATCTTATCGTGTGTAGGGGTGACATTAGAGTTTTGATGGTTAACGTGCTGGAATTCAATAGTCATGAAGCTAGCGAGTTCGCTTGAAGAAAATTGACTAGGGAGAAGATTTGGAGCTTCCGGATTTACTGCTTGGTGCAAATTCACACTTGTCCTTTGAATTGTTACAATAGGTGCTTTTGATTTAGCAAAGGTTTACGTAACAAGATCATCAGCTGTAAGGGGAACTCTTCTAGTGGATGGTTAAGTGATTGTGTGTGCTTAGAGTGATTTTTCCCTTGTGATAGAGTTCCTCAAAGAGTTTTCCTTGTGTCTTATGTGTGATTGTTTGTTGTCTTTAACTTATTTGATTATTTACTGATTACTTGAACTTAATAATTTCAAATCTTGACTATTTGTGTGTGAATCTTGGTTGAAGATTGAATAAGTTCTTGCTGCACTGTAGGTGCTTGAGCTAAAGTCTCTTCAATCTTGAGGTGTGCCAACTTGATTAAAGTGAATGATTCTTGACTCAGAAATTAGTTGATTGACAAAATTCAAATATGAATATGTTCTAATATATGTTCATGTGAAGATTTGAGATTTGATATTTTCTCATTGGGTGTGAATTAAATTTTTAACTGGCTATTCACCCCTTTAGGTATAGTTAGGGTCTAAAGTGTGTCCCACACAAGTGATGGCAAGAGGAGATTTGAATTTATTTTGCTTAATGGCACCTAGGCCCCTGAGGTATGCAAAGGTCACAAATAAGCTCTCAGAGGTAATGTTTTCAACAATTAGACCCCTAAGGTTGAGTTCTAATAAAAAAATAACCCATTCCGTCCACTTCTTGTCTATCCCATTAACGGCCATTGCTGACAAGACTTTAAAATCCATGTTAAAAGTAATCATTGAGTGACACCTGTCCAATTAAAATCGCCCAACCACACGTGCGCTAGGTGTCAGCCACCTCACGATGCCTTCAAACAAAAAAATCACTTGTAAATAACGACGTTGTTCTTCCCATTGCATTTCTATCTTTGACACTTAGCAAATTTCCCTAGCCCTAGATCGAACTTGTCAGTCGCAAAATCTGGCTGATTCACCCAATGATGTTGCAAATTTCATCACCGAATGCTTGTCCTTTCCTTAGCCAAATTTCCTAAGCCCTATATTGAAACTGTCAGTTGTAGAATCTGGCTAATTCACCCAATGACATCGCAAATTTCCTCACTGAACGCTTGTCCTTTATCTGATATTGATTTTATTTCGACATCTGGAAAATACAAAGGTTGTGGGCTTTGGTAGAGGAGAAAGAAGACTCTTGGGGAGAGGTAGTAACTATGTTATCTTCGGTTTAGTTGGTTTTTAACATTTCTTGTCCATATTTGTTGATATTTTATGTCATTTGTTTAGATTAGGGGGACCCTCATTTCTGTGATGTTTGTTAGGTCAACATATTTCTTGTCGGCTAGTTTGTAATTTTATGGATGTAAAATGAGATTGCTTTTGTTTACATATAGCTAGATAACGACATGCATAGTTTTATAATGTTGTGGTCCCAGAATGTGATTTTGTTTGATTAATTGAGGCATAGTTTTATGTTTTAGAATGAATGTTGTGGTCCTATGGTGTTTTGTCATTTTTAGTAGCTGAGCTAAGTTAGTTAGTTATAATATATGTTTGATTGGTAGGACAACACATGGTTACTTTATTGTTTGTGGTGTTTGCCCCTGAGGTTTGCTTCATAGTCCCTAAGGTATTATAACTCATTGTCTGCTGTTTAGGAGACGGTTTATTGTCTGCGAACTGATGTGAATTTTATGACACAAGACAAGGATGAGAAGTGGTAACACATTGATGCCCCTGTTGTTAATGTACAACCTCAAAGCGTGATTAAAATAATAATTTACAGTCTCAAATCATGATTGGACTAACAACTCTGAATTCTGACTTAATTGACAATAGCACCATTGTCTTCTTATGTACGTGGTACTTGAATAACCCAAATGTTTCCTCATGTCATATTGATGCTAGCTCCAATTGAAATTATAAACATTATGGACTGTCATTTGAGGTCCTTTTGCACTGAGGAACTATAGGATCAATTAGTATTTTCATTTGTATTACCTTGAATGTGCTCAACGCTTTATCTATGACTCTGTTCAACTTTTGGTTAAGAAGAATGCCTGATGATAAGCTTATCTAATATGTGAAAATATGAAGTTAGAGCTTAAAAATGGGGGTCCCAGAGGCAAAATGATTCTGAATTTGTAAACTGAGAAAAGAATCCAAATTCGAATGAATTAGGCCTTCCATATGCCTTCTTTTGAATTTAAATGCTATATATGTTCGTTAGCTATTTAAGGCGACTAAATCTATCTTGGCATCTACTTCCCATAGTGGATTGATGTGTAACAGCTATATTGGATCACAAAATTATGATTTCTGATGCTTCAAAGACTTTCAACCCATTGGCAATTAGTTTTGAGAATATTGGTAATGCAGTAACTTGCAATTCGTCATAGAAGAATGAAATATGGAGTTTCTATAGTACTCTGGTGTCCTTGAGATCCTTTCTCTGCATTTTAGAGTCTAGATAGTATTTTTGCTTCTTGGTCATAATTTTTAATATTGTAGATAAAATTTCTCAGTTGTATGACATGAAGAATTAAACGTATGTTAGAAAACTTACTAGAGGACTACTATAGGGGACATTACTCTTTATTTTGTTGTATAGAACTTTGGATGATCTTACCTATTCTTGTTCCATGCTCTCTTTTTTCAGATGATGGTACACATTTACATACACCACCAGGGATCAATTAGCTTCGATGAACGTGGATACATCGGGGGAGAGATTGAGCACTATGGCAACGAGGATCCAGACTATTTGTCAGCGATTGTGATAAAAAATTATTCGAGGAAACATTTGTGCTACTTGAATTTATCGAGACTTGTATGGAGGTTCTATGACAGAGGTGCTGGTGAGTTCTCATATGTGGAGACAGATGACGATTGTTGGTATTTTATAAAGTTGGCGGGGAAAGTGAATGCTAAAGAGTTGCACATATACATAGAGCATGGATTATCCGGTCTTTGAGACTGAGGAGGATAATGATGATGGAGGGGCAGCCGAGGATGATGGAGGTGCTGATGTCATTGGTGGGGTTGTTGAGGATGATGGAGGGGCTGTCGAGGATTTCTTTGGTGTTGGGGTGGTTGAGGACGATGAAGAGGCTGTTGATCATGGTGTTGGGGGAGAGAATGTGGACATTGGTGGGGAAGAAAATGAAGATGTTGGGGAGGATGAGCGGGAGCCTATCATCTTCAGTGAGTTTGAGGATAGTGAACCAAAGGGGCTCGAGTTATATAACAACATCAAGAACCAAGAAGAAGCTATGAAGGCGAGGGAAAATGTCATGTCTTGCTTTGGCTCGGTTGCTTCAATATGTCGGCAGACAGATGAAAATAGATCTTCAGGTGGTGAGGATAGCGAGGATCTTCCCAGCATGGATGAGAGGGAAGATGAGAGAGTGTTAATAATTGGAGGGATAGATGCCGAGAATTCCATGAGGAAGATCTAGATGCCTGGAAGAGGCTGAGCTAGTAAAGGAAATGAAATTCAGATATCTAAAGTTGTTTAGGAGGGTGTTGTCAACCTTTAGCATTCAGAATGAGTTTGCACATGCCTTGATTAAAAATGACATGAAGTGGGTTACTTCGAAGTGTGTGGGCACGCACTATAGTTGGAGAATACACGTGTTAAAGAAGAATGAAGGAGATGACTTTGAGATTAAAACATTCGTTTCTGAACACCGTTGTGACACCCATTATACTAACAAGAATATGACTACCAAGTGGGTAGGGAGGCAATACTTGGAAAAAATCAGAGATACTCAAAACTTAACTACCACATCCTTTGATTGAAGAGATGAGACGAGATGGGATGGTGGGCATCTCAAAGCATACAACTTACCATACACTTAAGTTTGCATTAAAAATTGTGAATGGGAAGCATGCTGAGTAGTATAAGTACTATAGAGATTATGCTGCTGCCATCCCGAAATAGAATCCTAGTAGTTGTTTCAAGATTCACAAGGACCCGCCGTTCTTCAAACGAATGTATGTCAGATTGGAGGCAAGCAAAGTGGGGTTTTTGGTGGACGCATGTCACTTAAAGGGACCGTTTGGGGGTTAGATATTCTGTGTAGTAGCTCAGGATAGAAACTAAGACATGTATCCACTTGCTTACGCTATTTATGAGAACGAGTGCAAAGCATCATAGGTTTGGTTCTTCGAACTTTTGTTGGACGATGTTGGTATTCATGATTTGAGACAATTGAGTTTTATGTCTGACCTTCAGAAGATACAATAAGGTCCTTATATCAAAAAGTTTGCATATGTTATTAAACAATTTTAAACGACGCAGTTACTTTCATGATTGTTGGTATTACAGGGTTTGCTTGAAGCATTTGATATTCTAATACCAGATACAGAACACAGATATTCTAATGCCAGATAAGGAATACAGATATTGCCTCAAGCATCTCCAGACAAATGTGAAGTCAAAAAATTGTAAGCGATCAAGGATACATTGTGGCAGTATTCAAAGGCTGCAACTATTATGCCTTCAATCAGCAAATGAAAAAACATGAAGGGTTTAAGTGTACCTCCCCATTCGTACCTCTCAGAGCTTAATCTTACGTGTTGGTCTAGTCATGCATTTAGCATGCACACCAAGAGTGATGTTCTCTTAAATAACATTGCGGAGATGTTCAATTCCTGGGTACTCAAGGCTAGGGATAAGCTCTTACTAAGTATGAATGAAGTCATTAGAAAGATGCTTATGAATCGATTTCGCTCCAAGAGTGAAGTTTCAAGGAGGCAAAGTTTGATATTTGCCCAAGAATTCAAGAAAAGTTGGGAGAAAAACAAAGAAGTTGGGGGAATGGTGTAGAATTTAAAGTTTACCACCACACAAAAGAAAGAAGGGTGGTAAACATTTTGGGAAGATCTTGCTCATGCGGCAGATGGCAACTGAACGAAATTCTGTGCCTGAATGCAGTAAGCGCAATATACTTTGTGAGGGCAGAGCCAGAGGAGTTTGTTGATCCTTATTACTGGATTAGGCATATTGCAAATCTTATCTACCAACCATAGAAGCGATGCTTAGACCCGAAGAGTGGCCACACATTGATTGGGACACTACCCTACCTCCTGAGCTTAAGGCGAGGCTGGGGATATCGAGAATGTCTTGTAAAAGGGCTTTAGACGAGCCATAGCCCCCACTACCACCACCACATTGAGTGTCGAGGCGAGGATACAGAATGAAGTATGGACGGTGTGGAGGATTTGACCATAATCGGTGATGATGCAAGCACTCACCTAAACCGGGGGAGAGAAAATTTCCCCCTAAACCTTATGTCAAGAAGAGTGAGTTAAAATCCATTGGAGTTTTGATATGTATTTTTTTATGTTCACTATTAATTGTATTGTGAATAAACTATTTTTTTTTCATAGGACGGTGAGGGCACATCTAGTGCAGTCGAGATACCAAGAAAAAGAAGAAGACAATAGACAAATACAAATGTAATTGATCGTTGCTTTCTCATCATGTCACTTTACAATTAATTTACAAATGATGTTTTATCTTATCCATTGCAGCACACTGACTGGAAGGGAACCAGCGCTGCAACGAGGACAAGGTCTAAAGCAGCTGTGTCTCAACCAGCTGGAGAGGATAATGCTGCCACTCAAACTCAGCATATTCACGTAACATTTAATATTGTTATTCTGGTTTAAGAGGTAATTAGGTAATACACTAGCATTAATGTCACTGTAATTCTTTGGAAATAACAAAGTGAAGGAGCTGCTGCGGGTTGCAACCAATAGATTGTTTTGTGGGCAGGCGTGCACATTGAGTTGAGAGACCAAGAGCAACACAATGATGTTCGTTTGTCAAGTTGCCATTTTTTTTGAATTTGTGAATTTATGATGATCTAGTTTTTTTAGTAGTTAGTGAAGCTACTGTTTTGTTGGTCATGTAAGGAGCAATAAGAAAAGTTATATATAAAACTCTGTTGGTTACATATTTATGACTTTTGTTGGATCATAGATTACAATGATAGTTTTGTTGGTTACACATCTGTGTTTTTGTTGGTTATTTTCACAGTTTTGATTGCTGATCTGCAGTTAAATATGACCATACTTTTGTGAGGGGAGTGTTTTTCTTTTTCCATCAACCGATTCCAGAATGCTCTGTATCTCTTTTTGGCAATCGAATTTCACCAAACTCATTATGTTCAATGAAATTAAAGGACTCAGTTGTCTACATCTTATAATCACTAAATTTTTGGTGTTTCCTATATTGAATACTATTTATGTATAACCCTGTTGCAAGATGGGATGCTCACAGTTATTGTTGCCAAGAAATATGATCCCAATTAATAACATGGCTTTGTTGAAGAGGAAGTAAACTGAGTGCATTGAAATATACAATAGGTCTGTCACATTTAACAAGAAGAATTTGATTGCATGGCTTACACTTGCAAGAGCATTTACATTGAGCATCTTCGAACTATAGACACAACACTACCATACCCTACTAACATTTAACATTTGGAAATCTGGATACAAAGTTCAAAATAACCAAAGTGTGAGTACATCAACACTAAAGTCCTAGAACTAAATACACCAAATACAAATGATCATTACAAAAAAAACCACATTTTCCATCCCCTTCATTTCCTTGATCATTGAAAGTAGAAACTCTTCGTTGCTGACATGTTGGGGGGTCAACCTACTGGAAAAAATTGTAGTAGTACCGCTTCTATCGAAAAATAGATTAAAGCATATCCTATTAGTCTTAGGCACCTGTGGTATGGTTGGTAATCTATATGGAGCATAATCCCAAAATAGCTTATCAAAGCTACCTTAGTGACATGAAAAATTTTGTGAAGGCATAAACTCTAGTCCTTCCTAAATATAGAGCAAAACATTATTTTATATAGGTTCTAGAAAATTCTGTAAACTTACATCCATCTTGAATGAATACCTCTCGTTGCAAAATCTGCAGCTATCAACCAATAAGATAATTACCATCTATTGGTTTCCTCCCATTGTAACAAGTGAAAGTGGCAACTGTTTCATGCTTGTTCTAATCACCAACAAACATATAGGATAGAGTTATTCAAATAGAGTTATGCACAACTAAATGGCATACGAATTTCACAAACGAACACATTGTGGCCTCAATATCATACCACTACGAAACTAATATTGCTAACTGTCAAGGCCATGAATTTAGCTCTTGAAGCCCAGTGGCATACATCATTTAAGCTAAGGAGTGCACTGTGGAATAAACCTCCAACCTTTAGCCCTAAACTCTGTCAGATTAAAGAAAATATAGCACAATATGTTGAGGCACTTTTCATACAACATCATGGCCACCATGTCATATTTGAAGCAAGAATTAAAGTAATTTAATGTTCCATAAAGGTTGGGGATAATACCAACAGTTATACCAAGTAAACTCGTGATTGTTAAGCGTCACAACACAAGTACACTTACCAAGCTTCCACTGTACATGAGACACAGATAGAATCTTCTTCCTGGGTTTCCATTTGTCAGTGAATCCTCCAACATGCCTGAAGCTTACATTGGTACAATGGAGGCTCGAGTAAGACACCACACCATTTCAAGGAAATCGATCTTTGTGACAAACCAGAACGTTGGCAAGATGAGGTGGAAACAGAATCCATTTACCTTCACCTGTCGAGAAGGAATGCATGAGGAGGAGGCAAAATGGTGAAACTTGGTTCTTTGTACGATTGGGTAGGAGAGGCAAATTTAGGATTCTTTGCGATCAGAGAAAATGGGGAAGAAACGGCGTGTGTAGAATATGAGGGCATGCTGAACGACATCATCTTGAATAAGTTCTTTTTTTGTTTGAAGGCACAATGAAGTGGTAGACACATGGCACAAGCGTGGCAAGTCAATTTTAAGTGGACAGATGACGCTTTTTAATTCGTTATGACGTGGATTTTAAAGCCCTGTCAGCAATGGCCATTAACGGAGTGGACGAAAAATGGATGAAGGGGACTTGATTTGTCTAATAATCTACCTCAATGGTCTAATTGTTGAAAACATTACCTCGGGGGCTTATTTGCAACCTTTGCATAGCTCAGGGACCCTGGGTGCAATTAAACCAATTTATTAAAAGAAAGATGACGAAAGCTCTAATTTTTTCTATGCCAAACTTTGACGATGTGTTTGTAATTGATTGTGATGCTTCCAATGTGTGTATAGGTGCTGTACTTAGTCAAGAAAGATTTAGTAAAAAGTCGAGTTAGTCTTGCAAGAAGTACCCAACATATGACAAATAATTCTATTTTATTGTTTGGGCCTTTTATCATTGGAGTCATTATCTCCTTTCTAAGGAATTCATTTTGTTCTTGGATCATGAAGCCTTCAACTCTCAACATGCATGCAAAATATGATGAGTTCTTACAATCATTTTACTTTGTTTTTGGATTATAAAGCCTTCAACTCTCGACATCCATAAGGCGGGTGTTCAATATCAAGTGGTTGATGCTTTCACTACAAGAATTTTGACTTTACGTGTCAAATTCTTGGGTGTCAAAATATTTTTTGACACCAAAACCTGATTTTTGTGACAAAAAAAATCAACATAGTCATGATAGGGGATCGGGAAGTTAAAAAACTGTCTGCACGTTACTAACAATGGTTCGAACATTTTTTCTAGTGATGAAAGGCCAAATGTCACAAATTTGTGACGAAACATTTTCGTCACAAAAGTATGCAACAATGTCCCCATGGGTAATACGTAGTTCGCACACATTTCGGGTGACAAAATATCTTGTCACCCATCTGTGATGACAATCGTATCGTCACAAAAGCATAAACAAAGTTAGGACATACATGCAATAATCGTCCCGACAATAGTTTGCATGACAGTTGTTTTCGTTCTAACCCATAGGAAACGTGGACACATGGTTTCAGTGACGAACGACCTTTGTCATCCGTCCATGACGCATCCTAAATCATCACTAGATATTGAACAAGTCCAGATGTCACTGCGATGGTCGTTTGCATGTTTTTCACAATCCTTGCATGATTGACACTTGTCTACCTCCAAGCCTCGTGGGAAATAGTTGTTAACGTCCATACGACCGATAAGGAGTCTAGACACTCGTGGTAGATTTCTAACTGAATACTAGCCCTCCAAGTTGCAAGATTGCACCGCAGAAAACTTTTGAACATACAAAAACCATGCACACAGTGTGCAATTTCAAGAGATTTTAGCAACGGTTTGAGTTATGGCATTTAATGCACGTAACACTGACGTTCGGACAGAGTCGACAATTTTTAAATTCGAAGAGAAACCATCAGAACTTATTTTAGCCCGAAACCCGTACATCATATCTCTCAATTTTCTCTACATTTTACCTCTAAAATTCATCCTTCTATGTATTATTTCTTGGATTCCTTTGTGTTAAGGTACATTTCGTCCAATTTTAAGATTTTCGGAGAAAAATGTTATTTTCATAATTTATTTCCTTAGGAATTTTGAAATGAAATTTTAGGCCATGAAATCTCATTAAAATATGTTGTTCTTGTGTTCATATAGATTGCTTAGGATTGTGGGATTGTTTAGGCTATAATTTGGTTATATTTGGTGTTGTATTGTGGTGGTTTTGGGGTAGGAAGAAGACCAGCCATGACTGAGTTGACTCGTTCATCTTCTACAATACCTCCGGACAGTTACTATTAATAGTTTTAATTATTTTTAATATGTCCAGACGTATATAGTTAACCGTCGAACATGATTGTCTTAGACTTCGTCATTTTTATATAATATTATTTTGTGTGTAGTGTGTCTGCACGCTATGGTGTTGTGCGCATGTTTAGGTCATAGACGTCGCCCTTTTTTAAAATGTATATGCTACTTAGTTGAGTGTGTCGGCATGCTATATTGTTGTGCGCACAGTTCTTGTTTAGATTAGTTTATTATTTTATAACTGTGCAGACAATATTTTTAACCGTTCGAATGTTGGTGGTCTAGACGGTGTCGTTCTCTTTTACGATATCATTTACTGTTCGAACATATGTTATTCTATTTGAGCAGTGTTTTATTTTTTGAAAACAACGTCTCTTTGATACTATTGACTTATATTATTTGATATTGTGTTTGTTTTTTCAACAAACTAAGAAATGTCTAAGTTTCCAGCGTTCAGCTATTACCAGTTTTGGCCTAGAGAGCTTCAAGTAGTAGACACCTAACAATCCGGATTGTTAAATGACATTGGAGGAGCAGCGGGCTGCGATCCTCACGCGAGTTGTTATCATGGAGCATGAGGTTTAATTTTCTGATTTTGAGGAGATGAGGTTTAAGGGTAGAGAATCGGTGATATTATGGATAGCCAAGGTTGGATCAAATTTCTTAAAAGGATCGGCTCGGCATTCGTAGATTTAGTCTGGGAGTTTTGTGTCGCATTGCTGGACATTATTGATATTGATGCATCTATCTGGGACATTATTGTATGCGAGGTCTCCTTTTAGTTATCGGCAGAGTTGCTAGCGGCATATATGGGTATGCAGAGGCCGGTTGGAGCTTTCCCTGTCGTGGAGATCCCGATCAAGCCTACTCAAGTGGAAATCTTTCGTACACTATAGGGTCGGGACGTGGTGGTCGTTGGATCATTCATACGCCAGAATGAGATGCTTCAATTCTGGCATATTATGTACCTTATCTTCGCCCATGACATCGAGCCGAGAGCTCACACAACACAATGTCCTATAGCTAGAGGCTTGCTGGGGCTGATCGTGGCTAGAGGGTTGGTTGTGGATCTACCATTATACATTTTCTTGACTTTATGATTGGAAACGAAGACACTGTCGAGCTCTAGGTTGCTGTATGGACTTCCCTTGACATAGTTCCTCCACGAACATGGCTGCATGGATAGTCTGTATGAGGATAGCTGTTGTCTATACGATTCTTTCACATAATCAAATGCTCGAAACCCAGATGCCATAGCTCATTTTGCGAACACAGAGGACTTAAAATCCTCTTAAATCTGGCCAAACTCCACCTATTTGGTGAAAGAGAGTTTAAGAAGTGTTAGAAAGAGATTGAGGCATAGATTGAAGTGTTATGGAGCATTGGACAGCATCATAGTTGGTTTTATTTATTTTTTTCTTAATTTTGATTTGTGTAAATGCATCTAATAATAAATTCCTTCGTGTATTTAGATTTCGATAGAAGATTGTAGAAACTAAGTGGAGTGGAGAAGCTTGCTGTAGAGGGAGGGGAAGGATTCGAAGCTTTAAGGTACAGGAGTTTTGTGGTTTTGGGTTGAAAATACTACATTATGCTTGATTGTTGGTTGTTTAATGAATTTAGTAGCTTATAAGTATATTGTAGTGGGATTTGGGGTTGTTTTGATGCGAATATGTTGGTTGTTTCTCTGTGTTTTTGGATCGAAAATCGTCTGCCACTGGGTGATTTTGCGAAGACTATGTTCTTCATCAATTGCAGTTGCACAGTTCTTGTAACCATTTGGACGATTATTTCTGGCAATCGATGATTGTTCAGATGAGTACGAGGTGTGCGGACGGTGGGTTTTTAAAATAACATAGTTTGTTTATTTGTTTTTGTGCGAACAGTTTGTATGCTGTCCACACGATTTTGTGTTAAATAATTTTATGAATTTCTTTCCCGTTTTACATTTAGTAGCCCTTATACTTGTTTGGGAATTACCGAGCGTTTTGTTGCTAAACGAGCTGTAATTTATGAATTGTCCAAGTTGTGGACAATTTAGGATTAGAGTATCCGTAATGTACATAAATGTTCTGGTCATTGTGCACAATGTAGTTAGAAATTTCGGCTTTAGTCTCCTTTTGTCCTTCGGTTGCATATTCAGCATTGTGCTTGCATACTTGCCTTTTGATGGCGAGTGTGTAACCTTAATGTTGAATGATTGTATCTGGGGACTAAGGGGAGATGTTACCGAAATTTCTAACACGACGGGCATAATGATTGGGACATTTATGTATAGTATGAATAGTTTAATCCTGAATAGGATAAGACCTATCACCTTGGAGAAATAAGGTGTTAGAGGTAAACTATCATTATTTTATGTATGATTATTTTTTGATTGTTTTATGCATATCTATGACTGAAGGCATAAAAGATGGATAAGAGCTGGATTCATGAAGTAGATAGGTTTGATGTGAAGTATAAGAAAGGTGTCCGAAAATTTATGAGTATCGTCAAAAATTCTGCGGATAGTCGTGGTCAAATAAGGTGCTCCAGTTGGATATGTAATAATGTTTTGTTCCAAAGTATTTAAGATATGGAGGATCACCTACTCATAAATAGGTTTAAGAAGAGTTATACTGATTGGGTACTGCACAGAGAACCAATTCCAAGAACACCTCTTTCGGTCGAGCAGTGTCTGAACGAGAGCTAGGGCTGAATAATGAGAAGTTTGAGGAGAATATAGATGACGACATCTGAGACATGTTAGAGGACTTTGATGCGAGAGCAGCCGATAATGCTGGCCCAATGCCATCCAAATTAGGGTCTAAGGACAGATTTTCTGCATATGCCAAGTTGTGAGAGGATGCTGAGCGAGAATTGTATGCATAATCATTTTCTTATTCAATATTTTACACTTATCATTATTTTACGAATATTTGTTTGCAACGCGCACCTCCAAAACTCAAGCAACAATCATAAATAGATGTTGATAGAAGGCATGAGGCCGAATTCCCACCATGGTTTAAAAAACGGGTATCTATTACATTTGTAGAATGTAGAGTTAATTAATTGTTTAATTAATTTTCACTCTTCAACATCTAATCAAATTATATTTTTTTAGATATAGACAATGAGTAATGAATCTTCAATCGACATGTTGGACGATTTATATACACTGGCATCTGGACCGGATTAGCGTATACTATCATTTTCTGGATGCACAATTAATGGCGTTTGGTTTCACACAGTTAATGGTGAACAATTTCTCAGTACACAGAATAGCGGGGTAGTTGTACTATAAGACCATGATGGGGAAGACATCGATTTTTATGGTCAACTTGTGGATATTTACGCACTACGATACCTGCGCGGGAATTTAGTTTATTTATTCAAGTGTGAGTTGACTTGAGCACCCAAAACTTAGGTCTTCATAAAAGTGTATGTTTTGTTAGCATAAGCACATCACTGAAGTGGTCTAAGGATGACCTGTTTGTGTTAGCATCACAGGGTGGTCAAGTATTTTATCTTGATGATATGAAGTTGGGCGGCCACTAGAAGATAGTTCACAAAATTGTAAGCAGAAACACATACGATATGCCCCCTGTTGGAGAGGAGGACGGTAAAGAGATAGCAGGACCATCAAATGTGGAAGCGTACCAGGAGAACATAATTTCGTTGAGAAAGAATGACACCGGTCCTCTTGGCCAAGTCACTGAAGACACTAAGGCATGACGTCGCTCTACATCAATATCAGACAGTGATGATGAGTCATCATGCGATTATAATGATACTTCTGAAGAGTTCGACTCTGATGATTAAAGTGAGTTTAAGAATCTTTTTATTTGTCGTTATTTTTATGTATCTATTTCAATATTATTTTTCAATAATAATAGAGTTAATACATTTTTGTGCGTTTGCAGATATAGGACAATGAGCAGATGATGGAGGACAAACAAAGATTTGGATAGAGTTTCAGATTTTATTTTCGTTATGTATTTTATTTACTAACAATTTCTATTATTTATTTTATTTTAGATTATGACCATTAAATATTTGTAGAGACAATTATTAATTCTATTTCATAATTAATATATAATTTCTTCACATCCACGTGTAATTCAGATTTAAATGCATAATTTAAATAAATATAAAATGTCCGGACCACATTAAAAACCGTGCGTTAAATGGATAATTTTAATAAATATATAAACGTCCACACATTATTAACAGAAGTGTGCATGGTTTGTTCCAAAATCCGTCCCAACGTTTATTGCCATCCACATGCCAGTTTTTTAATTATCGTCCGTACATTTACTAACCATTCGCACATTATATTCAGTGAAAGTAACCATGTCCGAACATTTTGGAAAAATGTTCAGACGTTACATTCTGTGACACTTATTTTTCATCACAAATATTAAATACGTTGGAATGCATTTGTTTGGACCTTGCGCATGGGTTTTAGTGACGAATTATATTTTTGTCACGCACCACAAAGTGTGGGAACAAATTATCTAAATAGACAAAAAACAACCAATGCGTGACGTAAGTGTAATCACCACGCCAATTGAAAACCGTCCGGACCTATACGAAAACCGTCTGAATGATTTTTTGTGATTAAACTGGCAAACTGTCACCCAAAACCTTGCGTGACACGCTTACAGTGACAAATGGCCTGTTGAATTAATTTTGATACCAAAACGTTTCAGTGATGAAATTTTCGCTTTTGGTGACAAATATTTTTGACACCCAAATGCAAGTTTCTTGTAGTGTTTGAGTCGTCGACATTACTTGCTTTCTGCCATGCAATTTAATTTCTTGAGCTTTGAAGTGATTAAAGAGCTTTATAAGGAGGATACCTATTTTATACCAATATATGTGAAGAATGTTCTTAGTTCTTTCTAAAATTCTGACCATCCTTGAATACTCTCAAGCTGTCCAACACTTTACACTTTTTCCGGTCACTGTAAGAAAAAAGGCCTTCTACCACGTTTTTGAATAACGTGGGCTCAACTATGGAATCTTGTGTCACTAAAGCTCTTTCCTAAAATAGGAATATTCGTGGCCGTTGTTTACAGCCCATGAAAAATCAGTCCGTGGCTTTTTTTGCTGATATCCATTACAAGAATTTTGCTCTAAAGCGGCTAGCGTCAATTGTCAGTAAAAGGAGAAAAATTGTCGCTACAAAAAACTAACGACTAAAAACAAACGTTGAAGCTCCGTCGCAAATACTGGTCAATACACATATCTAGCAACATTTTTTCTCTCATCACTGTTCATTTCGAAATTAGCGACTTCATTCGAAGTCACCAGAGAAACAATCTTACATGTCGCCCTTAGCCTCTCTCCTTGATGCTATTTTCGTCACTATTCATTCTGAAATTAGCTACGGTGCCATTTTTGTCGCAATACATTTATATCCATTTTTAACTCCTCTGATTGTTACTTCGGTCGATTTTTTTTTCATATCAAGTGACCCTATTTTGATACCAAAAATTCACATAGAAAGATGGATCTAAAAAAAAAATGCTCAAGCAAAACGGTGAACAACCAATATGGTGAATCCACATTTTTATTGATATGAAAAAAATGTCGTACACATAAATGGGATGAGCTAGCAATAAAAATACAACTAAGAAGCCAAAATTTATCCTTCAACCACCAAATCACAACCACGACAACAAGCCAAAATTCATCTTTCAACCACCAAATCACAACTCACAAGACAGCTGACAACGTTAGCTCGCTTCATTCCTTCCAACGAGCGCCAAAAACCCACAAACGAGCACAAAGTACCTGAAGGGTAGATCTGTGCTTCTCCCAAACGGTTTGGATGAGTCACTGAAATGGAGAGATCAAGTGGTAGATCGGAGGGTCGAGGTCACAGTGTTGGGGCAAATAAATGTTGACAAGCCACCAGGAGCGATAGATCTGAGCTTCTACACCGTTAGAATGTTGTCCCCTTGTGAGTGGCGGTGGTGCTACTCAAGTCTCTTTCCACAACATACGTCTCTGTCCAACACGCGATTGAAAGAGAAAGAGAGAGAAGTCGAGAGAGACGAACAGTGAGTCTTCGTTGGAGAGAGAGAGAGAGAGGGCAAAGGAGACTGAAGATGAGAGAAGAGAGGGGAGAGGGCAAAGGAGACTGAAGATGAGAGAAGAGAGGGGAGGCGGCAATGAGAAGGAGAGAAGTTAGGGTTTGAGTTTAAATGAATGGTTGAAACATGTGTTAGGGCAACAGTGATTGAAAGACAATCATGTCCTTGTTTGTTTTAAAAAATAACCATCTAGTTAGGGGTACATAGGTAATAGCGCATGAGTAAGAAACATCAATTAATTATTTCTCCACAAACCAACGAAAATACCTTTCTAACATATCTTTTCATTAATAGTTATTATGATATTCAAAAAATAATTTTATAAAAAATCAGAAAAATATATAATTCAAAAAATAAGTAGAAAATAGTTTCATAAATATAAAAAATTATAAAAATAGATAAAATATGAAACAAATAAAAACTATTCATAAAAATTAAAAGACCAAGATAAAAATTGTTCAAAATTTATAACACTTTTGGTGACATATGTACAATTTCTTCGCTAAAAACTATTTGTTTTACGTTTTTAGCGATGAATAATATATTTGCCGCAAAAGAAATACTTTTAGAGACAAAATTGAGTAGTCGCTGATAAAGTCATCGCTAAAACTGTCTTTTAGCGACAAAATTGAGCAGTCGCTGACATGTCATGGCAAGGGATTCAACTTTCATGACCTGTAATTCTGATACCCACGCGTCGTTAATATGACGTGGGAATAACCCGTTTAAAAACCACGAAAAAATAATCGTTGAGAAAAATAACGTGTCAACTAGTTTAGTTTGGTGGATCTCTGGCCACGCAACCGAATATGTTGTGGATATTAGTCTTACGGCCACGACCCTAAATAATCTAACTCGAATCTTAAATAGATATTGCATCTCCCACGTATAAATGTAGCTAGTAGTACTCATTACCGTGACTATTCATGTTTATCTTGGCCAACAATCGATAATGTCATTGAAAATACTGTTTATCGTAGCGAATAAGTATTAATTACCCTAAGCCGACGAGACATGGTTACGAATTAAATTTGAGTGGCGTGTAATTCAATTAACTACGAGACGTTAATCGGGCGTGGGAATAAGTTGGTTTTAGCCACGAAAATATAACTGTTGCAGAAAAAAACGTGGCTCGATATGTTTTAAGATTATAATTCCACTCCGGTCTTAACCGTACTTATTCTGTAATAAACTTGTGGATGCAGTATGCGTGTATCACGATGTAGATCAATTGGAAATTGTGTAGAAGGAATATTAAAAATTACTGCAGGGACCAGATATTTGTATTGTTTTTACAGCTGTAAGAGGTACGCAATGATGCATGCTACTAGTGCCAGATTGGGAAGCTCATATATTATTTAATTTATGTACTCTCTCTCCCCTCTCTCCATGATGTTAGACATGGTGGAACAGTGTAATAATTAATAGGAATAACGAGGCACAATTATGTTACCCAAGAAAGATTAATTAATAATTAGTTAAGCATAAAATCATCTTTGACTGTTGACCATTGGGTATATATATATACTCGCGGGTGGACGAATCCAGAGATTTTAATGTTGAAAGACGAAAACAGATCAGGATCTTAAACAAACCCACATGCTCTACTATTTGAAACGCCCTCTCCAAAGTGTTTGACAGTATATATACGTGGTATGTGGATCAGTATATAATATATATTACGTTCATCTTTGGACATTCTAGCTTATGTACGTGGATTTCCTTTTCCGTGCCTTAATTATATCCTGATTTGCTTAAAACCAAAAAACTTGTTTTACATGAGAGACCCTTCTGATATCCTGATCATGTAAACTAACTTGACCTTCAGAAGAAAAAGTAAAAGTAGATATATATCACATGTGCAGTACCATAATTGTTAGGCCTTTTGCTGAACCATAGAACTATGATCTTTTGGTCACGGTACTATAAATATATATAGCACAATGCAGTACTATTGACCAAGATATTGTACAGAAGTTATAATTGTTAGGCCTAGATGGGGTTTAGAATAGACCATCTTTCGATCCATATTGATCTCGAACTGACAGACTTGAAGGAGTACCTATAAACTCTCGGATCCGTACTCTAGACTACTTCCTTTTTCGTTCGCCTCCAGTTGCTACTATTTACAGTCGCGTCAAAGTATATAAAGCTGGCCTGACGCCCTGTCTCTTCCATACTCGTTTTTGCTTAAAAAAAATGAAGTACTTTTATGGCTTAAAACTTGGAATAATCTAATTTTTTCGCGCAGGTATAAACCCTGGAGCTAGCCAGTTTGCATGCACTTGAACACTTGTTCCCTTCTTTTATTTCCTTCTGCCTGTAGGCATTAGATATTTAAGCTATTAAAATTACTCTCATCACCATATGCATGAATCATGGCAGTTGGCACATCTTTTTTTTTTTTTTTTTTTCCATTCGAGTTTAACTGTAAATCCTTTTGGTTGTGGAAACTCCTCGATATGACATATATGACATACTCTAAATCATGAATGCATCCCATCCAGTAATGCTTGGGGCGCCTATACAAATGTTCGCGCACATATATACTGCATGCGTATATAGACCACACGAAAGACTACTTTTACTGCATTATATATCTTTTAATTGTCTTCGTCATAATCGGTGAAGGCGACACTTTCGAATCGAAAGCAAGCAGCCCGGGAAGTAAGATGACTAATTCATGCTAATCTTAACTCATCATGAATTAATTAATTGGCACATTGATTTCGTGAGAAAATTAAACTGTTTGTAAACTTCGGCACCTGGAAAGACGCCTTCATTTCAAATGGGAATCATGAGATTTACCTATAAATTTAAGACTCCTAAACAAAGTTCATATTGTTTTTTTGGGTGAGAATGTGTATTTTTGCACTCTACTTTGTGTACTAAGTTCAGAAGGATCTAACTCAGCAGAAAATACATTGATCGGAGAACTAGGAGTGTAATGGTAAACTCCGGACATTCAAACTGGCCCTAAAGTCCCTCCTAATATCAGTACTTAAATCAAAGATTTGCTTGCAAGTGGTTATAGGATTCAAGCACACACCCATTCATTGAATACGGTTCATTTAAAATGGCGTCAAAATTGTTCGATCTAACTAATGAGTTATTGCACATCGGAACCAAAAAACTAAAACCTTCTATAACCTATAACCAACCATATAAATTTAAAACCTCTCTTGTCTCGTTCAAATAGTATACATATATCTAGCTATCCTTCTTCAAGACAGTACTTACATGATTTTGCTTTCCTGAAAAAGTGAACCTTGTTGAAACACGTACGAGAGGAAATTAAAGGCATATATGAAAGAGGAGATGTTCCCCTACTTGATGTATGGGGGATGAGTCATTATACCTTGAACATGGTACTCTCTACATGCATTACTTTATATTGAACATTAGTCGTATTATTTTCACTTTTTTTAATCTCTTAATTTAGCTGAGATATCTTACTGTGAGCATGGGTATAGCGTCTTATACTTTTTCACTTGAAAACTTCGGCGAGGGTGCGATTTGGCTGAATCTAGACCTTTTTCCGTGTGTGGTCTCTTCATTTTGCTGATATCTCTACTGTGAGCTGTGTACATGTAACATACTGAAAGTGTTATGTAAAATTGGCAGTTTTCTCATGGTCAAAACAGTCTTTTATTAAATGTACTTTTTCATTTAGAATTGCTGCAGCAACTTGATTAATTCAGGAATGACGTGGAGCTGAATAGAAAGTGGCTGGAAGGTGCTGGTGGCTTCTGGAACAATTGGAAATGGACGCTGAGCTGTAAGGCAGTTTTTCAGGGTTAGCCTTGGGTCAGCCTGGCGAGTTTCTACAGCCTTCGTATACCCCTTCCAGAAAACACGCCCAAAAGAAAATCTAACCTGTTTTTACTAAGATACCCTCACAAAAACAGACTAGTACCTGGGAAAGAATTTACGTCATTTTCACCATGAGGATTTACGTACCTTGACGAAAAGACTCCAAAAACTCCTCCTACCGAAAAATCCCTATTCTCTCTACCTGCGGAAACAAGATCTGAGTGCATCTTGCTGTGAGAGTTGATTTGCTTCCCTCTGGTGGAAGGTTTCGAGTGGTGTAGACCGTTGATCGTTGGGTCTCTTGTTCCCACTCGGTTGTTGATTAGATCGTGACATTGCAAGACGAATCTTGAGAAGTTGATCAAGATTGTGCTGCCAAGTGTTTTCTGAGGAAGAATCGAAGGGTTGATGAGTTCGTTGACGTCCACTAGTGCAGATCAGAGTTGCTGGTCAAAGAAATTGGTGCTGGGCACCGTCCTAAGAGAAGCTTATCTTGGGAGGCTTTACGAAAGTATTGGGGATCTGGGAAATGAAAAGGATTTTCATATTGATCACCTTTGTGTAAAGTTTTCAAGCATATAGTGGACGACTGGTGTGGCCTTCGCACACCCAGAGTGTTTTTTTCTCTTGGGGAAAATATCCTCAAGTGATTTTTCACTTCGTCAACAAAAATCTTGGTGTTGATTCTAATTCTTGTTTATCTTAAATCTTGTTTTAACTAACTCATATTGTGATTACCATTTTGCAGATCTAAAGTGCTACAGACGTGAGATTTTACAAGCAAATTGGTTGCTGTTGGTTGATCTTGATAATTGATCTAAGTCATGATTTTTGGATTGGGTTTTGTGAGTTGAATGTTTGGAATCTTGGTGATTGTGTTGCTGATTGAATAACCTTAGTTTGATTCGTTTGTATTGTCTGTTAACAATCTTGCTTTAATTACTGTGTTGCTGAAATCTTTACTGTAGTGTTGCGTTTTACAGGGTAAGAAAAATCTGCATATGTTGTGTTGGTATTGTTGCTGAAAATCACATTGTTTCTTGATTGTTTAGTTGCTGTGATTCATACTTAGTTTGAGGTTATAGTTACTGATCATATCTTGTTGTTGTCACTCTATTATTGTCAATATATTGTGATTATCTTGCTATTTCCATTGCTGAAATATTTGCTTTGTTTTGTAAGTTTTAGCTGATATAAAATATTTCTCTTCATTGTGATTGTACATGTGCTGTTCAGTTCACAGAAAATAGTTGATTGACTGAATTTTAATTGATTCTGTTTTTCTGTGATTTATAGAAAGAGTATATTAAAATTTTTACAATACCTATTCACCCCTCTAGGTATAGTATAGGGTTTAAACGTATTTTCACATACGTACAGCATCTTGTACTTTTTCGCTAGAAAACTGCGCCTGTCTAATAAATATTATCATTCTGCACCGCTTGGGTACTTACATGTATGCATGATTACTCCTTTAATTTGGCGGTACCACTGTATTCCTTGCATGTTCCCCTTCTAGTACCGCAGTATATATAAAAATGCGAACCACACAGTACCCCTCAAAACGTTGCAATAAAAAGGATCAACAGACCCTCAAAACCAAATGGCTGAGTCATCGCGAGATTTCCCTGTTAAAAACGGAGGTACCACAAAAATGGTGTCGGATTCAGCACCCTCTGTGAATGGTGGTCAGGGAAGTTACAGCTACTTCAAGAACTCCTACTATCAGGTATTGTCTCTCAGCCCTACTTTAAATTTGTGTGCGAGCAAGACCAAGATTTATTGAAAAAATAGATATCTTTATATATATATATATATATATATATATATATATATATATATATATATATATAGAACGTCTTTTTGTCCCGTATCAGGTATTGTTAAACTGATTCTACGTTGTCTGCAAATGAAGAAGAAAACTAGAAGATTACCCCTGCAATATGATGTCCAAAATGCGCGCTCTCTCTCTATCTCCTCTTCCTCCTCCGCCTTCTATATATATATATACTGTCCGCTTATAGTCGCTCTCTTGATTTGCTTCCTTTCTTGAAATGATTAATTTTCGACGTTATTCATTGTCGGAGAATGAAGAAGAAAATACAAGTTACCCCTGCAATATTATGATGTTCTAAGTGCTCTCTTTGTATCTCTCTCTCTCATAATTTCCTCTTGGCCTTCCTTGATTTGCTTCTTTTCTTCGAGTGATATTTAATCTGAGTTATTTCCTGCACGCTCGTGGAATGCTTCCTCGATACCCTTCTAGATTTGCCTCATTCGAAGTGTCTTCTCTTCAGAGATGATGTTAGTATCAAACATGGGTTGAAAGTGTCACCACTAGAGAAGTCCTCGATTGTCTCCCCTCAATTTTGCAGTCTGTTAGTGTATTTGAGTATTGGCGTAACTCAATTATAAACTAAGTCAAAATTGAGTATATGTACTTATCAAATAAGTTTGAGTCTAAGTGTTCAAGAGGATAAGCATGAGGATAAGATGACATTCCCAAATCTTGATGGGACTGTATGTGTACGTCTTGAATAACTTTAAATACTTGTGATACCTGGGATCTAGGATATATAGGCACTATAATATTTCATATTTGCCTATTGTTGCTAGAGAGAAAAATACCCTCTATGTAAGGGAGATTGTCTATTGTTTATTTGAGCTCCAATTTAAGAGAGAAAAACACCTTAGATATTTCATATCTAAATTACAATCTTTTTCTCACATCCAATTACCTTGAAACTAAACTTCCATTATGAAGCCTTCAGAGTGCTAAAGGAGTTTGGCTGCCAGAATTCTAGTGTTGAAGATCGTTCGCTAATAGTCTATAAGAAGAACCTTATTATTTTGAGGTGCATTAATGCCATTTTGTTATTGGTAAATTTTTGTGTTAAAAAAATTGTCTATTTTGAGTTGTAATTGTTTTTATCTTAAGTTTGTCTTGTTGTTGAAGAATTTTAGAAGCTTCTCAAGTTGTTAGGAAGGTAGTTGAGTTCACGCCTTCCTGAGGTTTGCCAGACGCTCGAGCAAGATTTAGTATTTCTAGATAGAGAGTTCACGCTCGCCTGAGGTTCGATCTACACTCGAGCATGAATCGGCAAATTATAGAAAACCCTAATTTCAAAGCCTCGTATATGGTAAAACTCAGGAAAACTTTCATATTCTTTGGTACTCTGTTCCAAACCCTAGAGAGAAAAATCCTTTTAGATTTATGACCTAAATCTACCAGTTTTTCTCCTATTCAATCACTGATGAATCCATTCTTCCTTAGTGAAGCCTCTAGAGTGTTGAAGAACAAAGGTTGTTAGTGAAGAGTTCACAAGAAGACCTCAGAGGCTGAGGTGAATGCAGCACGGAGTAGGTCTAAGCAGGATGGCTTAGATTATTACATTAGGGTTTTAAGAGTTAACAAAAGGGGTTGCTAGTGTTAGAATCATTGTCTGTAAGGATTTATTCTTAGTAAATTTTTGGTGGCTGCTCATTTGGAGTGATTTTTCCTTTGAATTGTATTTCAAAGGTTTTTCACTTTGTTAAAAAAATCTTTCTCTTTGTGTGATTGAAGTTTGATTTAATTTTCCACTGCTTATTTGTTGATTGAGTTGATTATTATGCATATCTAGACTAAACAATTTTAGAACGTGTTTTAAAATTGTTAATGAATTTTTAATTAGAGGAAAAATACCTATTCACTCCCTCTAGGTATTGTTAGGGTCTAAACTAATTTTTCAAGGTGGTTACCACACAAAGTAAGTTCAGGTAGGGTTATTGGAATTGTTATATCAGGGTTGTCAACACCAGCAAAGGGATTTGTTAGTGTCTGAATCACTATTTATAAGGTTTTTATTCTTAGTGGATTTAGGGTGGCTCTGATAGTTTGAAATTGTTTCTTTTTATAAGGGTGCATCAAAATTTTTTCACTTCATCAATAAAATCTCGTCTCTCTGTGTGATTGAATTATTTTGATTAATTTGTTCACATATAATTTTGTTGATTGAATTGAGATTTGTTGATCAGATCAAACTGGATAGATTTTGAATGTGTTCAGAAACTATCATATAAAGTTTTAAAGAGGAAAAAAAATATCTATTGACCCCTAAGTGTCATATTGGGTCTAAACGTCAATTTTCCACAGTCCAAAAATATAATAGAACATGCACGTGTATTGGGTTAATTCGAAGATGAATTTAACAGGAAAAGTTGAGCACAAGTGGAGGTGTAGAAACATGTATATAGATATATATGTGTGTGTGTGTTGAGATCTTTGCATGCGTACTAGCTAGATAGGAATATATAAGTAAGGGCAAAGTTAAAGATACATATATATATATATATATATATAGGAAAGTTGAGCACAAGTGGAGTTAGAAACATGTATGTATGTGTAAGTCCTGAATGGGGTCTAGCAATTGTCAACTAGGATTGGAACTAGTTTAGGGCCAAAGTACTAATTATATATTATATATATATATATAGTTTTTTCGGTGGCCAAATACAATATATAGTGATATTTTTAGAATTGAAGGAACAAAGTACAATAATATATATATATATATATTGATTAGGGCCAATGTTAAAAGCAAGAAGACAAAGGCTAAAATAGCCTTGGTTTTGGGGAGCTGAGGGCCTACGGGCCCCACTAGCCTCTCTAGCATGGTTTTGCTACAGGGTATCAGCAATTTTCAAAGAATATATAGCAATAAAAGACGGAAAAAAGGAAAAAGAACCAACATGAATATTCTTAATCTGACTATCAGTTGAATTTGATCGAAATTAGAAAACACAAAGTTCGAAATTTTTGGATAAATTTATCTGCAATGAGATCCACGTAATTTCCAAAGTTCTCCACTAATCTCTTTATTTACTTCATTAATATGCATGCATGTCTTCAGCGCGCGAGTATAAACACTATTAGTGATGTATTACTGATCTTAATCTGTATTATACGTTCCATATATATATATTTTTTAGTTTGTATATATCTCGTGAAGGAAAATTAATGTTGTAACTGCCGGATTTTTTTTTTCCTACAGTTGTAACTGCCGGATGATATTCAGGTTTAAATACAAAATTTCTACATGTTTTTGTTAATGCAGATAAACTATCCGGCAAAAAATAAAAAATTACCTACTAAAAAAATTGACATAATGTTTATTTTTTATTTTATATGTTTTCTTCTTTTGCAGTTATAATGTTTCCTTGTGATTTGAAGCACAATGGGCACAGCCGCACGGATGAAGTTATCAGTACTTTTCATATATATATCTTCATGATCAGCTAGTCATTTAGAATATTAAATGCTTTGGTGTATATTTATACCCACCTATTCTCTAAATTTCGGAGGATAATGTATTAATGATCATTAAATTCCAACCGTTTTTTTTCCCCATTTTAGCATTCATTTTAGAGAATACCAGTTTAAATTGGAACAATACCCTCCATTGACTACGTAAGTTCCTTAAACCTAACCTCAGGAATTTAGATAAAGTGTACCCTTTTATTTTTGTTGTTTGCATGCATGTTTTTTTTTTTAGTCAAAACAACAAGCTTGTATTAAAATCAAGGAGGTTTGAAAAGCTCAAGTACATGCTCTAAGGGGCGTGTCAGACCCTTCGAAAAGGCGACGGGCCAACGAGCAAAGGGGCCGACCGGCCTTACAAACCCAAGCGCAAAAGGACGGGTAGAGACCCATAAAGGGTGAAAAGCCCACAAAGGGCAGCAAGCTAAGACGACCAGTGGAAAAGGAAAGGCGATGGCGGAATATGGTGGAGGCGCTTGAGATCCACGTGCGTGTGGGCCCACACGTGCCGCCCGGCCAGTCATCGGAGATGATCACGAGGAGGGCCTGGATGTCTAGATGCTAGCCACCTGGCGCGTGTATACCGTAGTGGACCACTGATAGCTGAAAAATGAAGAGAAAGGGGTGGGCGCATGTGAGCAAACGTGCCATCCCATCATTGGCTGGCCAGTGCAGAAAGATTCTATAGTCGATGTAGATGCCATCCCTGCCGGTCATGGTCTTCAAAAAACTCCAGAAAAGCGCAGATCTAATCATCAAATTCGCTGGAAAAAATTCCCTAAAAGTGGCCCGGAAAGGGGGATTTATTGAAGGTTCCGGTCACAGATGGCAAGGATAGAGGAGAAGAGGGAGGCGGGAGGAGCAGCAACTCCTCCCACCGCAGGAGAAGGAGGGGGGAGGAGTGGGTCAGTCGCTTCATGGAGAGAGAGAGAGCAGTCGAGAAATTCATGTTTTATTGGGACAAGGTGCAACATAACGTATTAAAATTTTGCATTTAACATATGTTGTTTTTGTCTCTCTTTTGTATTACTCCATGCACTTCTTATAGAAAATTTTACAGGATCATCCATTGACCATTAATATATAGCAAAATTAATGTCATTCAATATTATTGAGTTAAGACATTGACTGGTATCCTACCTGCGGTTAGTCACTCATGAGGATCGACACTTCTTCTGTATTATTTTTTCCGTAAGCAATGCTAGAAAGATGTGAAATAACTTTAGTAACTATTGTGCAGAAACTATCAGCAAGTGTTGAGAAGGAAAAAATAGACGAGGAAATTGCCAAGAAACTCGATGTAGTGAACTTCTGCTCTGCTTCCAATACGATTCGTATAGCAGATTTGGGATGTGGAACAGGATCAAATACATTTATTGCTATGCGAAACTTGATTGAAGCAGTTGTTAAGAAGTATCAATCCTTATGCATAAAATTGCCATTGCCTGAATTCCAAGTGTTTTTCAACGATCAAGCTTCAAACGACTTCAACACTTTGTTCAATGTTCTCCCAGAAGGCAATACTTTGCAGCCGGTGTGCCAGGTTCTTTCCATAGCCGGTTATTTCCTGAATCCTCTCTCCATATTGTGTATAGCTCTTATGCACTTCATTGGCTCTCTACTTTGCCTGAAGAGTTGTGTGACAAGAACTCTCTAGCATGCAACAAGGGGAGAGTTCATTATACTAGTGCCCCAAACGAAGTATTTCATGCATATTCAGCTCAATTCGCTAAGGACGTGGATAACTTTTTAAATGCTAGAGCAAAAGAACTTGTGCATGGAGGGCTTATGATAATGATTTTGTCTGGTATTACTGAAGGGACGCCTTATTCTCAGATCCCCACTGGTACAGTCTTTGATATGATTGCAGCTATTCTCTTGGATATGGCAACAGAGGTAAGTGAGTTCTAAACATCGATTATTTGTCGTAAAAGTAGTTAATTAAAACAATGCGAATCAATTTTGTATGAATATAGCAAACAATGTTCAATATGTCTCAAGCAACAGCAAAGTTAGTAGTTTTGTGAATAAAAAAGTCCACAATATATTATGAAACATACTGCAAATCACTCAGAATTTTCTCATATAAGGAAAAGAAGAATCTATCAAATCCCAGGCTACAATACAACCATGGAATATCTTTTTCACAGGGTCTTATTCACAAAGATCAGGTGGACACCTTCAATTTGCCTTTCTATGCTGCCTCCCCTGAGATGATCGCAGGGTTGGTAGAGAAAAATGGGCATTTTAACATAGAAAGGCTGGAGTTAACAAACCCATCAGAATTGTTGGAAGGCCCAGTTGATAGTCGAGCATGGATAATGCATCTCAGAGCTGCAATGGAGGATATTTTCACCAAACATTTTGGAAGAGAGATTACTAATCAAATGTTTGAACAATTAATTAGAAAGCTGTCAAGCTATTCTGCAAAGCCAGAATCAAGATCGAATGATAAAGTCCAACTCTTCATCGTGCTGAAGAGTAAATGAGGAAATTTTACTGTGATCTTATGATTGATCAGTTCTTTCTTATATGATCTATTCAATTCTTATAGTGAGACCAGCTTATGCACTTTTCTTTGCAAATGTGCTCAAGTAGTTCTGTGTGAGATCAGGTTTGCAAGCACGAATAAATGATAAAAAACATTATCCGTTCTTTTCATGTTTTTTGTGGGCTCTTTTTGTGTGAATTAGCTCTAGTGAATGTTTGTGATACATAAAAGAGACAATTGTGAAATAAGAGGCTGGCACGCAGCATATTTGTTTGTAGGAATGGACAACTAGTAGAATGTGCTTGGGCAAGATATGCGTAATCAATGGTCGGAATAGAGATGTCCGTTGAGGAAATCTGATTGATTCATGTCTCAAGGCTCTATGGATCTCAAGAATATATATATATAAACACCACTGCGCGCATATCTAGTACTACGGTTGTGGCAGAAAAAGGTGCTACATCATGAAACTGCCTTGGTCATATTTCAATTCACTTGGTAGATATTTCAGTCATTGCACTATTTGCCAATTAGATGAGAACTTCGACGGATAATTTGCATGGATTCAAAAACACGAAACTCTCTGTGAGACACTATTTAGATCTGGGCCGAATAGAAAATTAAACATGGCGTTTGTTTCTAAAATTTTGAGCACTCTAAAATTTTAGCCATAATAAAATAACTACACAAAATTATCTCTCTCTTCATTTTTTATCAACTCCAATACAAATAAATATAAAATTCATTTAAATCATTTCTCTCTTACTTTTTCACCATCCAACACCCCAAAAATTTTAACCACCCCAAAATTTTACAAACAAACACCATGAAAATTTTTCAACACAACCTAACACACCCAAATGTGGAAATCTCAAGTGAAATTCTTCACAAAATACTTGTGTAAAAAAGGCAGTCACAAACAATATGGTTTTTGGGAAGGATTTATTTTCCGTCACAAAAAATTACCTTACCTTTGGACTTCATCAAGTTGGGACACTTGGTTTGATGTGGTCGAATCCCTTGCATTCATGAAACCTCACCTCTTGAATCCACTTTCCCTTTAGTTTCTTTAGCTTGATTCTGTTAGAGATAATATCATAATCGAATCTTGAAAATTTGATATAATATTATGGTTATCATGATATCAAGGTTGAAGTTTTATATGTAGATATTCAAATTTAAATGTAGGAATATTTTCCTACTTGTATTGTCTCTGTAAATAGAGACCTTCAACTTGTAATTTGTATGCACTCATAAACAAAATCGTTTTGTGATATGTTTGGGTTGTGTGAATTGAAAATTACGGGAAACAAATCTTTTTATTGTTTTTTCTTCTTCTTCTATTGTGGAATATGTGATTGATTTACATAATTGGGTGAACGTGCCTTTCTAAAGTTGAGGTTATTTTCTACCCCCAGCCCCAAAGAAAGAGGGGGGGAGGGGTGTTGCGCTTTATAATCCTGTAAGTCTAGATCAGCTTCTGAAACAGCAGGTTCCCTACTGTCTAGTTGGGACTCTTTGTAAAGTTTGTCAACAAATTTCGAATCTTGCATCCCTTGCTAAAGAACAGGGGAAGAACAATGTTGCATTCCTTTGCTTGTTCATGTTGGGTAAATTGGAAGAGTGCCTGCAGCTGTGAGATCCCAACCTTATTTCTTTCATTTTATGACTCCTTAAGTTGTATTGCTCCAATTATTATTATTATTACTCTAATTTTGAGAGAGGCATGTATGGGGAGATTAATCTAACGTTATGTCTAGGTGGAATTTTCCCTAGCGTTTTTATGAGTTTTAAGCTAGATTTAAATGTTATATTATTTGCAATTTTAAGCTAGTTAATTGTTAAAGTTTGAGTAATTGAGATTAATTAGGCTAATTATTTAGGCTAATTATTTTAATTAATGGAATAATTGTCCTAATTATTTTAATTAATGGATATGTCCCTAAGTTACAATATTTGGAAGAATTTAATTGGAAGAATTTAATTAGGGCTTTAACCTTGAAAATGTGTGAGACTTAGGGTTTAAAATGGGAAGGCATGATTGGGAAATTTATATGGTAGCTGGAAAAAAAAAAAAAAAAAAAAAAAAAAAAGTGGAAGAGGGGGAATCACGTGAAAGAGGGAAGAAGAAAGGGGGGCAGCCTTGTCTTCCCCCCCCCAAGCCCACGCCTAAACCCCCCCCCCCCTCTTTTGCCGCATTTTCACTTCCCCTTGCCCTAAAAACCGCACATTCACTTGCCTAAGACACCCACCGAGAAGGAGAAGAAGAAGAAGAAGAAGAAGAAGAAGAGAAGAAGAAGAAGAAGAAGAAGAGAGAGGAAGAAGAAGGAGAAAGAGGAGAAACATAAAGGTAAAATCCGGCCCTATCTGCTGGCCAAAAATCACCACCCCATCTCTCCCATTTTCTTCTTGTTTTCTTTTAATGGTTGGTTGTGGTTTTGTTGGTAGTTGTCTAGGTTGTTTTCTCCTTGTGTTCTTGGGTGTTTAGTGTAGATCTTGCTAGTATTTAAGGGTAGTATAGATCTTACATGAAAACATGGGGGAATATGGCCAGATCTGGAAATCATACTCAAGAGAAACCATTTATGAACCCTAAGTGTTTGATAAAAAGCTTAAAAGAGGGCTGAAATCGGTTGGTGTGTGTATGGCCGAATTTATTGGCTTGATGTGTTAGGTTTATGCATGTTAGTCTTGTTGAGAACCACCAAGCCCTAAGTGTTATGTCAGATCTGAAAATATGCAAGAGGATCAATAATGCACCTTAGGTGTTTGATAAAAAGTCCAAGAAATGGGTAAATGCAATAGTTTTAGCTTGATGAAGATGGAATCATGGTTTTGTTGTAAACTTTGAATTGGAGTTGTATAAGAGGGAAGAATGTGAGAGAATGGTTGCTGTTATGGGATGTTAAATTAGCCTTGGATGATTGGTTGGTGACATGAAGAGATTAGGGTTTTGGTTGTTGGAGGTTTGGAAGGTTGAGAAGATCATTGTTGTTGCTGGAATTTAACCTCTGCAGATTTCAAGACTCGAATTTGGAGTGTGTTCTGATGCACTTGTGCTTATCCCTTGATCTTAAGAGGATCCTAGATCGTAGGCCTAGGAAATAGGAAGATTTTAAGCCATACCTTGGATGATTCCGATAACTATCGAGGGAGATATGCGTTGTTTAAGGCCCGGACGTCAAGCTGCCAGCAGCCTTGCACGTCCGGAATGTCAGCCCATTTCGGATGCCTTTTGAAGGATCATGTTAAGTCCAAATTTTATGAGGTTGGTTTTGAAGTTTAAGTTTAAGGAAGAGGAACATTTTAAGATAAATTTCGTGTGATTTAGAGGTAAAATGAATGAGTTGTAGTATTTTGAAAACGGAGGGCCGAGCTGGAATCAGCGACAGCATTGTTGTAGGATTTTCGCCTAATAAGAAGTGTTTGTAAAAATGTATAGTAAAACCTGCTGTTGTGAATTTTACCCCCAATATTGACCTATGAAAGCTGAATATTTCAGAATAAATTTCATGTAATTTGGAGCCATGATTTTGAAGTTATGAATTTTTAAGTTGGAGACGTCGGGGCTGCCCGCTTGGACGTCCGCAGCAGCTTGTATTTTCGGGTGAAGGTTTTGAGTAGCAAATGAGCTTCAAATTACTTAAAATTTTGATATGTTATGAAAATTTGTGTAAGGATCAGTTTAGAAATCCAATTTTATGGCTTCGGCATCCTTAGAAGAACAATTTGCATTATAGGGTCACCATTGATACGTCAAACAATATGGGTGGCGATTTTGTATGATGAGTTGTGAATAATTGAGTGACTACTCTATACATTTAGTAAGCCTATGAATAACTTTAGTATGAATCAATTGTAGGCAAGGTGCTGCCATTCGCTCAAGTGGACGGAGGTAAGTGGAATTTGTAAGTAGAAACTTACGTTTTTCCGAAAAACTGGAATGATACACAGCATGAAAAGTATTTATGAATAAGCATATCAAGCATGGCATGACACGAGCATTTGCATGATTTTCTTGAATGAAAAAGAAAGTTTTGTGCAAATGAAAGCATGAGGAGTATTATGATTTCTCATTATCAAGCATGGCATTATCAAGCATGACATGACATGAGCATTTGCATAAGTTTCTTTGTGCAAATGAAAAATGATAAGTATGTTATCACAAGTCAAGTTAAAGGAATAAATAAGACGGTCGGTACCGTACAATAAGATAGGACATCCACTCCGAAGGACGAATGCGAGAAGGATGGATGATTCCTAAGGGGCACCCACTCCGAAGGACGAATGAGAGAAGGATGGGTAGTTCCCGAGGTATGTGCAATCACACCGAAGGATGCTTGCAAGAAGGTGTGAACCTCCAAGGGTTGAGTTTAGCCATCAGGCCTGGGGCCACGACAAGGGTTAGCTCAACCAAATGATGTTCCCAAGGGAAAAAGGGAATAGTTCCGAAAGGAACGCACAACCCTGACTTCAGGGGTAAATGGAGCGTGATAAGTAGCCAAATCAAGAAAGAAAGGTTTCAAGAATATTTTCAAGCAAGAAAAGTTTTTTTTTTAAGATCAAGTACGTTGTCTCATGCATATGCAAGCATCAATGTGCATCCATGATTTATGCAAGACATGCATTATTTATTGCATATAAACCCTTACTGAGTCTTTCGACTCACAGTTTTAAATTGTACCATTCCAGACAACATTTCAGGCGGGGACATCTAGAAGAGGGACCGACGAGAATGCCTCTTCCCTTTTTGTTGTTTCATTAAAGGATTAGATATAATTTTTGGAAAGCCGACATGAGCCTCCGTGGTGTGGTGGTCATGGGTTATTCGGCCTAGTAAAGTTTAAGATTTTTAACCGATTGGTATTTTGAGACTGTTTTGTAATTAATTACTTCAAGTCATTGATCAAGATGCAAGTATAGAAATAGGATCCCAAGTTTCGTATGCGCGTTAATTGCTAGCTAAAAAAAAAAAAAAAATCCGCTGCAAGAATTTAGTAGTACGTTCGCTGGAGTGTTCCTTGTTGGAATGCTCGCGGCTGTCATTAGCCTCGATGAGCTAGCGTTCGGGGCGTGACAGCAGCTGTTGTTGGAAAGAAGTAATTCTGCAACAATCGGATACCTGAGGCTGCCTTGATGGCACGATCTTATCTCCCTGTTTAAGGTTTTTTTTTTTTGATAGATCTCTTTTGATTTCAGTTGGGTTTCATTGATTTTGCAGGTAAGCTTCTTCGATTTCAGTTGGGTTTCTCCGTCGCTGCCCTCTCCGTTGCTGCCTTCTTCGATTTCAGTCTCGAGGCAGAGACCTATCAGACTCCAAATTATATACGTCTAATTTGAATGGCCCTTTTTTTTTAGTTGGATGTTTCCTTGATGCAAGTAAACTTATTTGTAAAGTGAGATTTGTGTTTCTAGACAATTCTAAATTGCATCTTCGTTTTTTTAGAAACTAGAGATGTATCATTTAAGCCTGTACCGGTTGTTCAAAAGCCAATATCTTCAATTTTGGAGAAGATTCATAAAAGAAAACTGGAGGTTTCAAAAAAGTGAGTAGTCCAATTTTTGCAAGGGAGGTCGTAGTGGATTGTAATCCAGGTGACTCCATTGATGAGAGGGGAGATGATGGGGTCGCAACTGTAATTACATCTTATAGAGATTCTTTTAAAGCTTGTAATTACATCTTATTAAAGTCTATTCCTAATTTGTAAAGATTCTTGTGTTTGTTGTAAAATATTATTAATCAATAATAATGAAGTATATTTTGTTTTATTATCCTTGGTCTTTAAGTTTTTACATCCAATGAATTATGATTATTAAAATAAATTTGTATTACCGATTAAAAAAGCATGTATAGAAAAATATAGGAAAAAATTAGTGGTGATTTGGAAATGCTGGCAAAAAAAAAAAAAAGAAAAGAAAAGAAAGCTGCAAACTTATAGCAACTGTTTGTGACTGCTGCTATAGGTGGCACCTGACCGCCGCTATCTCACTGCTGAATTTTCACCTCAGCTGTAGTTACAGCAAATGCATTTGCAATGAAAAAAAGAGGTGAGTGAAAGAGAGAGCATGAGATATGTTTGGTAAGGGTCGAGTGCCTATGATTCTAAGGTTTGATCACTTTCAGCCATCTTCAAGGGTTTTGCACCTTGGTTTGGTCAATTTTTTTTTTTTAAAAAAAAAAGAGAGAAAGAAGAAAAAAAAAGGGTCATGTGCCTATGATTTCAAGTTCCGATCACTTTCAGATCTCGTTTTTCAAACACAAGATTTAGATTTCTTCATCTTGTGTTTGAAGGAGAATGTTAGAGACAATATCATAATCAAATCTTGAAGATTTGATATTATATTATGGTTATCACGATATTAAAGATTTAATATCGTTATCAAGATTTAAATTTTAAATGTAGAGATTCAAATTTAAATGTAGGAATATTTTCCTGGCTTGTATTGTCTCTATTAATAGAGACCTTGAACTTGTAATCTGCATGCACTCCTAACTTGTCTCTGATACCACTTGTGGGACACGATTTAGACTCTGCGATTATCTAAACGAGGGGTAAATAGGAACCTACACCAAGTAGTAGACTCGGAACTTTAAATCTTCTCTTTCGTTAATTCTATCCCAAGCAAAATTGCTTCCTCGTCGAATGAAACTCTAATCTTTCAACACTAGAACTCTGACGTCTACCCACTGCCTCAGTAGGATTTTCCATGTGTTGATTGAATTTCTTAAATAACCCAAGCGAGACCCACTTTGATTCTTCAATTTTCAAATCTTTGAGAACATCATCTTCAAAGTCTCTACAAGAAGAGTTTTTCTACGTTTTTGAAATATCTATTCGTTTTTCTGTATCCCTTTGTATTCTACTTGGGTGGTGAGCTATCTATTCAAGTGTGTTTCTGAGTGTTTTCCTGATGTCCCACAAACATCCCGAGATACCCATACATTATCTCGACGTCTCATTACTACCCCGAGGTGTCTACCTATCCCGGGTTATCACTTCCTGAGGTCTCCATTACTATTTTGAGGTGTCCATTTCTCTCATTCCAACCATTCTGAGGTGCTCCCTAGATGTTCTGCGCTTTTCCCAGTTAACCCAGGTATCAAGTGGTATCAGAACTTTTGGTTGTCATGGTGGGTCGTCATTGTCGTGGGCCAAATGTTGACTCTCCTCCAGCTCGTGAAAAAGATCTCCATGAAGTTAAAATTGTGGATCTAAGGAGACAATTACAACAACTTCAGCAACATCTTGAGCATTATGAGCCTTTTGGTTCTCATCATGATTCGGATGGTGAATCTTCTCATCATGAGAATGAGAATCCTTTCTATCGTGATCGAAGTGAAGCATCATTGGAGGAACATGTTCATCATCATCGTCACATAATCGAAGAAACCATGAAGTTCAACGAGATCAACTTGATGTGAGAGTTGATATCCCCGAGTTCGAAGGAAGAATGCAGCTGGACGAGTTTCTTGATTGGTTACATTCGGTGGAGCGGATCTTTGATTATAAGGAGGTGCCGGAAGAAAGAAAGGTGAAGCTTGTTGCATTGAAATTGAAGAAATATGCTTCTCTATGGTGGGAGAATTTAAAGAAGCAGCGTGCTCGAGAAGGAAGAAGTCGTATTGCTACATGGGAAAATATGAGAAAAGTGCTTAAGCAAAAATTTTTGTCCGATAATTACCGAAAAGATACTTTTCTTAAGTTCCACAATTTCAAGCAAAAGGATCTTTCGGTGGAAGAATATACTGTGGAGTTTGATCATCTCATGATGAAGTGTGATGTGGCGGAGAATGAAGAGCAAACTATCGCTCGCTATCTTGGTGGGCTAAGGGGGGAGATTGGAAATATTGTCCAATTACAACCATATTGGACCTACAATGATGTTGTGTAACTAGCAATGAAGGTGAAAAAGCAACAAAAGGAGGCTCACGGAAGTAGACCGTGATTTGGAACAAAGGAGACTTATTCCAATTGAGGGAGCTCTTTAGTCCCTAAAGTTTCAGCACCAAAGTTTGCAGCAAACAAAGTAACTCCTCAACTCCGAAGAATGAAGGAGGACCAGTTCAATTCGCCAAAATCCTAATTCTCGTAAGTGTTTCAAATGCCAAGGATTTGGTCATATTGCCTCTGATTGTCCAAACCGCAAAGTGGTGACTCTTATTGAAGAAGAATGGATGGACGAAGGCGATGAAGAAGAACCAATGAAGAAAGACAAAGAAAACAAGGAAGATGACAGATGTCACTTATGCCGACATTGGAGAATCACTTGTTGTTCAAAGAAGTTTGAGTTCTGTTCATAAAGATTGTGATGAATGGCTGGGGATAAACATCTTTCTAAACAAGATGCACTTCCCATGGCAAAATTTGTGATATTATCATTGATGGTGGAAGTTGTGAGAATGTGGTGGCTGAAGACATGGTGAAGAAGCTGAAACTTAAGACACAACCTCATCCTCAACCTTACAAGCTTACGTGGTTTCGAAAAGGAAACGAGGTGAAGGTAAATAAACACACTTTTGTTCAATTTTCTATTGGCAAGAATTACAAAGATGAAGTATTATGTGATGTTGTGCCTATGGATGCTTGCCATTTACTTCTTGGTAGACCATGACAATATGATAGAAAAGCTATTCATGACGGTTTCAAGAATACTTATGATTTTGTCAAAGATGGAGTAAGGATCATTTTGGGTCCTTTGCGTTTGGAGAGATCTCCCAAACCTTATAAAGGAGAGGGAAATAATTTACTCTCTATATGTGATGTTGAGAAGGAAATTGTGTGTTCTAACGAAGTTTGTGCTCTTGTGGTGATGGAAGAAAATGAAGAAGTGAATGAACCACCTCTTGTTATGCAATCTCTTCTTGAGGAATTCCTTGATGTCATTCCCGAAGAAATTTCATATGGTCTCCCTCCTATGAGAGACATTCAACATTGCATTGATCTTGTACCGGGTTCCATCATTCCAAACAAAGCAGCCTATAGGATGAGTCCTAAGGAGAATGAAGAATTGCAAGGGCAAGTTGGGGAGCTTTTGGCTAAAGGCTTGGTGAAAGAAAGCATGAGTCCTTGTGTTGTCCCCGCACTTCTTGTACCACAGAAAGATGGAACATAGCGGATGTGTGTTGATTGTGGAGTAGTGAACAAGATTATCATCGAAATATCGCTTTCCAATTCCTTGCCTTGATGATCTTCTTGACCAACTTCATGGTGCTTCTATCTTTTCAAAGATAGATCTTCGAAGTGGTTATCATCAAATTCGAATGAGGCCGGGAGATGAATGGAAGATCCGCTTTCAAAACTCGAGATGGTCTTTATGAGTGGATGGTTATGCCTTTTGGGCTTTCTAATGCTCCTAGCACCTTCATGCGCCTTATGAATCATGTCTTTAAATCTTTTATTGGGCATTTATTGTTGTCTACTTTGATGATATCTTGGTGTATAGCAAGTATAAGGAGCAACACTTGGAACATCTTCGGCAAGTGTTCACAACTCTACGGGAGCAAAAGTTGTTTGCCAAATTGAAGAAATGTCGTTTCTTTACGGAGAGCCTTATCTTTTTAGGCTATGTGGTGTCTAGCGAAGGGATAAAGGTGGATCCTCGCAAGATTGAAGCAATCACGACTTAGCCTATACCAAGGTCGATTCATGATATTCGAAGCTTCATGGTCTTGCATCATTTTATCGAAGATTCATCAAAGGATTCAGCACTATCATTGCTTCCCATCACCGAGTGCTCGAAGGGAGGTATTTTCAAGTGGACTAGTGAAGCCGAGAAGAGTTTTGAAGTTATCAAGAGAAAGATGACGGAAGCTCTAATCCTTTCCTTGCCAAATTTTGACATTTTGTTCGAAGTTGATTGTGACGCTTCTAATGTTGGCATTGGTACAGTACTTAGCCAAGAAGGAAAGCCTATTGCCTTCTTTAGTAAAAAGTTGAGTGAGTCTCGCAAAAAATATTCAACTTATGACAAAGAATTCTATGCTATTGTTCGAGCCTTGCGTCATTGGAGTCATTATCTCCCATAAGGAGTTCATCTTATTCTCGGATCATGAAGCCTTGAAGTATCTGAATAGACAACAAAAACTCAATTCCCAACATGCCAAATGGAGTGAGTTTTTACAATCATTTTCCTCTGTTCTCAAGCAAACTGAGAAGTACAAGAAGCAAGCCAACAAGCACTATAAGCAAGCAAGTTTTAAGGAAGGTGATTTGATGTGGATTCATCTAAGGAAAGAACGTTTTCCCGGAGGAAGACATGCTAAGCTTAGACCTAGAGCCGATGGTCCATTTAAGGTGCTTCAACGCATTGGTGATAATGTGTATAAAATTAAACTTCTAGGGCAATATGGAGTTTCAGAAACCTTTAATGTCTTTCACCTTTCTCCATGTCATGAAGAAGAAGATGAAGAGTTAGCCTCAAGGTTGAGTCTTTTCCAACCAAGAGAGCATGACACAGGTGTGGTCAGCACAAAAGGTGGAGATTGAAATTAAATTCTAGAATGATTTACGAAAGTTTTCTGTTCGAGTTATGACTTGTTAGAAATCTCTACGAGTCTAGTTTCCAACGCATCAAACGACGTACAATTTGGAGTTTTCTAGACGAAGTTATGGTTAAATTACTCCAAGGAGGTCAGGCTGGCAGCTAATTCCGAGGTCTAGTGAATTTTGGACGAGTTTTCTAATTTTAGATTGTTCTTTTGGATTTTCAAAGTGTCTTTTCATTTCCCTAAGAGTCGTTTATATTTCCTAAGTCTTAATTAATATTTTGGAAGATGTATTTCTCATTTACTCATGCTTGGAGGGTTGTTCCAAGCTTGACTATTTAAACCCCTATCTAGTAGTGGAAAAGGGACAAAGATTTTGAGTGTTTATACAACTTGAGCCTTAGGCTACTTTGAAGAAGGATTTCTTCTACAAACTCTTATCCTTCAGTGGATTCCGATAGGTGGCGAGTTTCTTGCTCTGTATCCCGTGTTGGATTACATTGGGTGGTGATTTCTGTATCCCTTTGTGTTCTACTTGGGTGGTGAGCTTATCTATCCGAGTGTGTGAGTTAGAATGTGTTTCTGAGTGTTTTCCCGACGTCCCACAAACATCCCGAGATACCCATACATTATCCCGACGTCTCATTACTATCCCGAGGTGTCTACCTATCCTGGGTTATCACTTCTTGAGGTCCCCATTACTATTTTTGAGGTGTCCATTTCTCTCATTCCAACCATCCTGAGGTGCTCCTAAGGTGTCCCATGCTTTTCTTGGTTAACCCCGGTATCATAATGTAGCCAGAGTGTGTTCACCTCTGCATGCCCAGTCAGGGGAAATCTTTACCTGAACTCCCTGGATGATGACTCCCACTCATCAACCTCAATATTAATATCTATCAATGCTGCGTAGAACTCTTGGACCATGAGTTTGTATGGCTCACCAATCCAAGAGAGCATGCGCTCCCAGCCTTGGGGGATGATGATCTAGTGGACAGTGAGGCCCTCAAAATTGAAGTTTCATAAGTTCATGGTGCAAATGACCCTCTCGACCATCAATTGGCGCCAAAACATAAGTGTCCTCTGCTGCTCCATAGTCATTGCTTCCTATAGAGGAGCCTGGAAGAAACAGCTGATCTAGAACACTTCGGCATATTCACTTAATCTGCCAAAAAAATGTAAAAGAAAAAAAAAACCATTGAACGGGTTATAACAGCATCGAATGAAAATAAATAAAATTGTTTGAACGATACTATACAGAGTTTCGAACAGATATTGAAAACATGAAATGGAAATCTTAATCATCGAGCAGAACCTTGTTGAATGGTTGCGCAAAAACCTTCAAATGATAATACTTAAACAGAACATTGGGACAGTTTGAATTTCCGTTCTAAAAATAGAACTTTCTATCTTTTTCGGGACAAAATTGAAAATCGATCTCCAAAAAATCAAGTTTGTTGTAGTCATGATTTTACAAGCATGGTCTGTTGAGACCCATAGTTGTTTCTTTTTGTTTATCTTGTACTATAATGCGAGCACAATTCTACTGAAACCACTTCAAAAACTCTTGGAATTCCATTATTCTTTCACTTGTTTAGTACTCCATAAATAATCAACTGCCCTTGATTAATCCATTGAAGACAACATTTCTTACACATTAAAATTGAGACGACGGAGCTAAAATGCCAACTTTTATAAGCATTAGCTCTAACACTCTCCACGAATACCGGTGAAAGTTTGAGGATGAATTTCCAGATGCATGACAACATAGTGCTCTCATTGGCCGTGTTAAATTAAAGAGAAGAATTGCAGCAAATGGGGAAAGTGACAACTAGCCCTCAGATGCGGCCAACTGCTCCTTCGAGGAGAATTTTTTCTTATTATTATTATTTTTGAATTAATCAGATATGAGCTGAGCTAGATCGCTAGTCAACATTGGCTGCCAGCTTATACCCGCCGCCCACAAAAGGGACTATATAGATATTAATTTCTGTACATATATATTTCGTGTGGCATTTCAAAATGATGAGCTTAAGTCATTGGATTATATTAGCATTCCGGCCCAATAAATCATTAAATCCTATTGTTGCAGATGGCGATTCATCATTTAATTATCACACAATTACGTCCATATTTTTTCTGCAACATTATCATCTCATCCAATTATTAGTTCCTGCTTCGTTTTAATTTACAATAACCATGACGCATCGAGACATGCACGAATAAAGTTTATTTGGCAATTCCTTAATTTTAATAATTTTTCTTTTTTTAATCTCTTGTTAGCTCACACAGAAATCTCTTGATGCGCCAATAGAAATAGCGATCAATATTTTCGTTCCTCGTTTAGGTTTGCAATATATATCTCTATTAAAATCAATGAGAAATCAAACAAGCTCCGAGGGCGAAATTCTCACTAAGCAATTCTATTCAAATCTCATCTTTTAAAATTCTTTATGGTATCAAAACTAGCATTACAAAAAATTTGAGCCCTTGGAACGGATTTTTTTGGACACCATAAAATCCCTCCCCAAAAGTACTCTCTCAGGATGGATTGAAATATCCGCACCAAAAGATATGGCTAATCTATTTTTTAGGACAAAAAATAGATTTTTGGGACAAAAATTTTAGTCCCAAATAAAATCTTGATTTGGGACTGATTTCCTCGTCCCTAAAAATATCCGTATTTTTTGCAACGAAAATTTCTATCCCCAAAAGATTAGAACTTTTGGGACGGTTTTGTCCATCTCGACATTACCCTTCAAACGAACATTAATACAGCGTTCTAAAGACGTTGTTATTTTTGGAGTCACGGTGACGTTACGTCCCAAAAGTGGGATACCGTTTGGACGCAAGAACAATTTCATTCGAACGAACTATTTTCTTTTTTGCACATGGCATCGTTCCGTCCCAAAGAAGGAACTATGTTCGGACATTGGAAAGCAACGTTCAACCATAGCATTCATTATACCCATTCGAACGGTGAGCCTTAGAGTTCAGACGGAACACGAACAGTCGCGAGCACCTAGAAGTTGCATGCGGAAAGTGTCTGTATGCGTAACCATTCGGACTACGTGGAATGTTAGCCCAGACTGTTCGGACGGTAAATCTCAACGATCCATTTAGGAGATACCCATTCAGATGCTTTATGAAGCCATTCGTACGGTATCTGAACTCTGCATTTGTCTACGTACTGTTTAGACAAATTATCCAACATGTTACAAACATTTAGTATTTAATGCTATAACGATTATATTTGTCATTCGGATGGTACGATCGCAACTATACATTATGTAGTATCTGTCTAAACAGTTTATGACTATTCAGTAAAGTGGGATATAGTCTCTTTGAAATTGTCTATGGTCAGAATCCTATTAGTCGTTTGGATTTGGCTCCACTTCCTACTACTAATCATTTTAGTGGTGATGCTGAGGAGAGAGTGAAGAACATTAAGAAGTTGCACGAACAAGTTCGAGACTGGATTCTCAAACAAACTGAGAAGTACAAGAAGCAAGCTAAGCTCAAGCTTAAAGCCGATGGTCCATTCAAGGTGCTTCAATGCATTGGTGATAATGTAAGTCCAAGGATTAAGGCAACCCAAGAGGGAGGTGAATTGGGTTTCCAAATTTTTTTGCTTTTAACCTCCAAAAACGTGTTTGCAAAGTAAAGAATAATTTAGCACAAGTATTTAAACAAGTATTGATGCGATAAGTAAATAAGTGCTAAATGTTAAAGAGTAAGGTTTAGAGAAGCAAACATGAGATTTTTAGGTGGTTCGGCAAACCCGCCTACATCCACCCCTCAAGCTCCTTTACCGAGCCTTGAGGTTTTTTTACTATCTTCCAAATAGTGTACACACTAGCTTCCGGGTGCTAGAGAACAATACAAGTGTTTTCCTGGGCTCAACACTCACAACCCAACCAACCTTGAGATATACCCTCTCTAAGCTTCTTCTTTAGTGAACAACCTCACTAAAGGAATCACCTCTTATGGATAGGAAGATTACAAGAATAAACTCTCTCAAAGAGTGGATATAAAAATGGAAAGCTCTATCTCTTTGATTCACACAATGACAAGGATAAGAAAGTGTAATTTGTGTGAATGATATGAGAAATATGGAATAAGAAGGTTTAAGATATTTCTCAAGCTATGTAAAAGGATATGTGGTCGTTCTCTCTTGCTTAGAGACAATAGGAAGGTCTTTATATAGGCCACATAAGAAAACTAGCCGTTAGGAATATTACCATTATATCGGTTGACCGTTTTATGCACTGGTCGACCACTTCAGGGTTACTGTTTCCTAATAGTTACATTGTCAGAGCTTCAATGGATCTATTTCAAAATATAGACCGGTCGACCGCTACACCAAGCGGTCGAAGGCGGGTCAACTGCTTTACTAGTCGGTCGGCCTCTTTAACTTAAGCACATGATCCGGTTAATTTAAAACCACGATTTTGGCTACTTTAAAACATCCAATTTTAAAGGCTAACTTCTCATAAGTATATAAAAGGTTTGGGAGTTGATTGGGATGTTTTGAAACCATTAAAAATATTTTGATCTTCCAAACAAGAGGTAAAATGGTTTATGCACGTTTTGAAAGATATGCAAGTGTGTGATTCAAATCCTTGTCAAAAGTGAAACTAAGAGTTACAAGGTTATACCCTATGGTCTTGAATCTTCACTTTTGAGCTCCTTGCATCTTCTTGATCTTCAATCTTCTTGTCTTTGGCTCTTTGATAAAATATCTTTGTCTTTGAAGATGTCCATTTTGTAAACTTAATCCATTTATTGAAATCATCAAAATATCGATTGTGAACAAAAGCCAATAGATAATGCGTGTAAGATTGAACTTCGAGGGGAATATTGAATTTCAACAACCTTTAATGTCTCTAATGCTTCCCCATATCATGAAGAAGAATATGAAGTGCAAGCCTTAAGGTCAAGTCTTTTCCATCCGAGGGAGCATGACATATGTGTGTTCAGCACAAAAGATCGAGATTGAAATTAATGTCTGAAATGATTTATGAAGAGTCTTGATTTGATTTATATTTTTTTAGAAATCTCTACAAGTCTAGTTTCCAATACATTATACAGCGTACACTTTGGAGTTTCCTAGACAAAGTTATAGTTAAATTACTCAAAGGTGATCACAGTTAATTCAGAGGTCTAGCAAATTTTGTACGAGTTTGCTATTTTTAGCTTGTTCTTTTGGATTTTCAATGTGTCTTTTGATTTTCCTAAGAGTCTTTTATATTTCCTAAGTCTAAATTAATATTTTGAAAGTTGTATCTCTCATTTTCTCGTGCTTTGAAGGTTGTTCCAAGCTTTACTATTTAAATCTTTCTCTCGTAATAGAAAAAATATAGGTTTGAGTGTTTACACAACTTGAGCCCCCGAATTATCCTTACTATCCCAAAGTTTCATTATTATTCCTGAGGTGTCCATTTCTCTCATTCCAACTACTCCGTAGTACTCACGAGGTGTCCCATGCTTTTCCACGGTTAACCCCGGTATCACCATGTCAAGGCTTGACTGACGGTAAAATCTTACGCACAATTCTATTGAAACCTATTCAACAACTCTTAGAATTCCGTAATTCTTCACTTTTTTAGCTCTCTCTAAATAATCAGCTGCACTTAATTAATCCATCGAAGACAACATTTCTTACAAATCAAAATTGAGACGACGGAGCTATAATGCCAACATTCATAAGCATTAGGCTCTAACACTCACCACGAATACCGGCGAAAGTTTGAGGATGAATTTCCAGATGCATGACAACATAATGACCTCATTGGGATGTAGCTTGCCGTGTTAAATTAAAGAGAAGAAATGCAGCAAATGGAGAAAGTGACAACTAGCCCACTTCGAGGGAAATTTTCTTTATTATTATTATTTTTGAATTAATCAGAGATGAGCTGAGATAGATGGCTAGTCAACATTGGATTATATTAGCATTCCGGCCCAATAAATCATTGAATCCTATTGTTGTAGATGGCGATTCATCATTTAATTATGACTCAATATTTATGTCCATATTTTTTTCTGCAACATTATCATGTCATCCAATTATTAGTTCCTGCTTCGTTTTAATTTACAATAACCAAAACGCATCGAGACATGCACGATGTCATTGTCTTTCTTCACTTTTTTACTAACTACTAAAATTTTACCCGTTTCGTTTTGGCCAATTTTTTTTTCTCTCTCATCACTTTTTCACCAACTACTAAAATTTTACCTAAAATTTTAACAAAATTTTATTTCCAAACACCACGTAAAAGTTTATTTGGCAATTTCTTAATTTTAGTAATTTTTCTTTTTTTAATATCTTGTTAGCTTACACAGAAATCACTTGATGCGCCAATAGAAATAGCGATCAATATTGATGGCGAGGTCTTATAAACTATATGAAATGGTCAGATTGCGTCAGTATCACAGGGTAGCCCACAAATCTGAGGAGGATAATGCAAAGAAAAGAGCAATTTGTAAAGCTCACGTTCCAAAGACTCAAAGAAAATCCCTTAGTACCTTTGGAGAAAGTCCCTATATTTAGGAGGCCGCAGAAGGATTAGAAAATATACCGGCTGCATATATGCTCTCACTCGCGGCCTGCAAAAACTTGAAAAGGATAGTTCAGAGAGAAAAACTTCCAGAGGTTGAAGATGAGCAGCAATACACACACAGTGGCAGAATCCTATCGGATGAATGGTGGTAACGGCCCATACAGTTACACCAGAAACTCCCAGTTCCAGGTTTCTTCAACTCTACCTGTATTCTACTACTTTTTCTATGCCGGATCTTAGGGTGCAAGGACCTCGCACAGTACCCACTACAAGAAAATCGGTGTATAACGGCGCTAGTGGATGTCGCTAAAACTCGATTTATTGTCGCTGCAACTTACAGGTGACAATTATAAAACCGTCGGAGTCCTGTCGCTTTTACGTCGTCACTACATGTATCTAGCAACATATTTTACTCTCAGTCGCTTTTTACTTGGTAATAGCAACGAATACTGAAGTCGCGAGAGTGCACCCCATTCTGTCGCTGTTACCTCTCTCTCTGGTTCCATTTCTGTCGCAGAAAGTTTAGAACAACAAATTTAATTCGTCGCATATATGAGCCTAAAATGTTGGTAATGACCATGATTAGAGGTCCTGCATTTTAACGACATGGTTTTATGTTGTTGCAAGACGTTTGTGGCTGCTATTTTTTCTGTCGATGAACTGTTCCAATAGCAACTGCGTGTGGTCCTTTAAAATAGATTGGATCGCTGGTGTCTAGATACAACCACATACACTTCGAATTTGAATTCGCAAACAGATTAAAGTTCCACGTAAACTTCGAATTTGAATTCGCAAACAAACTAAGGTTTAACAAACCATGGTAAATTTGAATTTGATATACAGAGTACTTTACAAAATACAAGACTACAAATATTAACAAACCAGATCTTTACAGAAGCGAAAAAGCAAGAACATTGTGCACTGAAAACTTTCTCCAAATATCTTCACTAATGAAAGTGGTCTCTTCCCCCGTAAATTAATCCTCTCATTCCTTTTCCTTTTCAGCTCGAACTTTCTTCAAACACATTGTGCGGTCCCATTCAATACATAAACTACAAAAGAAAAATCATTAATAATCAGAAAAGAAATAAAAACAACTAGATTCTAACAAACTGACTCAAATAGTATTAAGAATAAATACAAGACCAACCTACTACGCATATTTTTATGTAGTTAGATGCCGACTAGGTGGGAGAAATAGAGGCTTTTAAGGCGATTGCTTTCATCCATGAGAGAAAAAAGGTTCAGATTCGCTTTCAGGTCACCTGCATAAGCCAAAAAAAAAAATGAGTGAGAAAAAAAAAAGTTAAATCTCAGATAGTATTAGCTGTATTTTGCAGATAGATCTATCAAAAAAATCACAAAACGAAGAGAATATATGAAGATTTTTGTAGTTTTCGCAGCAGCTGTGTGAGGAGAAGAAAGAATTGTGCAGTTGTCATAGCCGCTGTGCAAGACAGAGAAAAGAAGAAGAGTACTGTGATGAAGATGAGAGGCGTTAGGTTTAAATGACTAGCAACGGTAGAGATCAAATGTGAGGTGAGAAGATATCTCAGCCGTCAAAGTAAATGGAAGTATCTGGAAGCTTGATGAAGAAACATCAATTAATTATTACTTGACAAACCAACAAAAATACCTTTCTATAGTATCTTTTAATTTATAGTTATTATGATATTCAAAAAATAATTTTATAAAAAATCAGAAAAATATATAATTCAAAAAATAAGTAGAAAATAGTTTCATAAATATAAAAAATTATAAAAATGGATAAAATATGAAACCATTTTCTACGTATATTTTTGAATTAAATGTTTTAATTTTTTTAATATCATAATAAATATAAAAAATAAAAAATAATATTATTTAATTAATAATATATAAATCATTCAAGGCCGCACTACAAGTGCGGCCTTGAATGATTAATATCTTTAAGTCGCGCACGGTGAGCGTGACTTAAAGATATAGCACGCGGGGGCTGGAAATTCCAGCGCCCCTGCGCGCGCGTCCCGGGCACAAGGTCGTGCGCGCGGCGCTGGAAATTCCAGCGCCTGTCGCTCGCATCTTGCACGCAAGGCCGCGTGCGCGACGCTGGAAATCTCAGTCCCTGTTGAGACCTATTTTAGCGACACAATTGTTTTGTCACGATAACACTTTTGGCTCGACAAATATATATTTGTCGCAAAAGAAGTATTTTTAGCGACAAAATTGAATAGTCGCTGATAAAGTAGTCGCTAAAATTGTCTTTAGCGACAAAATTAAGTAGTCGCTGATAAAATAGTCGCTAAAATTGTCCTTTAGTGACAAAATTGAGTAATTGCTGATAAAATTGTCGCTAATTAAGTCTATAGCGACAAAACAATATTTATGTTGCAAAAGCATAGTTTTAACTACGAAATTAATTTCGTTGCTGATAAATTCATAGCGAAAGGGCAAATCTCTTGTAGTGACGCTTCCATAATTTAAGAAAAATATGTTTAAATTAGTGAGATTTTCTGACTCTACCTTTTTATGAATTACATTCTCTTAGTCAGAATGTTAAAAATCCACTACAACAAAATGGGTTTTGGATGTCAAACGTTTTTGTCACCTAAAGTCAAAATTTCTCAACAAAAGTTATTTGTGTCAAAAAAAGTTTGACAACAGGTTTGATAGGAGAAGCTTGTCACCCTTGTTTTTGGGTGATAATTTGTGAGATTCCTTAGGAAATATCGTCCGGACGCCAACATATGAGGTTTGGACGGTTTTCATTTCGTGTGACAAATATAAAAAAGTCACGGATTCCTAATTTTTTTCTGTTCGCATGTACCGTGCGAACGTCAATGCATTACTTGACAAAATCAATTTCTTCAAGGAAAACTGTGTGAACGTCTCTTACCTATTCACATGGAGTGAATTTCTGTGTCAAAATATAATTTTGTAAGCAGATTCATCGTTTGCACGATAACAAAAAAACGTGCGCACGCTTATTCTTTTTTATACTAAGAAAAAGAAATTGCCATGAATATACTGTGCGAACAGGGACAGAACGTGCGGATGATGCTAAAATAAGGACGCGACGACGGTTGATTTGAGTTTGGACGTTTGCAATGGTAACACGTGCGTACGTTTATTTAGCGTGTGCGGACATGTAACATATAAGCAGACGTCCGGATATTATTAATGCATCCGGACTACTCTTAATTATAGTAGACAATACTCAAATTTAATTTATTTAATTATATATTTAAAATTTAAATACTATATTAATATAAGATAAAATTAATAATGGTCAACAAATTATATTTAACCTACATAATAGTAAACAAAATACATAATCAAAATCAAGTACATAATATAAAATAACTGTTCGTAAAAATACCAAACAAGAAACACAATTATAAAATCTAGTACAAGCAGGAGATTAACAAATTATAAGCAAATAATAACGAAAAACATAAACCAAAGACTAGTATGAATCACGACAACGAACTGGCTCGTCGACATCTTGTCTGACAGCGTCACGAACGTGCTCCAATTTTATTTTATTTTTATCACGCACGTGCTCTAATTGTTCCTCCATATTATCCACCTGTTTGATGAGTGTCCGGATCTGTATCAGAACAGTATGGAGAGATAGGTACATCTGGGACATGTGATCTCTCACAGCAAACACTTCCATCTGTATAGCATTCAGCTCCACTACCAGCTCCTTTGCCCAAGTGGGTCGCTCAATCTGTGCCCCTGCATTGGTAATATTTTTCTCAGAGAGATCCATGGACAACCTAACACAAAACCATTCAAATATCAACAAAAACCGATCAATGACCAAATCAACATTTACGTACATTACGGATAGTCTAATCCCAAACTGTCCATAACTTGGACAATTCTGGAATTAACAAAAATAAATATTAAATAAACTACACGCAATACCGTTCGGACGGATTAAAAGCGTCCGCACTACGATGAACGAAAAGATGTTGTTTTGTGAAGAAACGTCCGCAAGCCATGAAGGATGCTCGAACAGTAACAATTGCTGGATGTCCAGACTGCAATTGTTGAAGAACAGAGCCTTCGACAATCAAACGCCCACCGACCACTTTAATCACAAAAACAACCGTTTTACACCACCATTTTCACACCCAATCAACACCAAACATGTTTCTAAGCTACCAAAAGCATTAAACAATCAACAATCAAGCAAAACAACGTATTTTTACTCAAAATCACAAAAACCGTAAAATACCGTACCTCTCAAACCTTCCAAATCCCAAATATTTTCTCCAATCCACCCAAAGTTTAAGCAATCTATGCCTGACCCTCCTGCTCAATGATTTAAATGACTCTCCAAGAAGAAATCTGAGATAAGATGAATTGGAGAGGGTTTTTATCAGTTTTCAGGAGAGTTACGAAATGAACGTACAATTTATGGATTTCAGCCTTTCAACTCCTCGAAACTACGTCTGGACGGTAAGATGTTATGTTTGGACGATTTGCATGAAAAATTTGGCGTGAAAATTTACCGCCTAGCAATTCGTCGCCGTCCAGACAGTAATCCAAAATTTCGATGGCATCCGAACGCGTTTCAAATTAAATTCAATAAATTATTCGAACATGCCAACGACACTATTTTACATCCAACCCCACGACATCGTATTAGAAAATACGGACACCTCATTTAGAATGCAGGAAACGGTTTTGTTAAATAAACGACGTCATTTATTCAATAAAAAATTATGAATGGTTAAATTCCATCCGAACGCTACCAAGATAAGTAAAACAAATGTCCAAAACAAAAATAAAAAATGATAATAATTGTCCAAAAATAATAACATGAGTGAAAAATTGAAAGGAAGTCATAATCATGCTATGGACCGAGTTGACTAGACCCCTATCCCGAGGCCTCACTCATCTTCCCAAGCTGATCTTCAATGGCGCCCAACCTCCTCGACATCACATGCAAGGTGCCCAGAGTGATACTGAGGAATGGTTGCAATGCCGTCATCTGTGTCTCTATAGAAGAGACACCAGTCTCTAAGCCGATGCATAACTGATGCATTGGCGAAATGGCAGTCTCAACCATCCCCTCCAGGTTCACCATCCAAGCATCGACACCAGGCAAATCGCTCCTAATCATCCACACGGCGAGGGGGCTCCTCCACTTCCTACTGCTGTACAGGAGTAGGAGCCCCCTGTTACCGCCTAAGCTGTGCCTTGGAAATGCTCAAAGTGGTCCGACAGATGGGATCGATAGGCGCCTTCCTTTCCTCATCCGGACTATCCATACAGCCCACACTATGGAGGAACTGTGTCAAGAGTAGATTGTACGACAACGCAGCTAAAAAAGTGATCTTTGCCTCAGACCGAAGACTCAGGAAGATGTACAAGGGAAGATCTACAACACATCCTCTAACCATGGCCAATATCAGCTCGCCTCTCATAATAGGACACTTTGTCATGTGAGCCCTTGCCTCGATGTAGTAGGAGAAGATGAGGTGTAGAATACATCAGAAGAGGAGCATGAACTTCTGCCCGACTAAGGGTCCGACCAGCACCACATTCTAGTTGGTGAAAGTATGGAAGATGGCCTCTGTATCTAGCTTGTTCGCCATCTCCACTGTAGGGTATGCTCCAATCAGCCTATATAGCCCCATAAATGCCACTAGGATGTGTAGTGAAAATTGAAAGGTCACCCCGCATACATTGACGGTCCATAGCACTACGTCAATATCCTCAACCGCCAGCAGTACAGAGTAAAACTCTTGGACCAGATCTACAGAGGCGATGCCATCTCTTTTTAGACACCCAATCCAACCCATATTTAGCTCCTTGAAGTCAACAACAGATACCTCATGCTCTACAATAACTGATCGGCTGAGTATCTTAACCCACTGCTACTCCAGCTGCTCCTCTCATGTCATATAATCCTCTGGACTGTCAAGATCTTGCTGCATAGAGGTCTTAGCAAATGAGGAAGATGACAAATGGTGGTGTTTAGAAATTTTTTAATCTACAAAATAAGTCAAAAACAAATAAACCATCAATTCAAACCGTCCACACGGTCGTACACAATGTTTGCACATCCATCAAAACGACGCAATCTAATTTAAACAAGCGTTCGAACGAACATATAGGGAGTCCAAACATATAATGAAATGGGACTAGACGTGCACATGGTAAGAAAACCGTCTGCAACAAAATACTGATAAAAAATAAATTTTTAACATGTGTATATATACTAGCAAAAACGTTAGCGTATAACGAACAAACATCCACACGCACAAATAAGCCATTCGAGTGGGTAATAAAACTACAAAGTTTTAAGAAATATGTGTGCGCATGCTAATACAACAATCCAAAACAAATAACTCCTTAAAAACTTTAATTTTTAAAATGTGTATATATACTGAGTAAAATGACAACGTATAACGGAAATCAGTTCACAGGCAGAAACAAACCATTCGAATGATAAGCAAAACTACCTAGTTTAATGAATTGACGTGCGCATGCTAGGAAAACCGTCCGCAACAAATTACTCTCAAAAACTCATAAGATGTGCATAAATCTTATTTTTAAGATGTGTATATATCCTAGACAAAACGACAGTGTCTAAATGCCTGACGTCCGCACACATACATGTGCCATCCGCATGAAGGCCCAAAATGACAACATTTGGAAAAGTAACCGCAGAAAATTGAAAACTATCTGTCCAAACGTGTCGTGGCGAAGAAGACCAAGTTGACTTAGCCATGGCCGACCTCTCCCCCACCTCTAAAATTACCCTAAAACAACACCGAACATTACAAAATTATAGCCTAAACAATTCTCCAACATTACGCAATCCATATCAACACAAAGATTTGCCATCAAACAACTGTATGGCTGAAAATCTAATATGACATTTTCTACGTAAATAATAATAAAAGCATGATTTTTAAATGAAAAAATGCAATAAAAACATGAGAAACGTACATGGATAGAAAGAAATCCACATAATAGGATTGAAGAGCTAGATTTTAGACTCTAAAAGTGAATGCACCTCTGTGAGAAAGGAGAGAAAAGAAATGCGGGGAAAATGTCGTTCAAATGGTTTCTGTCTATTTTTAAATTCCGTTAACACCATTCAGACGGGATGTTCATTCCTTGCGAATGTTTCTGTTTTCCACGTGGACCAATCAGATTCCTAGCATTAAATTCCAAATCGTGAACAGTTACATAAAATCTTCTCCAAATAATGTCGTTCAGACGTGATGGATTTGTGTGGATGGGAAGACAATTGGAACGTGCAACGTGGAGTACCAACGTTAGCCGAAATTACAGCCACACACTTATGGACGGGATTTAACCGTGCAGACTCTAACAGCTGTTCTCCACGATCGTCTGACAAAGACACTTGTCAATCATGCACGGACTGTCCTGGTCGTTCATACGGTATGTCATACAGTGTGGACGAGTATGTAGCTTTTGTGATGATCTGAATTGCATGACTGAAAGGTGACAATAGTGTTTTGGCACCCAAACCATGTGCGCATGGTTTCGCGTAACGTTCGAACCTGTTTACAGATGTTGACGAATGTTTTAAGTCACTAATATGTGACATTTTGGCCCTTGTCAACTTTGAATACCGTGTGGATGTGGTTTATGGATGTTCGGACGATTTTGTAATTCCTTGCACACCTTGGGTAACGAAATTTTTATTTTGACATGGAAGGGCATGATTTGGTGACCAAATTTTATTTTGACACCCAGAAGTTTGACACCTAAGGTCAATTTTCTAGTAGTATCCCAATCACTTGGGATCGTTTTCTAAATTTGTCCTTTGAATTTGAATTTTCATTCCTTGTTGATTTTGTTTTTGGGTGAAAAAACATAGTAGAGACCATATTTATGGAGAAAAAAATCAAAGTCTCCACTAAAATTCTAATTTGTCTAATTATGTCGCTCAGGTTAAAAAAAAGTAAATTTTGTCTAAAGTTGATTTTACTGTTAAACCAAGCTAAAAATGACTGAAATGCATGCCCCTCCAAGATAAAATTGCTACAAATATTAAGAAATCTAAAAAAAGTAAAAGTAAGTAATTAAAATATAACGTTAAATAATTTTGTCTTATAGGTCCAAATCACTTTCAATCTTGAGAAACGATTGAGTTTTTTTGCAACTTGAAGTGGGCACAAGAGAAATTAGAACTTGAGAGGAGCTAGCATGAACTTTCATTTTACCGCATAGATAAAGGGTATATATAGTATGATGTTTCCCCTTTATTATTCAATATAATGATTAGTACATTTTGGCAACTTCAAATTTTAACAATTTCCAAAATAATAGCCCAAAAAATATGCAGGTAATGGTTATAGGATAAAACGATGTTTATGATGAGGTGACCGGAAGGACACCATTGACATATCTAACCTGTAATATATGCAGGGAGCAGCTATAAGTGCTGCAAAAATAGTGATCGACGTTCAATTGTAGAGAAGCTTGATCTAGAAGAAATTTGTTCTGCCTCTGAGTGTGTATTTCGTGTGACAGATATGGGGTATTCTGTTGGACCAAATACTTTCATTGCCATGCAAGATATAATAAATGCTGTGAAATATAAGTACCAATCCCAAGGTCTTACTTCTCATATACCAGAATTCCTAGTGTTCCTCAAGGACCATGCGTCCAATGATTTCAACACCCTTTTTACCTCTCTTCCACCTGAAAGGCCATATTTTGCAGCCGGTGTGCCTAGATCTTTCTATGGCCGGCTATGCCCTGAATCCTCTCTTCACTTTTTGCATTCCTCTTATGCACTCCAATTTCTGTCTGAGGTGCTGGCAGATTTACTAAATAAGAATTCTCCGGCATGGAACAAGGGGAGGATTCATTATATTGGTGCCCCAGATGATGTTGCTCGTGCTTATACAACCCAATTTCTAAGGACATGTCAACCTTTTTAGATGCTAGAGCTGAAGAGGTTACCGTTGGGGGAATGATGCTACTTATAATGCTAGGTATCCCTGATGGGATCCCTCATTCACTACAAGAAATATAGCTTTAGGTGGCAAAGTTTTGGTGTCAAACCAAATTTTGTCACCTAAAGTGGCCTTTCCATGACAAAACATTAATTTTGTCAACCAAAGTCACCCATGAACGCCAAAACAATCCAGATAGGTCCCAAAACTGTTCGGATGTATGACTCGTGTGGCAACATACCACACATCGCGCATGAGTGACGATTAAAATAGTCACAAAATACAAAATACCGTCCGGACTCACGATCAACACGTTCGGACCCCTTTGCTGGGTGACGAATTCCAAATCGTCGTAACCGAGTGACGTTCAAAATCGTCACAATTTTTTTACAATAATGTCCGGACATAAAGGATACAACGTCCGAACAAAATCACATGATGAATAATAATCGTCAGCATATAGTGACAAATTGAAAATCGTCGCGAACGCTCAATCACGTCCAGACCTCCACTAGAGCATTCGAACGTGAAAAAATACCTACGTCCGAACGCTATAGAACATGTCCACACGCTTATGAATGCTGATTCCACAAGTCGTGTGCTTCCACATTGCAAAACCTCCACTGGACATCGTCCGGACCAATACATACAGTCCAGACGAGTTTAGTTCTAAGAAGCTTCTCGAATCGGTCATATTTAATGACGTTGAATTTGATTGGGCCACACGTGAATCTAATAGCTGATAGGAGTCCGAACCCCAATATTACCATTCGGATGCATTCTTGACAAATTAAAAAGGACAGACTTAGCCAAAATCACACTTTCACTCTATTCTCTCAAACTTTTCTCTCAAAGTTTTCACAATCTGATCAAGATCTCAAACAACTTCAGGTAAGACCTTTTTCGTGAGTTTGGTTTTCAATTTCATGCATTTCAATTGAATACTTTTGAATTTTTTTGTGTTCTTTGTGTTCATCTATAGTAGTATTTGGTTTGTGTTTGTCAAATCACTGTTCAGACTGTGGTATATGTCGTTCAGACGTTAATATTTCATTCGGGCATTAATCTTTTGTTCGAATGGTAATTTTAAATGTTCGGGCGTATTCTAAAAATAATCGTCACCGTTTGAACGGCTTGCGAACGGTTTGTGCTTATGTTCGATGGTTTTTGCTAGGTTGACCATGGATCACTCGGAGAGAAGTATCACTAATGTCAGGGGACAGACTCAGTGACCAGCTTGGGCGGATGCTTTTTTAGCGAAGCTGAAGGGGGAGTATTTGGGCGATAGTGGAGCTGACGCATTCGTTGTGTGTGAAGCTCCAATGCCGCTTGATTGGTCTGGAAATAAATTTGCTCTAACGGATAGGGCTCTGACGGAGGAGATGAATATTATGCAAAGGGAACTGTTCGCTATGAGAGAACAATTGTCCCAGTTGTCCAAGTCTATCCACACCGTTCCGATACAACTCCAGACACTCATCAGACGTGTAGATAATATAGAGGAGCATTTGGCGCATGTTTGTGACGCCCTCGGACAAGATCTGGACGAGCCATCTCGTGATTTGGAGTAGTTTCATGTTTATATTTTATCATTATTATTATTAACTTGTCCTTTGAAGGACCGTCTTCGACTTGTACTAGACATTATGATTGTGTTTTTCGTTCGGTATTTAAATTATGTTTGATATTCCATATTAATTATTTTTTCATTAGTTTAAATTTATTAAAATTTAAACGGACGATTAGTATAATTAAAAGAGTTACTAGTACGAGTGCTATGTTAACGGAACGGATACTGTAATTACAATTAAATAGGTGATTAGTTATAATAATTAGTGTAATAATATTTTAATTTAAATAGTTGATTAGTTATAATTATTTTGTGTTAGTGAAATGATTTAAATAAATTAAATTTACTTAAATTAAACCGTGTGAAATGAAAAAGAAAAAAAATGTGGCACAAGTCTGAACGCATCAAAACACTGTTCGGATGTGTATGAGTGTACGACATGGTTCGAACGGACATGATAAGCGTCCGGACGTATTTTGTAACCGTCGCATGGCTTACACGTGTTTACGTTACATGACGGTTGAAAACAGTGTCACCGTTCGAACCCTATTATAACGTCCGGACGTGTTGACGTTTATTCAGCCAAACGTGTGCTTCCACGTCGCGAAGACAGGGAAAAACCGTCCGGACTTACCATAACGTCCGAACGTAATTAATTTTTCGAACCGTTTTAAACGGTTTAAATTTTGGCATTTAATGCGGAGGACTCTCATTGGGCCACGTGTGTATAGTAACCATCCGGACGGGTTCGACGGATTATGAAAAATGCGAACAGTTCGACATTTTCATTAAACCGAACGTTTTATCATCTAAACTCTCTCAACTCTCAGTTGTTTCTTTGTCAAATCTTCGTAAACTCATTCTACATTTTAATCACATCTAGGTATGTTTTGTTGATTTTTAACATGATTTTTGCTTTAAAAATTTCATTTTTTTTACAGTTTTACGTATAGGATTTCAATTCTATTTTTTGTATACTACATTGTGTTTTTTGATTGATTTTTACGTAGAAATGGATTGTGTTAGTGTTAGGATTGTGTTAAGTGTATTTGTTTGTGATTTGGTGGTGTTTTGGGTAGTGTGTGGGAGGTTTTGAGATGCTGCCATGGCTAGTTAACTCGGTTGTCGTCCTAGTAGCATCCAGACGTTTAAATCTTCCGTCCAGACGTCTTAATACTCGTTCAACTCCTTTTAGTATAAAAAGAAATACGTCATCGTTTAGTTTGTGTCCGGATGCTACATGAAACACGTCCGGACTAGTTTATATTAAAAGTTATAAAATTTTACTATTTGTGTTTAGTTCAATGGCTATCCAAAAGTGTCTGGACGCGAGGAATTTATACAAACATGAAACGTTGTCATTTTTCTTATGTCCGGACGCTATGTCAATGTTGTCCGGATGCTTCATAGTAAAGTTAAATTATTTTTTTAATTGCTTTAAGTTCGAACGGCTATCTAAATCGATCTAGACGCTATTTTTATCTGTCCGGACGTAGTTATAATGTTCCAACGCTGTTTTGTAGATTATTGAAAATGAACAAGCGTTTGCGTACCAGCAGTCAGGCCGATGCGGAGGAGTCTTCTGCTCCAGGTTTATCGTTGGATGAGCATACAGCAATCATCATGTCGAGCGACATATCCAGTTGGCGGATTTCTATGAGCTTCGGTTTGAGGATCAGACGCTTCCATTCCTCCAGAGGACCGGGTATGCGTCAAGAACCTGTGTGAGAGTTCTATGCTTCTATACTTCGGGCGAGGGACCTTGAGGAGCCTAGTATGGAGGTGACCGTCCGGAACGTGCAGATCATATTCTCGCCAGACTAGCTAGCTTTATTTTTAGGGTACGTGAGGGATGTGACAACGTTCCCCAACGTGCCAATGACAGAGGAGGGCCGGCCTACTAAGGCCGAGGTTTTCGGACGCTGTTGGGCCCGGATACGGCTATCCTGGAGGGAAGCAACATGCTTCACGGGCAGCTACTTCCTTTCTGAGGATCATGCACCTGATTCTATGCTCCACCATCGACCCGAAGAAGCACACGACGAGTGACTTATGGCCGGTCGAGTTCTTGTACATGGTAGTTGTACGGGGGCTTCATGTTGATATGACATCATTCATCTACCAATCGTCCGTGCTGAGGCCCTGAAGACCGATGCTCAGATTTCGTTGCCTATGGTGTTCTTCTGACCAGTTCCTGCATAACTTGATGGTACACCTGAGGGCGCTTCCACTTGGGTCGATTAACAAGACAACGCTCTCAAAGTCAATGGCGCAGACACGACGAGTGCTGGGTGCTGCTCGGGCAGCTAGAGCTAGACGAGAGGAGCCGGCTCAGGGGACCGAGGAGCAGGATCCTTGGACAGGGCTCCTCCCAGGGACTCGAGGGACAGCGGCCGAGTTGGGTGGCGTCTATGATGACCGAGTTGACTGAGCAGATGCGAGCGGTCATGCAGCCCACCCATGAGATGGTGGGTGATATCAGTTCTCAGCTACCAGCCCTAGAGTTAAGGTTGAGAGCATGGACGGTGAGTGGAAGAAGCAGGTGGCCGAGGTTCAGTTCCCTGAAGGGCGTCGCTACTAGTGCAGAGCTAGTTGCCCTGACTGAGCAGGTCGTGTTGCTTGAGGAGCACATGAGGGATGTCCGGGCAATTCTGCAGCTCGCTGATGATTGATGATCAGTAGATATTTAATTTCTTTTATTATGATTTGATTTTTATTATATTTTGAGGACATTTATTTTTATTTATGTTTTGAGTACGTATATTGGGATTGTATCTATTGTTATTTTGTTTATATTACTTTTTGTGGAGATTTGATATGTTTATGCTATTTCTATCTCATTTTGTAACTCTTTCCAACTTGGTTACACTCCTTACACTCTTCTTTATATTAGAAAGAAATAAAGAAATAAGATCGTCAAAACCGTTTGGACTAGAGGATAACCGTCCGGACGTATTACAGTAAGGTCGAACGGTGTCGTACTTCGCAAGAAAAGCATCGGACGGTAATTGATACACTGTTCAGACGCTTTTTTTAGATTGTAGTGTTGAGACGCTGTCGTTTATGGGTTTCCAAACGGCGCCGTGAAAGTTAAGAAAGCGTTCAGACGTTTTATGGTGAGTCCGGACGTTTTTTCAAGATCAGACGCTGTCGTTTGGTGGTTGCTAAAATGGTGTCGTCAGCTGTAAGTTTCTGCGGACGGTATGAAAATTTAGGCAGCATGTTTTTCCCTCTTAATCTTTTACACATAGGCGTCCGAACGGATTATATTCGTTTGAAAGATGGGAAATCGCGGACAATATAGCGAAAACGGTCAAAACTTAGAAATTTGAGAGATTTGAGCAAGAAGAGAAGAGGGAGCTGATTTAAGACGTTAATCTCATTGAAAAGGGTGTGAAAGGAGCAACCTATTTGGGATTTTGGATTGGATTGCATTTAAGGTTAGTGGGTTTTATTTTATTTATTTATTTTAGGATGAAAATCATGGATTTTAGGATATCAAAGTATGTGTTTTTTGAATTTTTAGGGTCTAAAATGATCAAATTGAGTTTGGAGTTGGTTGTGATGTGTTTATATTGAAATATTTGTCATTTGGGTTGATTTTGGCATGAATTTGTGTTGAAAATGTCATCTGTTCGTCAAATGTCATCATCGAATTTGGATGGTTTATGTACCGTCCGGACGCTTTCCAAAATAGGTCCGAACGCTTATATTTTATGTTCGGATGGTTATGAGCGTCCGAACGTGTTTTGTTGTGATGTTCATGCATTCATTTAGTAGCTTAGCCCCCGTTTAAGAATTACACGGAGTTCGGATAACAACTCGTGTAATTCTTGAATTGTCCACGTTATGGATAGTTTGAGTTTACAATATGCATAATGTGCGTAATTGTATATGATATTGTGACAGTTGTGTTTAGAAATTTCGATGCAAATCTCCTTTTGTCTTCCGGATACACATTCAGCATTGAGCTTGTACACTTGCCTTCAATGGTGGGTGTTTATGCTCAATGTTGTAGGCGTGTATCTGGAGACTGAGGGGAAATGCTGTCGAAATTTCTAAAGCATCGGTCACAATAGTCGGGTCAATTACGTGCAGTACGTGATATTGTAAACTTGAATGGGATAGGCCTATCACCTGAAGAAATGGAGTTGAGTGTGAATGTCATCATTGTTTGCATTATTGTTTGTATTATTGTTTGCATTATTGTTTGTATTTTTTCTTTGAAGGAACAATATGGATAAAATCTGGATTTATGAGGCTGATAGACTCAAAAGTGTAAAGTATAGTGATGGTGTTCGGGATTTTATGAGTGTTGCCCGTAGTTATGCAGATAGTCGTGGACTGATAAGATGTCCATGTAAGAATGTGTTGTTCAAACATGTAGACGAGATGGAGGATCATTTATTCATAATTGGGTTTGACCAGAGTTACACTCATTGGGTATTTCACGGAGAGTCAATTTCAGAAGTTCCTAACTGGGTAGTCACTTTAGAACCTAAACCGAGCAATGAGGACTCTAAGGGAAACATAAATGATGATATGAGAGACATGTTAGAAGATTTTGAGGCGGAGCAGGGGTTGATGAGAACGCTGGTGAAAATATTTTGGGTCCTGAAACAGTCGAGTCTGGGTTTGGAGATGGGTTTTTCGCGTATACCAAGTTATGGGCAATGCTGAGCGAGAGTTGTATCCCGGTGTAAGAAGTACTCGAAGTTGTCTTTCGTTGTTAGGTTACTTCATGTGAAGTCGGAGAATAATTTGACTGTAAAGGCGTTTGAAGATGTGTTGGGTTGATAAAAGATGCGCTGCTGGAGGGGAGACACTTCCTAAATCTTATTATGAGGCGAAAAAGTTAAGAAAGAATTTAGGATTTAGCTACGATAACATACATGCGTGCTTAAATGACTGTGTACTGTTTTGGAAGGAGCACAGTGAGTTACAAGAGTGTCTGGTGTGTGGGGAATCGAGGTGGAAGTACAGTCAGAATAGCAAATCAAAGGTTCCTCAAAAAGTGTTGCGGCATTTTCCCTTGAAACCGAGGTTGCAGAGATTGTTTCTATCGAGGCAAACAACAACGGATATGCGGTGGCACCAAGAGAAGCGTGTGGTTGAAGATGGGGTGATGAGGCATCCTGCAGACTCTAGGGTATGGAAGACCTCGATAAGAAGTATGAATGGTTTGGTCGGAATCTCGGAACGTTCAGTTGGGTTTCACATCTAACGGGTTCAATCCGTTTGGCAACATGAGCTTATCGTATAGTATATGGCCAGTGGTACTAATTCCATACAATTTGCCGCCATGGAAATGTATTAAGGATTCAAGTTTTATGCTGTCGTTGCTTATTCCTGGGTCCAAGAAGTCCCGGGAATGATATCAACGTCTACTTACAACCATTGGTAGTTGAGTTGAAGGACTTGTGGGAAATGGAATGCAGATGTACGACGCAGTCGTGTCAGGTTCATTCAAGTTACATGCTGTTTTACTTTGGACAATAAATGACTTCCCCGCTTATGGTAATCTTTATGGTTGGAGTACGAAAGGACAGTTAGCATGCCCTAATTGCAATGCGAACACAACGTCATTTTGGTTGAAACATGGGGGCAAACATTATTTTTTGGGACATCGCCAGTATTTGCCTATGACGCATGGTGGAGGCATGATGTCGACATATTTGACAGGAAAAAAGAGTTTAGAGCAGCGCCTGAAGAAGTCACTGAGAGGAGATACTTCAACAACTTGAATCGTACCGTTATGTTCGTTTAGGAAGACTCAGAAGAAGAGAAAACGGGCTAACAATGAGTTAAGTTGGACGAAGCGCAGCATATTCTTTGAGTTGCCGTACTGGTCAGAGTTGAAACTTCGACATAATTTGGACGTCATGCACATAGAGAAGAATATTTGTGACAATGTGTTGGGAACTTTGATGAACGTCGATGGTAAGACGAAGGACAATTCTAGTGCTCAGCGGGACTTGGCATTAATGGCCATTAAAAAGGACTTAGATTTGCAAGTTCGGGGTCAGCAGGAGGTGATGCCTCAAGCATTATTTACTTTAACGAAGGATGAACATATGAAGTGTTGTGAATGGCTGAAGGGTGTTAAGTTTCCAGATAGATACACCTCTAACATATCCTGATGCGTGAATATAAATGAAGGGAAAATAATGGTATGAAGAGTCACTACTCACCTGTCTTGTTGCAGCGACTGTACCGGCAATGATATACAGGTTGTTAGGACACGAAATATGTACAGTGTTAACTGAGTTGAGCTTATTCTTCAGAGACTTGTGCTCAAGAACAATACGTTTAGACGTTGTGGACCAGTTAGAGAAGGACATCGGAATGATTCTTTGCAAGTTGGAACATATATTCCACCATCATTTTTTACTATTATGGTTCATTTAGCTATTCATTTACCTCAGGAGGTGAAACTTGGGGGTCCAGTTCAATTTTGATGGATGTATCCAATGGAGAGGTATATGGGGAAGATGAAGCACAAGAATATTTGCTCACTTAAACACTTATCAGTTCATTATACTTAATTTAATATAAAATTTCTTATTTCTTTATAGCAAGAATTTGGAAGAGATGAGGAGGGAATCACCAATAAATGTTGATAGGAGGCACGAAGAAGAATTTCCGTTATGGTTTAGAAATCGGGTATTTATTTAATTTTTTCCCTATTATATGTTTAATTTAAAGTGATCATTTTTTTTAGAGTCAAAGTTAACACGTGTTAACTATTTTAGGTTCAAACTATGCTCAATGAAAATTCAGGCCCGTTGTCGGATGATTTGTATGTATTAACATCTGGTCCGGATCAACGAGCAGTTTATTACTCTAGGTGTGTAGTGAATGGAGTTAGGTTTCACACGGTCTTTCGTGAACAGTTTCGTAACACTCAGAATAGTGGTGTGGTTGTTCCGGGACCATGATGGGGAAGATGTTGATTTTTACGGTCAGGTCGTGGATATTTACGCGTTGCGTTATTTGCGGGGGAATTTAGTTTATTTACTAAAATGTGATTGGTTTGACTTGAGTACTCAAAACTTAGGTCTTGATAAAAGTGGTTGGTTTGTTAGTATTAACACATCCCGAAAGTGGTACAAAGACGACCTGTTCGTGCTAGCTTCTCAGGGGAATCAAGTGTTTTATATGATGATATGAAGTTGGGCGGTCACTGAAAGATTGTTCAAAAGATTACCCCTAGAAACATGTATGATATTCCACATATTGAGGAGGAAGCTAGTGAAATGGAGAAGGACCATCGAACCGTGAAGCATACCAGAGAATGAGTCTATTGAGCTTTTTGTGGACTTTAGCTCCTTTGACATGATCCCGTTGACTAGAAATGACGTCGAGGCTTATGTGCCGTAACAGATAAGAGCGGTCACAACAACGTGAAGTAGAAGGAACCGATGATTCCTCGGAATCGTTCAGTGAAGATTGTAGTGATTCTGAAGAATATGACTCCGAGACTAAAGTAACTTTATCGTTTCAATTTACTTTGCGTTTCTATTTTATATTCATTTTGAGTAACATGTTCATTGTGTTTTTTTTCTCTAATATTGATTTATTTGTCACAGGACGACGTCATGCCAGCAAGAGGAAACGTCTTCGGTGCGATTCATCAGTTCGAGCTGAGAGTAGTCCCGGTACACTAGCAGTGTCAGGTCCTTCACTTAGGGATAGGAACGAATTACGTCCCCTGCCACAGCCAGTCCAGTAGGCACCCAAAGTAGTTGTGCATGTAAGTATCTTACCCCGTCAATCAAAATTAAATATTATGACTTTTAAATTTCTATGCTTAACTGAATTTTAAATTTATTGTTCTTCATTTGTAGCGACGTCTGGAATCAGACACGTTCGAGGTAGTATGCACGGGATTGCCTTACTCAAGGCTCACACTGAAGGAAAGCTGACTGTCCATATCCCTGATGGACGTACGGGCGGTGATGACAAGGCGTCCCAATGCTCTCGAGTCATATTGGTGCGCTCGTTCGACAACATGTCCCATTTGAGACGAGTAAGTGGAAGGAGGTCCCCGAAGAGGTTAAATCGTATGTGATGAACCGAGTGTTGGTAAGTATAATTTATTAAATTTTAATTGTTGAAACTTTTTTGCGTTTACTAACTGTTATATATGTTAAGAATGACTTCCAACTAGATTACGACCGAGCCGAGGATCGCATCACTGTGACGTCTACGATGAACACAGCGTACAGGACGCACAAAAATAGAATGTTCCAGCATTACTCGGTGTTCAATTCCAAAGAAGAGGCGTTAGAGCACCGTATCCCGATATGAACATGGAAGAATGGACTCGTGTTTGTGATTTATTCGCGAGCGAGGAATTTCAGGTTAACATTTTTATTCCATCCTGAACATTTATTTTATTTTATTATTAATTGTGGTAACAACTGTAAATGTACAATGCAGAGGAGGAGTGCAATCAACAAGGAGAATAGAGCTAAGCTGAAGATTGTACACACATCGGGAGCGAGGTCTTTCCAACGCGCGAGAGCGTTGTTAGTAAGTAATAAATTTAAATTTTTATTATTTATTATTTAAATAAATGACTTAGGTATTTTAATATGCATGTTTTATATTTCTTTTGGTGTATAGAAAAATCCAAAATCTGATGAGATTAGTCATACATTGCTTTATAAAAAGACGCATACTAATAAGGATGGCATGTGGACATCAGAAGATGCACGGAAAAATTTTGTAAGTTGTAATGTTAGATTTAATGATGCATTCGTGTGCGTTTATGTTTCATATGTGCTAGTTTTTATCTTCTTTTTTAATTTTGTAGGAAAAAATGGAGGCATTACAGTTGCAGTACGAGTCAGAGGGAAAGTAATACACCGAAGTGGAGATCTTCGCTGAGGTGTTGGGGACGAAAGCGGGTTACGTGCGAGGTTTAGGCCGTTCAGTACGGTCTGTTGGATCATCTTCATCAGCATCGTCCGTTGATTTGTCCCGGAGGTTGGAGGAGGCAGATTACAGATTGAGGAGATGAGGGCTAGACAATTGGAATATGAAGCGCTTCTCGTCAAGCGGTCAGATATGGAGCAGACGATGCGAGAGCATCTACAGATGATGGAGGAGCAGCAACGGAAGAAAGATGAAGAGCTGATGCAGATGATGGCAAGCAGCAATGGAAAAAAGATGAAGAGCACCGAAAGATGATGGAGGAGCAGCAAAGGAGCCTAGTGGAACAACAAGAACGGAGGATGCAACTAATGGCGGAGCAGATGCGTGAGCAACTGGTGGAGCAGATCAGACAGCTGCAATCTCGTTCGACACCCAAACGAAAATTTGGGTAGATTTATATATTTTTACTACTTTGTCAGTACTTATCAATTATGTATTTTATTTACTTTTAATAACGATTGCATATTTGTAGATATTTTATTATATTATGAGCATTGAATATCTTTCTATTTATATTATTTGTAAATTATTTTTAAAATTTTAATTAAATTAATTCAAATACAAAGAAAAAAGTTTGAACGGTATAAAAGGTTGTCCGAACGGTTATTTGGCGTTGATAACGTGCACAAGCATAATTATCCGTTCGCACACATCGCGTGCACATGATCTTTTATTAAGCAAACGTGCGCATGATACAACGATACGTTCGAACGTGTTCAACTGAACAAGTATCTGAACTTTATATGTCATAGTTCAAACGGATTTTGAGGATGACAAATAAGTATTTCGTCATAAATGAAACAACGGTGCTGACGTCTTTACGAAAGCATCCGGACTCAATGTATGGACACGTCGGACGATGTTGTATATCTGTGCGCATGGATTGTACATGACAAAATTCATTTCGTCACATTGGACGAACCGTTCGCATGAGCTGTCCGAATGTATGGAGAGTATGTTCGCATAGCTTAGGCGAAAGGATGGATTGTACTGGGCATGACAATTTTCAATTTCGCCGCTATGACACAAAACCATTAGGACGGTGTTGTAAAATGTCCGAACGGTTTCGAGCAACAATACCAAAATCGTCACCCAAAACTTTGGCTGACAGGCTTTAGGTGACAAACCGGGTGACAACTCAGTTTTGTCACCCAAAACATTAGCTGACGAAATTAGTGCTTTGGGTGACATTTTTTTTTGTCACCCAAAGTCTTTTTTGTTGTAGTGATTCTTGTGTACCCGGGGAGTGATGTTTGATTTCCTGGGGATAAGCCTCATGGACATGGCCGCGGAGGTGAGTTAGAAGTTGGCTATAATTAATATTTTCAATTTGGATGCCTCACGATTTCCTCGCTTGATTCTGTCCAATTAATTTGTTGCACATTTCTTCACCTTGTTCTTCAGTGTTTCGTGAATGTATAGAGAGTGAGAACCAAAAAGCCTCATCTTTTGTGCTGGGATTAATTAGTGAAGCTGAGGTGGACTCCTTCAACTTACCAATCTATGCTACCTGGGCTAGGGAAATGACAGAGCTCGTGGCCAAAGATGGGCATTTTAGCAATGAGAGAATGGGGATGACAACTCATCAGTCAATAATGGATGGTCGTCCGATGAGTGGGCAGCTTTCCATGATGCAGCTAAGAGCTAGCCTTTCTGATATAATCAGCAAATATTTCGGGGCTGAGATTATTGATGAATTGTTCCATCGATTCTATAAGAAAAATCCAAGAGTTTTCAGATCGGCTGGAGTTCATGTATGATAAAGGAACTCAGATCAACATTCTCATGAAACGCATGTGATGCCTGCAGCTTTTCAAGCTGACATACTTAGAAAGAGTAATGGTTTCTTAATCTAGTTTTGTGGCAGTTGTTTTATGTCGAAAGAAACTCGGATGTCAACTGATTAATGTTCTTAACTTCTTGTTTGTTAAGGATATGAACTTATTTACCTTTACAATATGATACATTGGTTTAGAATTATAAACGTATACATGATGAAATGGGAATTCATTTTATGTGTATAACAAAAAAGAAGCAATAATACGAGTTAGCACAAGTTTTCCAAAGTATATAGAATGGACTTCATCATCGAAGCAAATTGTTTGATCCTATCTTGCCCAATGTACTTGGCCGGTTCTGTTTGAAAGTTTGTCTGCAGAAAATTAACTTACCAATTCTCTTTTTAGATCTCGAGAATTCTTTTATAATCTTTAGGTTCTTGTCGAACTCACAATCTCGAGATTCCACAATAGTAGCTCAAGTGTTTTGCCTCCTTCTTCTCCACGCTCACAACTATCTTAAGGTTTTCTCTGAGTTCTGATGGCCAACTCTTAGACTAACAATTAGTCCATTCCATTAATTCTACTACTAGGGTAGACTATCTCATAACTATCCTATATGAAAACCCTAGTTGTGATAGTGCGTGGGATCGTTAGGGATCTCAAATCTCGCCGTAGGATCACATGGAAAAACTCTTTTCCATTAACTCCCTTATATTCTTTTATTTCGAATTTTGGGCTTCTACTAATTGTAATCATGTCCATCAACATATTACAATTCACCCCCGAGAATTTTGAGATTGATTTGTGAAATCCCTTTTGCTAACAATATTAACTTATTTATCCTTCCACCATTCTATATTCCACATGAGCCAATAGGATCAGAATAATTTCACCGATTAAATCCCCAGCTCATATAATTCTTAATTCCAATTTGTAATTTTGTTGAACTCCCAAATTGTTTCCAAAACAATTTATTAATTACATTGGCCAGTGATTTTTCAGAGTTCAACCCCATACAGATTTAATGAATATACTATCTCGTTAAGAGACTGGTGGATTCCTTATTGAGCATTATACAAAACTATTTACTATATACAAGACCCAACTTTGTCTGGAATATTTGACCTATAAAGATCATCACCAAATGACTCAGTCAGAGCACAAGTATACAACAAACAATTCCATATAAACCTCTCAGGTCTAAGGATACATAAGTCGATTGTGCCGAATATCATTCTCACCATCGGTGATCACTTCTAGAAGATATTCATATTTGATCCCGTTCAATGCATGTACTCTTACAATGCATCCACTCGTTTGCTTAAGGTCACCACCTCAATGACAGAGTCCATCATCCTATTTAATAGAGGCACGAGTGTAGACCTATAACATAAACATGTACCTTGGTCTAGAACAAACGTCAAGTAAACAAGGAACCGAAAAGTCATACTCTCCGCCTTTGATTCATTAATCATTGGCATGACTTCTCTACAATGTCACTTAACAATAAAACTGTGTGACATCTTATGCCACAACACAATACCCATAAATAAATAAACATATGTGATAAACACAAAATAAATAATTATCTTATAATCATCCTTAAATAAAACTAGTTTTTAGGGCATACTTCTTATAATCTCCCACTTGCACTTAAAACCAGTTATATATACTTGACTCCCATTGACTCTAAATGTTTCTCAAACACCTTTTGCGTCAATATCTTTGTGAACAGGTCTGTAATGTTCTCAGTTGACGCTATCTTGTTCATAACCACATCACCCCGTTCACTATGTCACGTATAAGATGAAACCTTCTTTCTATGTATTTGCAAATCCTCACCTCCAAACACCAACATGTAGTGTTTGGTCCTTTTTAAATACTTGAGGATATGCTTAACTGCTGTCTAGTGTTCAGGACCTGGGTTTGATTGATATCTACTCACAACACTAACAACATGACTAATATCTGGCCTTGTACAAAGCATTGCATACATGAGGCTCCCTACAGCCAAAGCATAAGGACATGAACTCATCTTATCTCTCTCTTCTTGTGTCTCGGGAGACATCCTTTTGGAGAGATGAATATTATGCCTAAAGGTAAGAACCCTTTCTTGGCATCCTGCATACTAAACCTTGCTAGTATGTTGTCAATATAGTGGACTTGTGAAAGTCCCAAAAGCCTCTTTTCTCGGTCTCTAAACAATTTGATTCCAAGAATATAGGACACTTCCCCGAGGTCTTTTATTGAAAAATGTTTGCCAACCATGTTTTCACAGATGACATCGCCCCGACGTCATTCCCTATAAGTAGAATATCATCAACATACAAAATCAAAAACATCACTGAACTCCCACTAATCTCCTTGTATACACAAGGCTCATCCATGTTTTGCGAAAAACCAAACTCTTTGATCATTTCATCAAAACGCATGTTCCAACAACGCGATGCTGTTTAAGTCCATAAATGGACTTATTCAATTTGCACACTTTTGCCTCATTATCTGGAGATTGGAAACCCTCAGGTTGTTCCATATAAATCTCCTCATGGATGTACCCATTCAAAAATACGGTTTTAACATCCATCTGTCATATCTCATAATCATAATGAGCTGCAATAGACAACAGAATTCTGATGGACTTCATCATAGCCACTGGTGAAAAAGTTTCCTCATAGTCAATACCATGTTTTTGAGTATAACCCTTCGCTACCAGTCTGGCTTTAAAGGTCTCTACCTATCCAGTGGGTCCTCCTCTTTCTTTTGAACACCATTTACAACCTATAGGCTTGATGCCTTTTGGTTGATCAACAAATGTCCAGACCTCATTGGAGTACATGGAGTCCATCTCAGACTCCATTGCCATTTTCCAGTGTGCTGCATCCTTGTCACATATAGCCTCTTGGTAATTGTATGGATCATCATCCAATCCCTTCTATTCCATTTGATAAATCTCATTTAGCAATAATAATCTCACTGGAGGCCTAATTACCCTTGTACTACGTTGAGGCTCCTGAGTTCTGAACTTTTCAGAATCATTAGTAGGTTTAGTAATATTCCTTTCATTGATCTCATCTGCCTGAGTTACTAGCTCAGCAAACTGTTCTCCAAGAACAATCTTGCTTCTGCCTTTACTAAGGCAATACTCTTCTTCAAGAAAAGTTGTGTTCCTACTGATAATTACTTTTTTATCACATGGATCATAAAATGATATCCAGTGCCATTTTTGGTAACCCACAAATACACACTTTATAGTCCTTGATTCCTGCTTTCCCACATTAAACACTTTAACGTGAGCTGGACATCCACATACTCTCAAATGATTAAGACTAAGTCTCTTACCATTCCATAATTCATAAGGAGATTTTGGAACTGACTTAGTGGGTATCATGTTTAAGATATAAACAGCTGCCTCCAAGGCGTAACCCTAAAAATATATAGGTAATTCAGATATGCTCATCATTGATCGAACCATATCCAATAAGGTTCGATTTCTTCTTTCTGCAACACCATTGTGTTGTGGTGTAGCACGGAGAGTCATCTGAGATGTGATGCCTTTATCTCGTAGATATGTTTGAAATTCACCAGAGATGTATTCATCTCCTCTGTCAGACTTGAGTATCTTGATACTCCTTTCCAATTGGTTTTTACTTCCATCTAAAATTCTTTGAACTTTCAAAGGTTTCAGATTTTTGTTTCATCAGGTATAGATAACCATACCTGGAATAATCATTGAAAAAGTAATGAAGTAGGAAAAACCTCCTTTGGCTATGTGGTTAAATGGACCACATACATCAGTGTGTGTCAACCAGTAGCTCTTATCATTTTTCCCTTAAAAGGGTTCTTGGTCATTTTACCTCCAACCAAGGTTCACATATAGGGTAGGGTTCGACCTTCAAAAGATCTAATGGCCCATCCCTCACTAATCTGTTGATCCTATCCAGATTAGCATGACCAAGTCTCAGATGCCACAAATAAGTGGGATTCACATCCCTCTTCCTTTTCAGAGTTGTAACACTGTATCAGCATCTTTCTCAATATTATTCACATAGTCTACCATAATATCCAAAATATATAAACTATCATTCATAGTACCAGAAGCTATAAACTGATTTTTAAATTTGATAACAAGTTTAGAACCAAAAATTAGTGAATATCCTGATAAACAAAGTTTTGAAACTGAGATCAAATTTCTACGAACTTCTGACACATAAAGACAGTCATCCAAAATCAAAGTTTTATTTCTTTGTAGACTCAAGTGAAAAATACCAATGGATGTTGCTGCAACATTTGCAGTCGTTCCCATTCTTAACACAATTTCCCCTTTTTATTCAATCTTCGGGTTCCTTTAAACCCTTGCAATGTATTGCAAATGTAAGATGTAGCGCCTGAATCAACACACTAAGAATTTAATGGACAATCCATCAAATTCGCATCTATAATAGCATATCTTTAAAAGGAATCATATTTCGATCAACAACATTTTGGTCCAGTCCTAAAATATCATATAAAAGATAAAGATTTGACATATTGAATTTGCAAAAACAAAGAAAAAATAATCCCATGTATTTATATTCCACTAGCATCGGGTTTTTGAATAACTAATGGTACCTCCCACTATGACATTGCAATCAAAAAAAATCTAGAATATAACAATTATATTCTGTGTCACTAGTGGGTATCAAGAACTCTTACCTCATATGCACATGATTCTATTTTAGTAACCATGGGCACATATTGTAAAAGCAAATAATAATTATCCATTACGAATTCATCTCATGTCACATACTCATAGCATATAATTATTCATAATTCTTGATATTCCTTTTGGCCATCAAACAAACACGATATTCACTATTTTAGCGTATGTGTTTATTTGATTAAGGCAACCATTATCTAATTCAAATGTAATTTTGAAATGGGTCAGTACAGCTATTTTAGTCAACACCCCCACTTCTCATCTATTCTCATTTAACTTCCAAAGAAATAAATGAGACAAACTATAAAATTAAGAAATTGGAATCCCTTATTTTAGTTTCATCCAACACTCAATAAAATAGAATTCTCATTTACCAACAATGGGATGTCATGGGATTAATTTCCTCTAAACAATCCCATTTAACCCTTGATTTTTATTTTTATTTTTTTTAATGAAAAAAGTCAATGGTCAAATCGAGTCAAACCCGGTCAAACCAAATTGGTCAACAGTCAACGTTTGACCCACCTATTCGGTTTATGGGTCATGGTCCGGGTCAAAATTCATTTCAAAAACGAACATGGGCTTCTCCCTTTTAAAATAAAACATTCAGCCTTAAAATAGCCTAACAGCCCCTTAAAAAAGCCGAAAACGTTTTATTTTAAAACGGCCCAGCAGTTCTATAACTATAGCCCACATCCATTAGAAAACAAAATTGGGCCTTTTCCTTTTCAAATATAAAACTGGGCCTTCACTGTTTTAAATCAAACAAAGAATTCAGCCCAACAATTTAAAACCAGCCCAACCGTTTCTAAAATGAGCCCAATTATTGGGCCTCTCCTCTTGAAACAAAATTGGGCTTAATAAAAAAAACTTCGGCCCAAATGGTGAAAACAGCCACTTTTTTAAATCTAGAAAAATGGGCCGCATAGGGCAAAAATTTGCCCTACCCGTTTGGCCCAAGCAGGCGACCCAGCATCACCATGCTGGGCGCCACTTGTGCCATGGGAAAGCACCAATAGGCCGCTGGCCACTTTGGCAGCCGTTGTCTGGCCATGGATCTAGCCACACGTTGGATTCCTAGGCCGTCGGCAGCCATTTATGCTGCCGTCCGGTGCACTGGTGGCTGCCGGTAGCCACCTATTTCATCACACCTATGTCATACACGGGTGTGTTGAACTGCTAGTGTCCGCAGCCTCGAAGGCTACCAGACACCGTGTTAGCTCCGGCCAAATGCTGCTCCTGTCTCACTGGAGGAGCTCCAGCCAGTGGCACGGCAGAAACCCACCATGCCGCTGGCCACATTTTATTTTGTGAAAGAGAAACCCTTTTCTCTTCCCCATCATATCAACATGTTATATTTGCATAAACCAAATAACAACAAATCAAATATTCAAATAACATGTCATTCATTCACAATTGAATTTAATCAATACATTTCCAATTGGATTCCAAAACTACAGTGAGAGAGAGATTTCAAATAAATAAGGAAAAACATATTTTTCTTCATGTAGCAACGATTCCTTCTTTAGAAAGAAAATAGCACAAACGGATCTAATCCGAGTTGCTGTGAACGGCAAAATCTCTTGCTCATAAACAAAATTCATAGCAATTTGTCAGTCGAAACAGATCCATAACAAACAAACGCACGTTTGATCTCATCAAAACGTAAAAGATGAAAATCCGAAGAATATCTATTCATACGATTTCCAAAAACATTAGCGGCAAAACAACTTTCACAAAAACCGAATCATATAGGTTTCAAAACATTATTCTTCACACGATTTTAGAAACCGTAAAGAACAGAACGATGTATTTGAAAACTATTTTCAAAACAAATCACATAATTCGATTACCATGAATATTCTTAACAATGTGTGATACAGATCTTAAGATAATGAGGTTCAACTAACCTGGCTCTGATACAACTGAAAGTTTGTTGCGAAAAATTAACTTACCAATTCTCTTTTTAGATCCCGAGAATTCTTCGATAATCTTCAGGTTCTTGTCGAACTCACAATCCCGAGATTCCATAATAGCAGCTCAAGTGTTCTGCCTCCTTCCTCTCCACGCTCACAACTATCTTAGGTTTTCTCTGAGTCCTGATGGCCAACTCTTAGACTAACAATTAGTCATTCCATTAATTCTAGGGTAGACTATCTCATAGCTATCCTTATATATGAAAACCCTAGCTGTGATAGTGCGTGGGATCGTTAGGGATCTCAAATCTCGGCCGTAGGATCACATGGAAAAACTCATTTTCCATTAACTCCCTTATATTCTTTTATTCCGAATTTTGGGCTTCTACTAATTATAATCAAGTCCACCAACATATTACAATTCACCCCCGAGAATTTTGAGATTGATTTGTGAAATCCTTTTGCTAACAATATTAACTTATTTATCCTTCCACCATTCTATATTCCACATGAGCCAATAGGATCAAAACAATATCACCGATTAAATCCCTAGCTCATATAATTATTAATTCCAATCTATAATTTTGTTGAACTCCCAAATTGTTTCCAAAAAAATTTATTAATTACACTGGCCAATGATTTTCCAAGTTCAACTCGATACAGATTTAATGAATATACTATCTGTTAAGAGACTAGTGGATTCCTTGTTGAGCATGTATAAAAAACTATTTATTATATACAAGACCCAACTTTGTTTGGAATATTTGACTTCTAAATATCATCACCAAATGACTCGGTTAGAGCACAAGTATACAACAAACATTCCATATAAACCTCTCAGGTCTAAGGATACATAAGTCGATTGTGCCGAATATCATTTTCACCATCGGTGATCACTTCAAGAAGATATTCATATTTGATCCCGTTCAATGCATGTACTCTTACATGCATCCACTCGTTTGCTTAAGGTCACCACCTCAATGACAGAGTCCATCATTCTATTTAATATAGGCACAACGAGTGTAGACCTATATACATAAATATGTACCTTGGTCTAGAACAAACGTCAAGTAAACAAGGAACCGAAAAGTCATACTCTCCGCCTTTGATTCATTAATCATTGGCATGACTTTTCTACAATGTCACTTAACAATAAAACTGTGTGACATCTTATGCCACAACACAATACCCATAAATAAATAAACATATGTGATAAACACAAAATAAATAATTATCTTTAATCATCCTTAAATAAAAACTGGTTTTTATAGCATACTTCTTACACTTTTGACAGATTAATGTGTGGTTCTGTACTGACAGATTGTGTAGACAGCAAGCAAGCTTTTTGTTTTTTATTTTTGTTATTCTAATTATATTGTCGTTCCATGTTTAAGTTTGCAATATATATCTCTATTAAAATCAATGAGAAATCAAACAAGCTCCGAGGGCTAAATTCTCCCTAAGCAATTCTATTCAAATCTCATCTCTTAAAGTTCTTCATGGTATAAAAACTAACACTACAAAAAATTTGAGCCCTTGGAACAGATTTTTTGGATGCCAAAAACTCCCTCCCCAAAGGATGTTCTCTCGGGATGGATTGAAAAATCCGCACCGATAAATGAGGCTAATATATTTTTTAGGATGAAAAATTTATTTTGGGACAAAAATTTTCTCCCCAAAAAAAATCTCGATTTTTTAGGACATATTTCCTTGTCCCCAAAAATATCCGTATTTTTTGCAACGAAAATTTCTATCCCTAAAAAATAAGACATTTTGAGACGGTTTTTTCCATCGCGACATTACCTTTCAAACGAACATTAATAAAGCGTTCGAACGACATTGTTATTTTTGGAGTCACGGCGACCTTACATCCCAAAAGTTGTTAAAAGTGGGATACCATTCGAACTCAAGAACAATTTCGTTCTAACGGAACTATTTTTCTTTTTTGGGACGTGGCGTCGTTCTGTCCCAAAGAAGGAAGTATGTTCATACATTGGAAAGCAACGTTCGTCCATAGCATTCGTTATACCCTTTCGAATGGTGAGCCTTATAGTTAGGACGGAACACGAACATTTGCGAGCTCCTAGAAGTTGCATGCGGAAAGTGTCCGTTTGCGTAACCATTTGGACTAAGAAGAACGTGGAATGTCAGCCCAGACGATTCAGACCGTAAATCTAAACGATCCATTTAGGAGATATCCATTCAGATGCTTTGTGAGGCCGTTCGTACGATATCTGAACTCTGCGTTTGTCTACGTACCGTTTGGACAAATTATCGAAGATGTTATAAACATTACATTTTAGGATTTAATGCTCGAACGATTATATTTGTCATTCGGAAGGTACGATTGCAACTATAAATTATGTATGCATCCGTCTAAACAGTTTAGGATGGTTCAATAAAATTAGATATTTCGTTCTGTATCGTTTGATACCGTTCTGTTGGCATTGTATACCATTCTAAACCATGCTAATGTGTTTTGGAGATTTAGATAATGTTGAAATTATAAACCATGCTTGTACTAATCACATACTCATGTTCGCTCGCTGTTAATAATAAAATTGTGTTAGCATTGTTGGAATCATCTTAAAAGCTTATATGTTTATACTCGTCCTTATATTTTTTAAACCACTCACTCTACGTGCTTGTACGAGTTACATATTCATATACTCGCACTTATGATAATAAAATTATGATAGCAATGTTGAATTCATCTTAACAGTTAATGTATTTATACTGATAGTATTTTTTCAACAACTCACACATTAAGTGCTTCTACAATTTACTTATTCACATACTCATGCTTATGATAAGGACGTTTTATCGTATTGTTGAATTCCTCTTAAGAATTAATATTTTTATACTAATCCTTATATTTTTTCAACCACCCACATTAATGCTTGTACGAGTTAGTATTCACATACTCACACTTATCATATTTTTTTTCAACAACTCACTTTACATGCCTGTACCCATCACATCCTCACATACGCGCACTTTGTAACTCAATGGGTATTTCTATTTTTTGCGGTAATTTTAGTAGTTATTTCTAATATAATATGAATGTGTACCCTATTGAAAATGTCAACGTTTTTTGGACGACATAACCGTTCGGACAGCTATTCGTAAGTGTTCGGATGTTACCTTTTCACGAGATGTCGTCTTGTTTCGCTTGCTTTTTGCTTATTTTTTAACCGTTCAGATGGCACATAGTTGAGATACGTCATCGTTGCATGACCATTGGAACACATAATAATGTTCGTTCTAACGCAAACAGACTGGGAGCCAAATTTTTCCATATTTTGATTTGGTCTGCATTTATTCAAATGGTCGTAAGTTGCGTTCGAGTACTACATTGAGAGTTAGAAAAAAAATGGATAACCCGAAGGTCCCAAAACCTTCATTTATAAAGAGAGACAAGGAGCTCGTGTTTAAAACTTGGAGGAATGCCCAACAGAGGTCATCAAGGCCATTCATTGTGATTGATTCAATGGATTTGTAGTTTTGAAAGGCTTGAAGTGGTGTTTTTAATTGAGGGTTAAAACATGAGTTTTTTTAGTTTAAATTTTGGTTGATTTTTAACCGCTTGTTGCTTGCTTTTGTAGGACTAAGAAAAAGGAGAGAAGCTTACATTCGATTAGAGGTAAGAATTATTTAAATTGGTTTTAGTATTTGTTAGATTTTGTAAATGGGTATTTTTTTATTGTTGAATTTTGGACAAAAAAAAATGATTGTATGATGTTTGTGAGGTGTTCAAGCAGTCATATTGTATACTAAGTTATCAGGTATGCTAATTGGGTCATTTTTTATGCGTTTTACAGTAGATATTTGTTCATTTTCTGAAACTTGTATCTGTTCAATTTCCAAGTGTTTAACACTGGGAATCTGTATTTGTTGCCGTTCCTTTCTATTTGAACGGTGTTATCTGACACCATTTGAACAAAGTCATGACTATTCAGATGAGTTTGGAAAAAGTCGTGACCGTTTGGACAAGTTCGAACGGTTTAGTTTGTTGTTGGTCCATGCATAATATTGTTAGACTCGTTTGAAGCTTATGCAACATCTGTTAGTTTGAATGACGTTGTGTTGGCCACAAATATTTTCAATCCATGAACAGCTTGAGATTGTAAACTATAATTCGTAGTCAAATGTCCCAAGTCATCGCTACGGTCAACGAAAAGTTCATGCAATATCCAGCATTTGTTCTTTGGGTTACTGTTAAAGTTAGGCACTTATAGCAATAATCCACTAGTGTGTGACAACAATGCTAATGGGTGCACCAGAAGGGCTAAGGGGAGATGATGCCAAATTATTTGTTGACACGCAGCAATTGCTCGTTGCTCGGCATTGAAATTGGAGTTTACAAACCCAAATGGGATGGGACCTACCTACTATAGGGATGGAGTAGAATGTGCTATAAAGACATACATGATCTTTCTTTACAATCTTGTATGAATAAGTATTTGTAATGGATAAAAGTTTGATCAATGAGAGGGATAGATGGGGTGCTCATTATGCACGTGGCGTCGGCCAATTTATGGACATGGTAAGACCAACCATAGATAGTAGTCGTCTGTTTCAATGCCCTTGTAAAAAATGCGCGATGGGTATTGCGTGGAGAAACGATTGAGACCGTAGATTTAATGGTGGACCAATTATTCATAAATGGTTTTGATCCGAGTTATACACAAAGGGTATTGTATGGAGAAAAGATTGAGGCGTTGGAAGTTAGTACATTTGGGTTGGGAAGCGGTGATTTAATGAAGTTAGACTATTCTAAAGAGAGCGGTTATGAGATGCACGCTATGTTAGATGATTTTGGGGTTGGGTTGTATGCGAACAGTGATAATGTGGAGATGAGTAACGGTGACATACTCGAGTGTGACCAGAGCTGTATGGAAGACAATGACACCCACTTTATGAAGTTATGGGAGGACACTACGAAAGAGCTCTACCCGAGGTGTTTCAAGTACTTGAAACTGTTTTTTAGTGTGATGTTACTGCACATTAAGATGAAGAATAATTAGAGTCTAAACTCATTCAATGAGGTACTGCGGTTTTACATGGACTCCCTTCCTAATGGTGAGATGCTACCCATGTCATTCTACGAGGCAAAAAAGCTAAAAAAAGGGGGTTAGGTTTACTTCCAATTAGATTCATGCGTGTCGAAATGATTGTGTTTTGTTCTGTAAGGAAAATGCTGAAAAGCAGGCATGTCTTCTATGTATGATAAAAAATAGGGCAAACAAGTCACATAGAAGGTACTTCCTCCCTTACAACTTAAACTGAGGTTGGAAAGACTATTTATTGTAAAGGAATTAATTAGCATAGGATATGAAATGCCAAAAGGAAAAATGGGTAGATGACGAGGTTATGTTGAGGCATCCGACAGACGCATTATCTTGGAAAGAGTTTGATACATAGCATGAATTGTTTGCAAGTGATCCTCGAAATGTTCACTTGGGGTTGGCTTCTGATGGTTTTAATCCTTTATTGCATAAGAGTAGTCATCATAGAACGTGGCCTATAATGCTCGTCCCTTACAATCTGCAACTGTGGAAGTGTATTAAGGACCTGTAGATGGTGATGACCTTACTAATACCAGGGCCGAGGTCATCAAGAATTATATCAATATGTCCGTAGATTCGTTGGAATCAGTTAAAGAGTTCATGGAATGATGGGGTCAAAGCATGGGATGCATTGAGGTTGTTGTATTTTCAAATGCATGCAACTTTCTTATGGATGGTGGATGATTTTCCTACATAAGGTAATCTGTCGGGTTGGAGTACTAAAGAAAACTTAGCTTGCAGTTTGTAATTATCAGGTAGTATATAGACATCTTCAACACCAATCAAAAGTATGTTATATGGGTCATTAGTGATACTTACCAACTAATCATGATTTAAGGTTTATAATTCTTAAGTTAATGAGATTAATTGTGGATATTTTGTTAATATTTAAATTAATTAGATTAGTTAGTTACTTGTGTCTGTTCAAATTGTTTTCCGCTGGTTTTAAAATCTCAAGAATAGTTTAATTAGTCTATGTTAGAGTATATTGTTGGCTTTTGTTCACAATCGATATTTTGATGATTTCAATAAATGGATTAAGTTTACAAAATGGACATCTTTAAAGACAAAGACATTTTTATCAAAGAGCCAAAGACAAGAAGATTGAAGATCAAGAAGATGCAAGGAGCTCAAAAGTTAAAATTCAAGACCATAGGGTATAACCTTGTAACTCTTAGTTTCACTTTTGACAAGGATTTGAATCACACACTTGCATATTTTTCAAACCGTGCATAATCTTCTTATCACAAGTTTGACAACCAAAATGCACTTTAAATGTTTTCAAATCATCCCTATATAAACTCCCAAGCCTTGGTTATACTTTTACAAAGTTGGTTTTTGAAATGAGATTTCAAAAATGTCAAAAAGTGACTTTTTAATTGTAACGGATGATGAAAATGATTTGTGGCGGTCGACCACTACATGAAGCATGATGTTGACAGCATTCAAATTTTATGACCGTTGAGCAATGACTAGTTGAACGGTCAACCGGTACAACGGTAAAATTGTCAAATCGACCCAACGGCTATAAACGGCTAGTTTTTTCATATGGCCTATATAAAGACTTCCTATTGTCTCTAAACGAGAGAACAGCCACATATCATTTTACTTAGCTTGAGAAATATCTTAAACCTTCTATTCCATATTTCTCATATCATTCACACAAATTACACTTTCTTTTCCTTGTCATTGTGTGAATCAAAGAGATAGAACTTTCCATTTTCATATACACTCTTTGAGAGAGTTTATTCTTGTAATCTTCCGATCCATAAGAGGTGATTCCTTTAGTGAAGAAGCTTAGAGAGGGTATATCTCAAGCTTGGTTGGGTTGTGAGTGTTGAGCCAGGGAAAACACTTGTACGGTTCTCTAGCACCCGGAAGCTAGTGTGTACACTATTTGGAAGATAGTGAGAAAACCTCAAGGCTCAGTAAAGAAGCTTGAGGGGTGGATGTAGGCAGGTTTGCCGAACTACCTAAAAATCTCGTGTTTGCTTCTCTAAATCCTAATCTTTACATTTAGCACTTATTACTTGTTGCATCAATATACTTATGCTAAATTAGTCTTGACTTTACAAACACGACTTTGGGAGTTAAAAGCGAAAAAGTTTAGAAACTCAATTCACCCCCCTTCTTGGGTTGCCTAAATCCTTGGACTTACATATATAGGTTGTGGTCTCTTTGTATATGGGTTTGTGGTTGTGATCAACAAAATTAATGGTTTTAGAGGCTAGGTTAGTTTTGTCACGATGTATGCCAAAGAGGAAGATTGTAAATGTTTATGTAATTGGCATTAAATTTTGTGATCATTGGTTATGTCTGTATAATTCGTGAGTTTGAAGATTATAGAAGCCTCATGTGATTATAGACTAATTGCAGAATATAGGAAAGTCTGTAAGTACTTTCTAAATATTGAAATTTGCCTAAAGTCTGCATTTCATTAATGCGAGTTTGAGGCGTAACTATTTTATGAGGGTTCCTGGAGTTCACTTGAAGTTTGATATGGCTCTCTTTTGTAACTAATAACAGATGATTGTTAGAATTAAGGAAAATGACATTTTAGACCTTAGGTTTCCACCACTTTTATATTTTAGTCCCTAGTTTTTTTTTTAAGATTTTGGTCCTTCAATTTTGAATTGTTGACAAAAGAGCTCTTCCGTCAGGGCTTCACCTGTTTCTCTAATAGAAGGTCCTGTCACATCATCATTTTGCCATGTCATTCATAAAATTTACAACTCAACACTGTCATGTCATTAAAAATCAACCAAGAGACTATGTTGGGGGCCACCATATTCCTTCCTTGGATGAACAACAGCCTAGCTCCTTTGGTATGATCTGATCATGACTGCGGCCGCACCTCCCTTCTAGATATGCCCGACCATTGCAATCTCCGCCTTCTGCATCATCACCACATCCCTTGGAGCCACCGGCTTCTCCACAAGTTCTTCCTCAATGGGGAAAATATCACCGTACATGAAGAGAGTACAATCATCCATAAGGAAAACATCCGAAGGCTAAATAACCAGAATCAGAGAGGTTGCATGACTTACAGTGCATTCATCATGATCACGAAAAGATGCCTCAACCAAAGACTTTTCCAAAGGGCACGCGTATTCACCAATATAACCCAAAGAAGGGCCTGCTGCAGAAATGGGTCAAGAACTTATGGCCATGTGATAAGTAGGTGTGTTTTTGGTACTGGAGTATTGATTTTCGTTTCTCTTTGTGGGTGCAATTATTTTCTGTGTCTTTCTTCTTGTTTCTTCATACCGTAAGTCATACTTTTATGCGGGTTAGTGTTCTGTTTATATTTTTCGCATTTTGTTGTTTCTTTTTAATGTTTCTTTGTGGTTCTTTTACTGTAGATAAAGTTTTTGTTTTTAATCATTGGTTCTTTTGTCAGTTTTTTGGACGCTGGTTTTCTGTAGAAATTTCCGTTATTTTTTCAAATTTTTTCTTGGCTAGTGCTGTGATTCTGTTGCCTTCTATTAAATTTTGATTTCTTTTACGGTTTTGGTTTTTGGGGTATTTTTTAATTCATTTATGTTTTTCGTGTGTTATTTTGATCAAAGCAAAGGCCTTCCTTGTTTGGTTGAGTGGGGGAATATTGCTGAAGTTGATTGTTAAACTTCTTTCTAAAGTGTCGTTATTGTTTCCAGTTTTATTCAACCTGCCCTCTTATGAAAGAGCTAGAGAGAATAAAGATTGTTCCCACCCCGTTCCCTCCTTTCACTTTAGTTTCTCGTCTGACAATTAATTTTAACATCTGCCACATGATATGAAATTTCCATTTGAATTTTGCATTTGGTGCATCCAAATTTGATATATGATGTTGGTGAAGGACGAAAGGTTTGTCTCTCCTGAAAACGTTTCTCCTTTTCTAGGGGCTGGAGCAACTTCGATCTGGACTTCTTCAGCCTAAGTCTTTGATGTAGTCTCCTCAGCCTTTCAATTAAGTTCAGTTACAGAAGCAACTGATGCTTCAGGTGCGACAAAATTTGTCATCTCCATCTGGTAATGATCTGGAATGCAGAAGACTTAGAATGCTGCTCAGCAATCGAAATATCGGTGTTGGAATTAGCTATCAGCCTGACCTGCTTGGAGTAATTTAACCATAACTTTGTCTAGAAAACTCCAAATTTTACACCTTTTGATGCGTCGGACACTAGACTCGTTGAGCTTTCCAAAAATCCATAACTCAAACACAGACTCTTCGTACATTATTCTAGACATTGATTTCAATTATAACCTTCTGTGCTGACCACACCTGAGTCATGCTCCCTTGGTTGGAAAAGACTCGACCTCGAGGCTAACTCTTCATCTTCTTCTCATGATATGGGAAAGGCCAGAGACATTAAAGGTTGCTGAAACTGCATATTCCAGTAGAAGTTAAATCTTATACAAATTCTCATCAATGCATTGAAGCACCTTGAATGGTCCATCGGCTCTAGGCTTGAGCTTAGCGTGTCCTCCTCCTAGGAAACGTTCTTTCCTTAGATGAATCCACACCAAATCACCTTCCTTGAAACTTACTTGCTTTCGATGCTTGTTGGCTTGATTCTTTTACTTCTCAATTTCCTTGAGAATCCAATCTCGAACTTGTTCATCCAACTTCTTAATGTTCTTTACTCTCTCCTCGGCATCACCACTAAAATGATGAGTAGTAGGAAGTGGAGCCAAGTCTAAAGGACTAATAGGATTCTAACCATAGACAATTTCAAAGGGACTACAACCTGTAGTTTGACTAGTGGAACGATTATAAGCAAACTCAGCTTGTGCAAGAAGTAGATCCCATTAACGAAAATTCTTGCTAACAAAGCTCCTGAATAAATTTCTGAAGCTTCAATTGACAACTTTCGTTTGTCCATTGGTTTGAGGATGACAAGTTGAACTAAATTGTAGATTAGTTCCAAGCTTCCTCCAAATAGTACGGCAAAATGACTCAAGAACATTGTATCTCGATCCGATGTGATAGTCTTTGGAATTCCATGCAGCTTAACAACTTCTCGAAAATAGAGATCCGCCACATAGAAGCATCAAGAGTCTTGCTACAAGGAACAAAATGCGTCATTTTCGAATAGCAATCAACAATCACCATGACTAAATCTTTGTTCCTTTAAATCTTTGGCAATCCCATGACAAAATCCATACTCACATCTTCTCAAGGTGAATTAGAATAAGAAGGGGAGTGTATAACCCTATATTTTGGCCATGACTCTTGCAATGCGACAAACTCTACAACCCTCCACATGTCTCATAACATCTCACTCCATTTTTGGCTTATCTCTACCAAAGTGACCAGCAAGTCCACCATGAGCTTCAATGATAATGACATTCCTCAAAGAGCATTGTGGAATACACAATTGATTGCCTTTGAAAAGATAACCATTATATAATAAAAAAAGAGTGATAAGAACCCTTAGAACATTCTTCCCATACCTTGATAAAGTAGGGATCCTCCTTATAAAGTTCTTTCACCACTTCAAGCCCAAAACATTAACTTGCATAGTAGAAAACAAGAATGTCGACGACTCAAAGCATTAGTAACTTGATTTTGAACACCGCATTATGCTTAAGAACAAAGGAAAATGATTGTAAAAACTCACTCCATTTGGCATGTCGGGAATTGAGTTTTTGTTGGCTATTCAAGTACTTCAAGGCTTCATGATCCGAGAACAAGATGAACTCCTTAGGAAGGAGATAATGACTCCAATGATGCAAGGCTTGAACAATAGCATAAAATTCTTTGTCATAAGTCGAGTATTTCTTGCGAGACTCACTCAACTTTTCACTAAAGAAGGCAATAGGCTTTCCTTCTTGGCTAAGTACTGCACCAATGCCAACATTAGAAGCATCACAATCAACTTCGAACAAAATGTCAAAATTTGGCAAGAAAGGATTGGAGCTTCCATCATCTTTCTCTTGATAACATCAAAACTCTTCTCAGCTTCACTAGTCCACTTGAAAATACCTCCCTTCAAGCACTCAGTGATGGGTGCAATGATAGAGCTGAATCCTTTGATGAATCTTCGATAAAAAGATGCAAGACCATGAAAGCTTCGAATATCATGAATCGACCTTGGTATAGGCCAAGTCATGATAGCTTCAATCTTGCTAGGATCCACCTTTATCCCTTCACTAGAAACCACATAGCCTAAAAAGATAAGGCTTTCCATAAAGAAATGACATTTCTCCAAATTGCAAACAACTTTTGCTCCCGTAGAGTTGTGAACACTTGCCAAAGATGTTCCAAGTGTTGCTCCTTATGCTTGTTGTACACCAAGATATCATCAAAGTAGACAACAATAAAATGCCCAATAAAAGATTTAAAGACATGATTCATAAGGTGCATGAAGGTGCTAGGAGCATTAGAAAGCCCAAAAGGCATAACCATCCATTCATAAAGACCATCTCGAGTTTTGAAAGCGGTCTTCCATTCATCTCCCAGCCTCATTCGAATTTGATGATAACCACTTCGAAGATCTATCTTCGAAAAGATAGAACCACTGTGAAGTTGGTCAAGAAGATCATCAAGGCGAGGAATAGGAAAACGTATTTGATGGTAATCTTGTTCACCGCTCTACTATCAACACACATCCGCCACGTTCCATCCTTCTTTGGTACAAGAAGTGCTAGGACAACACAAGGACTCATGCTTTCTTTCACCAAGCCTTTAGCCAAAAGCTCCCAACTTGCCTTTGCAATTCTTCATTCTCCTTAGGACTCATCCTATAGGCTGCTTTGTTTGGAATGATGAACCCGGTACAAGATCAATGCGAATGTTGAATGTTTCTCATAGGAGGGAGACATGTGAAATTTCTTCGGGAATGATATCAATGAATTTATCAAGAAGAGATTGCATAATAAGAGGTGGTTCATTCAATTCTTCATTTTCTTCCATCACCACAAGAGCACAAACTTCGTTAGAACACATCAACTCCTTCTCAACATCACATATAGAGAGTAAATTATTTCCCTCTCCTTTATAAGGTTTGGGAGATCTCTCCAAATGCAAAGGACCCAAAATGATCCTTACTCCATCTTTGACAAAATCATAAGTATTCTTGAAACCATCATGAATAACTTTCTATCATATTGCCATGGTCTACCAAGAAGTAAATGGAAAGCATCCATAGACACAACATTACATAAAACTTCATCTTTGTAATTCTTGCCAATAGAAAATTGAACAAAAGTGTATTTATTTACCTTCACCTCGTTACCTTTTAGAAACCACGTAAGCTTGTAAAGTTGAGGATGAGGTTGTGTCGAGGTTGTGTCTTATGTTTTAGCTTCACCATTTCTTTCGGCACTACATTCTCATAACTTTCACCATCAATGATAATATCACAAACTTTACCATAGGAAGTGCATCTTGTTTGAAAGATGTTTATCCACAACCATTCATCACAATCTTCATGGACTGAACTCAAACTTCTTCGAACAACAAGTGATTCTCCAATGTCGGCATAAGTGACATCTTCATCTTCCTCGTTTTCTACATCTTTCTCCATTGGTTCTTTTTCATCGCCTTTGTCCATCCATTCTTCTTCAATAAGAGTCACCACTTTGCGGTTTGGACAATCAGAAGCAATATGACCAAATCCTTGGCATTTGAAACACTTATAAGCATTAGGATTTTGGCGACTTGAACTTGGTCCTCCTTCATTCTTCAGGAGTTGAGGAGATGCTTTGTTTGCTGAAAACTTTTGGTGCTGAAACTTTAGGGACTAAAGAGCTCCCTCGGTTGGAATGACCTCCTTTGCTCCAAATCGTGGCCTACTTCCATGAGCCTCCTTTTGTTGCTAGTTTCACAACATCATTGTAAGTCCAATACGATTGTAATTGGACAATATTTGCCAATCTCCAATCTTAGGCCACCAAGATAGTGAGCGATGGTTTGCTCTTCCGGCTCTGCCACATCACACTTCATCATGAGATGATCGAACTTTATAGTATATTCTTCCATTGAAAGATCATTTTGCTTGAAATTGTGGAACTTAAGAAAAATATCTTGTCGGTAATTATCTAGCAAAAATTTTTGCTTAAGAACTTTCCTCATCTTTCCCATGTACCAATACGACTTCTTCCTTCTCGAGCACGTTGCTTTTTAAAATTCTCCCACTATAGAGAAGCATATTTTTTTTTTTACTTTAATGCGACAAGCTTTTCCTTCCATTCTTCCAGTACTTCCATATAATCAAAGATCCGCTCCACCGAATGTAACCAATCAAGAAACTCATCTGGCTGCATCCTTCCTTCGAACTCAGGATATCAACTCTCACATCAAGTTGATCATATTGGACTTCATGGTTTCTTCGAACATGATGATGATGATGATGAACATGTTCCTCCAATGATGGTTCAAATTGATCACGATAGAAAGGATTCTCATTCTCATGATGAGAAGAGTCACCATCCGAATCATGATAAGATCAAAAGGCTCATAATGTTCAACACATTGCTGAAGTTGTTGTAATTGTCTCTTTAGATTTGTGATTTCAACTTCATGGAGATCCTTTCATGAGCTGGAGGAGAGTCAACATTTGGCCCACGACGACGAAAACCCGCCATGACAACCAAAAGCTCTGATACCACTTGATACCGGGGTTAACTAGGGAAAGCGCAGGATATCTCATGAGCACCCAAAGCTTGGTTGGAATATTTCGAAAGAAATGAACACCTCGGGAATAATAGGAACCTCGGGATAGTAATGAGTTTTCAGGATATTTTTGGAAGGTCAGGATAGTGTTTGGATATGTCGGGATGTTTGTTAGAAGGTTAGGAAACACATGGGAACACACTCAAACTCACACACTTAGATAGATTAACTTACCATCAGAGTAGAATACAAAGGAATATAAAAATCACAACCCAATGTAATCCAACACTAGATACGGAGCAAGAATTTGCCACCTATCGGAATCACCAAGGGATAAGAGTTGAACTCGCCACCTATCAGAGTCCACTGAAGGGTAAGTAGAAGAAATCCTTCTTCAAAGTAGCCTAAGGCTTAAGTTGTATAAACACTCAAAATCTGTATTTTTCCACTACTAGAGAAGGGTTTAAATAGGAAATCTTGGAACACCCTCCAAGCACGAGTAAGTGAGAAATACAACTTCTAAAATATTAATTGGGACTTAGGAAACATAAAAGACTCTTACAGATATGAAAAGAAACATTGAAAATCCATAATAACAAGCTAAACATGGCAAACTTGTCCAAAATTCGCTAGACCTACGAATTAGCTGCAAGCCTAACCTCCTTTGAGTAATCTAACCATAACTTCATCCAAAAAACTTCAAATTGTACACAATTTAATGTGTTAGAAACTAAACTCGTAGAGTTTTCTAATAAGTCATAACACGAATACAGACTCTTCGTAAATCATTTAACACATTGATTTCAATTACAACCTTTGGTACTGACTACACTTGTGTCAAGACTAAAATCCACATGAACCTTCCTCTCTAACTAGAAAGAACCTCCAAAATAAATACCCCATTACTTTATTCATTTTCTACTTAAAATTTCAAAGATTATGCATTATAGTGAAATATTCCTCCAAGACTCTCTATTATCTTTCCTAGAGTTTTCTATGTAAATTAAGAAGGAACAAGTGAGATACTATACCCTCTCCTTAGTGTCTTAGTTCAGAAATTGATCACCCTGAAATCACCCAAAAGATTTGGAAGACATTTTAGAGTTGCTGGAAGTCGTGAAGGCCTGAAAGGCCCTATTCTTGAAGCTGGTCACGTGAGGTTCACTAGGAAGACTACTTGCAATGGACAGATTAGTGAAGGATCACGTTCTTTGAATGGAAGAGAAGTTTCTCATACCTTGCGATGTACAGATTCAGATGTTGTATTTTGGGTAAGGTGTCTAGTGTTAAGATTAGTGATTGGATTTGACCTACCGATCACTCATACTCCAAATTCAAAAACTAGTGTTTCTTTTTTCCTGGCATGGGCCCACACAGTTTTTTATCCCTTGAAATTTATCTTCAAGAGATTTTTCTCTTTGTAACCAAAACCCATGTTTCTTGTAGTGATTGTTTTGTTTACTTTCCTTAATTATTTTTTATTATTGTGCTGACCATAATTTTCTTGCCTATATTGTAGTTGTGATAAATTGTTTGAATTTGTTTTAGTTTAGTATACTGTTTTTAATCTGTATAAATCTTGATAGAGATTTATTTGTTTTTAAAAAACCAAGCTTCAAACAACTTCAACACTTTGTTCAATATTCTCCCATAAGGGCAATACTTTGCATCCAGTGTGTCAGGTTCTTTCCATAGTTGCTTATTTCCTGAATCGTCTCTCCATATTGTACATAGCTCTTATGCACTCCAATGGCTCTCTACTTTGCCTAATGAGTTGTATGACAAGAATTCTCCAACACGCAACAAGGGAAGACATCACTATGGACGTGGATACCTTTTTTAATGCTAGAGCAAAAGAACTTGTGCATGGGGGGCTTATGGTAATGATTTTGTCTAGTACTGCTGAAGGGATGCCTTATTCTTAGATCCCCGCTAGTATAATATACAATATAATTGCATCTATTCTCTTGGATATATCTACAGAGGTAAGCCAATTCTTAAGCCTCGAGTCTTTGTCATAAAGTTAGTTAATTAAAACCATGCCAATCAATTTTGTATAAATATAGTAAACAATGTTAAATATGTCTCAAGCAACAACGAAGTTACTAGTTTTGTCACTATAAAAAATCCACATGCTATAAAACATACTGTAAATCACTCAAAATTTTCTCATTTCTGAAATGTATGTGGAAAAGAAGAATCTTCTATCAGATCCAAGAGATGCTATATACAACTATTGGAAATCTTTTTCACAGGGTCTCATTCACGAAGATCAGGTGGACTCCTTCAACTTGCCTTTCTATACTGCCTCCCTTGGGATGATGGCAGGGTTGGTAGAGAGAAATGGGCATTTTAGCATAGAGAGGCTGGAGTTAACAAACCCATTTTGGAAGGCCCAGTTGATATTCGAGCATGGATAATTCAACTCAAAGCTTCAATCGAGGATATTTTCACTAAACATTTTAGAAGAGAGATTACTGATCAAATCTTTGAACAATTAATTATGTCAGGCTATTCTGCAGAGCTAGAATCAAGATGGAACCATAAAGTCCAACTTTTCATTTAACTGAAGTGTAAATGAAGCAATTTTGCTATGATCTTATGACTGGTTAGTTATTTCTAATATGGATCTATTCAATTCTTTTGGTGAGACTAGCATCTGCACTTTTCATTGCAAATATGCTTATGTAGTTCTATGTGAGATCAGAATTGCAAACATGAATAAATGATAAAACAAAAAAAAATGATGCATATATTTCCTATTTTTGGTGGGCTATTCGTGTGTAAATTAGCTTAGTGAATGTTTTTGACACATAAAAGAGACAGCTGAGCAACTAGAGGTCAACACGCTAGATGCATTTATAGGAATCAATATTTCAATTCACTTGGTAGATATTTTAGTCATCGCACTATTTGCCAATGAGATAAGAGAACCTCAATGGATAATTTGCACGGATACAAAAACACGAGACTTTCTGTGAGACACTATTTATATCATACAATAATCAAGAGGGGTGAATAGGAAATTAAAATTTTTCAGCACAATCTAACACACCCAAATGCGGAATCCCAAGTCAAATCTTCACACAAACACTAATGTAAAAAAGCTAGTTACGAAAAATATAGTTTTTAGGATGGATTTATTTTTCATACCAACAAATTAGCTAGTCACATCTTTCAAGATGGATTTTTTGGCATCCTAAAGAGTCAAATTTATTATAGTTACCATTTGAACACATATGTGTGTTCGAACAATTTTTTGGGGATGAACAAATCTGTTCTTAAAAGTCCTCCTTTTCGGGACAGCACAATTCTGTCCCAAAAATTGACCTTTTTTTGGGACAACACTTTTTCATCCTAAATAATAAGCCTGTTTTTTTTTTTTTGGACGGTTTTAATTTCCGTTCCGGAAAACATTCTTCCCCTATTTTGTTTGGATTGATTTCAAAATTTGTTGTAGTGATTTCAACATTTGCAACTTTTTCTTTTACATTGGTTGGAACAAATACAGTTTTAGTAGAAGTATAAGCATGAGCATAAGAGTTGTTCAAGTCAATTCCGCTCGTTCCACTAGCCAAAACACCTAGACGCAACATTTTATCTAGTTTCTTTGTCCCGTTAGAAAAATTATGTAGTTAAGATCCAGAGTGTTCAAGTTCTATTTTGAATGAACTAACTTGTGATACAAGAGATGTCATTTAATAAACTCACTTGTGATACAAGAGATGTCTTTTGTTGTTCTAGCAACTTAAAGTTTCTTCAGAATTCCATTGTTCTCCTTTTCAATTCTCAAACTCTCATCAAACAATTGATCATAAAGATGTTAAAGACTTAAAACCAAGTTTAGACCCAATACTATACCTAGAGAGGGGTGAATCGGTATTTAAAAATGTAACAACTTTTTCTTTCAAAAAAATACCAAATCCAATGTCAATCAAATGAAAAACAACAAATTGTCAAATATGGGATTATAGCAGTCTTACTCAAGACTAACTATAATCTAACTATAAAACGTTTTTTTGACAGAATAGTAGAATCTTCAAATCAAGATTGTTCAATTAAATTTTAGGACTCTTAATTAATCAATCAAGATAATTAAAGATATTAATTAAATCACATTGACAGTTTAAGGAAAAAAAGCAAGCAGCCAAAACAATCAACACAATAGCTTTTGGTTATGAAGTGAAAAATCTCTTGAGGATGTCTTCCTCCAAGAAAGAAAAACACTTCGGGTGTGAAGGGTACACCACTTGATCCACTATGAAGTTTTGATCTTTACAAACCGATGATCCTAAACAAAACTCATTGTTTTTCCAAATCTCCCAACTTCAATAGAGCCACTCAAGAAACTTCTTGAGTCAATGCCCGGCACTCAATTATATGACCAGCAACTTCGATCAACTCCTAAGTAGATGCCAATGAACTCATTAGCTCTGTCAACTCTTGAAACTCCAGCAGCAACACTTCTTGAGATCTCTCAAGAAACTAGTGAAATCATGGTGATTGTGATCTTCAAAACCAATGTAGGAAAGGATGAATCAGCCTTTAGCAACTTCCTACTTCATCAGTCGTCCACCAGAAGGAAGAAGAAACTCTGTCAAGCTCAAATCTTCAGAAGGTATATGGCGTATGTAGAGAGAGAATGAAATAACAAAAGACTTTAGTAAGGATATGAAGGTGCATGGCTATTTCAAAGTACATCAAGTGTTTGATGCTCAGCAAGTGGGTTTATATAAAGTTTAGAGAAGGGTAGGTCTATTAGGTTAATGAAACGGTTTGGGCGAAGTTTCTACACCTAAGATAGAGTCTGTTAAAATCGCCGTCAGTCTAACTTTGGTTTGACCTCGGGCTAACCGTACTAATAGAAAAGTTTCATAACTTCCTCAAGAATGCTCCAGACATTCTAGGTAGTTTAAAAACCTTATAGAAACCTCTTCCATTGCCTACAAGCTTCTAGATCCTTCAAAGTCCAAACTAGTTTTTTTACAACCTAGACCAAAAATATAATAATAAAAGACTATTTTTCCCATGGTAAATTTTGCTAGTTATACTTGTACATTTACAAAGACCATCATATTCACCTGAATCCTCTTAAGTTGAGTCTAATATAGCTATAAATATGGCATGAACACCTGTACTATTCCAATTACACTCATTATCCTCATCCTTGGATGAAGAAGACATTTCTTTAGGTCTACTTTCTCCCTCAACAAAAATCGTTGGTCTTGTTGACCCCTCTCACGAGAATTCCACACTCTCTCATCCATTAAGTTCAAAAAGTCTCTAATTCGAACTTCCAATAAGTGTATTGATCATATGTTAAGTCTTGGAGTTCCAGCTAGAGACAAGAAAGGCCTAGGCTACACTGAACCAAAGGGTGCTTCAACTTCAAAGATTGTATTTTTACCAGCATCCATATTAGGCAAACTTCTAGAAGTGAACAATCCTATTCCTCAGGTCAACAAAGGTAAACAGATTGTTTCACAATTTGTTAGTTCTCATTCACAGATAAAAAATGCTAAGACTCACACATCATGAAAATTTATTCCTACCTGTCACTTTTGTGGAAAGACTGGTCACATCAGACCAAGATGTTTTAAATTGAAAAGACAAGAGAATTATTTGAATCAGCCCACATAATATAATGGCAAACTTGTGAATCTAGCTCATCAAGTCAAAGTATTAACTGAGCATACATAGTTGTTAAACAAGAAGTTCCAGCAATTATCCAAACATTCTGATGATAGCAAAAAGGTTTGGATCAAGAAAGATGAGGTAAAATGCTTTGGTTCTCTTGTAGCTTTTAAAGCTAAAAATCATTTAATGTGGAATTTGGATAGCGTTTTTTCTAGGCACATGTGTGGTGACAGATCATTGTTCACTACATTTGAGGTTCACAAAGTTGGATCTGTGACCTTTGGAAATGGTGGTAAAGCACCTATACTTGGCAAAGATACAGTTGAAATTTCAGGTATGCCTCCTTTCAAGAATGTGTTGTTTGTTTATGGCTTAAAGGAAACTCTGGTGACTGTAAGTCAAATTCATCACCATTTCATTCGTGATCTTGTGGAATCCCGAACCATATCCTTGGATAATATTTCTACTAAGAATCAATTGGCCAACATTTTCACCAAACCTCTGGATGGTCTCAGGTTTGAGTTTCTTAGGAAAGCCATTGGTGTTTGTGTTATTCCTTGAGTTGCATTACTTCGCATGCACATGCATTTCTACTTGTTTTCGTGTTATTTATTATGATTTGTTTTCTTCCCTTCGTTCTTTTTATTTCTGAGCATTGATTTTTTTTTTGTCTTTCTAAAAAACAGAGGGTTGTGTGCATCTTTGGTCAGTTTATTTGATCAGTACTCCCTTTTAGACTTGCTTAACATATTGATATTTTTCAGCATGAGATTTTCAAGACTTTTTCAACATATGTCTGATCAATAATTTGATTTGATAGTTGTGCTTATAGTCTCTTTTTGGTGAAAAAGGGCATGATTTTTAAAATGTTTACTTGACATTTCCAATCAGAATGCACACTGAACTTATTAAATGAGGTTTGGCCACATGTATGAGTTTGTGCATTGGCAATCACTAGGAAAGGAGATCATGTCTTTCACTAGGAAAAAAAAAGTTTTGCAATACTCATGTATTGTTATCCTATACTCAGGGGGAGAAAAAATATCGCAACCAAGTTACACATTCAGGTCCTAGTGGCATTGGGTACGACTTTCACCAGCTGTGTCATGTTTCTCGTCTACAAGTGGTTTTGTTTCGATATGTCGTGACCACCTCACAAAATCAAGGTCTTAAGCTTCTATAATTTTGTTTCGGTCTTTCACACACGTATGTCTTTTATATTTTCCAAATCATTGAAGTTCACATTGTTCAGAAACTCGTAGTAGACTGATTTTCGATATTATTTTTCGTGATCATGAGGTGATTTGGTATCATTGTTTCATGTTTTCTGGGAACTTTCTTTATGTCTCTTAAGTTCTTTAAATGTGTGTCGATTTTGTATTCCTTCCTTCATGTGCTTCCTGCTCAAATCTCGCTTAAGCATTCTAGTCTTTGTTGGTATAGAGTCTTTTGGTTTGATTGATGCTCGACTGGCGTTCGGGCGTGCTTGTCTCTGTTGTTACATAGTCTTTCCGTTTATTTTCCGCTCAACTGGTGTTCGAGGGCGTGTGTTTCTGTATCTTCACAAACACGCATTCCCCCCCCCTGCCGGGGGAAGTCACTTCTTCTTTCTTCTTCCCTCTTTTTTCTTTTGCAACCCGTGGCACCCTGTTCTCTCCTCTTTCCATTTTGGCCTTAAATCTTCTTTTTCCACCGTCCATTTGCTTTCTTGCTCTCAAATCATGTTCTCCATTGATATCCAGGTAACCCATGGTTTAGTTTTGTCTTGTTCTTCAATTTTGCTCATTTGGTGTTTTAGGGTTTCTGCATTAATTTTTGTGGCTTTAATTTAGTTCCTGGCCTTGATTGGCTTTGATTCTTGATATACTCATTCTCTTAGTCTTATTCTATTGCTTAGAGTATAGCATTATGGTGATGTTGAATTGAATTATTCTTGCCGTTTATTTTTCTTGTTTTAGGTTCTTAACATTTGGGATATTGTTGCTTTAAGGGTCTGATTAGTGTATCTCTTGCTTCTTTTTGTCTTTATTTCCTTTATACTCTTTGTTCTTTTAGGCTTATTGTTGTTGGGTTGATTTTCCTATAGCATGCGTTTGGTTTGGTTCTGTTACCTATGACTTGTTTGTGTTTTGGCTATCATGTTGTCTTTCTATCTATATATTGACTCTATTCCATTGATTGTTGTTTGGCCATTGCAATTTCTACTATCAGTTGGTAGTTCCAGATATTTGGATTTTTGCTATATGTTTTGGCTCGTGCCTTGTGTGGTTAGTTTGTTATATCTCTTGAGTATTTCTCTATAGCTTATATCATGTTCTTCGCTTCTTAGCTCTATTCTGGTTGAGTTTGATTTTTGCTCTTGAGAACTTGTGTTTGGATTTTCTCATGCTCTTGCATTACTCATCTTACACATGCATTCATTTTATTTCTTCAAGGGAAGTACTTTGCACTATTGGCTTTCTCTGAAGTTACTCAACTTTGACCTCTCTTATGCATGTGTTTCAGATGGTGAAATGTAAGCAACTCGTGGTTAAGAAATTCAAACCTGCCAAGGTTCCTCACAAGCAAAAGGCTATTGTCTGTGATTCCTCTCGCTTTGTGGATGCTTATGCTTCCGAGCTCTTTCATACTGGCTTCCACACACGACATATCATTGCTGAGAGTGACATAGCCCTTTCTAAGCTTCGCCATACTCCCATTTCTTCTGTGTTTACTTCTCATCATTTTGGAACTGTTTTTACAGGAGCTCTCTCATCTTCTTCCCTTTGAGCTCCTTGTTCAAGAATATTACTAAAACTTCTTTGATATTGATGAGGTTACTCTTAACTTCTCTGTCCTTGTTCGTGGGCAGCATCTTTGGGTTTCTCCTAATATTATTCCCCAACTTTTTGGTGTTGCTTGTGTCCCTGAGCCTATCTATCCATATGATGAGTCTAAGTCTGAGCCTCCCTCTTTTGAGGTCATGACTCTGCTCAGCATCATTTTATCCATATGAATGGCACCCTTTATACTTTGGGGTTTCTTGCTAAGAATCATGTTGTGAGTCACATTGCATTGACCAATCTGTTTAATGTCTCGCATCATTCCTCCATCTCTCCCTAGGGTTTGGTTTTTGTATGCCTTGTTGATTGGTGATACCATTGATATTTGCTCTATCATTTGCTCTCATATGATTGAGATATTCCAGTCCATTTCTGTCAAAGTAGGTCTTTAATATGCGTGTTTAATTTAGTGCCTCTATCATGCACTCAACATTACATTTCCTCCTGAAGGTCCTTTTCCTTAGGTCTTCACCGCTATTGGCGCCAAGACTCTTTCTCAAAGTCCTGCTCATCTTCAGTGTCTTCAGGCTTCCGCTACCACTTCTGCTGGTCCTTCCTCTGTTCCTTCGTCCTTTGTCCCTCCTTCCTCTATTCCTTCGTCCTCTCTCCCTCCTTCCTCTGATCCTTCTTCCTTTATTCCTCTTCCCTCCATTAATCATTCCTCCTCATCATTTGTTCCTTCTCGTTCTCTTCTTTCGAATATGTTGGATCCATCTTTTGCCGCTTCCTTTTCCCTTATTTTGGGCCGGAATGATTTGCTCATAGAGCGTTCGGAGAACATTATTCGTATTGTTGTGGGTCATCAGCAGCAGCTTTTGAGACTTCGTCGCGCTATTAGGCCACTTGTTGGTGATGATGCCTTATATCCAACGCTTTCACTTCCTCAAAGTCCTCTATTGGCGATTTTGTGCCTCTTGCTTCTCCGGCTTCTTCTCTTGTTCCACCTACTACTGATCCTCCACCAGATTCCTCGGTGTTGGCTGCCTCACCTTCCGCTCCCGCTTCTCCATCTAGTACTGTGGTGCTCTCCAGCCCGTCTTCTTCCGCTGGGATCAATTCCGCTGCACCTGCTACATCGACTCCGCCTCTTGATGACTGACCCTTTGTCCATTCGTGACAAGAAGGGGGAGTAGCTAGCTAGCGATTGACTTCTGACTTATGTGTTTTGTGGATATTTTGTTGATGGGGAGATGACATTTTGTTGAGGGGGAGATTCTTTTTGTATAGTCTTATTTGATATTCACTTCATATCCCGTATAGCCTTATCAGATACTTTCAGTAGTATTGTTTTCCATATGATTTATCTTGTCGACACATTTATCTATATATGGAAAATGTGATATTCAGTTTATGCAATTTCTAACTTGATATTCTCTTTGTGATTTTCTCACTTTGTTTATTAAGATTGTGGTATCATGTATGTAGTTTAAAACTCTTGAACTTGTGTGTAGGTCATAGGTGGTTCTTCCTTGTAAAACGATTTTTGCTTTGTTGGTTTTGTCACAGAATTGCCAAAGGGGAGTTTGTTAGTGCATTTTTGTATTGACAAAATTCAGTGTCAAAGTATGTCTTTGTCGAGTTGTATGTTTTTGTCCTATGTCGTTCAAGAGTTTGTTTCTAAGTCCTATCCAAGGTGGTCTATCATTCAATTATCGCTAGAGCGAACCATGAAGGATTCTTATTGTTAGTGCATTTTTATATTGGCAAAGTTCCATGTCAAAATAAGTATTTATCAAGTTGTATGTTTTTGCCAATGTCATTCAAGAGTCTGTTTCTGAATCCTGTCCAAGGTGGTCTATCGTTCAACTATCGCTCGAGCGAACCATGAAGGATTCTTATAGAGACATGGCGCTCACCTAGTGCTCGACTATCACTCAAGCGAACTATGAAGAATCTCACAAAGACTTTTGCTCAGCTTGTAGACATGACTTTACCAGCCGCGACGTTCCGATTTTCTTGTGTTTCTGACTCGACTCCTTTCTAGATTTTACTTGTAGAAAATGGAGAAACCCTACTAAGGTTGTGAAGGTTGCCCAGAAACGTTATTGAGGCTTCTATTGAATATACTTGTGCCTCATTTTCTCAGAGAAAAACACTTGGAGATTTATGCCTTCCTTTTGATCAACTTTTTCTTGATTTTTAATCACCATTGCTGTGGAACCTTCATAGTATTGAATGTGTGCTGAAGAGCAAGGTTTGTTCGTGAAGAATCCATAAGAAGAACCTGAAGATCTGAGGGAATGCCGCACAGAGCGGGTCTAAGCAAGGATGCTTATATTTTTACATCAGGGTTGTCAGAAAGCCGGTTACACGGCGTGTGTAGAGTTCATATTTTTTGGTGTTGAAGTAGGTAGTGGTACTCTTCATTGAGTGGAGGCCATCATTTATTTTCAATCAGTGTGGAACCTTCATCTGAAGAACAAAAGAATGAAGAACCTTCTTCCGTCTAAGTTTAGATTATTACATTTGTCAGAGTCAAGCAACTTTGCCCGTGTCTGAAGTAAGGTTTTCTTCTTACTGCTAGTCTTTCAAAGGTTTTCCACTTCGTCAGTGTCTCTTTGTGTGATTGATTATTTCATTAGATTGCTTTTTGATGATTGATTAGTGGTTTGATATATCTAGACTGATCAATTTTAGACATTGTTTTAAAATTGGTGTTGAATAATTTTTAAATTGAGATCTCACCTATTCATCCCATCTAGGTGTAGTTAGGATCTAAATTAGGTTTTTCACTTATACATCAAAATTGACAACGATGTAAAATGCCAACACTTATGCATTAATTAGGAACTAACGCTCTCCACGAATACTGGCGAAAATTTTAGAATGAACTTTTAGATGCATGACAACATAATGCTCTATTGGGATGTTTCTTTCCGAGTTAAAACAGAAGATCATTCCAGCAAATGGGGAAAGTGACTACTTCGAGAAATTTTTTATTATTATTATTATTATTGAAATGAGAGATGAGTTAGATTGCTAGTCAACATTGGCTGCGCGCAGCTTATACCCACCACCCACGAAGGGGACTAGCTAGACGACTTTGGACCCATATATTAACCGGACATATATCTATATATAGTTCAATTTTATTATTATTATTATTTTTGAAATGAGAGATGAGTTAGACTGCTATTCAACATTGGCTGCCTGCAGCTTATACCCACCACCCACGAAGGGGACTAGCTAGACGACTTTGGACCCATTAACCGGACATATATATATAATTCGACTTGTATAATTTCATAAATCAGCTAATTAAGTCAATATCACAGGGTAGCCCACAAATCTGAGGAAGATAATGCAAAGAAAAGAGCAGTTTGTGAAGCTCACGTGCCAAATACTCAAAGAAAATCCCTTACCTTTGGATAAAGTCTCTATATATAGGAGGCCGCAGAAGGATTAGAAAATATACGGGCTGCATGCTCTCACTCGAGGCCTGCCAATTAAAACTTGGAAAGGACAGTTCAGAGAGAAAAACTTCCAGAGGTTGAAGATGAGTAGCATTACACACACAGTGGCAGAATCCTATCCGATGAATGGTGGTGACGACCCGTACAGTTACGCCAGAAACTCCCTGTTTCAGGTTTCTTCAACTCTACCTGTATTCTATAACGTTTTTTCAATTCCTGCTCTTAGGGTGCAAGGACCTCGCACAGTACGCTTCCATAATTTAAGAAAAATATGTTTAAATTAGTGAGATGTTCTGTGTACAAACCAAATCGCTTCCATAATTGGGTCACGGAAACAGTAGCGAAATAAATCTAAATGTTAATCTGACTATATATACGTTTTTATGAATTACTTTTTTTTAGTCAGAGTGTTAAAAATCCCAATCACTTGGGATCGTTTTCTAATTTTGTCCTCTGAATTTCAATTTTCCTTCTCTGTTAATTTGTCTAATTACGTCCATCAAGTTACAAAAAAAAAGTAAATTGTTGTCTACAATTCGATTTGACTAGTGTTAAAACCAAATGAAAAATTGACAGAAATTACCCTCTAAGAAAAATTACTAAACTTTCCATCAGGTTTAACAATCAAATCGAATGGCGAGAGAAAATTGATTTTTTATTTTATTTTTAAACTTGAAGGGGGTGTAATGAGAAAAATTAGAACTTGAGAAGGAAACTTTCATTTTAACACATAGATATGGGGTGTAGTGTGATGTTTTCTTATATTTTTCAATATTATGATTACTACATTTTGCCAACTTCAAATTTGAACAATTTAAAAAACAATAGCCTTAAAAAAAATGATATAGGAAGGGTCATTGGGATAAAAGGATATGTTAATTATATGATGAGGTGCCAGGAAGGATATACAATTAGCATACCTAATTAACCTGTTATATATGCAGAGAACAGCTGCAAGTGCTGCAAAAACAGTGATCGATGATGCAATTGCAGAGAAGCTCGATTTAGAAAAAATTCGTTCTGCTTCAGACAGTACATTTCGTGTAGCAGATATGGGGTGTTCTGTTGGACCAAATACTTTCATTGCAATGCAAAATATAATAAATGCTGTGCAACATAAGTACCAATCCCAAGGACTTGCTTCTCATGTTCCAGAATTCCATGTGTTCTTCAGTGACCATGCGTCCAACGATTTCAATACCCTTTTTACATCTCTTCCCCCTGAAAGGCCATATTTTGCAGCTGGTGTCCCTGGATCTTTCTATGGCCGGCTATTCCCTGAATCCTCTCTTCACTTTGTGCATGCCTCTTATGCACTCCACTTTCTTTCTGAGGTACCAGCAGAATTACTAAATAAGAACTCTCCAGCATGGAACAAGGGGAGGATTCATTATAGTGGCGCCCCAAATGATGTCGCTCGTGCTTATACAGCCCAATTTTCTCGAGACATTTCAACCTTTTTAGATGCTAGAGCTGAAGAGGTTACCGTGGGAGGAATGATGGTGCTTATAATCCCTGCTATCCCAGATGGGATCCCCCATTCTTGTGTACCCGGGGGAGTGCTGTTTGATTTCCTGGGGTTAAGCCTCATGGACATGGCAAAGGAGGTGAGTCAGAAATCGGCTATAATATGTTCCATTGGGATGCCTTATACCGTTCAGTGCAATTAATTTGTTGAACTTCACTAAAATTCAGCATACTATATCCTAGCCTGATTCAGTCCAATTAATTTGTTGCACTTTTCGTCGTCTCTCCTTGTTCTGCAATGTTTCATGCATGTAGAGTGAGAAACAAAATGCCTCATCTTTTGTGCAGGGATTAATAAGTGAAGCTGAGGTGGACTCCTTCAACATGCCACTCTATGCTACCTCGGCTAGGGAGATGACAGAGCTCGTGGCCAAAAATGGGCGTTTTAGCATTGACAGAATGGAGATGACAGCTGCTCGGTCGATAATGGATGGTAATCCAATCAGTGGCCAGGCTTGCACGATGCACCTAAGAGCTGTCGTGGCAGGTATAATCAGCAAACATTTCGGAGCAGAGATAATTGATGAACTGTTTGACCGATTCTATAAGAAAACCGAAGAGTTCTCAGACCAGCTGGAGTCCATGTACGAGAAAGGAACTCAAATCTGCATTGTCTTGAAACGCATATGATGCCAGCTTTTCAAGCTGACATATGTCCTGGCGTTTGATTCACAAAATTTAAATATAAAAAATAATTTCTCTTCCGATCAAATTATCTATTTCCGTTACAGTAAATATAAAAACTTCATTCAAAACTTCTCTCTCGTTACTTTTTCACCAACTCTCATGTCAAAATTTGAGTTTGCAAATTCCACAATAGAATAGAAAGAGTACTGGTTTCTCACTGCCAATTATCTACTTGGGTTATGTTCGCATATTATTAATGTGGTTCTCTACTGAAAGATTGTAAATTTTTATTTTTTGTTTTTATTATTCTCATTATGTTTTCTTTTCCTGTTAAGTTTGCAATATCTCTATATAAATAAATAAGAATATATGAATGAGAAAAATAAGCTTGACCCCTAAATTCTCCAATAGCAATTCTATTAAAATCACTTCTCCTAAACTTCGTCATGGTATTAGAGGCAAATTCATGAACTTAAGAACTGACTCCACATTTCACCATATTTTAATTAAATATTATTCTATGTGTGGGCCTCCAATTAAGAGGTACTGCCCTCACATAAGGAAAAAAATATTAAAGAATACAATCTACATTTTCATAACAGCTTTTGGCAATTTATATCTCTGTCTTAAGGATGGTCCCTACTATTTAGATTCCCAACAAAAAGCTAGAGGTAGCTCAGAAAGACTTGGATGATGTTTGCCACAATCAAAATATTCACATTTTAAATAAAATTTTTAAAAAGTAAAATTTTTCATAACCTAACAACCAAATTTTAAAATTTTCACATAAATTTTAATATCTTTTTGCACCAACTTCAATATTTAAAAAAAAAAAAAAATCACATCAAATCTTCTCTCCTTACTTTTTAACAAACTTCATTACTTTTTTACTAAATAAATTCATCAAATCTAATATAGATCTATTCTTATGACTGATTGGTTCTTTTTAATATAGATCTATATATATTTTTTTAAGAGACCTGCTTCTGCACTTTTCTCAGAGGTTATTTATGCAATTTTCTTTGCAAGTATGCTTATATATACAGCTCTTTGTGAGACCAGGTTGCAACATTAATAAATGAGAAAAATGTATCCATTTATTTCCTTTTTTTTTTTTTGGTAAATGAATATGAGAAATAAATACACTTTACGCTCTCAAACTATGAGGATCTTGATATTTTACACTCTCAACTATTATTTTAACTATATATTGATTTCCAATATTCTGTATCCTCGATTAAAATTTTACATCAATTTTAACAAAAATTGATTTTTTGGCGCCTAAAATAATGATTTTACCTTCATGAAATGATCATTGTCAATAAAATTATTGGAATAAAATTGTCATTTCACATACCAAAAAATTATTTTCCGTTCAAATTGACAGAAAATTTTAACAGATGTGCAAAGTGTTTGAAATCATCAATAGTTTGTGTGTATAATGTGACAAAAAAAATAAATTAAAGTACAAAATATATTTATTCTATTAATATATTTTATATCATGGGCTACGTCTCATCTAGATATTTGCTAAACATTAGCGTGCGTTATGTATGCTTGTCTAGTTATTTGGTAAACATTAGTAAAGCAGCAACCTTGACCACGCTTCAACGACCCTTTGTCGCGGCTGAATAGTTTCTACAACGATTTTCTCCATTTTTGGCTACGGATCTGGTCATCGTTGTTGACCAATTTTCTCGTAGTGTACTTGTCTAGTTATTTGGTAAACATTAGCGTGCATTATGTATACATATGTAGAATAGAGGCGTCCGGTGTCAGTCCTCATGGGTGATTGTCCAACGCCAATGTGGATCTTAAGAATATAAACCACCGCATACCAATGGAAGAAAGATCAACTTCCTGAGCTTCAAGTAGAAGGATATGTGATGTGGGAATTTATATCACATATTTTCTTAATAGTAATTGTTTTGATTCAGAGTGTTTTGTATGTTTCTTAGTTCATTTGTTTAGAATTTTAAGTGTTTTTTACATTTATTTAATTCTTAAGAATTCTTGATGTTTGCAGATATTTAAGTATTTAATAAAGTTGAAATTAATCTGATGGGAAGAGTAGAATTCGGGCTAAACTAAGAGAGCAAATCCTACTAGTAAAAATAGAATACTATTCAGTTTCTGGATTCTAACTGGAGCTACAAATCTCGAATTTAGGTGTTGTTTTGCTTGTTGGAAAGCTAAGATGCAGGCCTAAAACTTTTCTGAAGAGTTCAAAATCCAATTCTGCCATTTTGAAGTTCAAAATTTATAAAAAACAGAGAAATCTGAATCTGTCCAGAAGTTTACTATAGCACAAACATTATTTCGGTTTTTGTCATCTATCTAGAGTTTTAGAAGTCAGAAAAATGTAATCTCAGATGTGTTGGAAAGCTGAGAACGAGATCTAAAACTTCCTGAAGGATCAAACTCCAAATTATGTCTTTTTGATGCTCTAAATCTAGTTGGTAATAAAATTAGCCTCTAATTTCGGATTTCAAATTTATTTTAAAATTTGAAAAGTAAAATCTTTTTAAAAATTGAAAAGAGATTTTATTTTAAAATTCGAAAAGATAATTGATTTAAAAATTGAAAAACAAATTTGCTTTTAAATTTGAAAAGAGATTCTGTTTTAAAAATTGAAAAGATAATTGATTTAAAAATTGAAAAGCGAATCTTGAATTTCAGTGCGTATAAAATTACTTGAGCTAGCTTTTTAATAAGGTGCTGCATCTTCGAAGGATTCAGACGAAGTGGGGGCTTTGAGACCACTTCTTTCGATTTTATTTTTGTCAGCAGTATTTTTTGTTTTACGAATTAAAACTCTGTGATCAATGCTGGTTTTTGTAGATTCTATTTCACAAGTTTAATAAAGTTTACTTAGAAAACAAAAAAAGGAAAGATATTTAGAGGAGGAACGTAGCCGAGAATTTCTACAATTTCAGAGTTTTTCTTCTTTCTCTAGTTTTTTGTTTTTGAATTATTATTATTAAGAATGTTAAATTCGAATTTATCTTTGAAAAATAATTGGATTGTTTTATTAGTTATAATTTGCTAGTTTTCTTATTCTAAGGCTAGGACGTAGTCATTGAATTTTTTATATGATTTGATATGGATGTAATGAATATAATTTATTAATTGTAATTGACGATTTTGATTTTCATTCTTGCAACTTACTGGCTATGAATTGATGCTTAAGTGTTGAATGAAGTAACGATAGTTGAAGTTTAATATTAGTTCGTGAATTCATCAAACTTTGGTAGTGTAATTTAGAAATAAATACACACTCTTGTGACCTATATTCAAGAGCATAATGAATCTTATTAATTTTGTGATCACGAAAGTAGGCATAGGATTAAACTCATTGAAAGAATGCAATTGATGAAATCTAAGTCTTAAAAATCTTTAATATTTGATTTTTTAAGTTAAGAATTTGCAATCATTCACATCAATTTGGGATCGTTTAAATAATATAAGAAATTTTATAAATTGGTACTTGAATCTCCGTCTTGTAGAAACGATTCTTTTTTTATCCTATTTTACTTGTCACGATTCATGCACTTGTGATAGACTTCAGATACTATCAATATGCATAGAATAGATCATGTTCGTGAGATAACCTCACGAAATGAATTGACGAAGCTGAACATCATTTCAATTAAACCGTTCCAAATAATCATGAACTAAAGACGTTGGCTTCTTGCATATATATATATATATATATTACCTTGAAAGAAGGCCAGGAGCGACAGGTCCTTTTTTGTGGTTAAAAAGGAGGGAGGGGCCAACTTCGCAGTAATCATGGCCAATCCTATAATTTTCCAGCTACTTTTTGTATAAAAATAATAATTTTCTAAACATCCGATCAATTGAATTTTCTAAAAGGCCATTAGCCTAGTCTTAAGTGATGTTTAGGAAGCAAAGACTTTAAGAATTTTGAGCAGGGGAGTTTGACTTTTTATGAGAATTTGTGAAAAAAAGTTTAAGGATGCTAGATTCTATCATTATTTTTATCAGAATTTGTTAAAGTGGGGAGATGGAAGATTTGATTCAATTTTTTAATAAAAAATAATAAAGTTTGTTAAGGTCTTAATGTGGGACTTAACTCTTCTAAAACGTATTCTTTCTCTTCTCCTATTCTTACTAGTACCGCTTTGATAGTATTTGCAACGTCTCAAGGGCGAGCACTCACCACCATATCTGTTATTTGACTTCAAAATAGCTAGTTAAGATTGCAATTGAAGCTCCTTAGATCATTTATAAAATCTAGTTCAATATAATAAAGTCTTAATGTGGGGTTTGGTTCTTATAGAACTTACTTCTTATTTTATTTTCTTTTCTTTTACTCCATGTGAGATTTAGAATATTATAAATGTAAAAAATAAAAAAAAATAAAAAAATAAAAAAGAGAAAATTTGATATATTTTTTTATGAAAAATATTGAAGTGACTGCAAAAAATTTTGAATTTTTTATTTTTGATGGTAAAAAATTTGATTTCTCCTAAAACAATTTAAAAAGTTAGAAAATTTCCCATTAAACGTCACCTCAATCTTATAGAAGTCTCGAGCGGATGGTTAGTCAAGGTTGGCTGCCTTACCCACCCACAGGGGGTCTAGAAAGACTTTGAATATTGGACCCTGGAACCAAGGTGAATTTTTGTTGTTGTCCATAATCCGGTGGCATTTCCTTGGGTGTCTCAAGTATTCAAAGTTGCCATTTAACGTTAAGACAAGAATAATTGGAGTACCAACTCATTCAACGAGGTACTCTAGTTTTCAAAGACACCCTTCCCAAGAAGACGCTACCCAAGTCATACTAAGGGTAAAAAAAAAGCTAAAAAATGGGTTAGGTTTTACTTTCAACCAGATTCATGAAATGATTATTTTTTATTCTAGAAGGAAAATGACAATAAGCAGGCGTGTCCTGTGCGTGGGGAGTCACGAACAATGTTTGGCATTTTCTCTTATTTAATTAAATTATTTTTCTTAAGTCTTTGAATTTGTTAATTATCAAGGTTAGGCTTTCTAATTTTTAATCACTCTTGTACGTGCTTTGTTAATTTAGTCTCAATTAAGTTTATATAGTAAGATTAGAATCTGATTTAATTGGAGATATTAGTGTGATAATTTCTAATTAGTGATTAGGGCTTTAATCTTGAGCATGTTGAGAAAAAAACACAAAAACAAAAACAAAAAGGCTTAGAAAGGCTAGAACTTTGGTTGGACGTGTGGGCCTTCAATGTTGAGGGCAAAAAACGACTGCTTGGGGCGCCTATCCGTACAAATGTTCGAGCGCCTCACACTGCATGCATGGGCCACAGGTAAGACTACTTTTACTGCGTTATCTTCCTAGCCAGTCGAATTAGCACCATTAACTGGCTTCGCCATAATCGGCGAAAGGCGAGGCTTTTCGAATCGAATGCATGCAGCTCACTAAGTAAGATCACTATAATTAATGGAGCTCGCTATAATTTTGATCCAAATTATAGAGAACACAAAGTTCAAATTTTTTGGTAGATTTTTCTGAAATGAGATCCACGTAATTTCCAAAATTCTTCACTAATCTTTTTTACTTCATTAATTTCCCTTCTGCTCCATTAGAAATACTATATGTTATAATTCAATTTCGTTTGTTTTTAACCTTGAACGGTAACATTGCATAGTAACGTTTTTGAATTCGATCCAGATTTGCTTTTTTGTTTTTATTTCTTTTTTAATGATCATACGTTACAATTCGTTTGTTTTTAACGCTGCACAGTTCGTGTGCCTGCGGACTCTGAGATTGAAGGAATGCCAGCAACGTGCAAGGACTGTCCACTACAAGAAATTTAGTTTTAGGTGACAAAATTATGGGTGTCAAACTAAATTTTGTCACCTAAAGTGAACTTTCTATGACAAAATATTAATTTCGTCACCCAAAACCATCCAGGAACGCCAAAACCGTCTGGACCGGCCAAAAACCCGTTCGGACGTATTTCTGGTGTGACGACATACACGCGTCGCGAATGAGTGACGATAAAAATTGTCACAAAAACAAAGGACCGTCCGGACTAACAAGAAACACGTTCGGACTCGTTGCAGGGTGACAAATTCCAAATCGTCGTAACTGAGTGACAATTAGAATCGTCACAATTTTTACACGACCGTCCGGACTTGTTTTATATAACGTCCGAACGTACATCACCTAACGAATAATAATCGTCAGGATAGAGTGACAAATTAAAAATCTCATGAACACTCTATTCAGTCCAAACGTTGTCAACAGCGTTCTAACAAAAAAATAATTACGTCCGGACAAGGACAAAAAAGGTCCGCACAATTATAAATGCTTCTTCCGCGAATTGTGTGGTTCCACGTTGCAAAACTTCAGACCCGTGACATCGATACCGTCCGGACCCATAAATAGCGTCCATGTATAAGTTCTAGAACCTTTTCGAATCGGGCATTTTAATGACGTTAAATTTGATAGGGCCACGTGTGAATATAACCACTGAGAAGCGTCCGAACTCGAATCTACAGAGTTCGGACGGGTACTGGGCACATTAAAACCGCCAGACTTTGTCAAAATTACAAACTCACTCACTTCTCTCAAACGTTTTCACTATCCATTTGAGATCTCTCAAGGAACTTCAGGTAAAACTTCCTTTATGAATTTGCTTCTCAATTTCATGCATTTCGATTAAATACCGTCCTTGTTTAGTTTGTTGTGTTGTTTGTGTCTATCAAATTAGGCTGTTTTGCTGGTGTTCATCGAAACACGTTCGGACATCTTTTTACACCGTCCGAAAGTTTTCTTAAACGTCCGGACGTTATGTCATTGTACGTTCGGACGCTCTAAAATTTAAACGACGCAGTTTGATGTTCGTGCGAATGGTTTATGATGACGTTCGGACGGTTTTTGCTAGGTTCACCATGGAACGCTCTGGGAGAAGTATCACCAATGTCGAGGGACAAACAGAGCGACCAGCTTGGGCAGACGCCTATTTAGCGGAGTTAAACGAGAGTATTCGGGCGATAGTGCAGCCGACGCATTCGTTGTGCATGGAGCTCCAATGTCGCTTGACCGGTCTGGAGACCAAACTTGCTCTAACGATAGGGCTATAACGGAAGAGCTGAATATTATGCGGATGGAAATAATAAGGATTAGAGAACAATTGTCTCAGTTGTCCCAGTCTGTCCATACCGTTCCGGTACAACTGCAGACACTCGTCAGACGGGTGGATAATATGGAGGAGCATTTGGCGCATGTTCGTGATGCCCTCGGACAAGATTTGGACGAGCCAGAGGCAGCTCGTGATTTGGACTAGTCTTCTGTTTATGCTTTATCACTATTATTTATTTATCGTTTGAAGGACCGTTTCCGGCTTGTACTAGACATTATGATTGTGTTTTTCGTTCGGTATTTGGATTATTTTTGATATTTTATATTAATTATGTTTTTTCACTAGATTAAATTTATTACAATTTAAACGGATAATTAGTAAAATTAAATGGGTGATTACACTAACGGAACGGTTAGTGTAATTAGATTGTAACGGTTAGAGTAATTAGCTTGCAATTACAATTAAATTGGTGATTAGTTATAACGGATATTTAATATAAAAGTATGCCTAACTATATATATATTTTTTATGTATTCAAAATAAATAAATTAAGTTAAATATTTGTGCCAAAATACATTGCGTTAAATTGAATGAAATAAATTAAATTATTTACGTAAATTAAATCATTTAAATAAATTAGGTTTTGTGAAGTAAAGTAAATTTAGTGACTTTAACATGCAAAATAAATCTGCTAGACGTTCGGACGGTGTCTAAGAGAGTCCGGACTCCCATATCGCAATTGAGAGTAAATGAGGTAGGCGTTGGAACGGTTTAGGAACCGTCCGGACTTTCCCGAAACCGTCGCATGGCGTACACGTGTTTACGTTATATGAAAGTTGAAAACGGCTGTCACCGTCCGCACGAGTTATAGACGTCCGGACGATATTCGCCGTTTATTCAGCCAAACGTGCGCTTCCACGTCGCGTAAATTCAGTGGAATGACGTTCGCACGCTGTGATAAAACGTCCGGACGTGTTTATTGTGCCGAACGGTTTTAAACGGTTTAAATTTTGGCATTTAATAGGAAGTACGTTGATTGGGCCACGTGTGCAGAAAAGAGTCCGGACGGCATGTTTGGTGTCCGGATGCTAGCGACGTATTTTCATAAGTCGACAGTTCGTCATTTTCACAAATACCGAACCGTTTCTCCTTAAAAAATCTCTCAAAACTCAAGTTTTTTCTTCACAAATCTTGACGAAATATCACTCTTTCGTGGATCTAATCACATCCAGGTATATTTTGCTTACTTTTAACAAGATTTTAATGGTAAAAATTGCATTTTTTTTATACTTTTACGTATAGAATTTCAATTCCATTTTTTGCATAGTACATTGTGTTTTTTAATTGATTTTTACGTAGAAAGTGATTGTGTTAAGTGTTAGGTTTGTTTTAAGTGTATTAGTTTGTGTTTTGGTTGTATTTTTGGGGTGTGGGGAGGGGGAGGGACGCTGCCATGGCTGAGTTAACTCGGTCGTCCACCAGAAAGCGTCCGGACACTTTATTTAGTCGTCCGGACGCGTTCTTTAGTTGTCCGGACACGTTATTTAGCCGTCGGATTGTGTTAACTTTGTCGTTTTGATTGTGTTAACTCTTGTCGTTTTGATTGTGTCTGGACACTTTTTCAATGCAGTCCGGACGATTTAATGTTAAATTTAAATAGTTTTTTTATCTGCTTGAAGTTCGGACGGATATCCAAAGATGTTTGGACGGTTATCCAACCGTGCGAACGTTGTTCGGACGGATATTCAACCGAGCGAACTATGTCGGACGGTTATCCAAAGCTGTTGTTCGGACTCTGTTTATCGCTGTTCGGAATTTTGGTTCGGACGTATCTCTAACCGTGCGAACGCTTTTTGTGCAGATTCTGAAAAAATGAGTAAGCGTGCACGTACCAGTAGCCAGGCTGATGACGAGCAATCTTCCGCTCGAACTTTAACGGTGGAGCAGCATACAACGATCATTATGTCTCGCTCGATTGTTGTCGAGCGGGATATCAAGTTGGCAGACTTTAACGATCTCACATTTGAGGGTCGGACGCTTCCGGAGGTGGTGGAGGGGTTAGGTTGGCTTCCGTTAATCCACAGGACCGGCTATGCGTCAAAGAATATGGTGCGGGAGTTTTATTGCTCTATATTACGGGCGAGGGACCTCGAGGAGCCTAGTATGGAGCTCACTGTCCGTAACGTTCCGATCATATTCTCGCCTGACGAGCTGGCGAATTTCTTGGGGTACGAGAGAGATTTGACGGCGTTCCCAAACCTGCCAATGAGCGAGGAGGGCCGGCCTACTAAGGCCGAGGTATTCCGGACCATGCTGGGCGATGATACAACAATTTTGGAGGGATCCTTTATGGTACACGGGCAGCTGCTTCCTTTTTGGCGGATCATGCATCTGATCCTATGCTCCTCCATCGACCCGAAGAAGCACACCACAGAGCTGTCTTATAGTCGGGCCGAGTTCCTGTACCTGGCAGTTGTACGGGGGCTACCTGTTGATATAGCATCATACATCTACCTGTCCATTCGTGCAGAGGCCTTGAAGACTGATGCTACGATTTCATTGCCGCATGGATTCTTCTGACCCAGTTCCTGCACGCCATGATGGTACCCGAGAGTGGTGACGAGCCGAGGGCGCTTCCACTTGGGTCGATCAACAAGACCACGCTCTCCAAATCGATTGCCCAGACACGTCGAGCGCTGCAAGCCGCTCGGGTTGCTAGAGTAAGACGACAGGAGCAGCCTGAGGAGGCAATGGAGGGGGAGGATCCTGGGCAGAGCTCGACTCAGGGACTTGGGGCACAGCGGCCGAGTTGGATGGACAGTATGATGACGGAGCTGTCTCAGCGGATGGAATCGGTCTTGCAGCCCACCCATTGCATGGTCAGTGATATCAGTCGTCGTCTGACGGCTTTGGAGCAGAAGGTCGCCGACATGGACGTTGGGTGGAAGAAGGAGGTCGCTGCTTAAAGAGGTTCTGAAAGGTGGCAACCGGTGCGGAGCTCTTTCCCTTGACTGAGCGGGTCGTGCTGATAGAGGAGCACCTTCGTCACGTCCGTCACGTTCTAAAACTCACGGATGATGATGATGAGAGTAGTCAACATTTATTTACTTTTTATTTTTATTTTATTTTTTTTTTTATATTTTATATTTATTTTTTTTTTCATATTATGTTTTGACGATACTTGATATATTTATGTCATCTCAGTTATGTTATCTGTATTTATTAGAACTTAATACAATATGTTAATTAATGTTACGTTTCTAATTTCGGTACACTCATTCAAAAAAGTATTGATATTAGAACTTAATCCACTTAAGATTATTTACATTATTAACTAACTTTGGTTATTTCAAAACTTGCTAATAAAGTTAATTAAAAAATGAAAAAAAATATCAAAATCGTCCAAAACCGTTCGGACGTTAATGTCTCCGTCCGGGCTGTTTAATGTAAGCTCGAACGGTGTCGTATTATACAAAACAAACCGTCCGAACACTTTTTTATACGGTCGGGACGCTTAAAAATTGAACACCATTCGGACTCTTTGTTATAACGTCCGGACGTGGTTGTTTATTATCACATGCTATCGTCTTGGTATTTCCTAAACAGTCTGGTGTGATGTAAATGAGTGTTCGGACGGTATTTATACCGTCTGAACGTCTATGTTAATGAGCGTACGCTGTCGTTTGAGAATTACTAAAACGGTGTGTTGAACTGTAAGACGGAGTTCGGACGGAAAATCGAGGTGCGGACGCTTATGAAATTTTGGCGGCATGAATTCCCTCGAAAACTAATACACGTATGCGTCCGAACTTGCTTTGATGTGTCCGAACGGTATTCAGGCGTATGAAAGTGACAGAATCGCAGACAGTGGAGAAAAAACGAAAAACAAAGTAAACGAAAGATTTGAGCACGAGGAGAAGCGGAGAGCTGATTTTGGGCGTCCAATCTCATTGAAGAGGGTGTGAAAGGAGCATCTCTTTTAGAATTTGAAATTGGATTGCATTTGAGGTTAGTGGTTTTTAAATTGAAATGCTTTGGATGAAAAGCATGTATTTTAATATATGAAAGCATGTGTTTTTCGAAATTTTAGGGTCTAAAATGATAGTCATATTAATAGGTCAGTGTTTTTCCGTTTTTATGGGTTTGATTTTTTCGGTCGAAACACATTCAATGACTGTCCTGTCTTGTTCGACAATTCCGGACGGTTGATGTACACTCTATTTTTCATTCGGACCTTTTGCAAAAGGCGTTTTTATGTATGGTTCGAACGGTTATGTTACGTCCGAACGTTAGTTGGTGTTATGTCATGCATTCATTTATTAGCCTTAGACCCCGTTTAAGAATTACACGAAGTTCGGATAACGAACTGATGTAATTCTTGAATTGTCCACGTTATGGACAGTTTGAGTTTACAATATGCGTAATGTGCGTAATTGTATCTGCTATTGTGACAGATGTGTTTAGAAATTTCGATGCAAATCTCCTTTTGTCTTTCGGATACACATTCAGCATTGAGCTTGTACACTTGCCTTCAATGGTGGGTGTTTATGCTCAATGTTGTAGGCGTGTATCTGGAGACTGAGGGAAATGCTGTCGAAATTTCTAAAGCATCAGTCACGATAGTCGGGTCAATTACATGCAGTACGTGATATTGTAAACTTGAATGGGATAGGACCTATCACCCGAGAAATGGAGTTGAGTGTGAATGTCATCATTGTTTGTATTATTGTTTGCATTATTGTTTATATTTTCATCTTTGAAGGAACAATATGGATAAAAGCTGGATTTATGAGGCTGATAGACTCAAAAGTGTAAAGTATAGTGATGGTGTTCGGGATTTTATGAGCGTTGCCCGTAGTTATGCAGATAGTCGTGGAATGATAAGATGTCCATGTAAGAGATGTAAGAATGTGTTGTTCAAACATGTAGACGAGATGGAGGATCATTTATACATAATTGGGTTTGACCAGAGTTACACTCATTGGGTATTTCACGGAGAGTCGATATCAGAAGTTCCTAACCGGGTAGTGACTTTAGAACCTGAACCTAGAAGTGAGGACTCTGAGGGAAACATAAATGATGATATGAGAGACATGTTAGAAGATTTTGAGGCGGGAGCAGGGTTGATGAGAACGCTGGTGAAAATATTTCGGGTCCTGAAACAGTCGAGTCTGGGTCTGGAGACGGGTTTTCCAGTATACTAAGTTATGGGCGGATGCTGAGCGAGAGTTGTATCCCGGTGTAAGAAGTACTCGAAGTTGTCTTTCGTTGTTAGGTTACTTCATGTGAAGTCAGAGAATAATTTGACTGTAAAGGCGTTTGAAGATGTGTTAGGTTTGATAAAAGATGCGTTGCCGAAGGGGGAGACACTTCCGACATCTTATTATGAGGCGAGAAAGTTAAGAAAGAATTTAGGATTTAGCTACGATAACATACATGCGTGCTTAAATGACTGTGTACTGTTTTGGAAGGAGCACAACGAGTTAGAAGAATGTCCGGTGTGTGGGGAATCGAGGTGGAAGTACAGTAAGAATAGCAAATCAAAGGTTCCTCAAAAAGTGCTGCGACATTTTCCCTTGAAACCGAGGTTGCAGAGAGTGTTTCTATCAAGGCAAACGGCAACGGATATGCGGTGGCACCAAGAGAAGCGTGTGGTTGAAGATGGGTGATGAGGCATCCTGCAGACTCTCAGATATGGAAGGACCTCGATAAGAAGTATGAATGGTTTGGTCGGGAATCTCGTAACGTCCGGTTGGGTTTGGCATCTGATGGGTTCAATCCGTTTGGCAACATGAGCTTATCATATAGTATATGGCCAGTGGTACTAATTCCATACAATTTGCCGCCATGGAAATGTATGAAGGATTCAAGTTTTATGCTGTCGTTGCTTATTCCTGGTCCAAGAAGTCCTGGGAATGATATCGACGTCTACTTGCAGCCATTGGTAGATGAGTTGAAGGACTTGTGGGAAAATGGAATGCAAACGTACGACGCGGCTGTGTCAAGTTCATTTAAATTACATGCTGCTTTGCTTTGGACAATAAATGACTTTCCTGCTTATGGTAATCTCTCGGGTTGGAGTACGAAAGGACGGTTAGCATGCCCTAATTGCAATGCGAACACAACGTCATTTTGGTTGAAACATGGGGGAAACATTGTTTTTTGGGACATCGCCGGTATTTGCCCGCGACGCATGGTGGAGGCATGATGTCGACATATTTGACGGGAAAAAGAGTTTAGAGCAGCGCCTGAAGAAGTCACTGGAGAGGAGATACTTCAACAACTTGAATCGGTACCGTTATGTTCGTTTGGGAAGACTCAGAAGAAGAGAAAACGGCTGACATTGAGTTAAGTTGGACGAAGCGCAGCATATTCTTTGAGTTGCCGTACTGGTCAGAGTTGAAACTTCGACATAATTTGGACGTCATGCACGTAGAGAAGAATATTTGTGACAATGTGTTAGGAACTTTGATGAACGTCGATGGTAAGACGAAGGACAATTCTAGTGCTCGGCGGGACTTGGCATTATTGGGCATTAAAAAGGACTTGCATTTGCAAGTTCGGGGTCAGCAGGAGGTGATGCCTCAAGCATTATTTACTTTAACGAAGGATGAACGTAAGAAGTGTTGTGAATGGCTGAAGGGTGTTAAGTTTCCGATGGATACGCCTCTAACATATCCCGATGCGTGAATATAAATGAAGGGAAAATAATGGGTATGAAGAGTCATGACTCACACGTCTTGTTGCAGCGACTGTTACCGGCAATGATACACGGGTTATTAGGAAACGAAGTATGTACAACGTTGACTGAGTTGAGTTTATTCTTCAGAGACTTGTGCTCAAGAACAATACGTTTAAACGTTGTGGATCAGTTAGAGAAGGACATCGGAATGATTCTTTGCAAGTTGGAACGTATATTCCCTCCATCATTTTTTACTATTATGGTTCATTTAGCTGTTCATTTACCTCGGGAGGTGAAACTTGGGGGTCCAGTTCAATTTCGGTGGATGTATCCAATGGAGAGGTATATGGGGAAGATGAAGCGTTTCGTTAAGAACAGGGCGCGGTGTGAGGGCTCCATTGTAGAGAATTATGTGTTAAATGAATGTTTAACTTTTTGCTCAATGTATTTTAGTACGGTTGAGACGAGATTTAATAGAAAAGACCGGAATTATGCCTACATGGATGATCAAAGTTGTCGTTTTTCTGTGTTTACTCAAACTGTTCGACCGCTGGGAGCTGGTAGGGGTGAAGATTTAAATATAAAGGAATTTTTAAAAGCACAGTGGTATGTACTCAACAACTGTTCAGAAATCAGCCAACATATAGAGTAAGCACAAATAAGAATATTTGCTCACTTAAACACTTATCAGTTCATTATATTTTAATTTATTATAAAATATCTTATTTATTTATAGCGAGCACTTGGAAGAGATGAGAAGGGAATCACCAATAAATGTTGATAGGAGGCACGAAGAAGAATTTCCATTATGGTTTAGAAATCGGGTATTTATTTTATTTTTTTCAGTCAAAGTTAACACGTGTTTACTATTTTAGGTTCAAACTATGCGCATTGAAAATCGGGTTCGGTGTCGGATGATTTGTATGCATTAGCATCCGGTCCGGATCAACGGGCACTTTCTTACTCTGGGTGTATAGTGAATGGAGTTAGGTTTCACACGGTCTTTCGTGAACAGTTTCGTAACACTCAGAATAGTGGTGTGGTTGTTCTGGGGACCACGATGGGGAAGATGTTGATTTTTACGGTCAGGTCGTGGATATTTATGCGTTGCATTATTTGCGGGGGAATTTAGTTTATTTACTAAAATGTGACTGGTTTGACTTGAGTACTCAAAACTTAGGTCTTGATAAAAGTGGTCGGTTTGTTAGTATTAACACATCCCGGAAGTGGTACAAAGACGACCCGTTCATGTTAGCTTCTCAGGGTAATCAAGTTTTTTATATCGATGATATCAAGTTAGGCGGTCATTGGAAGATTGTTCAAAAGATTACCCCGAGAAACACTTATGATATTCCACATATTGAGGAGGAAGCTAGTGAAGATGGAGAAGGACCGTTGAACCGTGAAGCATACCAGGAGAATGAGTCTATTGAGCTTTTTGTGGACTTTAGCTCCTTTGACATGATCGTTGACTAGAAATGAAGTCGAGACTTATGTGCCAGTAACCGATAAGAGCGATCAACAACAACATAAAATAGAAGGAACCGATAATTCTTCGGAATCGTTCAGTGAAGATTGTAGTGATTCCGAAGAATATGACTCTGAAAACTTATTCTTTCTCTTCTCCTATTCTTACTACTACCGCTCTAATACTATTTGCAACGTTCTAAGGGCAAGCACTAGCCACCACATTTATTCTTTAAGTTTAAAAGGACTAATCAAGATTGTAATTAAAGCTCCTTATATCATTTCTAAAATCTAGTTCAACATAATAAAGTCTTAATGTGAAATTTAGTCTTTATAGAACTCACCTCTTATTTTATTTTATCTTTTTTTACTCTATATGAAATTTAAAGTATCATAAAAGTAAAAAGAGAGAAGATTTAATATAATTTTTTTTTTATGAAAAATATTGAAGGTAATGAAAAAATTTTTGAATTTTTGATTTTTGATGGTAAAAAATTTGATTTCCCCACAAACAATTTAAAAAGTTAGAAAATTTCCCATTAAACGTCACCTCAATCCTATAGAAGTCTCGAGCGGATGGTTAAGTCAAGGTTGGCTGCCTTACCCACCCTCGGGAGGACTAGAAAGACTTCGAATATTGGACCTTGGAACCATGGTGAATTTTTGTTGGTCTATAATCGGTGGCATTTCCTAAATCATCTTTAAAAGTGCTGCAAATATAATGAAGTGCTCAGGGTCCGTACTCCATGTGAGAGCAGGACACCGTAGCCGACAAATCTGACAAAGGTAATGCAAAACAAGATATACTGTCGCACGGGCCAAAGATTCAAAGAAAAACCCTTTACCTTCGGAGAATCGGAGGAAAGTTCTTACACTAGAGGAGCCAAATGAAGGCTTTGAAAATATACCAGCTTCTCTCACCCGCGGCCTGACGTAACTTGATAAGAAAAGTTTCAGAGATAAAACTTAAGAGAGTGTTTGAAGATGAGCAGCAATGCAAACACAGTGGCAGAATCTTATCCGATGACTGGTGGCCACGGCCCTTACAGCTACACCAGAAACTCCCATTTCCAGGTTCTTCAATTCGACCTGTATTCTAGTACTCCCTTTTCAATTCATGGTCTTCTTCTTCCTCCTCTTTCACTAATTTTATAGTGAGAGGAGCCTAAATTTCATTTTAATGTTATCTGATTGTGCATTTTTATGAAATACTTTTCTTTTGTCAGACTGTTAAAGATCCCGACCACTTGAGATGTTTTTCTATTATTGGCCTCTGCCCTGGATTTCACTTTTCATTCGGTTGTTGATTATCTTTTTGAAATCTGATACGGCGTGTAGATGGCGCTGTATAGGCTATCCATAGAAGAAGATACAATGTCATTGGCATACAATACCCTTTCCCTCAAAGAGATCACCCCCTTCCCTTTTCTGTTTTATTTTCTTTCAATTCCTCAAAATTCCCATGTTAGGATATATAAAACATGTTTATGATGAGGAGACAGGAAGGACACAATTGACATAGTTAACCTGTTACGCAGAGAGCAGCTACAACTGCAGCAAAAGCAGTTATCGATGATGCAATTGCAGAGAAGCTTGATCTAGAAAAAATTCGTTCTGCTTCAGAGAGGACATTTTGTATTGCGGATATGGGGTGTTCTGTTGGACCAAATACTTTCATTGCCGCGGAAAATATAATAAATGCCGTGCAACATAAGTACCAATTGCAAGGTCTTGCTTCTCATATACCAGAATTCCAAGTGTTCTTCAGTGACCACGCATCCAACGATTTCAATACCCTGTTTACGTCTCTTCCACCCGAAAGGCAATATTTTGCAGCAGGTGTGCCAGGGTCTTTCTATGGTCGTCTGTTCCCTAAATCCTCTCTTCACTTTGTGCATTCCTCTTATGCACTCCAATGGCTGTCTGAGGTGCCAGCGGAGTTACTAAATAAGAACTCTCCGGCATGGAACAAGGGGAGGGTTCATTATACTGGTGCCCCAGATGATGTTGCTCGTGCTTATACAGCCCAATTTTCTCTGGACATGTCAACCTTTTTAGATGCTAGAGCTGAAGAGATTACCGTGGGTGGAATGATGGTGCTTATAATCCCAGCTATCCCAGATGGGATTCCCCATTCTCGTGTTCCCGGGGGAGTGATGTTTGATTTCCTAGGGTTAAGCCTCATGGACATGGCAAAGGAGGTGAGTCAGAAATCGGCTATAGTATTTTCCATTGGGATGCCTTATACAGTTCAGTGCAATTAATATGTTGAACTTTACTAAAATTCAGCATACTATATATCTTCGTCTGATTCCGTCCAAATTAATTTGTTGCACATTTCCTCATCTCTCCTTGTTCTGCAGTGTATCACATGCATGTAGAGTGAGAACCGAAATGCCTCATCTTTTGTGCAGGGATTAATAAGTGAAGCTGATGTGGACTCCTTCAACTTGCCGGTCTATGCTACCTCGGCTAGGGAGATGACAGAGCTCGTGGCCAAAAATGGGCGTTTTAGCATTGACAGAATGGAGATGACATCTCCTCGGTCGAGAATGGATGGTCCGATAAGTGGGCAGGCATGCACGATGCACTTGAGAGCTGGCATGGCAGGTATAATCAGCAAACATTTCGGAGCTGAGATTATTGATGAACTTTTTCATCGATTCTACAAGAAAACCCAAGAGTTCTCCGACCGGCTGGATTCCACGTACGACAAAGGAACTCAAATCTGCGTTATTTTGACACGCATATGATTCCCCAGCTTTCCAAGCTGACATATATAGAAAGGTGCACTGGCTTCTCACTAGTTTGCTTGCCGACATGCGGTTTTTTCACGTAGAAAGAAACTTGGATACCGATTGAAAGGTTCTTAAATAAATAGAGGTACATATAATGCCTACCTCAGCCTCTTTCGGATGAAAAATGTTTCGTAAGGTGGTATACCCCATCAGGAATAATAGCATCAGCTCAATGTATTGCGACATAATACAAATAGCACTCCAATAATACTCGGTTCATTTTGTTGAGTTTGCCTTTGATTTTACCATGTGGGCCTTGGGATGTTGCCGATAGAGTAACAAACCGAAAAGTTTTTGTTTTATCCAAAATCTCCGACTGATATTTTTGGACGTGGATGCAATCTTCAACGCATTGTGATATTAGGAGTTCTTTTTCCAATTAGTCGAGAATAAAAAAAGAAAGGGTGTTATTTAGAGATTGTATTCTAGAGAGAGGGAAGAAGATTAAGGAGGGCAAGTTAGTGCCTCGGATATTATAGAGCATCAATAATGTACGAATCTCTAATCTTAATTTGTGACTCAACAAGAGAATCAAATAGATAGATTCTCTTGTGTGTGAGGAAGATTTGGGTGTATTGAGAACTTTGAGTTATTTAGAGTGATTTCTTCAATGTTTGCTTGTACTCTTAATTTTGGGATTTGCAGATTTTTCTCTTAATTGTCTCTGCTTGTGGATATACCTCACCCTAAGGGAACAACTTTAAAATTTAATATTTTACGTGTTTTTTTTTGTGATTTACCCTAATTGTGTGATCAATTTCACAATATATTTCCACTCCAATTTTTTGAGGATCTGGATTCAGTTTCCTTTACCATATGATCCATTGGTTTGGACTAGACGTGATGAAATGTTATTCATTTTATAACCAAAAAAACGAATAGATCTTATGCAAAAAGTTTCCCAAAGTAAAAAGAATGGACTCGATGATCGGAGCAAACTGTTTGGTCTCCTATATTGGCCAATTCACGTGAGTTCTACCTCAATTCAGTGAGCGGGAATTAGTTGGAATTGTAAGCACATCTTGAAGTTAAATTCACCTTATTTTCGTTTCAAGCACATGGAATAAGCAAAACTAGTTCCCCACCCAATTCATTTCGCCCAACTCACAATTCATACCTAGGCACAAATGGCAAATACAGAAATTGAGAAACATACAGGAACCGGCGCTGAAAACTTCAGCAAGGTTAATCATGTCTCTCCTGCAAATCGACCTCATGAATAGTCACGAGTTTGGCTCCCCATAATATCCAGCAACAGTCGGCTCTGCATCAAAGAACATAAAACAAAGCAAACAATTGCCCTCTTCTAAATAGAAAGTAAGTCAGACCAAAATCCAAACCCCTCATGTGATGTACATACTCTTGGAAAACTGTTATGAAGTACCTGGTGGGCCATGCCATCATCATCCATAACCTTTAAACCTATAGATGAACTACTACTTTTTCGTGAATCACCCTTCCGAATCAAGCAGTTGCCATAGATGATGATGGCTTCAAAGCCACTTCTTCAACTCATAGAACCTCAAGGGTAGAAACCACAACAATATGATCAAATCAACTTTAGTCCCATAATAAGCTGTTGACATTTACATCTGACTAAATTGACATGACCTGGCACTCAAAACGCAAGCAAATATCATGTACATGAGTTAAATACTTGTCCTTCCAATCCACATACACACATACTAAGTTATGAGAAAACCGAAAGGTACAGAGACCATCAAACGCTTAAGAGGTGCCAACCAATGCAAGTTTCTCAACTCAACTGCAAACCATAACTGAACTGGTGTTCCAGAGAAGAAAGGTGTAGAGCCCTTCTAATACTGGATCTATCCTTCTTAATTTGGATCAGCTTGTCATAAACACACCATGGAAAGCTAAGAAAATGATCCCGATTCATACCCTCATTGTAGCAACCCCAGTAAGTTGGATGGTATGTCACATAGTACCATGCTGAAGCTTTTGCATATACATCATCAGCCCCAGAATCTGTCGCACTTTCGTTCTCATTGAACCAGGCCCTAGCTTCCTTTCTCAAGGACCTTATGGACACATTGATTGCTTCTGCATCTCTTCTTTTAGTGAAATACTTGGCCATTCTAATGATGTTCCCACTCAGTATTTCAGCCTCAGTTTTGATGCCATAATAGTCCATCAAATTTCCCAACTTGTAATCATAGTTGCTTTTGTGATAGAAAGCATCATCAATGAAATCCTCAAAGCCATCAACTTCCATGTCAGAATCATATGACCTCCTTGCAATTTCGGCACTGAAGGACCTAAAAGAAGTGGAACTAGGAGCAATGTCTTTCACCTCCCGGAAAAGTTTTCCAATCACATTGTGGGATTCATAGGTGGGTTTGTCCGGCTTCTCCATGAAATCTGGATATTCTTTGACATGAAGCTTAGGTGGTATTTCGGCTGGTACACCAGTCTTTGGAAAGTCAACAGCAATTGAAAATAACCATGCCAGCTCGATACATGGGGTGCTCATTGCTTTTAAAGGCTCTTTATCTGCAAAAGCTGTGTGGGCGTTGGCAATAATACCTAAGCTGTCATTAACTATGTAGTCGACAAAATACTCCTCGACTTCCTGTACCAGAAGAAATCAGCATCTTTCATATTCAAAATTGGGGAAAACAGCAACTTTTGAAGTTGCAGTGCATAAGACTTAAATTAAGCAGAAGCTTAAAATTCTCCAACTCCACAGGTATGTTACATTATGCAAAAGAATGCAACTCATTGGCTCAATGCTTTGAAGGTTTTTCACAGAACACCGCTTTCAGAACTCATTACATGCCACATAGACATCCCATAGCACTACATTCCCAATGCAATTTTAAGTAGTTTCTCTTTTAAAATGCCCATCAAATGCAACACAAACTACCAAAAAAGTCTCCACTAGATAGACATGAGAGCATAAGAGATATTTTTTTCAGGAACGGGTAATAATTAATAGAGAAAACAGAGCTCGCCACATGTTTGTAAGTCCCTTCAATCTTTGATCTCCATTCCAAGGTTTCACTGGAAAGAAACTCAATGACTGAGAATCAACATGTTTATAACCTCAGCCAAAAGTTCTTACGTACAAGAGTTTAACCAAACTATAAAAGTATGAATGCCCTTTCCATCCTTAGTTGCCCTTCACATAGTTCGGTCTATAACCTTCTAAGCTGGTTTCTTGGTCACACAACCAAAGTTGTAGGTTGACAGATTGGCTACTTGTTATCACCATTACATTCTGTTAGTTCCGTTCTTCCTTTTTTTTTTTTTTTTTTTTTTTGGGCTAGCACTTGGAATTGACCAATATCACATGTCACCAAACTTGACAAGTGGAGAGAGAGAGAGAGAGGGAGAGAGACATCTTCATAGCAAAGCAAAATAAGGACCTGAGAGCTTACAATTTTAATAAGAAAGAACGTTGAAAATCACTACTACATCCGATGAATCTAAGAGAGTAATACCTCAATCGTAACATCATAATTCAACTGGATACTTTGTGCTGGGGAGTAATCCATTGGTTGGATTTGCTGTGGTGGAATCAGTTCAGGATCCCAACAGACAAAGTAGATATCTCCATCCAAATCACTTCCAGAGCACTCATTTGGATGAGGTCTTATATCACAAGTAAATTGTTTATATCAGTTATCCAGGTTTACATGGGAAACTTTGTGAATAATAGAAGAGCAATCAAGTAAAAGCAGCGATGTTAAGTCATAAGCAGCTTCAGAAAATTCCAGACAACTAGATTGCAAATAACAAACTACTCTCCACCAAACAAACAAACAACTCTCTACCACATACAACTCAACAAGCGCACCTCATCTTTTGCATAAATAAGCTAAGTGCCATTGTCTGTTTCACTAGTTGCTGTATTACGTAAATGCAAATATACAGATAAATTTGAATGTCAAATTTCTCTAATTCCCAATAGAACTTAAAGTCAAAGTGAAGTTTTTATGTAGCACAGTTTTTCACTCCTTTGTAAGGAAAGCTCCAAATATTTGTTCAAACTAAGATATGTTATTCTTTCCTTTGTAGGAAAATTTTGTACGTATAATATCTATAAGCGGAACAATGCCCATACACCTGGCAGATTGTAGTTTAACAAATCATGAGCATACTTGCAGAAACATACCAAGCATGAGAAATAACCAAATGAAAGTCTCACAGAACTCAACTAATTTAGCCATCCATGTTCAGTGCAGTCACAGTCACCGAATATTATCTCCAGACACTAAACTCTTTCAGCCAATGCGTCGAAACCTAGCTGATAAAGATGGCCTTTCTCATAAAGACATGAGAGAGAACATAAAAGTCGGTGTCCTAAAATTCAAACCAACAAAGAATCTGCAATTTAACTATAAAATTCAAGCAAAGGCTCAGATGTTCAGCAGACAGAAAAACATAATTCAAAGAAGTAATGTCACAAAAGTACTAAGAAATAAATTTACCTCGATCCTCTTTGAGGGAAAACAACACAATCAACCAAATGGTGTAACGCTGGCACATTGACAGCCCTCAACACACGCACATCTCCTGGATGCAAGCAGGGGTTTTTGGCAACTACCACCTTCCCCTCAATCACAATATGCTGATCCAATCCACTGGAACCAAACATGGTGGAATATTGCTTATGTCTAGTGCCAGAAAATTGCACAAATACCTGACCATATTCCAAGGTTCTGGTTTCATCTAGACATCCCATCATTGCTCTTCCATCTGGAATAAAGATCCTTGTCTTAATCTTCAACTCCAACAATTTTGATGCCCGGAATGTCTGCAGCATCATAGAAAGAAATGGTTCAGCATTAGGCTTATAACCACATAGGAGCATTTCCTTTAGAATGTTCGTATTTTCTCCTGGGGACATCAAATCAAGAGCCTCCTGGGCCTTTAATGGATCTGTTAGTATCGCATCAAGTTGTTCTACAGCTTGTCTTTGTTTATTCTCAAATACCCAATCCTCGACACCAAGAGTAGACAAGAGAGTGATCAACTGGCGATTCAGAAAGCAAGGTTGAAACTTGCTAAATGCCAAGACATCTAGCTTTGTGTTATCTGATTCATACTTTAACATGCTCTTCCTCAATGATAACTTCCTTGATGAGGTTGGATCAACAGCCACAACACCTTTGTACCCACCATAACGGATCTGAAAGGCAGATGGACTTGAACATTTACAGCCACATTTTAGAGCCACTTTCTTAGCAAACTCCGCAGATATTTTCCCAATCCCATCAGAGAAGACATACTTGACTTCACCCTGTTTAACCTCTATATCAGGAATAGTTTCAATTTCATGCCTACCAACACTCAGAGTCTCAGTCGATGAACCAAAAGATTGACCCAATCTAGCAGCATATTTTGCCACGTTTTTAATCTGACGAAAATCGCCCATCCAGTCTCGTATATCCGCAGCAGTAAGTCCATCTCTTGGAGCAAACATCCATATTGAATTATCCCGTAACTGACTTGATGAGAACGCAAGAGTCTCAAATTTCTTACCAGCAATATCAATGCCATTTCTAAGGACAGAAAGAATCCTTTTGTAGATTCCAGTTCTCCTATCACCGTTCACAGAAGACGTACGTGGAGATAAATCCGTTGAATACAATTTATCCAACTCTTCATCAACAAATGACACTCGAAGAAAATTATCCAAATAATCAGTAAAATGGCGCAGGACACGATTTGAAACATTAATTTCTGGACCACAGAAGTAGATTCTCGAAGGCGTTATCTGAACCCTTCGCATATAAACCAACCCAGAGTCTAAGGAAATAGCAGGTGATCTCAGAGGATGCCTTGATCTTAAGTACATTCTATACTGCTCACTGAGCCACCTCGATGGGTCATAGCAACATTCTTTCAAATAGTTGAGTTTCTCCAAGGCATGTTCTATATGGGCAGTGTTAAACTTCCGTGGATCAAGTAGGCGATAAAAACTAACATCAAGTGTTGGCCCAGCAAGGCAGCCATTCTGAACCAACGAATTAATTTTAAACAAAATTTCGTAAGGTAAATCAATGCCTGGAGGAGGGCCAACAACAGGAACTAGATCCAGATTGCAAGCAAAAGTAGCACCAATTTCCAAAACATACCTTCCTTCACTTTCTTTATAATAAGCAAAGTTCTCTGCAAAATTTGGCAGTCGCTGACCATAAGGAAGCTCCAAACACAAAGAAGAAGACTGGCCAATACAGCATGAGGGAGTGAAATCAATTGCCCGGACCCATTGGTCATCAGGTGTATCCTTGAAAAAATTGAGAAACGGATCTTCATATACAGCTCCTGATGAGCGCGAGTCTTTCTCATAAATGCGAGGAGCACCATACAACTAACAAATAAGACAATAATAAGTAATAAGAATCTTTATTGAGTCATCCTGCAAGTGCAAGCAGACAAGTTCAAGCATTTTGCAATTACCGAGAACATATCTAAAATCTATGCAAGTCAAATTGTTTCAGGTCGTAGACACAGTAACTCTTCTTTATTTAAACCTTGCACAAGGTCACTAACTACGGGATATATTATCCTGCAGGTATCCATCAGAACTTGAGTGATAAGGTCTATAAGGAAGTAAGGAACTGTTGTGTAGTGCAGAACTAACAACAAGAAGGAAATTAAGAACATAGAAGGAAATTTAGCCTTATACCTTACCCAACAAGGTCCTGGTAAATTCAGCTAAGGGTTGGAAACTCCAGACTATAATCTATTCCCAAATTTAATGACAACAAAATATCATTTCCTATCTTTACAAGAAGTAACTCATTGAAATTTCTGTTAAGAAGATTAATAGAAAAACCAAGTTATTTCCCATGAACATGAAAAGTGAAGATTTGTTCATTGTCATTGGCTATTGAAGAAAAAGAGGAATTATGATTATCTCTCTCACCAATGAGCATGGATCCCGAATAACATTAGCCCATTGAGAAAAAATGTGTAATCCTCCAGTTAGACATTGGGTAGGTTCCTGTGATTCTATCAAATTACTTAAACTCGGTAAACCACCACAGAAATCAGATAGACGGGGAGTTAACTCAATGAATAAAATAAGGGAATGTTTCAATCAACAAAATAGGCAATACAAGAATAACCCACACTATTCTAATGTAGCTACTACTGGTATCCGGAAAAGAGAACCCTGTACTTCTAAGATTAAAGAGAAGTGAAATGAGAAACCTGAATCAAAAGATACTTTGCAATTTGACCGCTTGGACGGTGTAGTTCAATCTGCCAAATATTCTCATAATAAAGCTCAAGCTTGTATTCCACATGATTATGGGCCAGAAAAAATTGCACTTTCCGTAAGCCAGTCCCAAAATTCACTGAAACATTCACCGTTTTCCACAGGCTTAGAAATCTTTCTGTTGAGATCTGACAGCCAAAATGCAGTGTTATGTTTTGCAGACTATGTAGAAAGGTTCTTGGCCTTGCTACAATATCAAGATCCATTTCCCGTGCCTTCAGATAAGAGCTCCCATACCATAGGCGTGCATTAGCCAGGGAGATAATATGTTCAGCATGTCTGGTAGCGGTGAATTGAATGATAGCATATGCTCTTTGGCCACCATTTCTAGTCGGCCTAATCTTAATAGCATAAACAGTTCCTTCACCTGTTTGTTGCTCTAGAAATACCTTAACATTTTCTGCACTCACACTAGATGGGAATCCATACAACTGAATCGTCTTACCCATTCAATCCTTGTGAGTTTACCTGTACTCTTTTCTGCCATAACAAGTCAAGTCATTTGATATACATAAGATTTTCCTTTGAGCACATGCAATATATCACAAACTAGGAAAAAGCCACAGATCACAATCTTCTATCAGGAGAGTCGAGGAAGCTATGATTAGAAAACAGATATTGCCGAAAAATTGACTACGTTACAGAAAGGAAGAATTGCAGGATATTCTACACACCATTAATGGCTTGGAGCTGAACTTCCACTTCTCAAATTGTAGTCTTTAGCTCCTATAGCTAAATAATACAGCCATTCTGTAATCTTGTTGGACCCATACTCTTGGGATAGGTATATTTCATAAAAGTTACGGAGACATGCTGAAGGACATATCTAAACAACTAGTGCCGTGGAAAAAAAAGTAAAAATAAAAAATATGCCAAATCGTTCAGAAAGTGAAATTGCATCATGTAACTTAGCAGGAGATCAAGTTTTAGGAAAAAAAAAAGTAAACCGAAGAAAGTCTCTGCGGATGCAAGAGACGCAATAAATGGACTGGCATCATCACATCCACAACAGTCTGCCCATGCCAGAACATGAGCATACAACAGCTTAAATCCTTTGAGGGAAGCTTAATCCTCAATTAGACGGAGCAAGAGCAAACAAGGTATGTCTAAGTATGTCCTGCTTTTTGTTATCAACTGCTTGTCACATACACATGCCTATACATCGCTTACCAGTCCTGTCATTTGTTCTGAATCAACAACCAGTCATCTCACACAAGCAGATAGTTGAACTCCCAATTGAAGCCAAACAACTATAATTGAGTACCAAGCCAAAAGATGATTAAAGGATGCAATGTATACTTCCAAAAGCAAATATCATATTTCAAAAATGCTAAGAAGTTATTGCATTAGAGCTGTAAGATCTAGGTCTAGAATGTTGTATTGACTATGGGTTGAGTCCAACCAAAATCATTGGCCACTTATGGGGACCCTAAGGCTACCACCCCGAGAATAAAGAAGTCCATGGCCCAGTCTCAACAAATTGTGTCAACTATAGGAAAATAAAGAGGTTTAGGACTAAGAGTGAAGGGAGATAGATGCCTTCAGCAGGCTTAAGGCCGGTGTATCTCAGTCACATTTCTTCTCCAATACAGCTAAAACTCTTCATCCAGGATCGGAGACCCTAAGGCTACCACCCCGAGAATAGCGCACTGATGCAGTTACTTAACTTGGAAAAAAAAAAAAAAACCTTAACAACCTCGGAACTTGCCGTCGTAACGTCAGTCAACCGTAAAACGAAGTCCGAAAGTCTCTACTCATTCAGAAGTAGGACTAAGTTAAAGCAAACGAATCACTGATTGAGGACACACAAGAAAATTGTAAGTGAGGAAATGAGAATCAGAGTCTCACCACAAAAAGTTCATGGAGAACGCCAAAGAACAGAGAGACAGAGAAGAGACGAGTGCTGAAGAGAGGAATCCCAGTCGTCAATCCTAGTCAATACCTCAGACCACTCTGTGTACAAAGTTTAGACTGGGCTTCAGACGATGAAATAGATGAGAAAAAAGAATATGGAAAGTAGCAATTATTCCCCTCCGCGGGCTAAAAAGTCCCTGCTGACGTGTGAAGCTGACGTTGCCATGACCTCTGACGCCTCCTATACTGAAGGGGACGCGTTTCGAGATCCCATTCGTTGACGAGGCGAAGAGTCATTAAAATATGTATAAGCTACACTGTTTTTTTCACTTGGACCTAGTGGTTTAACGACACGTAGCTCAGCACAAGCTTTTTCCTCCATTGTCGTTGGTAGGGGTGATTAGAACCGGAGAGCAGACCGGATCGGACAACAAAATTGGACCAGACTGGACCGGTTTTGTCATTTTTACAAGTTAAATCCGGTTTTGTCTGGACCGAATTTTATAAACTGGATAATACGGTCCGGTCCGGTCCAGAATTTTTAAGAATGCAGTCCGGACCGGATTGGACAGCATTATATATATTTTTTTAAAAAAAACAGAAAAGATTCAAAAGAAGGCGCTGCCTTCCCCCTTCCGGGGCCCCTGCCGCCCCCCCTCCCACACGTTAAGTTAAAAAACAACACACTTTTTTTTAAAAAAAAAAAAAAAGAACAAAAACAGATCTGCTCCGTGCTCCCTCCCGAGTCCCGATTGCCCCCTCCCCAACGGCCAGCTCAGTCACGCCCACGCCCACAGCCCCAACCCCATCCCCAGGAGCAGCACACCCACTGCTGCTGCCCACGCCACTGTTGCTGCCCATTGCCGCTGCCCACTGCCTACGCCCATGTATGTTAACCCTTAATAGATTTGTGAAAACCCACTTCGAAATTCGAATATTAACTCATATATGTTGACAAATTTGTGCAAAGTTTAGTTTACATTTGAGTGCAAGTGATTGTTATTTTGTAGTGTATTGAAGTAACCCGATTGATATTTTTTATTTGGCTGATTTTCATTTAATAGATGGTGATGTTAACAATTCATATTAAATTTCTACTTAGGCCATATTAACTTCTCATATATGTTAACAAATTCGTGAAAAGTTTAGGTTACATTTGATTGCTCGAGATTGTTAATTTGTGGTGTATTGAAGTAACCCGATTGATATCTTTTATTTGATTAATTTTCATTTAATAGATGGTGATGTTAACAATTCATATTAAATTTCTACGTAGGTCATATTAAATTTTTATGTACAGACAGGCTAATTACTTGGGGGCAAAGTATACTCTATTCGTTCCCTATGTTCAGTGGAATTCATTGTGTAATGTTAACAATTCATGTTTGATATCTTTTGTGATGTATTGTGGCCGTTCCATATGTTTGCATATATTATTTATTTTCGGAATTAGTTAGGTTTGTTCAAGGTCTTGATTAAATATGGTGGATTCACAATTTCACATGATCCTTACTTGTTTTTTTCTTCTTGTAGACACTATGTCTCGTTCTCGTTCTCGTAATTGTTCGGATAATAGTGTTGATGCAATGAGATTAAGTTTAGAGGATGAGGATATGATGGTTGAGGAGGAAGATGTTTCAGAAATTCCCCCACCAAGTAGTGAACCACCTAAACCAAAAAGAAAGAATCAATCTATGGTTTGGTCTTTCTTTACAAAGAAGCATGTTGGTGACCCACCACGTCCTAGGGCATTTTGCAACTATTGTGATGTTGATTATGCTGCGGATGGAAATAGGAATGAGACGAAGAATTTGTTGGACCATCTTACTAAATGTAAGAAAAACCCAATCAGCTACCTCCAAAACAAGACAAGAGGCAAAAAACTTTAGCATATGAGAAGGGAGTTGAGGGTGATGAGAACCCTAGTAATTTGGTGTTGACAAAAAAATTTGACCATAATCATGCTATAGCTCTTCGTCAAGCTTTGGCAAATTTCTTATTGTTGATGAGCTTCCTTTCAGGATTGTAGAGTCTCCCCAATTTAGGAAGTTTATACAGATGTTAGAGCCTAGATTTTAAGTCCCATCTCGCATGACCATTGCTAAAACTTGTATGGACATTTTTAAAGATCAAAAAACATGGTTGAAGGTATGATTAGGGCTTGTGATAGTAGAGTTTGTCTCACCACTGATGCTTGGACTTCGATTCAGAATTTGAGCTATATGGTTGTCACTGCCCATTGGATTGACAAGGGTGGAAATTGCAGAAAAGGTGATTAGTTTTCGTTTGATTGATAATCACAAAGGAGACACAATTGGGGCACAAGTGGAGGAGTGTTTACATGATTGGGGAATTGACAAGATTATGACCATCACAGTTGATAACGCGTCTTCAAATGATACAGCTATTGGTTACTTGAAGAGGCATCTACGAAGCAATGTCTTGAATGGTCTTTACATTCACATGAGATGTGCAGCGCATATTATGAATCTTGTGGTTGGTGATGGGTTGAAGATAAATGATGATGCAATTACAAGGGTTCGTGATGCAATTAGGTATGTATTTTTTTTTTCATTTCTTAATACTATGCATAATTCGTTTATTACAAATTCTTTATTTCTCACAGTCATTTTGTATGAAATGCAATTAGATATGTGCGGTCTTCTCCTGCAAGGCTTATCAAGTTTAATCAATGTGTTGAAAAGGAGAGGATCGAATGTTCCAAGAGTCTGTGCCTTGATGTCTCGACTCGTTGGAACTCCACATATTTGATGTTGGATGTTCCAAGTCAACCAAATCGAACTGGACCAGTCCTGCAATGGAAACTGGACCTGCCAAGGACCGGTTCATGCGGACTTGGGCCTTGTTTTTTGTTCTTTTTTTGGGCTTTTTTGGGCTTTTTTGGACCATTTTTTGGGTTTTTTCACATCAATTTTTTGGTGTTTTTTTACATCAAGTTTTGGGCTATCATCTCAACCAAATTATGCCATAATTATGACCTTTCTTCTAGAACAAACCAAATAAAATTCTAAATCATACATTTAAAGAATACTAGGCTACTATGTAAAGAATTCTAAATCATATTTTTTTCAAGAATACTAAATCATTCATCTTAAAGCATATATTTAAAGAAAGTCCAAAATAAAAGTATCAAATAGAAATGCTACTGGAACTAATTAGTAATTACACTACTCTATTACAAGCCATAACAAACAACAAATAATCAAATAAACAAACTAAAAGTATAATTAATACATGCCAACAAAATAGTAGAAAAACAAAATAAAGTTAATAAGTTGTATCCAATTACAAAATACATTCCAACAAAAGACTTTGCTCATCCAAAGAAATCCATCATCAATGTGTCCAATTGTCCATCTCCCATCAAGCTGTAAAAAAAAATATATATATACATGTGAGATAATAAACTAAGAAAAAATAATGGGCATTATTATAAAAAAGAAATAAAACCTTATCGTGAAATCAATCTAATTAGTCCTCATTGATCTCAATCCGAGCCACTCGTGAGTTAAAAGTTATTCCTAATAATTTAGGACAAAAACAACATGTTTAAATCTTCATAAATAACTAGAACTTACAAAATTAAAAAACTAACCAACATGGAGACATTTTACAATAAAATTACCTGATTCTAACACCTCATAAGCCTCAACTTCGTCCATTGACTCCCGAAGATCTAATTTAATTGGATCCTTCAACCAATTTTGAGAGCACACAATAGCCTCAACTGTGACCGGAGACAAAGAACTGCGGAAAGGATCAAGCACACGACCCCCGTGCTAAATGCTGACTCACTAGCAACTGTGGAAACAGGCATAGCCAGCACATCCCTTGCCACCCTCGCAAGTATGGATATTTGGATTTATTATTCTCCCACCAAGCCAAAAATATCAAAGGATGGGGTATTACGTGACTTACACCTATCTGTTAGATATGCATCAATTTTGGACTTCACATGGTCAACTTTATGATCTTGCTCATACATCTCAAAATAAGGGACATCTACTACGTCACTAGAGCCAGAGGCATCATCCATAGTATAATCAAAACAAGGTGATAGAAGAGACTTAAAACCTATGTCATGAGAGTATAGAAATCAAATAAGATTCAAATAATTAAAAGAAATAAATTGAAATCTACAAATAATATACAAATCAAATAATATTCAAATAATTAAAAGAAATACATTAGATCTACAAATAATATACCTGTGGACGTGTCATGCTTGAATCTCCATAGACTATGTTATACTCATCAAACAAATCCTCTAACAAACACTTTGTAGATGATATCAAAGTACTCGCCAACTCCAGTGTATATATTTTCTTCAACCAATACTCTACCACACCCAATTTGCCTCTAGGATCAAGCACACTTGCAATGAATATCATCATGTTCAATTTCTCCACATTGCCCCAATACTTATCATACTTGGTCTTCATCTCTATTGCCATGTTGCGCACTACTGCATTGTCATTCTTAGACATTCTAATCAAATGTGACTGAATTTGACAAAGCTCAGGGAAGAAGATATTTGATGTGACATACAAAGAGCTAGAAAGTTTGATAGTAGCATCAAAGAAGACCTTCAAAAACATAACAAAAATCATTATCTTCTCCCAATCCGCCCTCGTGGGAGGTCCAAGTCCATCTCCCACACTACATGCATGAACAAACCTAGAATCATCAGACTCTAATCTTAGAAAGGCTTCTTGAAACCTTTCTGCAGTCTCCAACATGAGATATGTTGAATTCCATCTAGTTTGCACATCAAGAGATACTAATTTCTTTGTATCAATCTTCATTTTCTCAGCACAAAGCTTAAACTTCTCCAACCTTGATGGAGAGGATCTCACATACCTCACTGCATTCCTTACCTTCACAATAGACTCATCACAATCCTTTAACCCCTCACAAACAACAAGGTTAAGAATGTGCGCACAACATCTCATATGAAGATACTTGCCCTCTAATAAATTTCCCTTCAAAAACCTTCTTAGAAACCGAATAGCACCATCATTAGAAGAAGCATTGTCAACTGTAACGGAAAAAATTATCTTAATACCCCAATCAAGTAAGCAAGCCTCCACATACTTCCCAATTGTTTCCCCTTTGTGATTAGGAACTTAATAGAAGTTTATAATCTTTTTGTGCAACTTCCAATCATTATCAACAAAGTGCGCTGTGAGAGTCATGTAATTTAAGTTCTACACTGAAGTCCATGTGTCGGTAGTCAAACTAATTCTATATGCATATGAATTAAAAAGTCCATTCACTTTTTCCTTCTCATCTTGAAAAATCTTTAGAACATTTCTTTGCACAGTTTGGCGAGAAGGTATTTGAAAACTAGGTACAAGTGACTTAACAAAGGCCTTAAAACCTTGATCGTCCACTACCTTGAATGGCATCTCATCAATAATACACATCTCTGCAAGCTTTTGCCTTGATATCGCTGCATTATACCTATGGGCTATTAAACTAGACCCAATATTGTCACTCTCTCCTTCAGTGGCTGCATTACCAGTCAGTGTGTTTGATATTTATCCATTGGACCTTTTATCTTATTCATAGGAATTTTTCTCACACTTAAATACATGATTTTTAAGGTTGAGGTACCAATTTTGTTACTGTCACAAGGATACTCCTTCCCACAATAGTTACAAAAGCACATGGGGTATGAGGGATCACAATTTGTCTTCTTTGTCATGTGTTCCATACCATGGATGCTTTACGTTTGGGAGGCGGGCAACTTTGGTTGGTAGGGGTAGGAGTAGGACTAGGGACATCTTGGCCAGACTCTAAATCAATTACAAGAGACATAGACGGTGCTCCCTGACCCTCTACGGTTGGTTCAGATTGATTATCCATGTAGCAAAGGTGAACAAACAATCACATGATACTCAATATTATTCAAAATTCACAAATCAAATCACAATTTCTCAAGCACAATAGTAGCTAGAAACCCATCAAATAAACCATTGGATTGGATTGCCTATACGTAAAAACAAAAAAATAAAAAAAAAAAACAAAAACAAAATTTACTTCATTTTTCTAACATTTAAACGTGGAAGAAAAAAAAATTTGGAAATTATTGAAATCCATAGTTAACTTTGAAATATGGCCTCCAAAATTTGGAAATCTTCGACGCACGTTTTCAAGCAACTCTGCAGATATAATCATTAGGGAACGAAAAAAAGGATTATGTGAATGTTTAGAAACATAAGCAATCATAGGCAAGTTCCCTTCTCAAGTCTTATCATTGATCTGTTTCTTTCTCCCAAAAACCAGGTTTATTAGAACGGGCAAAAGCACTAATGCTTGTCTCAAGAATTAAATCTAATTCTTGTTTGCTTATAGTCTTCCATTGTTTTACCTACATCAAGAATTAAATCTAATTCTAGTTCTCTTATGGTCTATTCCTTATGGGTTCTATCAAGTTACCAAGTGTTAGTCACATATATTGATATGGCGTTATCATTTACATGTGAAATACATGGATGTCTTTGGGGCTGAGCTGTGCGTGAGGGAGGGGGGCTGAGCTGTGCGTGAAAGTTGAAACTGAAATTTTAGGGTTTATTTGTGACAAATATTGGTTTTTTTTTTAATGACCAGTTCAAAACGGTCTGGAGCAGTATACTCTGATCCGGTACCTGTTTTTCAATATGTGAAACCAAGACCGGACCGGAGTTTACTAGTTTCACCGAACCGGCCATTCTGGTAGACTATTTGTCACCTGTTTGGCCAAAACTGATCCGGTTTCAGTCCGGTTCGGCCGGTTTCTT